>JAEIFV010000043.1:0-600000 GCA_018904265.1 Lordiphosa collinella | reverse complement strand
AAATATTTGTCGAAACCGGCCGGATCGGATGACTATAGCTGTCATAGGAACGATCGGTCGAAAAACTACTCTTAGTGAGAAAATCGTTGTCGTTGTCAATGGAAACTTGGGGTCAGAAATGTTTCCTTCTCCCTGTTACATACTTTTACACAACTTGTCCCATTTTTATACCCTTGCAGAGGGTATTATAAAATTGTGCAGATGTTTGCAACGCATTGAAGAAAGCATCTCCGACCACATAAAGTATATATATTCTTGATCAGCATGACGAGCTGAGTTGATTTAGCCCTGTCCGTCTGTCTGTTTCTATGCTATCTCCTCCGTCCGTTTAAAAGCTATCCTCACCAAACTTTGCACGAAGTCTTTTGGTACATATACGCTGCACATTTGTCGGAACCGGCCGGATCGGATGACTATAGCATATAGCTGTCATAGGAACGATCGGTCGAAAAACAAGTTCTAGTTAGAAAAACTTTTTTGTTTTAAATGAAAACGTCCTTATCATTGGCATACACTCGATTTATATACTTTTACACAATTCTACAAAGTTTGGTCGAAATCGGATGAACATATATCTGCCATAGGAACGATCGGTCGGAAAACTAGTTCTATTGAGGAAAACTTTTATGTTTTTTATGAAAACGTCCTTATCATTGGCATACACTTTTACTACGTTCGCGGTGTTGCTGTCGCGCGGGAACTGTGAGAAAACTTATTTGTTTTGAAACGTCCTACATTGGCATACACTCGATTTTTATACTTTTACACAATTCTACAAAGTTTGGTCGAAATCGGATGACTATAGCATATAGCTGCCATAGGAACGATCGTTCGAAAAACTAGTTCTAGTGTGGCCGGAGTGGCTCAGCGGTTAGTGTGCGCGACTGCTGAGCATGAGGTCGTGGGTTCGATCCCGCCTCGGAACATCTAATGAAAAAGTTTTTTTCTTTGAATAAAACTTTACACCCGGCCACACCTCTTGCTGTTGGCGCCAGCATTGCAGTAATTAGCCATGAAAAGCCTCTCAAAAACTGCCGTTCGGATTCGGCGTTAAACTGTAGGTCCCTTTCTCTTGTGCTAAAATTAGAAGCGCACAAGCCAAGAGATTGAGAGAGGCTCGGCTTTGGCCCCTCGGGGCTGTTGTCATCTTGACAAGCCGATTTTACTTTTTACTAGTGAGAAAAACTTTTTTGTTTTTATTGAAAACGTCCTTATCATTGGCATAGACTCGATTTATATACTTTTACACAATTCTATAAAGTTTTGTCGAAATCGGATGACTATAGCATATAGCTGCCATAGGAACGATCGGTCGAAAAACTAGTTCTAGTAAGAAAAACTTTTTTGTTTTTTATGAAAACGTCCTTATCATTGGCATACACTCGATATATATACTTTTACACAATTCTACAAAGTTTTGTCGAAATCGGATGACTATAGCATATAGCTGCAGTGTGAATGATCGGTTGAAAAAGAAGTTCTAGTGAGAAAATCTTTTTAGTTTTAAATGGGATCGCCTCCAAATTTCGTAATTAACAGTGTATTATGCTTTTCCATGATTTCACCAAGTTTGGTCGAAATCACAAATCTATATGGTATAGATCTCATAGAAAAGTAAGGTCCAAAAAGTAGTCTCAGAAAAACTTTTTTGTCTTCAATGGAAGCTGCAAAGGTATACAAAACGTCGGCCGAGTCGAAGTTAACTTTCCCCTATTTTTAATGTTAACAGGGTATACAAATTGTACTTTTGAAAGCTGCTACAGCTCATCTCCAGTAACTCCACCCAAAAATAAAGCTTTGCGGCGCTCAGTGTAAGATTTTGCCACTCTAGGACTCAAAATGAAATAAAACGAAAAAACATTATCGCTATTCGCGACCCTTTAATTTGAACTTAACTATTTTTAAAAAATTACTTTATAAGCAGCTAAAAAGAAAGACAAATTTGAAAAATATTGAATATTTCATAGACTATAGCCTACATGCGGCATGAGCGTACATACTCACAAAACAGACTTAAGAAAAATCTTTCCTTCAAAATAATATAATTATCGGTGAGGAAATCCCTTCAATTAATATCTTAACAATACATTTTAGAAGCTTGTGTTCAAATTTGAGATTGATCGGTTTAGCCGTTTTCAAGAAAACGCGTAAGCCGACTTTGTAAAACACACTTTTGAATCAGAATGTTAGAATTAGAATGTTAGCCGGCTCGAGGTCAAGCTTAAATCTCATTTCTTTATGTTTTGCTTTCCAATTCATTTCGGCTTCATCCTTCAGTTTTTTTCTGTGCGCTTTTGAATTGAGAATTTTCGCTTTATCAAAAAACTTTCTTCACCCACAGTATATGCAGCAGTGCAGGATACCAGCGGTCTTATATGATAATGATAAAGTCCCCATTGATCTTCACTTGAACATATTTGGTTTTTTCTTCCAGATGTATCGCTCTCTGCCCGAATCAGCCCGCAACCCGGCTAACAGTGGGCTGCAAGTTAATCACACCTGGGTTAGTGCCATACAGGATGTCACCGGCGATCTGGATGAGGAAACAAAGATATTAATGTCAGAGCCACGTTGTGGTGTACGCGATCGTGTGGGGAACGGCGATAGTCGATCGAAACGTTATGTCTTATGGGGTACTCACTGGCCTCGAAAAAATTTGACATATCAAATAATCAAATATCCCCCGCGATTGAATCGTTCGGATGTGGATGCAGAAATTGGTCGTGCCTTTGCCTTATGGAGTGGGGTTACTGATTTGACTTTCACAAGGAAAACATCGGGTCCAGTGGATATTGAAATAAAGTGAGTACCTTCTTTTAATTTAATTGAAAATAAACTACTTCTTGGGAAATTTTTTCATGCTAGTCCCTCTCCCTTTCCTTAAGGTGGGGGCATACTGATGGCCGTGGCAGAAGATTAGGTTATACCTCTTGCCCAGAATGCGGTGGCGATATTAATTTTGATGACGCTGAACTCTGGACAATTGGTTCACCACGTGGCATTAACCTTTTACAGGTGGCTGCCCATGAAATTGGACACTCTTTGGGACTTTCGCATTCCGATAAAAAATTATCCCGGATGTATCGCTTCTATCAACCTTATAAGCCTGTTTTAAAGCTAAATGATGATGATATAGCCGGTATACAATCTCTTTATGGCCCCAAGACCACCTAACGACAACGACAATGACAACGATGACGATGACGCTGACCTTCTATTTATTAACCTTCTATTATAAAATTGTGAAAAATATGACATTTTTTCCAAATTACGGTGGTGTAAGGGGGCGTCAAACCTCTATCTCTTACCATGTCCATGGATCGACTCAGCTGTTGATGTTGGTGCTGTTATAGGGTCGGAGATGAATCTTCTACTTGTTACATACTTCTGCACAAACTTAATATACTGTGGGTACCTTTGTTACAGAGTATAAAAACTAAACAGCATACTTTCCAACACTATTTGTTATACACCACAGGTTTCCCCAAATGCCTTTAGAAATAAGTGTGAAATACCAAGAATTTATGATGTATTTTTACCCCAACAGCTTCTCTCTATTTAGTTTTAGTTTAGTTTTTATTTAGCTTTTATCCCAGTGCATCAAGAATATTTCTTTTAAGTAATTGCACTAGTCACGAAAATGTGTTTCTATATTTACCTAAGACTAACAATGTTTTGTCTAACAAATAAATATCGCACTAAAAAAAATGTTATGATTATACATTGAAAATTGAAGGGGAAAAAAGTAAAATGAATTGAATATTAAATATTTTGTCTCTGAAGCTGTTCTTTTAGCTTAGCGCTTTTTAACACTCTTATATTGGTTTCACTTGTATGTTTGTAATTCCTAAGCGTGTTAAAAAGTATGCTGCAAAAACCGAGCCCATAATTCAGACTACAAGTATACTGTAAACATTTTGCTGCATTCTTTTTAACACACTTTTGTTTACTACAAAAGTCAGATGCTGTAATGGTGTTGCGGATGAAGTGCTTGTCTCATAGACTGGGTGTTTACTACAAAAGTCAGATGCTGTAATGGTGTTGCGGATGAAGTGCTTGTCTCATAAACTGGGTGTTGTGTAAATAACCAATGGCCACTGCGCCAGTAGATTTTATGTTGGCTCAGCTGTAAATTCTTTTACCTTCACTACTTTACGATTCCCAACTGGATTTAACAGCTTAGTCATGGAAACCTCTTGGACACATTATGAATAAAATGCAGTTTAAAAACAAGTAAGGGAGCTGTAGTCGAGTGCCCCGACTACAAAATACCCTGTTCCCTTAATGTCGTGTGTTTTCCTTTACATACATACACACACTCACACATACACATACTCCAAAAACTGGCTCCGACAAGTAGGCTTAATGCAAAAAACGAAAGTAATCCTCATAAGCAGCCAAACATCGGAAGACCCAAGCCCCCCACAAGACGGCTCCTGGCAACAGTTGCTAAGTCCACAATGTAGTACGCTGCTCCGATTTGGGCGGAGGCAACGGAGTTTCCGACGTATACGCGCGAAGCCAGGAAGGCACACCGGCGTATGTCGATTCGGCTCATAAGCGGCTTCAGAACGGTGTCCGACTCTGCAGCGGCGATAATAGCAAACAGCATGCCGCTCGACCTGGAGGCTATCGCTATTAAGGCACGAAAGACAGGAATATCCGCGCAAGAGGCGCATAACACGAGTCTCCGAGCATGGCAAGAGAGATGGGACATGTCGGATACAGGAAGATGGACCCACCAACTGATTCCCAGTATAGAGGAATGGCCCAACCGAAGCCACGGAGAAATAAACCATCACCTGACCCAGTGACTCACAAACCATGGATGTTTTAGGGAGTACCTACCCCGATTTAAGCGCGTCGATAGACCCTGGTGCCTTTTATTGCAATGACCGAGTAAAGTCTGCAAAACATGTGGGGACGCGCCTCTCTTCTCCAAACACTGCATCGCACATCTCCAACTACAATGAAAAAAGTCAGGATTAACGAACAGGCTGCAAGACAACAAAACTAGGGGAAATGACGAAATGTCACTACCTGCCCGCCGTAGTAATACCTCAATTGGCAGTCCCGGCGGGAGAATAACAGGTCAGAAGGCGGCAGGTTGGGTTTTAGTCCGTAGGCGTTACATAGAACGAATCGGGCATGCCCCATGCAACGGTGCATGGCGTATCTTTAGAACAAGGGTGCCCAGAACGATCTTACCAGCGCGTCAAAACCAATACACATACACTAAATATATTTCAAGCAATAACAACAAAATGAGATAGAGAGAGAGAACCGATTTTTGTTTTTGTGTGTGTGTGCCGCGGAAAGCGACACGCGTTCGGCCGTACGCATAAGCATTTTGTTGTTGTGTTCGAGTTTGCGAAAGACATAGGAGAGAGAGAATAGAGACACATATGAAGTTGTTGTTGCAGGTCAGAGCGCGACAACAACAAAACATAGAGCACGCATAAGATTTGTTTTTGCTTTTTGCTGGCTTATGGCGTGCGCAAAATGTATACGCGCAGGCTATTCCTTTGCGTAGAACAACAACACAAGCGTGTCTTGCGTAATGGGCATGGGCGCCCCTGCTTTAGAAGATCACCCAACCATGGTTTGCATAACAAAAAAAAAAAAACACTCCATTTTATGGTCAGTTTAATCGACCCACTGAAGCGGCTATTCGGGCTATTGTGACTCAATTTCGCACCAAAATTACATTGTTGGACATTAAACCACCAACACGCTTACGTAGAGTGCGAACAGAAGAAAATATCGGCCAGTGTTAATGATGACCATCAATTATCGATTCGTCGCCGTTCGCAGCAATTGGGCTTCTGTTACTCAACAACGTGGAAAATTTTGCGGAAGGATTTAGGTGTGAAGCCTTTCAAAATACAGCTGGTGCAAGAATTGAAGCCGAACGACCTACCGCAACGTAGACTTTTTGGTGAATGGGCTCTTGGAAAGTTGGCCGAAGATCCACTTTTTTACAGAAAAATTGTGTTCAGCGACGAAGCTCATTTTTGGCTCAATGGGGACGTAAATAAGCAGAATTGTCGATTTTGGAGTGAATATCAGCCAGAAGCATTGCAAGAGCTAGCAATGCATCCAGAAAAAGTCACAGTTTGGTACGGTTTATGGGCTGGTGGCAGCATTGGACCGTATTTCTTCAAAGATGATGCGAATCGTAACGTAACTGTGAATGGTGAGCGCTACCGTGAGATGATATCCAACTTTTTTTTGCCCAAAATGCAAGAGCTTGACTTGCATGACATGTGGTTTCAACAAGACGGTGCCACAAGCCACACAGCACGCGCAACAATGGACTTATTGAGGGGCGAGTTCGGTAAACATTTTATTTCACGTTCGGGACCGGTCAATTGGCCGCCTAGATTGTGCGATTTAACGCCTTTAGACTATTTTTTGTGGGGCTATGTTATAGCTCATGTCTATACAGACAAGCCCGATTCAATTGACGCATTGGAAGACAACATTGAAGCATTTATTCGTGAGATACAGGCCGAAATGTTGGAAAGAGTATGCCAAAATTTGACTAAGCGGATGGACCATTTGAGGCGCAGTCACGGTCAACATTTGCATGAAATAATCTTCAAACATTAAATTATATGGACCGTACTATCGATTCAAATAAAGATTTCATGCATTTTTCTACATTTTATGTGTTTTTTCTTTGAAAAACAACAAAGCGCATCATATAGGGGGGTGAGACCATGACCTTAAAAATTTCATATTCAGGAGGTCCGCTCTAATGTACATACATATATTTTTTCGTATTTATCTTTCAGAATCCGTCGGGATACTTTTTGATTTCAATAATTTTTCAAATCTGGACTAGTCTACTGTATAATCCCCAACACATATTTAGTATTTTTTTTTTGTTTGTTTTTAAATTGTTTTGTCTTATTAGATTTATTTGTTGTTGTTTTGCTACTTTAAAAAATTAATCATTAATACATACATCTACTTAGTGCTCTGTTTTTACGCTCTACAATATTCTCGATTAGGTTTTAAGGTTTGTTGATCTCTTCTTAATACATTACACAGTGTTATCGATAAATCGGTTACTTGAAGTTACAAAAACAAAAAATAGAAAATTCACCGTTGCGCATTCAAAAATTGTTGCGGTTGTTGTTAGCTGCTCTGCCGTTTCTCTCACTCGACTGAAGTGGTGCTGGAGGAGTTGTTGTTGGAGTAGGGGTAGGGGAGGAGGGTTGGCGTGGCTATGTGAAATTAGGCCGCGTGAATTTAGGCCGCGGTGCGGTGTTACATAGAATGAATTTAGAACGCGCGGCCAAGTTTCATTTTGTAATCGCGGCCTTAATTCATTTTGAGAAATGAAAGAAGGCCGCGCGGTCTAATTTCATTTTGTGGTCGCGGCCTAAATTCATTTTGCAAAATGCAATAAGGCCGCCGACCGCTGCCTTATTTCCATCCCCCGGTTGGCGTCACGCCACTGCCTCTCTGATATCGCTCTCTCTCTTTCACTCTGGGCCCGTCCAAAGTGCAATACTTAAATTAAAATTGCACTTAAACTAAAATATGTTTTTCTTCATCAAGTTAATACCTCGCTCACATCGTTGAGGTAATTGTTTTTCTTTTTTAAGGATTACTGGGAAATTTTTTGTACAAAAATAACAAAAAAAAAAATGTTTAAGATTATTTATAACTATATAATAACATTGCCTTGCCTTGAAAATTACTAACTCTCAGCAGTATTCCTTCTATACAAGTTAAAGAGATGGATATAGTTTAGAACATTTCAAATTTTGGAATTTTGTCCAATTTTTTAAGTGAATTACATTAACCCATCTCTAAAACAAAGAAACGTTACACATGTTTCATTTCCATTTCGTTTCAAGCCTTGCTCTCTCTAAGCTGCTGACTCTCTTTTTTTTTTTTTTGGACAATCTGCTGGTCTGGACGACGCCCATTTGTTTAGGACTTGGCTAGCGATTCGTTTGGCGGCTGTGACGCCTTCTCGATTCTCATTTGGTCTTCATCACAATGATTGGCTCGAGTATCTTAAGCATATCGTTGTTCTCAGGAGCTGCCGTGGCATTACCTCCTCCTCCCCCGGGCGTTGCTGCGGTCGTTTGTAGCTTGCTGTAGGACTGATGCTGGCTACTGAGGGCCACCAGACGATGCTGCTGATTGAGCACAATTGCCTCGTGAGGCTGCTGTTGCTGTTGGAGCTGCTCCAGTTCGTGCTGCTGCAGCTGCAGCGAGGCGGCCAACTGTTGATCATTGGACGAGCCATCCCCGTCCAGCTGGGAATCCGACTTGACCACGGTCACAAAATTCTCACCACCCGTTTCGCTCTCATACAACTGTGGTACCTCCTCCTCCGTCTTGGCTCGAAATTCCGCACTGGCCGTGCTGCTGGTGCTGCGAGGCGTGTGGCTGCGCATGCGCCGCATGCGTGCGTACTCCGCCTGCTTGGACAGGCGCTCCTTGCGCTCGTCATTGTTCTCCGTGGCCCGGATTTGGGCACGCTTCAGACGGGCTCGTTCGCTCAGCTTTTGCAGGCGTGCGGATCGCTGCTCCGGACTCTCATTGGCCCGGACCGCACGCTGATGCGCGGCCATCTTGTCCAGTCGCAGACGTTTCTCCTCCTCCGTCTCGTATTTATTGACACCCGAGCGCCGGGGTGTGGCCGGGCTCGTTTCACCGTCCGCCGTGGAATGTACCGAATGTATGTCCAGCTCTGACACCCGACTACGTCGCCCTCCCAGCTGGGGACCGCCGGCCAGCATTTGGTTCAACTCCTGCTCTAGCAGAGTGTTGACCTTGAGCTGATCATCGCCCAAGCTGCTCTTGCGCGGACGCCCACGTCCTCCTCCACCGGTGATGGTCTGCACCAGCTGCTGCTGCTGCTCCTGCTGCTGGCCCAAGCCGCTGACCGTCAGTGTGGAATTGGTGGCGGCCGCTGTCAGGATGTTGTACTGGGTGGCAGCGACGGCTGCTCCTGTGGGGCTGCTCCCGCCGCTGGCATTGGCAAAGTGCACGGGCGTAAAGGGCGGCGGCACGCCCAATTGGAAGCCATTGTGATACATGGGATAGTAGGCGGTGGTGGTGGTGCCACCTGCTCCTGAGCTGCCCACACCCACAGCTCCGCCCACGCTCACACTGGACGCGGTGGAGCCCACCGTACTCGAGGTGTTGGCCGGAAATGTGGCCAGATAGGGGAATTGATTGTACAATGGAGTCGTATTCCCTTGACTACTGGCCTTGAGCACTTTCTGGTCCGCGGAGGTAACAATCACCTTGGTCTCGTTCTGGCCCAGGCTAAGGGAGCCGCTGTTTTGGTCATTCGGCGTGGTTGCTGTTGTCGATGAGGTCTCGTTGCTGTCATTTCCCGACTGAGGAGGAGAGAGAGAGGAGAGAAAGAGAGAAAGTGAGGTTAGGGCCAGCTAAATGAGATCAGGACATGACACACCAAACACCGCAATGAATTGAACACACTTGGAGACAGACGACAAAACCTGCGTTTTTTAATTCGAATTTTGGTTTACAAAAATTTGGCATTTAAGTTTTTAAGTCTAAATTTAAATTAAGTTACAATCTGCGAGGGAGAGAGGATGCTAAGCCTACACATATTTGCCTACTATTGGTCTTCCAAGTTATATATTATGAGTTAGTGGTGTTCAAAAATCATAGTTAAAACTATTTAAACCAGCGATGTTCCTCCATAGCCCCCAGGGGCCGAGCGCAATCGGCTATTTACACGCACACGAGCCGAGCGCATGCCGAAATCGGGCATATAAGCGTAAGCAGAGCTCTTTTTGCCATCACTCGCTGCCCAGCCGTCGTTGAGGGCAGTTCAAAGCTGGGCTGTGTCGTGAACATCGCTGATTTAAACCAAAAATCCAACAATCAACAAAAAACAAACTACAAGTAATAGCAACAAACTAAGGTATAAACAAATTGAAATGAATTTTGATTAGTGTACATACAGGGTGCGTTTTCTCACAACGATTAGTAGTCTTTTTTCGACGACTCCATTGAGTATGTATTCATCTGTTTGAGGACTGTCAATATATAAAGAGTAAAGCCTGAAATGCTTTGCAAATACTTCCACACAATTACATTAAGACTCTAGGTATGCTTTAATACGCTAAGCAAATCCTCTACAAATTTTCGACTCCCTCCAAGATAGTGAACGCCCAGCTTAACGTCACTGTGGATGGAGCCACAATTTCCACGAGCAAATACCCTAAAATATTGGGAGTGACGTTCGACAACCTGTTCTTCTTTGCGAGGCACTCGGAGAAAACAGCCCGTGAGAGAACGAAACAGGGCACTTAAGGCGATCGCTGGCAGCTCCTGGAGAAAAGAAAAAGGAGACACTACTGGTCACATACAAGGCCATTGGCCGTACCCAGTTCGACTACGCGGCACCAGCATGTACAGCGGCACGCAGTGGAGCAACCTCCAGCGAGCGCAAAATGCTGCCATGTAGATGCCATGACCCATGTAGACCACCTACATGAGGAGACCCGAATGCTGGGCGTACGTGACCACTGTAATCTCCTTACCAAGCAATTCCCAGCGAATGGTCTTGTGGCTGCGCATCCAAACTACCAGGCACTTTAAGTCCCGCTGCCCCCAAGAACCAGCAGGCAAAACTGCCTTACGTGCTTGCTCAAACGGGAAACGCCACCACCATCACCACCACCGAAGCTAAGTTAGCGAGAGATGCCATTCACCAGAGAACAGTCACCGAAGCAATTCACCGCCTTACGCCAAACGTTGTCTTGGGAGGTAGGCCTCCGCCCTTGAGCGACGCCGAAAAATCCCTGCCCAGAAGCACCCGGACGACCCTTGCACAGCATCGATCTGGTTTCTCTGCCTCGCTAAACAGCTACTTAGCAAGGATTAACCCGACAGTTGCAGATGCGTGTCCCAAGTGCGGGCAAACCCCGCATGACACTAACCATCTCTTCAACTGCCCAGCTGATCCCACCAACCTCACACCGCACCACCTCTGGACTCAACCATCTCTTGTCGCAGACTCGAGCACACACACACACACTCTTAACCCACCTTCTAAACTCTTCTCTGTAAACTTTTCTTCCTATAACCCCCACAAAATGCGTACATTACTCTCGTCCACAGCCGTTCCAACAACAACAACAACAACGAACTGTATGAGCTCTATGGGGACACTGATCTAGTCAAGCGCATAAAACAACAGCGGCTGCGCTGGCTTGGACATGTTACTCGTATGGATGAAGAAACTCCAGTAAAAAAAGTGTACAGGCGGAAGGCGAACGAACTAGGGAAACGCAGAAGTGTATGACGACCGAAACTTAGTTGGGGAAAACCAGTTGCTGAAAGACATTGAGGTGCTTAAAATGACCAACTGGTGCCAGCTCGCATTTATTGCAGCGGCCGAAACCGTCAAACGGTTGTGATTGAAATATCGGGCCAAATAAGAAGAAGAAGAAAAAAAAAATAAAGAAGAAGGGCGTACTCAGCAGATCAATCCGATTTCGATTACTGATTTATGAATGCAGATTTAAAGATTGCGACTGATAAACTTGGTAATCATGATTGGTGAGACAGTTTATCGACTGTAAGACCAACTGTTAAAGCCAAAATTGAGAACGAACTGCCAAACTTACAAAATGTGTGACAATGTATTTTTGACCAAATGTAATTAGCCAGAGAATAACCTAAACTAAGCATTCAGTGTCATTCAACAGAGAATCATCAGAAAATGCAAGTCGTAAATCAGTAATCGTAAATCGGATTTATCTGCTGAATACGCCCAATGTTTCAGTCAAACTAATTCTAATATACAGTAAAAGTGTTTAAAAACATCTTAAAATTAGTCGCACTAAGTCTGCTAGTCTCCTTCCCATCGCATATAAGGTTCTATCATGCATCCTATGTGAACGTCTAAAGCCGAGAATAAGTGAACTGATTGAACCTTATCAGTGTGGCTTTAGACCTGGCAAATCCACCACGGACCAGATATTCACATTGCGACAAATCATGGAGAAGACCCGAGAGAGAAATATCGACACCCACCACCTTTTTGTTGACTACAAAGCCGCCTTTGACACGCCGATAAGGTCAAAGTTCTTTGAAGCCCAGTCTACCTTTGGTATTCCAGCAAAGTACGTTCGACTTTGCATGATGACGTTGAGAAGCACACAAAGCTCCGTCAAAATAGGTAAAGACCGCTCCGAGCCTTTCGATACCAAAAGAGGTTTTAGGCAGGGTGATACCTTATCGTGCGACTTCTTTAATCTGCTGATGGAGTACATACTGCGCCAGTGCCCAAATGCTAACAGAACGGGCACCATCTTTACCAGAGATAACATGCTACTTGCATATGCCGATGATATTGACATCATCGGCAAAATCGAATCTGTGGTAAAAAAAGGCGTTCTCAGAGATAGAGAAGCAGTCAAAACTTATGGGCTTAGCGGTAAATGAGGATAAGACGAAGTACCTACAATCAACGCGCAGTGAGTCTACGCTTGGACAATCTATTGCAATGGGAGACTACAACTTCAAGGTTGTTAAGGAATTTGTCTACCACGGAACGACGATAACCAGCGACAACAACACCAGTCTGGAAATCCGAAGAAGAATTACTCTTGCAAACCGATGTTATTACGGCCTCAATAAGGAGTTCAAGAGCAGAGCCCTCTTTGGGAAAACGAAAATTGCGCTATACAAGTCGTTTATCATCCCAATCCTGCTATACTGCGCAGTAGCATGGACAATGACAAAAGAGGATGAGGCGGCAATTGACATGTTCGAGAGAAAAGTTCTTCGGAGGATTTATGGACCTCTAAACGTTGGCGGCGAATTTCGCATCCGAATGAATCGCGAACTGTATGAGCTCTATGGGGACACTGACCTAGTCAAGCGCATAAAACAACAGCGGCTGCGCTGGATAGGACATGTTACCCGTATGGATGATAACGCTCCAGCAAAGCGTGTGTACAATCGGCATGCGATAGAGTTGGGAGGCACTCCCCCGCCTGGCCGACCAAAGCGGAGATGGCGCGACCAGGTGCAGGGAGACATTGCGAACCTGGGAGTGTCCTTCTGGTGGAATGTCGCTCGGGACAGAGGCGAGTGGCGGGCATTAGTGGCAGCGGCCGAGACCGTTAAACGGTTGTGATGGCCAAAGAAGAAGAAGTCTGCTACCAACTTTACCACTAAATAAAGTGCTCCGAAAGAGCTATAAGTTAAAGTGGCAGAAGAATACTACAAGTAAGGGAGCTGTAGAGTGCCCCGACTACAAAATACCCTGTTTCCTTGACTTCTTGTGTTTTTACAGAGGTCGCAACAAACGGTCCTCTCTTTGCAGTTCTCACAAAAAAAAAACGGTTTCGTGCGGCGCATTGACAAAGAGGGATGTAAGCAACCTTTAACAGCGCTCTCTGTTTTTTTTTCGGTCTTGAGAGGAGAGAAACACATTTGTGTTTGCTTTTTCGCTCTTGGTCTTTTGCCGACCGTTTGGAAATGACTGCTTGCCGAAAAGGTCTTTTCTGTGTGTATGCTCACTCAGTGCGTGCTTACATCTTAAACATTTTCTGCATAAATACGTATGCCTGCACAACAACAAAACTTTTGTTTATGCATTCGCTCTCTCAGTCTCTCTCACACTGATACTCTCTGATCGCACCAGAGACTGCTCTCGCAACCTTTTCACAATAACATTTTGATGTGAGGGGATTTAATTAACTCACACTTTGGGACCGCTTGACTGAAATGGGCCTGTTATTCAGTTGATGTCAGACCGACCAGCCTGAGTGTACAACAACAGCCGCTTAACAGCGAGCGCAAAACCAGCACACAATCGGTTGAGGGAAGACCCAGTTCTTTTTTTTTTTATTTTTCGGTTGCGGTCGTGAGCAGAGCAGTCTGAAAATATGGGTTGAGAGTTGTTTACGTGCTATGGTTTTCATACACAGCTCGCTTTAACATACACACACGCGTGCACGCGGTAAGTGACAATGCAACTTGCTAATGCTTATGCAAGACCCCCTCTAAGATCTAAGATCGACGCGTTCATACGGACAGACGGACATGGCTAAATCGACTCGGCTGTTAATGCTGATCAAGAATATATATACTTTATAGGGTCGCAAATGCTTCCTTCTACCTGTTACACACTTTTACACAACTTCATGATCGCCCTTTTCCCATTTTTAATGGGAACAGGGTATAAAAAGAGAACCTTTTGAAAGCTTTCAGCCTCTCTTATCGAGGGATCCCTATGGGATGTCGTGTCAAACTCGAATCTTTGTTTACCTCGCAGTTCGCTACTTGAGTCTTGAGAAAGAGCACCCTTTATGTTCTTTGATTATGCATTTTCTTTTTCTTTGGCCTCCTCTTGATTCTCCTCTTGAGTCTTTTTCTAGGCACACACAGATTTCGGGATTGACTCCTGCGGTTGATGATGGATTTGTTTTTACGGTGGCTGTTGCTGTGGCTGTTGCTCTGGCTGGATACGCACCTGAAGGTCCTGCTTCTTGACGGTGTATTTGTGCTGCTGATACAACTCGAGCGGACTGGCCAAGCTAAAGTGCGGCACATGAGCCTGCAGCAATTTGGTGGTTTTGCCAGCAAGTCCCGGCTCATCGCCATAGATTTGCTGGACGAAAATGCTGCCCGGCTCGCCGGGATTGGGCGAGCCCTCGAGCAGGGCCACCTGCTGCTGCTGGTAGCGCTGCTGTTGCTGGAGTTGCTGCTGCAGTTGTTGTTGCTGTTGCTGCTGCTGTTGCTGCTGCTGACTGGGCTGTGTCTGGGGCTCTTGCTTGAGCTGCATGGGCGCTCGTAGAGTTCCGCCGGGAGCAATGAACATACTCTGACCCATGTACTCCACACTGGTCAGCGTCTGATGCTGCTGCTGCTGTTGTTGCTGCTGCTGGTAGGCGGCTGCTGCTGCGGCGGCGGCCAAGTGCTGCTGCTGCTCGTCTGGCGGGGGCGGCGGCGTGGCCTGGTTCATCGTTGCCTGATTTAAATTTAAATTATTATGCTCATTATTACAATTGGCTGCCGCAGCGGCAGCAGCTGCGGCGGCGGCGGCCACCGCCAACACCTGCTGCTGAGCGGCGGTTGCTGTTGTGGTTGCCGCTGCTGCACCAGCACCACCATTGCCGCCGTGCTTCATGATCTTCTTCTTTTCTCTGACCTTTTTGGCATAATCGTTCAGCTTTCTCAGTCTTTCCTTGCGATCCTCAACCGACTCGTTGGCTATGCGCTGCCTGGCCCGGGCGGCCATCTCGGCCAGCCGTATCTTGCGCTGGTCGGAGGACTCGCTGGCCCGGTACATGCGCATTCGCTCGGCCAGCTTGGCCAGGCGCTTGGCCCGCTGATCGGGCGACTCCATGGCGCGTCGCAGGCGCTGGCGGGCGGCGTTACGCACCAGGCGCATCGCCCGCTCGATCTCGGACTCATTTTGGCGCCGCTGACGATTCGCCTCGGCGTTGCGCAGCAAACGCTTGCGGTACTCATCCTCGCTCTCACGCTGGCGTCGCTCGCGCATCCTTTCAGCATTTCTGGCCAAACGGCGCTGACGGGCCTCGGGACTCTCGTTCCAGCGCTGCTGCTGCTGCTGATGGCTAAGCGAGGTAGAGGCGGAGGAGTTGCTGGCCAAGGGCGTAGGCGGCGGTGGCTGCTTCAGGGAGAGTAAAGCCGGCTGTTGCTGCTGCTGTTGTTGTTGCTGTGGTGTGGTGGTGGTGTAAGCGGCGGGTAGGGTGAGTTGCAATTGCTGGTGCTGAAACTGAAGCTGCTCCTGTTGCTGCTGCTGCTGCTGGAGGTGATAGTGTTGCTGCTGCTGTTGGTGATGTTGCTGCTGCTGCTGTTGTTGTTGCTGCTGCTGTTGCTGATGTAGCTGCAACTGTTGCTGGTGATGCGTCGACAGGGGTACCAACAGCGCGGAGGGATGCTCAATGAGTAGGCGGGCATTGGATCCATTGATAGCCAAGACATGGGTGGCGTATTGCTGCTGCTGCTGGTGGTCAAGTGTCGGCTCTATTTTTATCCCATTGGGATCTGGTTCCATTATTTGGCCAGGGCCTGTGAATCGACAATCGAAATTGTCGTCAATCCTTCATTTGGGGGGTTTTTTTGGTGTTTGTTTTGTTTCCGTTTTTAGTTATATAAAAGAGAAATGTGTGTGTGTGCGCTGCCCGCGTTTTTAGCCACTCTCTCGCTCTCGCTTGCACTCGCTGGCTGCCTCGCGCTCACTCATTTAGTTGTTGTTTTTTTTGCGCATTTGCTTTGGTTGTCCATCAATTTACCGCTGACGCCTACACCCCCCCTCTGCTCTACTAATCGCTCGCTCGCTGACTTGCTGCTGGGTCGCTGCTCCTCTCCGATTGCACATGCAAATGTCATTCCAGAAATTTCATTCAAATTCTCACTTCACATTTCACCAGAGGGCTAGTAATTGTTGTTGTTGCAGTTCTTGTAAAGACTTATTTATTTATTTTTATATTATTTCGTTTCGTGCGTTGCTTGCCCTTCTTCTTCCTCTTCTTATTCTTGTTTCGATAGCACACAAATGACAATTGGCGGCCCGCGCTCTTACTTCCCACGAGTCTTCCAGGGCACTTCCAATCGAATCGATTTTTCACATGATGGCATGTTTGTATGTATATGTATGGTACACATACACACGCATCCACACTTTAGACATATGTGTGAATTTTGTTGCATTTATTTTGATTTATAAACAATAATTTTTCCACTCCAATGCAAAAATAAACAAAAATGTCAGACGATAATCGCCATCGCAGCAGCGGACGAAGAAGAAGAAGCAGCTTTTAGCGGCATTTCGTTTCACATTGCTTATTTGCCTTGTGTTTAACTGTTTGCGACAATAGACACTAGTTGGTGCTCTTATTGTTTGATTTACTTGTAGCTTTTGGCATAACTATAATGTTTTATTTATGTTTTTCAACAGTTTTTTGTTTGTGTTTGGGTTTCCCTCTACTTTGAAAACTAGAGATGCGCCGGCATTCTTTTTTTTTCCAACTGCGCGCTAGCGATGTCACGAATATCAACTGCAAGCACGAGCTGTGTCTGTTGGTGATGGGACTGGATGCGTGTTTTCTCCAGCGGTTCTAATTCAAAATCTTATATTTATGCCTTACAAATCCTCGATTTAATGTGTTTATTTTATACTTGCTCATAACCGCTGCTTTGCCAGCATTTGTGTATCAAGTTAATACTATATTTATGGAAATCCATTTAAAGTTTTAAAAATTTATTTCAAATCTTTTTATTTAACAGTTTTCTGCCAAATTTTCCTGATTATGGGTTGACCTTTCTGTGGAAATGCCCATATTTGCCTACGTCAAGCACACGTTACAAAAACTCGATCATTTTTGACTCCGTCCACTCTACGCTGCTGGTCAATTTATACAATAGGCTCGAATGCATTCTAAAATGCAAAATATAAATACATAATTCATTTGATTGCTCAAATTTTAAATGCGACAAAACTTACAACTTTTTTCACATTTAAATAACATCAGAATTTAAACAACCGCCAAGCGCTGGGTACAATAAAATGGTCACACTAGAATGAAATCAAATTGAAGCCAGCCTTCTATACTTACTTTTTCTGGGCACACTGTACATTTTGTATGGAGCAGTCGTGAGCAGCTGATGCACGTTATACAGAGCAAATCAAAATCGAAAGCTTTCAGGAATACAACTATTTATTTAATAAAAAATTCACAAGGCTAAAACACTTTTCTAAAGTGTTTGGACAGCCAAATGTTATCAGTCTGCATCAAGAGGTAAGCCATATTAATATTTTCGATTCTATACCGAAAATATTGCAAAAGCGCGGTAAAACACGAAGAGCATGCGTTTCACCTCTAGTTTGAAAATTAGAGATGGACCATCGGCAGTTACCTTGGTTTCCTTCCAGTTGCACTCTCTATCGATAAGTCGATAGCAAGTGATTAGAGCGCCGCATTAAAAAGTTATTTAAAACCACAATTTTTAAAAATTGGTGAATGCAACTTTATTCAAGTATATTCATTTGCTTGTTTTTTTGTTTTGTTTTCTTGTTGTTGTGTGTGTTTGTTCCGTTTTTTTCGTTTTATATAATTTTACATCAAAAACAATTGATAAAATGAGTTTAGTTTATAAAAATATTAAATAAAAAAAAAACAATTTTTGAAATTTCGACTAGAACTTAAGTGTTATTTTTAATCATAATCATATAAATATATATATATATATTTTTTAAGTTTTCCTTGAGGGCTTGGGTGTGGATGATGATGATAATGTGTGTGTGTGTGTGTGTATGAGTGCGTGTGAGTGTGGGGTTTAGGGAGGTGTTGTATGTGCCTGTATACACACATATCCTTTTGGAATACACACATGTGCCTCCCCTCCCCAAAAACATTTGGGGTTGATTCTACATAAGCGTTAGGGTGCCTCAAGATAACAAATAATTTAAATATTTACAGTTGGGGAGCAGTAAATGCAATTTTTATAGAAACACACTCTGAAATGTGTTTGATTAAAAGTGAACTGGTTGATTTTTTGAAAATGAACTAGTTCCAAGTAGTATAAGAAGACTTTGGGATATTTTGAGAACCTTTTTTCTTAAAAAATCTAAAATAAATTGCTTCAAGACTATCAGCCATGCTCCCATTTTCGCTTACGCAAAAACTTTGCGTAAAAGTTAGTGCTCCGACATTCGTAAATCGCAGAGTTTTGACGTTTTTGAACCGGCGACATCCGAGTCCGTGAAATGAAAAGTAATTGAAAATTCTAGATTGATGCACAAACCTCTGCAAAGGGGATTACTGATAGACCGAATTGATCCCTATGAGAGATATAACCATTAAGGACGACTTAACACAAATTTTACAACATTTACTCCTGTAAGTCTAGCGCAATTGCCAGTCGATCTCTTATTATACCTGTCACCAGTCTGCATTCTTTTCTTGAAAGTTGATTTGTCGTCCTCTACTGGACAATATTCTCTTCATCTTAATTTAATCTCAGTCAGGAGAGTTCTTTCTCATACGATTAATAGGATGTGTAATATGCATAATACGTATTCTTTTCTTGCAGACATTCACCTTTTTTGAAGTGCATTAGACGAATCCTACAAATCCGACTACTCAAATGGTTTATAGAAATTCAATTTCCCCGAGTGTGAGAAAAGCCACATACGACAGAAATCATAATACAGTCGAACTTCACTATTACGAATTTCAGTACAACGAAGTTTTTTTTATAGCGATTCAATTTCCACAACACTGCAATTTCGGTCAAATGGTGGCAGATTATGGCGTGAATGTGTCAGCTCAGACCATAAGAAGACGGCTAAATGAATTCGGGTTATATGGACGCATTGCCCAAAAAAAAACCATTGCTGTCCATTAAAAATGTTAAAAAGCGCCTTCAATTCGCCACAGAGCATATTCAAAAAGGTCCCAATTTTTGGAACATGATTGTTTGGAGCGACGAATCCAAGTTTAATGTCTTTGGGAGAGATGGTAAACCATATGTACGACGTCCTCCCAACAAACAATTTGACCCCAAATACACGAAGAAGACCGTTAAACATGGTGGCGCTTCGATTATAGTCTGGGGCTGTTTCACCGCATCGGGCGTAGGTCCCCTAGTGAAGATAGAAGGCATTATGAACGGCGAAATGTACAGGGACATCCTTATTAACAATTTATCTGGAGAATATGCCGATAATTTGCCACTTGCCTGGATATTTCAACAGGACAACGACTTGAAACACACCAGCAAGATAGTCAAGTCGTGGCTTAACCAAGAGGCAATCAATGTTTTGCAATTTTTGCAAGAAGAGTGGAAGAAAATCACCCCTCAACAGTGCGCACGTCTTGTGGATTCAATGCCAAAGCGTTGCTCCGCTGTTCTTAAGCAGAAAGGTCATCCCACTCAATATTAAAGTAAATTTATTAAAAGTATAAGGAATATTGGGCAAATTTTAACTTTTTCAACCATTTTTTTCCAGGTGGCTTAAATATGTGAGCAGGACATTTTGGAGATGGTCTCAGATTTTTTAAGTTTTTCGTTGAATATATATTTTTATAACTTGGTTATTCTTCTATTAGAACACTGATATATAGAACTAATGTGACACAAAAAATTGGAGCTGTGAAATAAAAACTTTTCTTAATTTTCGTTTAAATTCTCAAGTCTGTGAAATGGACCAAAAACCGCGAAATTTGCTAAATTATACCGTTCATCCGATTGCAGAATTGCGGAATGGTTAAAGGCTTTCCCGGGAAGGTTTCTAAGTTGAAGAAATTTGTTGAAAATGGTCCAAACACTGCAAAAATTGCAAAATTAACGGTTGCGGTAAAACTTTGGGGAATAGTTCGTCGCTTGCCCGGGAAGGTTTCCAAGTAGAAGAAATGGGCGGACAATGGTCCCAAAACGGCGAAATTTGCAAAATTATACCGTTCATCCGATAGCAATGAAAATTTGGGAATGGTTGAACCCTTCCCGGGAAGATTTCTAAGTTGAAAAAACGGTCCAAAAACCGCAGAAATTGCAAAATTTACGTTTTCGCTAAAACTTTGAGAAATTGAACGACGCTTAGTGCTTATATTACAATGCAGGCGTTGGTAAATGGAAGCTGTAGATTACACGGTCCAAAATATTGCGAAATTTGCAAGTTTTGGATTTGAGCCTGGATTATTCTGAAGATTTGATAGACGGCAATTGGTAGATGGGTAAATAGGAGGTATAAACAAAACGGTCAAAAAAGTCACGAAATTTGCAAAATATTCATGAGTTAAGATTATAATGAAGATGGTTAAATAGAGAAAAAGAACGAACGGTCCAAAATGTTTATGGCGACTTGCAGCCAACACTAGCTTGATTACAGTCGCTCTAATAAGAATCATAAGGACCCGGGCGACTCCGGGTATTCAGCTAGTTTTCTATATAACGAAGTTTTTTTTTGTGTTCCTTTGAGATTCGCCATATAGAAGTTTCACTGTATTTCAATATATGCCTTTATGAACCACTGAACCGAATTGAAACCGCGGTTCAGTTAGCTCCTAAAACCATGTAATGAACCGAACCGGCGGTTCAGAAACTGTGTGATCCACTGAACCGAACCATTACTTATTTTTGAGTGGTTTGCATCCCTGCAACTTTGACCATCAAATTCTCAGAATTCAGCTTGATTTCATTCGAGTGTCAGCCATGACTCAATATCTAGGAATTGATTTTGGATCCATGGTTTTTTGGGCAAAATTTCTTAGAATTTAACGTAGACTATGTTTCTGCTGTACGCTTGGTCGCCCTACTATTCAAGTGTATAGAATACACTTATAAACAAGTGATGAAAACCCCAAAGTAATAACTCTTCACTGGTCCTCACAGAAAATTGCTTAAAAATCAGATGTTCAAACGAGCTTGATTGTTCAAATTTGTTTAGCTAGAAATTGGAATTTTTACGTTGAAAACACGTAAACTCTTTACCTAGCTTAAGAAAATGCGACTTGTAAAATGTTTTTTGCTCTGCAGTGAGGCACCCTAATAAAACTTCACACATGTGTGTATGTGTGTGTGTGAGCGTGTGCGTGTTTGCATGTGTGAGAGAGAAGGCTTGGTGGGTAATGTGGAAAGAAAAGAGTTTGAGGTGGGGGAGGGGGGAAATGAAGTTGCCTCTCCCACATTTTTGGGGCGTGCATACATTTACACTTGACTATGCTCCTAATATGTACGAGTGTGAGTGTGTGTGTGTGTGATGTATACATAACTATGCATATATGTATATACTCTACATATCGTACGAATATAATGCATGCATTATAAAAATACTTTTTACTTTACGTTACTTTTCATCTTCTCTTTTGTTTTTGTTGTTAAATGTTAACTTAAAAAAAATTGCCGGGCCCTAAAAGCTAAAGTGCCTGCTACTCCTCCTCCTATATAATTATTTATAGATTTCTCTCTGCCGTCTAAAACGACGCCGCTCCTCTCTCTCTCTCTCTCCCGCCCCGCTACTCTTCCCTTCTCTCACCCCGACTTAAGGAGCCCAGCTCCTTCTCAGTAGCCCTTGAGTCGATCCGCCAGCGGAGGTTTGATTACCTTGGGTGCACTGGCTCGGGCCACTCGCATACGCTCCGCCGCCTTGGACAGCCGCTTCTTACGCTCCTCGGACGTCTCGCTGGCCCGGCGTAATCTCTGGCGCGCCGCGTTCTTCATCAGTCTTAGGGTTCTTTGTACTTCGTTTTCGTTCTGGCGGCGGATGCGATTCGCCTCGGCGTTCTTGGCCAGGCGCAGGCGGTACTCCGCCTCCGACTCCTTGGACCGTTTGTCGCGCATTCGAGCAGCGTTCCTCTCCAGCCGGCGTTCGCGTGCCTCGATGGATTCGTTGCTGCGACGCCGTGCCGCCTTCTGGGCACGCGAGGAGGATGAATGATGGCCAACACTGCCTGCTCCACCGCCGCCGACAACCACCAGGCCCGTGGAGAGATGATGATGCAGGGGGTGCTGGCTGTCCTGAGGATGCGGCTGTAACTGCTGCTGCTGCTGGGGGGGATGCTGTTGCTGGGGTGGATTGCCTGGCTGCTGCTGCTGCTGGAAGGTCTGCTCCAAGTTCAGCACAGCCGCGACTGTGGCACTGTTGGCTACCGCTGTAACGCTCCCGCTTCCTCCCGCCGCCGCCGCCGCTGCTGTGTTTGCCGCTGTTGTTGCTGCTCCCGCTGCTGTCGTGTAGCTATTGCTGGTGGTGTATTCTATGAGGCCCCGGTTGCTGGGGTACAGATGGTGCATGGGACTCTCATAGCTGAGGTATTCCGGCTTGATGAAGAAGGGATCGCGTGCGGTGAGCGGCGCCGCCGTTGGCGAATTGAGGAAATACAAGCGGCTGTGATGATCTGTGGTTATGCTCCCTCCGCCCCCCACTCCCGCGGACATCGAGGGTGTTTTTATTTGTGCGCTGGCTGGCGACTGCTGGCCGGTTGGTTGCTTCTGGCAGCGAGTTCCCTGGTTCGATTCGCAGCACAATCAATCTAATAACTAGAACTGCCCAAAGCGGTTGCGGTAAACAACAAAAGCGACATAACTAATCAATATGGCAAAAGCTTCCAAATATTCTGATTGGAATTGGAAGTCCAACTTGAGATTTCCAAGGCGAGTTAGTGATGATCAGGATTTCTACCATCTCTATCTTTGTTAGAATGTACCGTCTCTAGCTTAGGTAGGTGGTTATCGTTATCGAAATTCCAATGCATTTCAAGTGCTGTCAAATTGGCTAAGAAACGGCTAAATGAAGCCAAGACCGCAGAAAATGGAGCTATTTGCCAGACAGTGATCGGTGAGAAGCTAAAACAGGCACGTCTGACTAGAGATGGGCGCGTGTCGAATATTTTCAACACGACACGACTCTTACAAGAACGGTATTTCTCATTGTTAATAAACGCAGTGAACGATAAGAGCGAGTGGGAAGCTTGACAAAAGTGGTACGTCATGCCGCTACATGTTGAATCTTTATTATAATTAAATTTATATATTTCAAGTGATGGAATGCAAGGCTGCCTGGGTAGCGCTGAAGGACAGCAACCGGTGCCACACCAAAATGCCATCTGCAAAGCGCTTCCTGACAGGTAGCGCAGGTGGCGTTCGTTTGGATTGACGTTCTTTGACGGAATCCAGAACCATTGATTAAAAGTTCGCGGGCGCAACCGACCGCCGAAGAACACTAGTAGCCGAGAGGAACTTGTGTGCCATTGAGAGCTTGGTCTCCCAAATATTCAGTATTTCTATGGGTCAATCTAAGCAGCAGGGACTAAAGCATTTAATAATGTTGACCTTTCGGCACCCCATTTTAAAAAACGTTCAATTGGGGGTTATTGCGATAATTTTGAAGATTGCTAGAAGTCATATAAATAAGAAATAATCATTTGTTTTTTAGCAGTTTATTTTTATTTGTTTAATTTTTTAGCTCTTTTTGTGACGCCTCGTGACTCGTTACGTAGCGGCAAGTAACAGGTTGTTAAATATTGCTCATCTCTAACGCAGAGCGTCATTTAAGATACAGTGCATTCGAGAGTTGAGATCGGTCGTGTCGTGTGTATGTGTCGGTCGTGTCGCTTGAAAGTTAAACAAAAAATAAAACATATAGTTGTAAACATTTTTGTATAATTGAAACAAAGAACTAAGCAACTTGTTGCTGGCTCTGCTTGGCTGGTCATGATTTTGAGAATTGCGCGTTGTGTCAAGCGTTAGCTACGTATGTACATATTTATTTACAGTTATTCGTAGTTTGATCGCATTTTTTGTTAAGCAGATAAGAGCACTGACTAGTGTGCGTGTGTGTGTGTGTGAGTGTGTATGAATCATTTTAGCAAATCATAAATAAATAAATAAAAGTGTACTCGCACAAAACTAGCCATTAAATTGGCTGTTTTTTTTTTTTGGTATTATGTTTTTTTATCAATAAATGTGAAAGCGAAAGGTAAAAGTGTTGACATATGAAACAAACCAAAACAAAAAAAATTTGGCAACGGAAGAGAGATAGTGAGAGTGAGAGAGTGAGCAACACCCGTATCTTTGAAGCACATTCTTGGAGTATTTTCCGGCACAAAAAAAAATATAAAAAAACTTAATTTAATGTTTAAATTGTTTATTTACATAACATTTAATACATTCCATTCCACTGTAATTGATTGCTAGCTGCACTCTGTCAACTAAGCTAACTGTTGCTCTCAAAAAACAACCGCTATGACTCTCACTCTAGCTCCAAGTGTCTCCCCCTCCCCTCCCTTCTCATCAGCTGTTTGTCTTCTGGTTCTCATCTTTTTTGGATGCCTCCTCTTAATTGTTTAACGATTTCAAACAATTATAAATCTATTAAGTGGAATTTGTTGACACATATTGTGTTGGCTTGAAACTTTTCTTTGGCTTAGCTCTCTGTTGATCAAAGCAAATATTTAAGCAAGCTACAATTTTTACTCTAGCTAGCCCAAGCACAGTGGGACAAGTCAGCGGTTCAAAGTAGATTTTTAAATATTAATAGAAATTTTAAGTGCTAATATCTTTAGGAAAAGTATAAAAGGAATGCTTGATAATTAAACTGAAAACGTATTTTAAATTTTCTGTGAAAACATATCATTTCATTGGTTTTTTGTGCAAATATGAACTAAATAAGTTCTTGTTTCGCTTGGCTTAGCAAAAATATTTTGCATTATAAACTCTAATTGGGCTTAGTTCCGTGGTAAATAAAGTCTCCAAACATATAATCATAAAAACAGGCGGGATAGTTGGTCAAGCTCGACTGTTGCATACCCCGGCAGTTCGATTTATTCTCTATCTCTGAAAGCTCCTGCATACAAATTTTCACTTCAATTCTCAACTGCACCCTGAGGAATTGATAACTCAGCAGAGAGCTTACTGAGCGGTTAAAGCCCCGGTAGCCGAACTCACTTGTGCTTTTCTCACAGAGTCGGTGAGACACAGAAGAGCAAGTAAAACAGGCTGTAGTCTATTTTGCTCACTAACACAAACATATCTTTCTGTTCTCTCCATTTGACTGGCCCTGGTATATCAGTTTGTTTTACTCTCTCACTCTTCCACTACATCTAAAATTCTTTGTTGCTTTCTTATCGTTCAACCGATTGTTATCAAACTTAATAGATTTCTAATTAAAGTTGATTGCAAGAAATATCTAAAATTTGAACAATCTACACACAAAACTGTGGATATGAAGAAGGACTAAGTTTTGTGTCTACAACTCTAAGATTTACCCATTCTGCCTTTGCTACATACACACATTCACATATTGTCGAAATGTGATCCCTGAAAAAACTTTTCAAAACTCATAAACGGAATGGAACGTCCGTCATTCATAAACTGCAATTGCAGCAATTTGTGGCATTGGTGGGTGAATGAATCACTTGCTTACATACTCTCGTACTCTCCTACATACATATGTACAATGTCTCGCCTCTTTTGTTCTTTCATTCGTCTCTTGTTTATTGTTTGTGCTAATTGCAGCATTTTCCATGGACCAAGCCGAGCATTTTGTGCTGTGCTGTGTGAATCATTTGAAATGTTTATCAGAGAGTTGGAGCCGGCGAAATAATATTAAGCCTTCTCCAGTGACATTTGTCCAAGAAATGAGCGCAGAGTGGCGGCTGCCCTGGCCCCAATTATATAAGTCGTATGGCAAAGGAGAGTCTCATACACCGGAGACGGCGTCGTTTGCCAAGTGGTTTGACAGCTTTTTTTTTTGCGTAGTTTTTACATCGATTTGTGATTTGACTGGCAAACTGGCAATAGGCTCTTGATTAGCTGACAAAACAAAAGAATGTCTTACATACTTTGACTTATTTTTGAAAGGTCAAGTTTTAATCGCTTTCACATTTTGCTGAAAAATGGGGGAAAAAGTAAGGATTCTTGTGAGAAATATGAAGATAAGACCAAACCGACTATCAGCTCGATGGATGCTGCGAAACAAGTTCTTCAGCCGTTTCGGAATCTAAGACGAAACATGGAGCACCCTGACAAAACCTTTTGAATTAGAAGGGATCATGATCTGGACACTTGCAAAGACAACAGACTTAAGAGATGTCACAGCCTGACTAATTCTGCGGTATTTTAGAGTAGGCAAGTTTAGAAAACGTAGCCCATCTATATAAGAAGCCAACATCCCAGTTGAAGCCCCTACGAATTGTGAATTTTAGTGATTTATTGAAAAGCACGTCTTTAATTGAGATAAAATTGCAAAAACTTGGCGAAAACAAAATCGGTCTGATTGATTCAGTTGATGTTAAGTCAAGGTTAGGGCAGCGAAGGTCATGCCTGGCCCCCAGGAACCGTGAAAACTTCGCAATCCCCACACACTCGAGCCGAGCCCAAGCCGAAGCTTGGTCCAAGAGAGCAAACAGCGCTCTGTTTGCCTTCAGTTACAGGCCAGCGGTCGTTGAGGCCAGGTCAGAGCTAGTTTGCGTCGCTTTATTTTCGCACACCAATACACTCTTACTTTTTGGCCTCGCTATATTTGACAACACTGGTTTAGGGGGTTGAACCCGACTTTACCAGCCGTGTCTCGGGCTTACTTATTTTGCTCTGGTGTTTGAGAAGCACGAAGTCGGGCCATATTAACACGGCGCTTTCAGTGGATTGATTCGGAATGTCAGCATAAAGAAGAAGATGGAAATCTAAAGACAGATATGGTTGTCTCTAAACAGTTTGTGACGCTTTGTTATCGGATACCTCAAATTCAAAAATGTCCATAATTATGTAAAGGCATCTTGGGATTGCAACAATAACGGCTAAGTTGCAAGTTAAATAAAATAAGAAACCTAAGGAATGTTCCAATTGTTGAATGAGTCAATTTCCTGTTGGTTGAATGAAAGTGGAGGATGAATGGATGCACAATTTTTAGAAAAGATTTACGTTTGCTTTCGCCTTTTGATATTTTAACACATCATTCTAGTGGTCACTTTTATTGTTATCTTTTTGCCCTGCCCTGTGGGACTCTATAAATACAAGCGATATCTCTTGACATATACGTACATATGTATGTGTAGGTATATAAGTATGTATCTATATGAGAGTGCACACATACACAGATAGTCCGCCAATTAATCATCAAACATTGGTAGATATTTTGGAGGCACGTTTGTATTATTCCTCGAAAAGGGCAGCTTCACCAAATGATTCATTTCAAGTTTATATAAAAACAACTACAAGTTCATTTAAACATTTGTAAACAAAATCATTGAGCGAGACGAAGGAGCTGCTGCTCCATTTGAAGTGGGGAGGGGGGAGAGTGAATCTCCTCTATCCACTTAAAGCAAATTAAAGCAGCGAGGCTCCAGCTGGCCGAGGCAGCCATTACAGGGTGAGGCAGGGCCTATAACTGTACAGTATGCAGGCTTATTAAGTGACACAACATTGCCTCACCCTCTGTTATTGCTCTTATGGGTGTCTGCCCTGCATTGTTATGCCTTGAAAAGTTGAAAAGTTCACAGAACTGCAAATGAGCGAACGGAAATCAAGAAAAGTAATGGAAACACTCGATTGGATGTGGTCTTTTGAAAGAAATGGAATATATGTACAAATGAATTGGAAATTCATTTGTTCAAATTATAGACTAAATCTTTTTTTGGACTTTAGGATGGCTGCCATTATCCTTAAAAATTGTATTCCACGATTGAATATTATTTGAATATTTGTTGATTATTATTTAAAAAAAAAAACCACAAAAATCGGCAAAGTTTGAGAAAGCTTCTGAAGCTACTGTGTTTGTTTTTCAAGAAAAAACTTTATCATTAGTTGTCCCGAGGCGGGATCGAACCCACGGCCTTTTGCACAGCAGGTACACAAACTACCCGCTGCTTTGAAGCCCTTCTGGGGCTTCATTTTCCACAAGTTCTTCCACTTTTTTTTATACCCTTGCAAAGGGCATTATAAAATTGTGCGGATGTTTGTAACGCATTAAAGGAAGCATCTCCGACCACATAAAGTATATATATTCTTGATCAGCATGACGAGCTGAGTTGATTTAGCCTCCGTCAGTTTTAAAGCTATCCTCACAAAACTTTGCACGAAGTCTTTTGGTACAAATACGCTGCACATTTGTCGGAACTGCCCGGATCGGATGACTATAGCATATAGCTGCCATAGGAACGATCGGTCAAAACACTAGTTTTAGTGAGAAAAACTTGTTTGTTTTTAGTGGAAACGCCTCCAAAGTACGTATTTCTTGGTTTACTATCCTTTCCCATGATTTCACTAAGTTTGGTCGAAATCGGATGACTATAGCATATAGCTGCCATATGAACGATCGGTCGAAAAACTAGTTCTAGTGAGAAAAACTTGTTTGTTTTTAATGAAAACGTCCTTATCATTGGCATACACTTATTTTATATACTTTTACACAATTCTACAAAGATTGGTCAAAATCGGATGACTATAGCATATAGCTGCGGTACGAATGCTTCCAAATTTTGTAATTGTTAGTTTGTTATGCTTTTCCATGATTCCAATAAGTTTGGTTGAGATCGGACATCTCCCTTAGAAAAGTAAGATCCCAAAGGTAGTCTTAGTTAGCAGAACTATTTTGTTTTCAAAGGAGGCTGCAAGGGTATAAAAACTTCGGTCGCGCCGAAGTTAACTTTCCCCTATTTATACCCGGTTCCCAATGAAAATGGGAAAAGGGGGATCATGAAGTTGTGCAAAAGTATGTAACAGGTAGAAGGAAGCATTTGCGACCCTATAAAGTATATATATTCTTGATTAGCATCAGACCGAGTCGATTTAGCCATGTCCGTCTGTCCGTCCGTATGAACGCGTCGATCTCAGACACTAAAGGGTGATTTTTTAAGAGCTATAGGAAAGTTTTTAAAAAAAAAAACACGTTAAATTCAGAAAAATGCATGAAATCTTTATTTGAATCGATAGTACGGTCCATATAATTTAATGTTTGAAGATTATTTCATGCAAATGTTGACCGTGACTGCGCCTCAAATGGTTCATCCGCTTAGTCCGATTTTGGCATACTCTATCCAACATTTCGGCCGCTGTCTCACGAATTAATGCTTCAATGTTGTCTTCCAATGCGTCAATTGAAGCGGGCTTGTCTGTATAGACATGAGCTTTAACATAGCCCCACAAAAAATTGTCTAAAGGCGTTAAATCGCACGATCTAGGCGGCCAATTGACCGGTCCCGAACGTGAAATAAAATGTTCACCGAACTCGCCTCTCAATAAGTCCATTGTTGCGCATGCTGTGTGGCATGTGGCACAGTCTTGTTGAAACCACATGTCAAGCAAGTCAAGCTCTTGCATTTTGGGCAAAAAAAAGTTGGATATCATCACACCGTAGCGCTCACCATTCACAGTTACGTTACGATTCGCATCATCTTTGAAGAAGTACGGTCCAATGATGCCACCAGCCCATAAACCGCACCAAACTGTGACTTTTTCTGGATGCATTGGTAGCTCTTGCAATGCTTCTGGCTGATATTCACTGCAAAATCGACAATTCAGCTTATTTACGTACCCATTGAGCCAAAAATGAGCTTCGTCGCTGAACACAATTTTTCGGTAAAAAAGTGGATCTTCGGCCAACTTTCCAAGAACCCATTCACCAAAAATTCTACGTTGCGGTAGGTCGTTCGGCTTCAATTCTTGCACCAGCTGTATTTTGAAAGGCTTCACACCTAAATACACCCTTGTTGAGTTACAGAGGCCCAATTGCTGCGAACGGCGACGAATCGTTAATTGATGGTCATCATTAACACTGGCCGATACAGCTGCGATATTTTCTTCAGTTCGCACTCTACGTAAGCGTGTTGGTGGTTTAATGTCCAACAATGTAAATTTGGTGCGAAATTTAGTCACAATAGCCCGAATAGCCGCTTCAGTGGGTCGATTAAACGGACCATAAAATGGAAGAAGCGCGCGATGAACTTTCTTAACAGAGCACGCATTTTGATAATAAAATTCAATAATTTGCAAGCGTTGTTCGTTTGTAAGATGATTCATGGTTAAATTATAGACCAAACTGAAGATGTTTGACAGTGAAACAAAACACGAAACGTGCGTGAGCTGTTTAAACCATTGTTGCCAAAAAGATAATAGCTAAAAAATCACCCTTTAGTATAAATGTGTTTAATTAACGCAAACTCGAGCTGATCTAGAAAAACTGGTTATAAAATTTTACTACCTGATGCCAATTTCCCGTTTGTGGGCTTTATCAAAAGTTGAATTTTGTCTCATTGTATAATATTCTATGTGTATATATTCTGAAATGGATCGTGTTTTGTTCGGGTGAAACCTTAAACCTTAAAAACGACGACCGAATTAGATACTCCCTTCTGCGGGTTTGTTCTCAATTGCTACCCGAAGATTTGGGAAAAAATGAAATGTTGGAAATTTTCTGTCGTTTTTCAGTTCAATTTAATTGCAGTTCAACAGGTGGCGCAGTAGGCGGTAATTCCATTTTACAGCTCAGCATATGTTCTTTCTTTTTACAGCATTTGTTATTTTTTTGTTACGAAGCCAAGAAGATGTCATGGTAACGCCGTTCTCAGAACATACCGCATAACATAACTGATTGAAAATCGTAAGCGACGCGACGTTCAGAAAAGGGAAAGCTAATGAATAATAAAGTTATTTAATAATAATGATAGTGTCAAAGATTTTGAAAGGGCAGTTCAAGGCGGAAATAATTCCAAAGTCCGCGAATTTCCTGATTTCAATCAATTCGATCGTTCCTGCTCAAACGTATTCAGTTCCCTGTAAAACTGCATTTGTGAAGACCATAAACAAGTCACAGCTATATGTGGCCTTTTCTGAGTTGGAAAACCATCCTCACTCTTCATTAACGCTCCAATAGCTTATTTTAGACAAAGAAAAATGATAAAAGTAGTCTTAGAGATATTTAGTCAGACACTCAAAACATTCTAATAATTCCCTTTGCGAATATTGTGTGACCAGGCAATATCAACAGGTGCCTTCACGCAGTTATTGTGGTGCCACACTTTAAAGTTAGCTTGACCGACTTTCATACTTGATTGTACTCTCTGTTTTCGAAATATTAAGTTCAGGTCAGGTCAGTTTTTTTCTCTCAAAAAGGTGTGTATTCAGTTTAGAATCAAAGCTGATAAAGCGCTCAACCAGTTCTCCCCCTGTTTTCTGCTTGTTTGGACCTTACAAACAAATATTGAGTGAAAGTGAAAGTCAACGACGATTGGACGATTGGGGCAATTAATGATGACTGTCGATCTCGAATCGAATCGTTGATTGCACACTCAAACACAAAGTCTTTAATTTTCACCTCGTTTTTGTTTTATTTGCATAATTTTATACAACAAATTTCAATTTGAATTTAAGCTAATTTCCACTTAAAGTGGAAATGATTTGTTTTGGACACTTATTATCTAATTACGAGTACTGCAGACGCGTTGTCTTTGTCGTTCCAGGGCCAAACGTATGAGTCTTCGCTGTTCCAGCTGTTCCAATTGTTGTCTGACTAACATGCGATGCAATAGCTCCACTTTGGCATACTCCTGAGCCTTAAGCCGATGCTTTTGTGACTCTTTAAGAGGTGTTGAATGAGGTTGCTCCATTTTGGTGTATTTTGTTAAGTATTTGCCTTGAAATTGTTGAATGGTTTTTTTGTGTTGTGTTTACTTGAGACGCTGTCTTGGTCAACTGTGTTTGGTTGAGGAGGAGTAAGACTGATTTATACCTTGCGGTGGGACAGGAGAGGAGGGAGTAGGGCTTAGGTAAAAAGGATCACACCCTAATCCGCACCTTTAGGATTTACCTAAGTTTGGTTAGGCTACTTAACTCAGGTATGGCCTGGGATTTGTGGTTTTCCTATAGTTCAAGGCCATGAATCTTAAAATGTATGGTTTGTTGCATAATTGAGTTAAAAATTCTTTCTTTTCCTTTCTCTTTTTTTTAGTTAAGCAGCAGCCATGGAGCAGGCCAGCATACAGACACGCCCAGTGCCGGCTCCGCGACGCCTCTACACCGACTTACAGCCACAGCGTCCCGCCAACTATGAAAATATCGAGATCAATAACGCCAACAACAACAACAATCGCAGTTGTAACATTAAAAAACTAAACATCAATGTTGAAAATCTACACGGTCATGGCTTGGAGAAGAAGCTACCCCCAAGCAGTCACCACAAATTGGTACTACAGGAGAACAACGCTACCACCGAACCGCAACCCATCTACAGTGCCGATGCCAATGAGAATGTACCAGTCGTTGCGGAGCCCGTTTATGCCACACCCAAACCGGCACCACGTCAGCGTGCTGCTCCCACAGCAAACACTGAAGAGCCCGAGACTAGCAGCAGCAGTAGCCCCCCTTTAAGAGCATATCGTGCCGCACCACAAGTGCCACCCAAGCCGCTCAACCTTGAGCTGCAGCAGCAGCAGCAGCAACGTTACTCCATTTCCAGTGAGTTTTCCACCACAAGTGCCAACATCACTGGTCCCGCGGAAGAGGATGAATCTTGGCTGGATGATTGCAGCGAGAGTTCACAGCAAAGTGGCAAATTCCAAACGCCATCACCCGGGTATGTAGATGATGTAGATGTACCCGACTGCAAACAGCAAATGGATAACCTAGAATCCGATCGATCGGATCAATCGGAGCTGCTAGATGATGATGATGATGACGACAAGTAAAAACTTTGAAACATATTATTTCCTTATTGGTATCTTAGTACTATGTAGTTTGGTCAAACTAACGCAAACATAAGTTTACACTGAGCTACCTGGGTAGCTGGGCAACTGGGCACCTGGTTTAAGGGGGGGAATTACCCAAACTGCACACAATTGACTTAAGTTATATGGTTTCGGGTTTTGAAATGTTAAGATTAACTTATAAGCAGATTTACACCAATGTGAAAGAAGTTTATAGTTTTCTTTTTTATGCTTAGAAAGGTTCTCAAATGCAATTCCAAACCACTTTCATCACCGCACACCTTCAAAAACGTTGCATACGACGTTGATTTTGCTCAAAATTTAGTCAAAAATCGAAGAGCACGCAAAAATCGAATTTGGCTGCTAATGCAAACATATGATAAACATATGTGTCCGAATATAACAAAAACAAAATATCGATAATTGAATGTACACAGCCCGCGAAAATTCCAAATTCACCTTTTCCTTTGAACACGTCTCGTATATTCTTGATCGGCGTCAACAACCGAGTCGATATAGCCATGTCCTTATGAACGCACACATCTAAGAGATTAAAGTCAATGGGGGTTTAACGTGAGCACCTGCCATGATGGCTTAATCCCACGATGCCAAGCATAGGGTTGAAACGTCTACCAACGTCCACAGTGGAACTTCATAAGAAGCCCCAAAGGTACGAATTGGAGCCAATACTGCATGGTCGTGACTCCCTCCTTGGTGAGTAGCGAGGCCTACCTATACCTCTTCCGATCTCTGGGTCACGGCACCCGGTTGAAATGCAACTCCACGTCGATCCCCTAAGTGACTCTACCCGCATTTGGGTGTTAAACCACAGCCACCACGATACTCCCCGAGGGGCCGCACCACAGCCAGACGGAACACGTTCCGTGGGCTCTGGCTCCCGTGGTACCAGAATTAAGCTTCTGGTCAAGCTCCGTGTCTGCAAGGACACTACCAATTTAAACTCCAAAGCAGTTTCGGGCTGGTGACACACGGATAACATTGAACAAAGCTGTTAGATATAGAGCGTAAGCTGACAAACGCCAACTCACAAATGGAACAGTATACACCACGATTCATGGTCGTGGTTTTCTCACTGGTGGGAGCGAGGACTATTCCTTCCTCTTCCGCAGGAAGCGGCTTACAATCATTGATCAGTGATCAAACTGCAGTAAACTGCAGCCAGCTTATGTCCCCAACACCCCTAAGGGCTTGACAAAAGGGCAGAGAGTTGAGACCGTCTCTATGACCCCAATCGCCTGTGGTTTCAGAAAAGACCTCTGGTCAGGCTCGTGTACCCAAAGGGAACACTTCCAGTTTTAGCACCATGATGCATGGTGCATGGGTGACAATTAAAAATCTGCACAAACTTTAAAATGCCGCCATAACCACAATTCTCAACGGATCTTTATGAAAATTTGACAGTTTATTTATGACTTGCATCAATGGATTTGGTCGAAAGGACCGCTATCAGCCACTCGACGTAGCTTCCGGAAAATGTATTTCCGGATACATAAGCGAATCCTGTTGGTCAGTTCGTTGATATTTTTGGCCTTCCAGTTGTTTTTGTAAGCTGCAGCACTCAGACTTCCAAAAAATCTTCAATTGGACGACACTGTGACAAGTTTGTGGGGTTCCGTTCCTTTGGAACAAAAGGGATATTGGCAAAAAAGGCGATATTGGTTGCACATCCACCGACATTGAGATTTGACAGTTTGTATTTGGTTAGAAGTGTAACTTGGTTCTCTTTGCTTACGTCTGGCAACAATATTACCCTTTTTCAGCACTTTACTGATGTGCTTTGTTAGCTTTCTGACAGCTTGGCCGGTTTTATTATTTTTCGTTGCAAAATGCTATAAATAGTGCGTTTGGACTTGCCCTCTTGGGTAAAATGGTTTACCGTAAACACTTAACCTTTGTCAGCGTGCATTTCGTAGAGTTTTACAACGCGATCACGAAGACTTTCTTGCTCGGACGGCATGATTTCAACTACTTGTCAAAATTTTTGTCAGGGGGGCATGAAAACGTGTTGACAGGAGAACAACGAGAAAGTAATGTCATCCCGAAAGCTTTTATGTAAAGCTCAGCTATGGACGCTCTCTCTCTCAAAGTTTGTGCAGATTTTTAATTGTCACCCGTTACTTGCAGGCAGTTTAAGTTTATTTTTTAATTTTCGCCAGGTCCTCTCCCGACCCCTTCCCGTCCCTGCAGTTTGGAAAAAACATGATACCTTCCACAGCTTTTCAGCTGGATGTAGCGTACCTTCTAGACATATTTAGTAATCAGCAATATTTATTGATCCTACAAAGGATTCTTAAAGATCGGATGAACAATACACAAGTTATGAGCAACAGGAAGTTCGCTACAACAGCGCTGCTTAGTGCATAGACAATTACACTTTAAGCAAGTAATTTTAAACCTAGCTTGTGTTGAAATGGACTTACAACAACGCTTCCGCCAGATTCTTGCACCCCCGTTATCGAAAAGAGAGTTTTCAATAAATTATAAAGATTTTTTGAACTTTTTTAGAATCGGATTGATACTAGCTAAGCGAAGGCACCCAATGTCTCTTATGTTGTACCAGTTGACAGTTTGTTTTATTTGTAGCTCTAATTAATCACCTTAGACAGTCGTTCCGGTTAGGATTTCCCCCAGCTGTTGTTCTTTTCAAGACGAACATGTCCCGCATTCAAATTGTATTGTGCTGTAGCCACAATCTATTTATGGATCAGATCATTCAACTTCCTCCATATGAAACCAATTTCCAGCTCAATTGATTCCCAAAATAGTTTCAAGATCAAGGGCAGCGGAAGTAGCATACAAGGCTGTGGGTACAACATAATAATTCACTTGAAAATTTATAGTTTTCCTTCAAGTTTTGTCATTTTTTGAGAACGACAGAGAGAAAATAATTTACATAATTTACAGTAGGGATCCTTACTGAACACTGCCGCGGGACTCTGCATTAAACACAACGACTTCTGCAGAAGCTGCCATTGAATAGATGAGAAGGCGAAGGAACAGCAGCAGCTTCTGCAGTAGGCGATTTTATGTAATCTCAGTATTATAATTTAGTCCCTTCCCGTCACGTGGATCTTAAACTTGTCCGTGTCCCGCAACTACACTTAGTGAATAACCATAATATCACGAATGAAATGCAAGATTTAAGTCAATTGAACAAAGTTCACATAGTTTCCCCCATTTAAACTTTTTCCGTGTATTTTCACCCACTTTGTGATCGAATTTTCCAAATTTGCTTTTAAACTGAACAAAAATGGACATCTCAACAAATTAACTTGATTGTCGATCTTCGGAGTAAAATTTCAATTAAAAGCCAAAAGTGCGTGCTTAAAGACATTTCATGAATTCGACTTACACACGAAAATTGACTATGAATTCGCCTTCAATTCATGAAATGCCGAGGCGCAGCCAACAACTTAACGTTGCGTTGGTGCCGCCACGTCTTATAAAAAGTTGTTAATTTTTTGAGTTTACAATAGCTGCATAAACCGCAACCAATTTGATTTTTCAATTGAAGATATCATGATCCTGAAACTTTAAGTAAGGATTATACTTGATTGAACTTTATACAAGTAAGAAAAGTTTATAACAGCGATTTATACCGGTACCGGAACCGTAACCGTTAACCAAAATAAACCGTTTTAAATCACGTACCGAAACCAATAGAATTTTTTTTGGAAACGGAATACCGTTTACCGTTTTGGTCAGATGTTTGTAAAGCGAGGAAGAAATCATCAGACGTCCCTTACACGATGTCAAATTTTCTTGTCACTTTTCTAAGAAAGGAGACATTTTCAACATTTCTTCAATTTTGCAGGTGCAGATAGCGACATTCTTCTACATCAGAAAGTGTGGAACTCAGTTCGTGAAATAGTTCGCATATTGGAACCAGCTGAGGTGACCACAACTAAACTTCAACCCGAAATATAGTTTTGGGTGATTTTTATTCCATTTGGATACACTGCAAGCAACAAATTTGTATATTTATGCTCAAATTTCATCGGTTGCTGATCAATCACTGCCTGATAATGAATGAAGTTTTAATAATAGCTTGGTTGAAAGCGCCGATGAAAATGATGCATATATGACGTTACAAGTAAAGAAACTTGGTGATAAAAACACATCTGCTTTGACAGCCGCTGTTGACTTATGCGCTTGACTAGATGACAGCGTGGCAAAAATTGAAAATAAACTTGATCTGTCTGCAAGTATAAGAAGTATATGTCCCATACATGTCAATCCTCTATCTCTTACCATCTCTGAGATCTGTTTGTTCATACGGACAGACGGGCAGACAGACAGACAGACGGACGGACGAACAGACGGACGACCGGCTGTTGATGCTGATCAAGAATATATATACTTTATAGGGTCGGAGATGCTTCCTTCTGCCTGTTACATACTTTTCTTTGGTACAGAGTATAAAAATAAGGGAAAGTTAACTTTTGTATACCCTTGCAGCTTCCATTGAAAACAAACAAGTTTTTTTAACTAAGACTTTTTTTTGGACCTTACTCTTCTATGGGATCTATACTATATAGATGTCTGATTTCGACCAAACTTGGTGAAATCATGGAAAAGCATAATACACTGTTGATTACGAAATTTGGAGGCGATCCCATTTAAAACAAAATAGTTTTTCTCACTAGAACTTCTTTTTCGACCAATCATTCATACTGCAGCTATATGCTTTAGTCATGCGATTTCGACCAAACTTTGTAGAATTGTGTAAAAGTATATAAAATAAGTGCATGCCAATGATAAGGACGTTTTCATTAAAAACAAAAAAGTTTTTCTCACTAGAACTAGTTTTTCGACCGATCGTTCCTATGGCAGCTATATGCTATAGTCATCCGATTTGGACCAAATTTTGTTGAATCGTGTGGGAGCAAATAAAACAAAAGCATGCCAATTTTGAGGACATTTCCATAAAACAAAAAGTTTTTCTAACTAAAACTACTTTTCTCACTATAGTTTTCTAAAATACAAGTTCGATTTCGACCAAACTAGTCATGGAGGCGTTTAACTGAAAACAAAAAAAGTTTTTCTCACTAAAACTAGTTTTTCGACCGATCGTTCCTATGGCAGCTATATGCTATAGTCATCCGATCCGGCCGGTTCCGACAAATGTGCAGCGTATTTGTACCAAAAGACTTCGTGCAAAGTTTGGTGAAGATAGCTTTCAAACTGACGGAGGAGATAGCATAGAAACAGACGGACAAGGCTAAATCAACTCAGCTCGTCATGCTGATCAAGAAAATATATACTTTATGTGGTCGGAGATGCTTCCTTCTATGCGTTACAAACATCCGGACAATTTTATAATACCCTCTGCAAGGGTATAAAAACGAAAAGCAATACTGTGAGGCTAAATGGGCCAAATCTATCAACTTAGCGTTTGATTTTTTGTGTCGGTTTTTACACTTACGCTGCCTTGGAATTCTCTACCAGTTATAGCAATCCTGACATGAGAAATCAGCTGCTGATTTACAATCGATGGGCAAAGTCTATTGAAGATAGAGAGACCAGCCTCCATAATGTTGATGTGTGTGTCCTGTTTTTAAAGTAGTATGCAATCCACTTATGGCTTCGAGCCGGCTAGAACTTGCTAGTTTGAAAATCAGACATGTGGGAAGGTTATTTTGGGGTAATATCTGTGCATTTTGAAGCAATTCTTTTCGGATTGAATGTAGTGGGTTTATTTTAATCTCGAAGTTTCTCGGACCACTCCGTTATCTTGATAAAAACAAGTTCGAATTGAGTCTTTTTGATTCGATGCCACTGAGGGATCAAGGCAAGTTCGAATAAGAAGCTAACCTCCGTCCAGTGTGTTGTGGAAATAGGCAAGCTCTCCTAAGTTCAGGATCAAAATAAGAATTTCGGGATTGAAAAATCCGAACTCAAGTCAATCCTCTCGTACTTGTTTTAAGAAAATCCGGGATCAACCGACTTCTGACATCGTTTGTGATTAGCTAAAACCCGTTATTTGGAATACTAAAAGGGTCGTTGAAACAGTCACTGGAACTATGCGGATTTAACTACTTAAATACTTGATTTTAAATAGTTTTGCAATTTATGAAGTACATTTCAAACTATTTCAAAAGCTTCAAGCTGATACTTGAAGAATTGCTTACTTAAAAGTGAAGTCTAAGATTTTTAGTTCTTAAAATTCGAAATGTTTATTCAGTCGTCATTTTTCGTTACAGAAGCAAACCTCTAAAAACGAACTGGAACCCCATTTATTTTGGTATAGCCAGAACTCTTACCTTGCCTTAATTCCGGCACAGAACCCCTCCTAACCGGGTTTTGAGGCTTTGAAGCTGGAACTGATTTCTGTTTCTTGATAAAGTTATGGTCCAAAAAACGTAGCTTAAATCATCCTCTTTCGGTGCGGAACCAAACAACTAAAAACCGGCTTGGGTTTCTGGGTCTATAACCAGTAAAGCTAATGAACTAGAAACCCAAAACATTCCTTGCCTTATGTTCGCATGAACCAGAGCATATATCGAACCTCATACATTAAAGAAATTCCTAGCTGGAATTGTTTCTTGTTTTGGTAAAGATTCGGTTCAAAAACTTACGATACAAAACCGAAACCCTTAGAACCCGAACCAGGTTTCGGAGTAACTTGAACCGAACCTTCTAAACTCATCAGAGAACTCTGTCAATTGGTTTTTCTGGGTTGAGCACGAGTGGCTAACATTTTGGTGTGATCTTTTTTGGGATATTTCTTTACTAACCCCTGCCCTCTCTCCCCCTTAAGTATCCAACTAACTTATTCCGCTTTCTCTCTCTCCTTCTTCTCCGTTTCTTGTGTTCCATTTAGCAACCTTTTGCGTTCCTTGGGTTCCACTTCGAAGCAGTTGGGTGAAGCCATTGGCGAGCGTCTCACCTTCAAGGCCAAAGGAGCTAAAAAGCGATTGGATAGAAATCTAAAAAGCTCCACCGAGGCCATAAGTAATCTCAGTTCGGATGCGGGCAGCCGCATTAAGCGTTTCGGTTCGAATTTCACTTTAAGCACCCGACGCGACAAGACCCAGGCAGACGTGGCTTTGGAAATGGATATGGAGCGACGTCAGACCATGCCCAATACTGAGGTATTCCAGGGGATACAGTTTAGCAGTCCGCTAAATCGTCAGGTCAAACTGTGCGATCTTAGTGAAAGCAGCAGGGAGAAGGAGGAGCAGCAGCAGCTGGAAGAGGGTACCTATGAGGTGCCCAAAACCAAGACAACTGCAGCAGCAGCTCCGCCTAGCTATGATGAAGCCAGAAATCTGGCCGACGAGGCCGCCCTCAGGGTACAATTGCGCGCTCAACGTCAGTCGAGTGAGGGCGACGAGTCGCCCAGTTTGCCCATGCCCTCCTACCCTGCACCGCGTCTGTCACAGCAGTTGGCGTCTGTGCAGCCGCCTGCCCGACAGAAGCGTCGCAAGAACTATGAGCACATACAACTTAGACGGCCGCCGGTGGCTTCTGCTGAGCTGGAGCAGCTGAATCGTGAGGCCGAGTGTAAGGAGCGTGAGGAATCTCGTTTGATCTTGGCCAGCATAGCAGCCGCCGAGGCACAAGCACCTCAGCCCGAACGTAGTGAATCCTGGCAGTTCTATGGCGAGGAAGAGGACGAAGAATCCTCTCCAGAGCCGGTCTATGCCAATCAGGAGGCCACCTATGGCAAACTGTTTGAAATGGCCACGTCTAGAAGTAACATTCTAACTCCCCAGCAGCAGCAGGAACAGTTATTAAGCCTAAGTGAGGAGGAGGAGGAGGTGGAGGGAGCGGTGGGTGGTTGGTCTCAGGATTTAATCGAAGAGTTTGATCCCCTGAAGAGCAGCAGAAGCTCCACGCTGGCACGCTCCAACAAGAGCAATGAGTTGCTGTTACTGGAGCATCTGTTGGAGGAGGATACGTATGGTACAGTAAAGCGAGAGCAGGATGATGCCGTCAGCATGTGCACCTCCGAGGAGGAGCCTACGCAGCCGCAGCAGCAGCAGCAACAGCCAACTGCCAGCTTGAGTGACGCCAGGCAGGAGGAGGAGCAGCTGGATGAGGCACGAGCAAAGCCTTATCTCAGTCGAATGGGTGAAGAGGCGGAGCCCCCTTCTAACCAAACGGTAGACCTGGCACATCCCTCCAGCAAACGTACCAATTGGTTTGTCAACGAGGCCACAGCCAAGCCACCCACTGAGGGTGACAGTCCACCCACATATTTGGAAGCCATTGGTGAGGGTGTTCCCACCGCCCCCAATCCCCTTTCAGGTGGTGGTGAATCCCGCCACACTCTCAGCTCTCGCCTGCGCCAGACCATGAACGCCTTCTCCCAGGTCAAACTACGCATGGATGCCATGAAACGACGCGCCAGCTTCAAGGCCCACCAACAACGACAATCCGACCTTAAGGTGGCCCTCCAAATGGTGCCGCGTCCCAGTCTCTCTCCCCTGCTCATCCGCTACGAGGGACCCCTGGTGCGTTTCCCCTCCGGCGTCGTCGAGGACATACTGAAAGAGATGCAAAATCGCAAGGCCATTCTCCGCGAGCGTCAGTTCCAAACCTTTTTGGATCAGGAAATGAAAACGCCACGCGAGTGCATACCCCTAGAGGCCATTACCACGCTGCAGTGCGTCAGCAATAGTCGCGTGACGGACAGCTCCACGCATTTCTACTGCTTCGAGTTGACCACTTCGCAACCAAAAAATGGCAATAGCAACGATTCCAGCATGTCCTCCAATCCCAATCTGATGGTGACCAACAGTTCCTGCGGCCATGTGAAACAGCAGAGGGTGGCCCATCTCTATGGGGTGGGCAAGGAGAGCGAGCGTGGCGTTTGGATGCAAAAGATACTGGAGAGTCTGACCAATAGTTTGCCCGTCAAGTATACCTGCCACTATTACAGAGCGGGTTGGTGTTATCTCAAGGTAGGTACAGTTGAGGCAGCCAACGGATTCAGGTTCTACATTCCATCTCTTGCAGAATTCCATTACCTCCGAGTGGAGTGGCACTTGGCTGGTGTTGCGCAAAAGTCAGCGTCGTCTTATCTTTGTCAGTGAGTCCACCGGTAATGTGGAGAAAATGGACTTGAGGAAGGCACGTTGCATAGGTAAGTGGAGCCAAGTACTTGGGATCAGCCTTATCTTAATCACTCTCCCTCTTTGTCTCTCGCTTAGTGCTCAAGGAGAGTGACGAGTCCATTGATAATCTTCATGTGGAAAGCGGTCCCATGCTGATGATCGATTGCCCTCCCTATTCTGTCTACATGATCATGAGTTCGGCACGCGAGACCAAAATCTGGCGTCACATCATCCGCGAGGTGGCCCACAACAATGGTTTCTCTCTGAGCGATCAGCAACTGACACGCTACGATGTGCCCGTCATTGTGGACAAATGCATTAACTTCGTCTACATTCACGGTTCCATGTCGGAGGGGATTTATCGCAAATCCGGCTCCGAGAATTCCATGCACAAGCTAATGAGTGCCTTTCGGGCGGACGCCTTCAATGTGGAGATTACCAGGAATGAGTACAACGAGCACGATGTGGCCAATGTGCTGAAACGATTTATGCGTGATCTACCGGAGCGGTTGCTGGGCAAGCTTACCGATAGCTTTGTGTTTGTCACCGAGCTGGCCGTGGCCACCGAAAAAATACCCATCTATAGGGAGCTATTGGCACGACTCTCCACCATCGAACACGAAACGTTGCGTCGAATTGTGGGACATTTGGTGTTTATCAGCTCACAGCAGACGAAAAATAAAATGAGTGTACAGAATCTGACCATGATCTGGGGACCCACACTAATGGCCAAGAAGGTGGGTGGGTGGTTGTTTTGGAGGGGATAGTTTATGACATTTCTAACATGTATCCGTACCTTTTTTCTAGAGCGATGAGCTTATCTACTCACAGAAGGAGGCTGATGTGCTGAGTGATTTGATTTTGCTCTACAAGAATCTGTTTCCCTGCAGTGCTGATGAATTGGTAAGTAAGATGACAAGAATGCTTAATTCGAGGAAGGGATTGGAATATGGACTGTTCGTTCCATTATGGAACAATAAAAGGGCCTAGCACTGAAAACTGACAACTTCAGCTAAGAGCGCTAGAGAGTGTTTGAGAGTTAGCGCAAGAGTGCCCGATTGCGTGTGGCTTCAATGGGTAAAGTCCTGATACTGTATACTTAGCAGTTAGAGCGGTGATCTTAAGCACAGGTGCCCAGAGCCAGTTTAAGGCCGCTTGGACACCAATACAAATGAGAAAACATTTCTGGAGCCACAAAAACCACATGAAATAGAAAGAGAGCACACGGTTATTAGCTTCTGATGCACACCAAATCATTCGTCGCCAACAACAAAATCTTCGCTGAAGACAGCATACACACAACTTACAAGTTTGTGGTTGCGAGAGACAAAGAAGATAAAGAAAAATCATACAAAGCTGTTGTTGCAATTTACTTAGGCTTGTGCTATGCGTGATCACCTATACGCACGTCTAAGCTATGCGGAAAACAACAACAATTGCGCGTAGGCGTATTGAACATTATCCTGATGCACCCCAAAATAAGACTAAAAACAATGGACTTAAAAAGTGTGAGGGAAGGGCTTTCCAAAGTTTTAATATTTTTCTTTTAGTTTGACATACTCAGTCGGCTTTGGTACGATGACTCAAAGGTGTATTTCGGTATATCGAACTGACATGGTAGCCCTGTTTGTATGTGTGATTCTGCATGCACTTCCGGTTGCGCTACAGAAAAGTCAGGTCTGAAAAATAGCCTTAGTAAAAAAAACTGCTTTCAACGGTGACGTTTTTTAAAATTGTTTGGTTCTGGCGAACATTTTTACTTGAAATTTTCTAAAAAATTTCCATACAAATCCCTCTGTGGTACGGGAGTCGTTAGTCGTCTGAATATCCGGAGACTCGTCATTATTAAGCACCTGGAGCTGCAGTTTCCCCCCTAAATATGAGTTGCAATAACTCTTCAAGAATCAAGATAGTTTGCGATTCCTTCCTAGACTTCTTTTTGTTTCTTCCCCGGTGGAGTTGCTAGTGGACGGCATCTATAAGAATAAATAATTTAATTTGAAATCAAACAGAATAGCAGCATTAGTTGAGCAGCAGATTCTTGTGCCCATATTTTGTTGTTGGCACGCTAAGGCGCAATGCTGTTTAGACATCCGTTGCCCACCGCAGAGATATGTGCTTACTTACCGTGCGAACTGCGTGCGTATTTAGATTATTTAAAATTTAAATAAAATAACTACGAATTTATTTTAAAAACTCGAACTGTTCTCCTTGAAATAATCTAGCTAAATGAAATCAGTGAGACAAATTCAGGGCACATAAAGTGGAAATGCTTTAGCCAGGCCTACTTTAAATTTCTTTTTTTTTTGTAGTTTAAGAATAAGTCAGAGAGAATCATCGGAATTCGTAACAGCACAACATTTTCTACTCGAATTTGACATTCAAAATCTTGCCAGACTAAGACTGGATTTACACGGTGAAGCAAACTACATGAAGTTTTTCAAAAAGCCCCTGCTTGTGGGAAAGAGGTGTAGAGGGGCAAGCGACACCACTACACCTATTTCCTACAAGCGAGAGCTTTTTGAAAAACAAAACTTCGGCCGAGCCGAAGTTAACTTTCCCCTATTTTTGGACATTGATTTTTTCATCAGCCCCTTAAGCTGTAAATTTCGTGCCATACACTATAAAATCTTTCTTCTACTGCTGGACTTTGCAATCTTAACTCATTCCGCCCGAGTTAAGCCAAGAAAACGAACCAAAAGACTCAACGGTATAAGCAAGACCATTCTAGGAAGGGGTCAGAGCTTGAGACCAAGTTAAAGAATATAATTGCAAAATAGATTGAATGTTTCAATGTCTCGAAAGCTGAAATCTAGTTAATGACTCAACAGACTCACATCATAGCAAATCACTGTGGTTAGAATTAGATACATGTTTTTAAGAGAAAGCAGACAGAGAACGTAGAAGCAGAAAACTGACAGTCTTCGTTCCCTTCCTTTCAAAAATCCATTCAGAATGGAGATTTGATCATCTGAAACTGGGCCTAGATCTGCTGAGATGGTTTGAAACCGTCAATCGATCGGCGTACACTCATCCTTTACTGCCAAACCTACTATACCTGACGTGCCATAAGCATTAACGGCCTTGCACAGAGTGGCTTTACAAGATAATATTCGGCATGAAGTTTGATCCCAATAGCTCGCCAGGTGCCATGAAGATTAGCACAAGCCTTGCTATAGTTTCTCTATCCAAGATCGTAACTGATTCTTCATCCATTTCTATTGTAACTTTTGTCGGCCATATTCATGATGTCTTAATCAGTTTTATATCTTTTCAAACAATTCTACAATGTTTGAACAAAATCGGGAAACTATATGCTATAGCTGCCACAGAAAAGTTAGGTCTGAAAAATAGTCTTAGTAAAAAAAAACTGCTTTCAACGGTGACGTTTTTAAAATTGGTTGGTTCTAGCGAACATGTTTACTTTAAATTTTCTAAAAAATGTACCATACAAATACCATCTACAAAGCTACAAATCAGCTACACAGTAGAGGGATGACTATTTGAACATCTTGATTATTTCTCGTGAGCGCTTTACTGACGCTTCTGGGTTTATGATAAAAGAGTCCCTCTATGGTACGGGAGTCGTCAGTCGTCTGAATATCCAGAGACTCGTCATAATCTGGTAATTAAGCACCTGGAGCTGCAGTTTCCCCCCTAAATATGAGTTGTAATAACTCTTCAAGAATCAAGATAGTTTGCGATTCCTTCCTAGACTTCTTTTTTCTTTCCCCGGTGGAGTTGCTAGTGGACGGCATCTATAAGAATAAATAATTTAATTTGAAATCAAACAGAATAGCAGCATTAGTTGAGCAGCAGATTCTTGTGCCCATATTTTGTTGGTGGCACGCTAAGGCGCATTGCTGTTTAGACATCCGTTGCCCACCGCAGAGATATGTGCTTACTTACCGTGCGAACTGCGTGCGTATTTAGATTATTTAAAATTTAAATAAAATAACTACGAATTTATTTAAAAAACTCGAACTGTTCTCCTTGAAATAATCTAGCTAAATGAAATCAGTGAGACAAATTCAGGGCACATAAAGTGGAAATGCTTTAGCCAGGCCTACTTTAAATTTCTTTTTTTTTTGTAGTTTAACAATAAGCAAGTGAGAATCATCGGAATTCGTAGCAGCACAACATTTTCGACTCGCAATTTGCCATTCAAAATCTTGCCAGATTAAGACTGGATTTACACGGTGAAGCAAACTTCATGAAGTTTTTCAAAAAGCCCCTGCTTGTGGGAAAGATATGTAGAGGGGCAAGCGACACCACTACACCTATTTCCTACAAGCGAGAGCATTTTGAAAAACAAACCTTCACCGTGTAAACCAGTTAAGTCGCTCAAAAAATCTTCAGAGGTAGGGAGAAAACTAATAGGTACCATAACCACAAAGGGCAGGAATCTGTCGAAACGACTCAATTTATATTAGATAAAGTTTAACCGACCGAAAAATGCTCGAGCATTTAGTTTAAATAGTTCGTTTCGACGAACTGGATGCAAACAGACATAAACCATTCGATTTTAAAGAAAGAAGTGAGTCGCCTTTAGAGGTTTGAACCCATGGTACAATTCAATGTTCGGTAACTGTACAGTGCCAAATCTTAGAAATAACCTGTGTCTTATATTTTTATTCTCAAACTCGCTATATGCAGAATAAAGGTGCGATTTTTTGAAGACATTGATATTTTCATCAGCCCCTTAGGCTGTAAATTTCGTCCCATACAATATAAAATCTTTCTTCTACTGCTGGACTTTGCAATCTTAACTCATTCCGCCCGAGTTAAGCCAAGAAAACGAACCAAAAGACTCAACGGTATAAGCAAGACCATTCTAGGAAGGGGTCAGAGCTTGAGACCAAGTTAAAGAATATAATTGCAAAATAGATTGAATGTTTCAATGTCTCGAAAGCCGAAATCGAGTTGATGACTCAACAGACTAACATCATAGCTAATCACTGTGGCTAGAATTAGATACATGTTTTTAAGAGAAAGCAGAGAGAGAACGTAGAAGCAAAAAACTAACAGTCTTCGTTCCCTTCCTTTCAAAAATCCATTCAGAATGGAGATTTGATCATCTGAAACTGGGCCTAGATCTGCTGAGATGGTTTGAAACCGTCAGTCGATCGGCGTACACTCATCCTTTACTGCCAAACCTACTATACCTGACGTGCCATAAGCATTAACGGCCTTGCACAGAGTGGCTTTACAAGATAATATTCGGCATGAAGTTTGATCCCAATAGCTCGCCAGGTGCCATGAAGATTAGCACAAGCCTTGCTATAGTTTCTCTATCCAAGATCGTAACTGATTCTTCATCCATTTCTATTGTAACTTTTGTCGGCCATATTCATGATGTCTTAATCAGTTTTATATCTTTTCAAACAATTCTACAATGTTTGAACAAAATCGGGAAACTATATGCTATAGCTGCCACAGAAAAGTTAGGTCTGAAAAATAGTCTTAGTAAAATAAAACTGCTTTCAACGGTGACGTTTTTAAAATTGGTTGTTTCTGGCGAACATTTTTACTTTAAATTTTCTAAAAAATGTACCATACAAATACCATCTACAAAGTTACAAATCAGCTACACAGTAGAGGGATGACTATTTGAATATCTTGAAGTTTTCTCGTAAACGCTTTACTGACGCTTCTGGGTTTATAATGGAAGAGTCCCTCTATGGTACGGGAGTCGTCAGTCGTCTGAATATCCAGAGACTCGTCATAATCTGGTAATTAAGCACCTGGAGCTGCAGTTTCCCCCCTAAATATGAGTTCCAATAGCTCTTCAAGAATCAAGATAGTTTGCGATTCCTTCCTAGACTTCTTTTTTCTTTCCCCGTTGGAGTTGCTAGTGGACGGCATCTATAAGAATAAATAATTTAATTTGAAATCAAACAGAATAGCAGCATTAGTTGAGCAGCAGATTCTTGTGCCCATATTTTGTTGTTGGCACGCTAAGGCGCAATGCTGTTTAGACATCGGTTGCCCACCGCAGAGATATGTGCTTACTTACCGTGCGAACTGCGTGTGTATTTAGATTATTTAAAATTTTAAATAAAATAACTACGAATTTATTTTAAAAACTCGAACTGTTCTCCTTGAAATAATCTAGCTAAATGAAATCAGTGAGACAAATTCAGGGCACATAAAGTGGAAATGCTTTAGCCAGGCCTACTTTAAATTTCTTTTTTTTTTGTAGTTTAAGAATAAGTCAGAGAGAATCATCGGAATTCGTAACAGCACAACATTTTCTACTCGGAATTTGACATTCAAAATGGTGACTTCGATAATGTTTTTCATCAAATTTTTAGCATCTGTTGTATATGTTTAAATTCTGAAGTAAAATAACCGGACATCCAGCTTTTAGAAGGTGTGGTGACATCTAAGCTTAATAACTCTGTTGTGAAATTTATTTATTACTAGCTGAATACCCGGCGTCGCCCGGGTTCTTATGATTCTTAAGAGAGGTATTATATTCAATCTAGTGCAGGCTGCATGTCGGTATAAACATTTTGGACCGTTCGATCTTTTTCTCTATATAAACGTCTTTATGATAATCTAAAATCAAGAATATTTTGCAACTTTCGTCTTTTTTGACCGTTTGGCTAATACTTCCTATTTACCCGTCTACAATTGCTGTCTATCAAATCTTCACAATAATCCAGTCTCAAATCAAAAATTTGCAAATTTCGCAATATTTTGGACCGTGTAATCTACAGCTTCCATTTACCAACGCCGGCATTGTAATATAAGCAATAAGCGCATTCATAAATTCTCATAAGGTTATATTGCAAATTTCGCGATTTTTGGACCTTAGAAACCTTTGCGGATGAACGGTAAAGTTTTTGAAATTTCGCGTTTTTATGACCCAATTCTTCAATTTAGATACCCCGCGGGCAAGCGTACACAACCATTTGTCAAAGCTTCATCTAAATCGAACATTTTGACCCTCCCATATCTTCTACTTGGAAACCTTTCCGGGCAAGCGTCGAACCACTATCCAAAGATTTACCGAAACCGCAAATTTTTTAATTTTCGCGGTTTTTTGACAATTTTCTGCAAATTTCTTCAACTTAGAAACCCTCCCGAGCAAGCTTTCAATTTATTTCACAAAGATTGATTGCAATCGGATGAACGGTATAATTTTGCGAATTTCGGGATTTTTGGACCTTAGAAACCTTCGCGGCCAAGCGTTTAACCATTGACCAAAATTTCATCGCAATCGGATGAATGGTATAGTTTTTGAATTATCGAGGTTTTTGGACTCTTTTCCGCCCATTTCTTGAAATCAGAATCCTCCAAAGTTTTATAACAAACGAACATTTTGCAAATTTCGCGGTTTCTTCTACTTGGAAACCTTCCTGGGCAAGCGTCGATCAATTTCCCAAAGTTTTTGCCAAAACTTAAATTTTGCAATTTTCGCGGTTTTTGGACCGTTTTCCGCAAATTTTTTCAACTTAGAAACCTTCCGGGGCAAGCGTTCATAATTTTGCAAATTTCGCGGTTTTTGGACCATTTCACAGACATGAGACATAGCCTATGACACTTTCCTGATCGACATGAACTTACTGTGAAAAATTCGTGAAGATCGGTTCAGCGGTTTAGACGCCCATAAGGGACAAACATACAAACATACTTTCACTTTTATACATATGTATGTATAGATTGTTAGATACCAAGTCGTCTGGCTACGTTTATAGTATCTGGAAATTTAAATCGTTCACACTCTTTGTTGCCAAAATCAAGCGACGATTGATTTATGTATTATGTGCGTACATCGAGAAGTACGAGGTCAATGAGAGCGATTTGCGAATCAATGATTTTGCAGAAATTGATGGTTGATTTTATGCATTCAGTATTTTCAGCAAGGATGCAAACCGACTCTGAACCGATCCGGTTTTGAACCGAACCGAACCACTTATTCCAGCTGGTGAACCGAACCGCAAACCGAATCGACTTTGTTTCAGAAATGCTGAACCGAACCGAAAACCACAAAGTTAAACGGTTCGGTTCAGTTTTTTGACGAGTTTTAAGACGTGAATCGCTTTTCTTTAGCCAATGATACTTATTAATTTAACAATTTGAATCGTTTCCCTAAGATAATTTGTAAACGACATTTCGTTCGACCCTCTACATGAAGGTCACTAAAAGACCGAATTGATGCTTAGCAATGCGAGATCAATATAACCTTTAAGGATGACTTGACACAAATTTTACAACATGTAGTTCTGTTTGTCTTCTGCAATTGCTCGCCGATCTCTTAATATAACTATCATCAATCCGCATTCTTTTCTTGAAAGTTAATAATTGATATGTCGTCCTTTAGAGACAATATTTCCAATTTCCTGTAGTACTTCTTTATCTTAATTCAATCTTAGCCAGGAGAGTTTTTTCTCATATAATATGATAAATAGGGAGTGTAAGATGCATCGAAGGGCATTTCTCTTGGAGCTTATAGACGAATCGACGAATTTATATCCAAATCCGATATAAATTTTGGATATTCTTTCAAGGATTTTAAAGATATTCAAATGGTTTATAGGAAGTCCATTTCCAAAGCGCGCGAAAGGTCACATTACGGCAAAAAACATTTTATTTCATAGTGTGCAAAAACCATGTAATGGACCGAACCGGCGGTTAAAAAACAGTGTGAACCACTTTATATTCATGGATTCCGAAATTCTGACAAATCTCAAAGCCCATCCTTAAGTATAACAACCCGATATTTCGATGGACTTTTAAAAAAAATGATAAAAACTTATTCCTAGGCGAATCTCAACCCTTAAAGCCTGTACTTAAGGATAACGTCCCGAATTTTGATTAAATCTGTTTGGAAAATTACTTTTTTCTAGACTATCGTAGGTAAGTCAGTCTGAAAAGTTCCCAAGATCGCATTTCTATCCAAAGATTATCTTTATTTTGTCGAGTTTGAGACTCCTTAAAACCTTTCTTAAGTATAAAGTCCCAGTTTGGCCTCAAGTCTGCGCGGAAAGGTATTTTTTGCGAAGTTTCGAAGGTAAAACAGTCCGAACCCTTGTTAAAAACTCGATTATTTTCTTGAATCGCCCTTAATTTCACCCTTTTCCTTGAGTATGTCGTCGCAACTAATCCTGAAATCTGATCGGAAAGTCATTTTTTCGTAATTTTGAAGTTGCGGCATATCCAAAATGATGTCAAAAACATCTTTTTGTTTTAGGATCGCCCCTAATTCCACCGAATCTGAACACTTTAAGCCCATTCGAAAGTCTAACATTCAGAAATGTGCTTAAATCTGTTCAGAAAGTAATTTTCTTGGACTTTTGAAGTTGAGACATACCATTTGATGTAAAATAAAGTTAGGTCCGTTGGGTTCGAACATATTATAAACTATTAGATCTGGTTTTTAGAGGTATTGTTTGTTTGAACTAACTCTATTTGGTCAGTAGTCTTGCAAAGCCAATAACCTTTTAAAGAATGCGTTGAACTCTAAGCCATTTATTAAGCAATAATATGACTTAACCAATCACTTTCGGATTCATTAGATTTAAAAAAAATTAAGTTCCCAATCTGTCATAATACTCACCTCTCGACCTCAATTTCTTATTTTTTCCCCTAGAAACGAGAGCAGGCCATGCTGGCATGCCTGCAAAAGTATTATGCCGCTGCCGAAACACTCAAGGATGCTGTCAAGCAATCGGGTGACATTAAAATTTGGATTAGTCTTAACCCCAATCCAGATAATACCACAGAGGTAAGTTCTAACTCATAGCTCTTCATACAATTGCTCACGTTTCACCTACTTATTCCAGGAAAAGACACAAGTGAATGCCACCATTTCACCCACGAAAACTGCCTACGAATTGTGTCGCGAATATGCCGCAAAAATGCAATTGCCCACCCATCAGTTGACCCTATACGAGGTGATACTCAACGATAGTTTGGAACGACCCCTACATCATGATACCAAAGTGTTTGATGTCATACTCAATTGGTCCTACTGGCCGGAGGAGGATCGCAAGCATAATTATTTAATGCTGCGACCCATCGAAATGTTACGCGAAGTGCAGAGGGCAATTAAAAATTTGGCGACCGTGACGCCGGGTAAAGAATTACGCTTTGCCGACTATCGTACCAAAACGTTCAAACAATTCCAATGCGAGTTGAGGGATGGCAAAATTGTGATATCCAAGAAGGATAAAAACGATAAGACAACCATAGTGAGGGAGATCTTTTTGCATAGTAGTACGGCGTATTTGGGATGTGAGAGGAAGCGAGACTTTCCCTGGAGTTGGGCCATAACATTTGTGGAGCGAACACAGGCGCAAATAATGAGGTGAGTGTCGGGAAAAGTTCCTCTCTTTGTTCAGTTGTTCACATACTTTATTTGCAGATCTCGTGATGCCCCCTACATAGGTCATGTTTTGGCTGGCAGCGAATGGGTCGATCGCACCATTTGGTATTCCAGCATTTGGTATTGCCTGCATGGCGATAACATTCTACCGCCCGCCGAGATCATTATCAAGTGATTGGATTTATAGCATTTATTTAGTTTTAAGCAGATTTTTTTTAGAAATTTTAGAAATTTATATGCAATATTAGGTTAATTTATGCTTTCCCCTTTTCGAATATCTCAGTTTGGTTACCCACAATTTGTATATATATATGTACGCCTTTATGTCTTCAATACAATTTTATGTGCCCCCCTCCTCCACCCTCATCTATATGTAACTTTCCGAAATCAAAGTTATCAAAACATTTAATTAGCTAGGCAAAACTTTAACTTAACTTTTAGTTAGTAATTTATTTTATTTCTTTTTTTTGTTTGGGAAGCATTTAAACAACACCTTCAAATGGATTTTAAATTGATTTTAAATTAATTAAAAGAAAAATATTCAAACTGGTGCTGATTTGAAGATTTAAGCAATCCAAAAATCACATTTTTATCAACCATTCCAGGACAAACTTCTTCTGCGAAACATCAAAAACTGAGTTAGTTAAATGTCGCCCACATATTTTGATGATGACACTGTCCATCCCTAGTAACAGAAAACCGTTTTTTTTAAGCAATACATGGAATAGAGGGAGATAACAACACCTTTAACTGCTTGCTCTGATTCTCTCTGAGGAAGTGATCTCAAAAACGGGTGAGAAGCCGTAACGAGGTCTGGAAGTGACAAAAAGACAATCTCTACCATCTACATCGCCATAGGACGGTCCAGAAATCTCTTCCAACCAAATTCCAACCCAAAACCACTTCTCGGTGTCCTAGAAATCTATTTCGGTTGGTTTCAAATCTCTCGTATTTTGTTGCGAGATTTTAGCAAACCAACCAATACACAAACCAGCCAATACACTAACCAACCAAAGGCGACTTTACGAACCCACACAATATATCACTGTTTTTGTAGTAGGACCATAATCGTATACACACACCTTTCGAACAAGACTTTCGAAGAAAACGAAATCTCTCGAAGTTCTGGGACACCGACGGATTTCTCTAGCGATTTGCAAACCAACTGAAGCCAAAATCTCTAGAGATTTCCAGGACACCCCCGATAGCGACACCCCACAGCGAATGCTGCTTCAGTTTTTCTGTCTTTGATGTGTGCAGAGCTAAGTGAAAATATGTGTTAAGGTTTAATTACTAACCTTGAAATAAAAGACCACCCGAAAAGAAATTTCAAAATGAACTCTTCCTGGAAGCATTTAGCATTTGCCTAACAGATTACTAGATTTTTCATGGAATCCTCACATGTGATTCACAAATATTAAAACCCACTTTGACAAGCAGGAGCAGAAAGCCGGACAAATGCACCAAACAAGCTTAGAGCGGTTCGAGATCCATGCCTATCACTAAATTCCATTAGAAACTCACAGATCCGGGACAGGCATAATTAAGATTTTTCACTTCACACTAAGAAATAGGCAAAGAGCAGCCTAGTTTTGGAAGAGTAGGAGGTTGAAATATGAGTACCAGAGTGCGATAAGCAGAGCCATGCCATACTCATGCTCACTAAATATCAAAAGCCATTCTTTATCCTCTTGGTAAGTTGGATGAAGCTGGCGGCGCACTATGGGCGAAACGGCCAAGTTAGAGGTTATAAATTTATAGCAAGAGTGTTCAAAAACTATTTCAATGAAATATTGCTAATTATAGGATCTTTAATAGCTACACAATATTTATACTCTAGATCAAAACTGGTCTACTATATCATATAGCTACCATACACATCATTATTTTTGCCGAATGGTAACACTCCGTAAGAAGGGTACATTTTTGTATTTCGGCTTTTTGCTTCAGCTTGCTATAGAATATACTTAGGACCGCTTTGTGTAACCTCCATCTCTACGTAAAGCTAAGGCTTATGCCGGTAAATAAGACAATGGATACTAAGGACTTGATTCAAGGGATTTTCTCACTTTATCCAACGTATCTGGATCAGTTTGTAGGAGTGAAACCATATTGGACCCATTTGACTTTAGTTCTTGCAAATGGAAATGTTCTTTTATAAAAAATATTCCATATCTGGGAAAGCTTGTTTACGAAATTGCTCAGCTTTTCGCAAATGTAACTAGTCTCTGATGCACGTTAATCAGTTTTTGTCGATGACATTAGCAAATCATAATTTTGTACTGCTTAGGGGGAGATTCTCCATGTCGAGGCTGTTTTTGGACCTTTTTATTATAAAATAAAATTGTGCGGATGTTTGTAACGCATTGAGGAAGCATCTCCGACCACATACAGTATATATATTCTTGATCAGCATGACGAGCTGAGTTCATTTAGCCTTGTCCGTCTGTCCGTCCGTCCGTCTGTCTGTTTCTATGCTATCTCCTCCGTCAGTTTTAAAGCTATCCTCACCAAACTTTGCACGAAGTCTTTTGGTACAAATACGCTGCACATTTGTCGGAACCGGTCGGATCGGATGACTATAGCATATAGCTGTCATAGGAACGATCGGTCGAAAAACTAGTCTTAGTGAGAAAAAACACTTATCTTATATCCTTTTACACAATTCTACAAAGTTTGGTCGAAATCGGATGACTATAGCATATAGCTGCAGTATGAATGATCGGTTAAAAAAGAAGTTCTAGTGAGAAGAACTTTTTGTTTTAAATGGGTTCGCCTCCAAATCTCGTAATTAACAGTGTATTATGCTTTTCCATGATTTCACAAAGTTTGGTCAAAATCAGACATCTATATAGTATAGATCCCATAGAAAAGTAAGGTCCAAAAAGAAAAGTGAGGTCCGAAAAGTAGTCCTATTTAGAAAATCAAACTGCAAGGGTATACAAAACTTCGGCCAAGCCGAAGTTAACTTTCCACTATTTTTTTTTAACTATCACAATAATCAATAGAAATCAACAAAGATTTTTGTTCATATGGAACACAGAAGTGGTTTTTACTTATTCGAGAAGTGAGCTTACATATTTCAGCATAACCGATTTTTAAAAGTTTTTTAATTTAATTTAACTAATCCCATTAAATAAAATCACACTGATTATACCCGTTACTCGTAGAGTAAAAAGGGTATACTAAAGTCGTTCAAATGTAAGTAACAGGCAGAAGGAAGCATCTCAAACCCCATAAAGTATGTATATTCTTGATCAGCATCAAAAACCGAGTCGATATAGCCATGTCCGCCTGTCTGTCCGTCTGTCTGTATGAACACCTATTTCTCGGAGACTAGAATAGCTAGAGGCACCAAATTTTGTATGTAGACTCCTATTGTCTATACGCAGATCAAGTTAATTTCAAATTTTGGCCACGCCCCCTCCCGCCCTCACAATAATGTTGAATAACTCCTACAATTTTGAAGATATTAAAGCTCATATTTTGCAGTGTAGTTTATGTGCCCAATATCTACAATGTCTGAAAGTTTCATAAAGATCGGATAATAAATGGTAAAGTTAGAAAAGTCATAAAAAATGTTGAATACTTTTTGGCGCTACATGCACTTTTTGCTCACATAATGTGGAAATGGTCACATTAATGTCAATGCTCTGTTAACTAACATAAGGGAAGACTATACAACATTAATTTCCCTGAGTAACGGTCGGAATCGGACAGGACCGACTTTAACTTACGCTTTCGTTTTAAAATATTGACTTCCTCAGTTAAATTGCTAATTACGATAGTTAATTACGATCTGTTTTGCCATCACTATACATCGTAAAAGTTTTGCGATGTAATCACTTTATTTTTTCTTTAAAAACTTTTAACTAATTGGCAATAAGCTGTAAGCAGCTGTATATTGTAGAAAAAGTATTACTTTTTCTACAAATTAGTGCAAGGCTGATTAATTAATTTAATAATTATAATTAAAATTAAGAATTATATGTTGACTTAAAACAAAAGAGCCAGAATTCCCGCTTCTCACTGTTTCTAAGCTTTTACCGCAATAGCTAGAAATAACCAGAAAAAAGCTGATTTGGCAACGCTAGCGGTATTTGTCTACCACCCTGCACCTGGTCACACTATTCTGCTGTATATGTGTGTGAGTGTGTATGTGCATTACGCATTTGCGAATTAACCGTGTAGAAATTAAACAAATATTTGGAAGCCAAGCCCGGAAGTCCACTGTCCCTTGTAGCCAATAGCCACCACAACCGTTTAGGCAACACGTGAGCTCCATTGGCCATGTACGCCACGAACAATGGCAACACGAATAAGGCGCCAAATAGGTGAGAAACATCCTGCCCACCTCCCCGCCCGCTTCAATCGCACCGCACCATCCCCTGGACCTGGACTATATACTTTTCTATTTGCAGCAATGCCACCTCCATGTTTGACAACACAATCACCGTCACGCCCATCAAAATGGAAATAGGCGAGGCCATGTCCTACGGCGGGGTGACCGCAGCCGCCACGGGCAAGGGAGCAGGGGCACCTGGGCAGAGGCGTACAACGAATGCGATGGTCGTCACCCAACAACAACAACAGCAACCCGCCAACACTCTAACCCTGCCCATGCAGGCCACTTTAGTGACCAGTGTGGCTCCTCCGCCCGCGTCGTCGTCCTGCATGAGTGTGACCGTAAATGCCGCCGTCGGACCCAAGGAAAAGTCAGCCACCACCAAGGCGGGTCGAGCTCAGGTGGTGCGTAAGCCGCCACCCACAATCGACAACTTCTGGCCCAATATTCTGCAAGAGGTGAGCGGGATTAGCCAGGTGGATGCCAAGCATCAGGTGCTGCCGCTGGCCCGCATCAAAAAGATCATGAAACTGGACGAGAATGCCAAAATGATAGCCGGCGAGGCTCCCCTACTATTTGCCAAGGCCTGCGAGTATTTCATACAGGAGCTCACCATGCGTGCCTGGGTGCACACGGAGGAGAGTCGCCGCCGTACACTGCAGCGTTCCGACATCGCCCAGGCCATAGCCAATTACGATCAGTTTGACTTTCTGATCGACATTGTGCCGCGGGAGGAGATCAAGCCCTCAACGTCGTCTTCCTCATCCGGACAGAAGGCCAAAGATACGAGCAACAGTTCAGCTGCCGCCAGCACCGGCGGCTCCAGCTCTAGCTCCTCCTGCCCCAGTACAGTCAATGCCTCCGTTGTTACCGCCGCCCCCCAATTCAGTGTACCTACAGCTACGGCCACAACCAACCTCAAGCTGGACGGCGGCAACAACTCCTCAACGACAGAAGTGCTCAGCTTCAGCGCTGTGAATCCCGAGCTATTTGCCAGCCAGGTGCAGCAGCAACCGCAGCAGGTGCAGATCATACAGCAAGCGGGTGCGGGGGCCCAGCAACTGCAATATTTCATCGCACTGCCCGGACAGCAGCCGCAGCCACAGCCGGCCCAGAATCATTTGGGTTTAAACATAGTAACAGCCGCCGCCCAGCAGCCCACCCAGCAATTGATACTGACAGCCGGTCCCAATGGCCAGCTGACAGCCACACCAGCGCCCAGCCAGCAACAGCAGCAGGCACTGCTACAGAATCTCGCCCAGCAGCAGGCGGCACAAGTGCAGCAACAGCAGCAACAACAACAACAGCAGCAACAGCAAATACAACTGCTGCAGCAGGTGGTCACACCCAACGGCGAGCTGACCAATGTGCCGGTAAGCACCACATTAAGGGTACTGTATATCTTCAGCAGGATTTTGTTTAAATTTTTTTTATGTGAAAATTTTCAATTTCGGTACCGAGGATTTGCGTAGAAGTAAAATTCGATTTCAGCGTCACGCTGACATGACAAATTTTGTGGTGTTGTTGTTTAGGTTAAGGTTTTAAGTTGTTAGTCGAAGGTTTTTGGCTTTTGGTTTTAAAAAGTTTTGGGTTCCGGACTCATACAAAACTTTCTTAATTGAAAAGATCTTTAAAAAATGGCACCAGAAGGTATACAGTACCCTTAAAGCAGACACCAAATGCAATGCTAAAACACCTTCTCTTACAGATTTCCATCAATGCCAATCAGCTGCACTTGTTACGTCTTCAGATGCAGCAGCAGCAACAACAGCAAGCGGCTGCAGCAGCGGCTGCCCAGCAACAACAGAATCAACACCAGCAGCAACAGCATCAACAGCAGGTTATCATTCCCACACAATTGCTCACACAGCAGATACTCCAATTGGGAGGAGCCACAAATGCCCAACAGCAGCAGCAACAACAGCAGCAACAACAACAACAACAACATGCCAACTCCAACAGCTCCCAGACCAACACCAACAATCCCATATTCATTAATTCAACGACGCCAGGACAGGCGCCCAGCGATCGCTCTCTCAGCGGAGCCTTTCGGTAAAATTTAATGCAGGAGCTGGGTCTGGTCCTTCTCCCTGCTAGTTGGTTATAAGCTTAGATTTTGATTTAGATTATTGTGGCAACAAACCATATCGAAGCATCGGGAGGCATTTTGGGAATTTGGGCATTGATTGCGCCTGTCCTCTGTGTATATTGGAATCTTAAATAGTAGGCGTAGGCTTAGGTAAGGAGTTTGTAAAAAGAGAGTTTTGATTTTAATGTTTCGCTTGTAATTTGTAATTGGGAGTACGGTACAGATTATGGACTGTATGGCACTCCCAACCCACCACCACCACCCTCATCCCCAAGGGAATATATATATGGAATGGTTTCAACTTTTGTCAACCCATTTTTTAAGTAAAACCCTTAGAAAGTAGTAAGGAGAGGAAGAGCAGGGATGCAACCCAAAAAAGGAGTCTTAATAAAACGTGGAAATATTTGAGTTAATTCTAAACAAAATATAGTTTAAAAAAATGCTCAAATTTTGAGTTGAATGAAATGGATTTCACTGTTTCTTTGAAACTAACAAAAACTCTCCTAATTAACCTAATTTTGTGTACAATTTTTATCCTTCTTCGTATAAATCCAGTTTTAATCAGTTCTTTTTGGTATACGGTTTCCATTTGATACGCTGGATTTTGTGTTAGTTTTCTACTTAAGTTTTTGTTCACTCATTCCATGTTATCTTTGTAGGCTTTGGCAATTTGCCACCATAAAATGTCAAGCAGCTGTCCAGAATTTCTCAGTTGTCGTGTGAGGTTCTAGCTCTGCTTTATTTTCTTAAATTTTTATTTGACTTTGTATCTTGAACTCGAGGGTGATTCTTCAATGATTTCCTTGGGAAATGGCCTCTATATATCTTATTATTCATGATTGTCCAAACATTACTGTAATAACGTACGCTTTATTAAGGTGTTACTCGGTTCATAACTGTATATCAACTAAAGTGTGTGTCTAGGTGTTGCACTAGTTAGTATCCGTTTTCTTAACAGTCTCTAGCTAATTGCAGTCACAATCTATGCTCTTCTAACGAGTTCCCGATGTCTACTATTCGACAATCAATTTTAGACTCAATCGGCGGTGTTCCAGAAATTTTCGTATGCAACTGCTTGCCTTTACATGTGAAGCGTCTCCAAAATGCCAGGCTACTAGATTAGATGACTAAAGTTGAGCGATTTGAAACTGACTGCTCAGCACCAAGTACATTTCAAGCGTACAGTTTTCCTTTCCTATAATCTAGTAGGCCACATTATTCTTGACACTTTACATATAAAGTCCTGATAGTATAGTTCAAAATCCAATCGTTTATACGAAAATCTCTAGAGATTTCTGGAACACACCCGAATTTATCTGATTTCAATCACTTTGACACACACTGACACTCGGGACCACGTTCAGCAATAGCCTACTAAGTTCTACACATAAATTTTTGTGTGTACATGTTATAGAATGTTATAGGAGTCGAATGTCTCCATTTCCCTTAACAACCATAGCCTTGGGTTGGCCAAGCGCTCGGACCTACGACTGTCTCTATAATATCCCTATGTAATAGTTCATTGAGTCGATCTGATATCTTATCTTCCAAAACTACCGTAATCCGTCCCATAGGTTGCTTTATTAGTCTTATAAAGGGTGATTTTTTAAGAGCTATAGGAAAGTTTTTCAAAAAAAACACATAAAATTCAGAAAAATGCATGAAATCTTTATTTGAATCGATAGTACGGTCCATATAATTTAATGTTTGAAGATTATTTCATGCAAATGTTGACCGTGACTGCGCCTCAAATGGTCCATCCGCTTAGTCCAATTTCGGCATACTCTTTCCAACATTTCGGCCGGTATCTCACGAATAAATGCTTCAATGTTGTCTTCCAATGCGTCAATTGAAGCGGGCTTGTCTGTATAGACATGAGCTTTAACATAGCCCCACAAAAAATAGTCTAAAGGCGTTAAATCGCACGATCTAGGCGGCCAATTGACCGGTCCCGAACGTGAAATAAAATGTTCACCGAACTCGCCTCTCAATAAGTCCATTGTTGCGCGTGCTGTGGCACCGTCTTGTTGAAACCACATGTCATGCAAGTCAAGCTCTTGCATTTTGGGCAAAAAAAGTTGGATATCATCTCACGGTAGCGCTCACCATTTACAGTTACGTTACGATTCGCATCATCTTTGAAGAAGTACGGTCCAATGATGCCACCAGCCCATAAACCGCACCAAACTGTGACTTTTTCTGGATGCATTGGTAGCTCTTGCAATGCTTCTGGCTGATATTCACTCCAAAATCGACAATTCTGCTTATTTACGTACCCATTGAGCCAAAAATGAGCTTCGTCGCTGAACAGAATTTTTCGGTAAAAAAGTGGAACTTCGGCCAACTTTCCAAGAGCCCATTCACCAAAAACTCTACGTTGCGGTAGGTCGTTCGGCTTCAATTCTTGCACCAGCTGTATTTTGAAAGGCTTCACACCTAAATCCTTCCGCAAAATTTTCCACGTTGATGGTTAAATAACTGATGGTTTTAACACTGGCCGATACAGCTGCGATATTTTCTTCAGTTCGCACTCTACGTAAGCGTGTTGTTGGTTTAATGTCCAACAATGTAAATTTGGTGCGAAATTTAGTCACAATATCCCGAATAGTCGCTTCAGTTGGTCGATTAAACTGACCATAAAATGGAAAAAGCGCGCAATGAACTTTCTTCAAAAATTCAGTATTTTGCAAGCGTTGTTCGTTTGTAAGACGATTCATGGTTAAATTATAGACCAAACTGAAGATGTTTGACAGTGAAACAAAACACGAAACGTGCGTGAGCTGCTTAAACCAGTGTTGCCAAAAAAATAATAGCTAAAAAATCACCCTTTACTTTAACACATTTCTACAAACTTTAATCAAAATCGGATGACTATAGCATATAGCTGCAGTATGAATAATCGGTCGAAAAAGAAGTTCTAGTGAGAAAAACTTTTTTGTTTTAAATAAGATCGCCTTCAAATTTCGTTATTCACAGTGTATTATGCTTTTCCATAATTTCACCAATTTTGGTCGAAATCAGACATCTATATAGTATAGATCCCATAAAAAAGTAAGGTCCAAAAAGTAGTCATAGCTAGAAAAACTTTTTTGTTGTCAATGGCAGCTGCAAGGGTATACAAAACTTCTGCAGAGCCTAAGTTAACTTGGCTGGTGTGAAAAATCCCAATTGAGAATTTAATGGAAGGGAAATATTCTAAGTAAATTATATATGGAAGGGAAATAAATAAATATCACCTGGCACCTGACTACCCTGTAGTTCAGCTGCACCGGGCGGCTATGCCAACCTGTGTGCCAGCCTCCCGACCAAACACCAGCCAAGATTGAACGATTTGTGGGAATATCCGGAAAACGTACGAGGTATACCCTAAGCGTGTGTGGTGATGTGAACTATAGTAGTATTTGTGGGTGGTGTTGGCTGGTTGCTACAGTGAACACGAGGTCAGTCTTTTTAGCTAAAGCTGATTTTCACTTTTTCTAAATTTTAATGGAAAAATTCAATTAAATAGTTGAAGAATTTGGTATTGAAGCTTATAACATATTTTATAATTTCCTTTTATCAAATATTCATAAAAATCTAAACTCACAATAAAGTTCAATCTTTACCACCAGTACCACTTGGTGGACTTTATAATAATCGGAACTCATAGCAAAACAAAGCAAATCTCGCGATTTTTTGGGACCATGAAACCTCCTAGTTAGCCGTCTACAGTTAACATCTATTAACTCTTCTTTATAATCAAAACTTATTTGAGAATTTAACATATTTCGCGATTTTTCGAACCGTTTGATCTACACCTTCCGGTTATTTACCCCTTTTTCATAATCATCAAAATTCAAATGTAATTCTAGGAAATTTCTCGCTTTTTTTTTGGCTTATGCTTCAAATGCTGCCTCAGCAGCTCTCTGGGATGCGTTGTTTATAGCAAATTGGTGGCGTCGATTGCTAGCCTGCTTTGGCGTTTCTGCAGATCTTAAGCTGGTCTGCTGCTCTACTTTGAATGTGATTATTGCTCAGGCTCGATTGCTCTCTAAAATACAATGTGTTCAGCGTATTGCTGCCGTCGATTGCGGTGCAAAGTTAAACAGGTCGACGTTAGGATGCTGCCGGTGCTCGCTGATTTAAGGGGCGCGGCGTTGTTTCTGAATTCGAAGGTCAGAGACTTACCTGTGGCATTTATGAGCTCGCTAGAAAAAGTTTCTTACCTTCATCTCTCTCTTGCTTGTTTTGAGTTTTAAAGACTTTTTTTTAGAAAATCACAAAAATTACAATTTTTATTCTAACTTTTTATAGTTCAAGCGATTCCGTTTGATCTACTCCTTCAATGCTCATTTGAAATAACTTAAAATGTTGAAAACTTTGTGAATTTTGACCTTTAAAGAACCAAGCTATCAACTATCCATTTCTGTGTGACTGGGGAACAATCATAAATATGTTCACCTTTATATTAGTAAGAAGTAAAACAAACAACGTGTTCATGCTCTTTTTTCTCTGTTCGCCATTAAGTTGTCGACTACCGTTCTACGCATGTTAGTGCAAAATCACCTCTTTGAATGCTTTACGACCTCCATTGTCTAGCATATCATATCATATCTTTAGCGTTTACAACGAATGAACCCGTCCATGCCTAGGGATATCAATTTCCAAGCAGAATAATGATAATCTGTATAGCTCATGTTTGCAAATAGTTCGCTTTCAATGAAAGTGCAGTGAGATATTTTCGAAATTGTCTAAAACGCATTTGATTTGATTTTTGGTTAAAAGGAAAACAGTTTGAATGCTGTTTCTCTAGGATCTTCAATAATATCTATATCGAAACGCACATATGTAAATTATATAATCAAAATAGGAAAATCCTATTCCCCCAATGAACTCAAAAACCGATTCAAATCGTTTCCGTTTTAGGATTCAACAAACATTCATTTCATTAGCTCAAAACTGAAATTAAATTGTCAGCTGATTCTCGTTTATTTCCCCACCCCTTTTTGGTCTGCATCCCTAATCTAATATTTATGTACTTTGTATTTGTAATTTGTATATCGAATTAAGCTCTAAATGATATCAATTATAAGCCACCAGGATTATGTGCCAGAAGATGCAATCTGCTTTTTAATTTTCTCTACTTTTTGGACAGAATCTTATTGATATAATGCAGCTTTCATGAACTCCGGTTTGCTTGCGTGGGTCAGCCGATCGTTCAACTTTCTGCTTCACATCGCTTTGCTCGGAAGTTTACCTGCTTATGCAAAAGGATAATTGTTTGTTTGACTGTTCCACCGGGAGAACTTGAATATATATCTCGGCTTCTTGTTTGATGATCAGCAAGAGTTTCCTCAAAGCTGAATCCCTGTTCTGAAGTAGTTTCAGTAACTGTTAGCCCTGAATTACTTGCCGATTCTAGATCTAGGCCTGGCGGTGCACAAACATGAAGACCTTCCATAACATTGCCATTGAAATCATGCTCTTTGCGTATGTCCACCTTGGACATGGCCAGCATGTTCATGGCAGTGTTTAAGGATCCATAATATAATGAGAATCTTAAAAGATATTGCTTATGGCCTGTTTAATCTAGGCAGTTCCGGCCGGGATGCATCATGAAATGGTATCAAGGTATGTATAGTAAACAATCGATTAGTCTTCTGGGAGTCGACGGGAAGATTGCCAAATAAAAATGAATCTTCCAAGCGATTATTTGGCGGTAGTAAGCGTTATCATTAAAACGAGGAGTAAGTAACATGATTGGCAACGCCGAGTATACGATACCTGTCAAATTGGCTTCGTACGCATCGTGGCATCGTAGGAATCGTAATCGTGCGATTCCGGAATCACTCGTGCAGGGGTTTATCAGAGACTGGCATCGAAAAGTGAAGAGTGCTATATATTTTTTTGATATTTTCCATTTAAGCCAATGAAATTTTGGCCGAAATTCCCCTTTTGACACTTTTTTGGCATTTCTTGTCGGCATTCAACATTGATTTTTGAACTACCACGAAATCACCGTATCAATTAATGTATTTCTAAGCTTTAAAATAAATGTTCTTTAAAATTTCTATGGTTTTTTAATGCAGATACTGCAAAATTAAGTATTGGATTGGTTACAAATTAGTCGAATTCTTTTGAAGCATTTGAAGATGTTGGAAGTTGTTTGGGACTTCTTTCGATCCTGCAAAGACTTGTATTATTTTTTCTCTCTTTTTTCTGATGACAGCTTAGAAACTTATTCACTTTATTTATAGGCAGTGGCAGCGGGCTTCTTTGGAAGGCAGGAACTCTCCTGTGGTTATGGGGGCGTATGTAGTGAGGTAAAGTTGCTGTTGCAATGGGAGAATACAACTTCCAGGTTGTTAAGGAATTTGTCTACCTCGGAACGACGATAACCAGCGACAACAACACCAGTCTGGAAATCCGATGTTATTACGGGCTCAATAAGGAGTTCAAGAGCAGAGGCCTCTCTCGGAAAACGAAAATTGCGCTATACAAGTCGCTTATCATCCCAGTCCTGCTATACGGCGCAGAAGCATGGACACTGTCATCAACGGATGAGAGGGCAATTGGCGTGTTCGAGAGAAAAGTTCTTCGGAGGATTTATGGACGTCTAAACGTTGGCGACGAATTTCGCATCCGAATGAATCACGAACTCTACGAGCTCTATGGGGTCACTTTCTTTTCTTTTGTATTTGTTGAAGCCCGCTTGCGAGTTATATAAAAAAAAACTTATCATCTTCTCTACAAAAATATAAACAAAAACTTATCATCTACAAAAAAAACTATTAGGCGGGCTAAGCGAACCCTTGGGCCCATTTCTGTAGTAATATAGAATCAACCTTTGACGATTCTCGTCTAAGAAAGATCCTGGCTAGGTCACTAACCACGCCAGGGTTAATACAAAAAGAAGATGGGACCTGGACCAACTTCAGCGAAGAGTCTCTAGACCTTCTTTTGAGCACTCACTTTCCTGATTTGCTCTGTAAACTGAGCATTAATACAATACTAACATTGTTACAGCGACCAGAATTAAGTGGGCAATCGTCTCGTTTGAACCATTTAAGTCGCCAGGTCCTGATAGCGTATTTCCTGCCCAATTACAACATACAATTGGATATACAATAATGGCTTAACATTATCTATATAAGCTGTCTTAAGTTCAACTACATTCACACTAGATGGAAAGAAACGAAAAAAGTTTTCATACCGAAGGCTGGTAAACCCTCACATGTAAAAGCAAACGACTATAGGCCAATCAGCCAATCTTCGCTTCTCCTTAAAACCCTTGAGAGACTTATAGACGCCTACCTTAGGCAAACTACAAACCGCTCTTACTTAGGACACTCGCGACATGCGTACAGCAAGGGACGGTCTACTGAAACCGCCCTGCATTCCCTGGTCTCAAAGATTGAAAAATCTCTTAAAGTGGGGGACTTCTCTCTAGTAGCATTTCTCGACATAGAGGGTGCCTTCAATAGCGTCCAACCAAATGCCATCAACTCTGCCTTGGCAACTGCGGGAGCGGATATGCCTCTAATTGGATTTATTGACCAACTGCTAACCAGCAGGTCGATGTACTCACAAGTTGGAGGCATTACGGCTCACAGATTTGTAAGCAGAGGCACTCCCTAAGGAGGTGTTCTATGAATCGTGACAGTTAACCAACTGCTACGGCTTATGGAGGCGGAGGGACACGTGGTGTTGGCCTACGCGGATTATATTGCAATTTTTAAATGTGGTTTATTCCGGCAAACTCTGTGTGACCTCATGCAGACAGCACTGGCAACACTAGCTCAGTGGACAACATTTTGCGGAACCCAGCCAAAACAGAACTTGTACTTTTCACCAGGAAGTACAAAATTTCAAAACTTGTCCCTCCCTGGATCAATGGAATAAGCCTTGCCTTTGGTGACAATGCCAAATACTTGGGATTCACTCTGGACAGGAAACTACTCTGGAATAACAACATAAATCACCGCATAAGAAAGGCAACCATTGCTCTTTTCTCATGCAAAAAGGCTATATACCGAAAATGGGGTTTCTCCCCGAATATAGTACATTGGCTTTACGTCCTATACTACTGTATGGATCACTAGCTTGGTGGCCAGCACTCGGGAAACAATTTGTCCTGAACAACATGAGCAAAGTGCAGAGAAGCTCTGAAATATACATGTGCGGCGCACTCCTAACAACACCCACGGAAGCGCTTAACACCATATTTCATCTCGTACAACTAGACCTAGTAGCAAGATAGATGGCTGTCATAACAGCCATAAGACTACGAGAATCCGATACCTGGAATGGGAGTAATATGGGGCACTCTACTATACTCAATAACCAAGCTGGTATACCGTTAAATACAGACTATTGTGTACCTCAAACGACGTTCGATAAATTATACGACGTCTATATCCCAAGCCGAAACGAGTGGGACAACCTTCCCCACAGTACAGCCAACGCCATCAATATCTACACGGATGGTTCTAGGCTGGGCTGCGAACCCGTTTTGAACCGAACCGATTCGAACCCGGAATTCCGACTTTCATTTTGCTGTAAAGCGAACCTCTTTAAAATTAAAAGCTGAACCTGAACCTGTTCCGCACCTAAAAGATCGGTTCGTTTTAACAAAAATGATAGAAATGAACAAATTTCACCTACGATCTAGCGACTTCTTTTGTTATCTGATCTGCTTTGGGCGACTGACTTATAATCGTCAGGAAAGCTCAATAAAAACATCTAGAAAACCGTTCGAAATTACTTGTGGAATCTCCATGTATAACATCCTCTGTTTTTAAGGATCTTTGACTTCAAATCTTATTAAGTGATTCACAAAACAACAGCTTAAGATTTCATAGGTAATATTTTTCATATGTAGACTATAAAATGTGTTCCATGCGTTCTACAATTCGCTTCGTACCCAAAAACGACCCCATCTCCACACGATTGGATAGTTTTTAGGTTGAAAACGATCTGTAGAATACGTGGGATTAAATGGATTACAAAATAAATTTGTAAAGCAAGGGCTGAACCAAGGTTCGAACCAAAACCTTTGTCCAAAACTCTTGAACCTAACATTTCCGTACCTTAACCATTGCTAAATTTTGGTTGATTGGGCTTGCAGCCCTGGTTTTAAGCTCGATGAAAAAGTAGGTGGGGGTGTTTTCTCACCCAATCTAGACCTTAATCTATCGTTCCGTCTCCCTGATCACTGTAGTGTGTACCAAGCGGAGCTGGTAGTCATCCAGGAAGCTGCCACTTGCCTAAGCACACTTATTTATATACTCGGACAGTCAAACAGTCCTTAAAGCACTTGACTCTTACACAAATAATACTAAAACGCTCACTGAATGACGCCTATCCCTGAATGAGATTGGCCGCACTTCAGTATTCATCTAATATCGGTGCCTGGACACCGGAACATATATGGAAACGAGTCTGCAGACACACTGGCCAGACTAGGCACAACCACAGAGCTCCTTTCAGAGAGGAGCACGATAGGGATGCCTATGGCAACCTACAAACTTCACAAAAAAGCTGAAACACTGCGCCTCGCCACGGACCAGTGAAAAAACCTTTTCTCCTGTGCGGTAGTGAGACTTACGTGGCCAGCATTCGACATTAAACTTACTAAAACACTTTTACGTTAAGGGAACAAATATCACTTCTGGTAGGGGTACCTGAATGGGTCACTGTCTTATAGGCAGCACGCCTAATTTCTGTAGAAGATTTGCAGATTTGAGGAAGAGGAAAAAACTGTGCAGCGCCTTCTGAGTTATTGCCCCGCTTTGCGTAGGAGGAGACTTAGGTTTCTTGGTCAACCCCACCTAATCAACCTATCGGAGACATACGACATAGAGATTAATTACATTCTGTCCACACAATGGTTTAGTACCGAACACAATCCTAGGGTTTAACATGGAATATATGGCATCGCAACGGGCCCACGTCGCCAAAGTCAGTCATTGCAGCCTAACCTTTTGTATTTGTATAACGCCACGCACCTCAAAGCTCGATTCATTCGATTCCAATGCTATGGAATAGGCCCCCTCCAGAAAACACTTGCCAGGGAAGAGGTAAATCGAAAACTCTCTGCTGACTTTGCTCTATTTTTGTGTTTATATAAGGATTTGGGTTGGTCTTTTGTTTGATTTATTAAAACATTCATATCCATAAAATTGTAAATATCCGTCTAAATTGGATATAACCGGGGTAAGTGTAATCTGTCTTATATGTTGAACATCTTGCGAAATTCATCATTAGATTTTGGAGCTGCTGCTGGTGCATCTCCACCAGCCGGGTCTTTACCTCCATTCGCCTGGCTTTTTTGCCCGTTTGAACTCTCTCCTACTGCTTCTGCAGCTGGCTCCTCGTTTTCTAGCTCTATTTTTTTACGCCGCTTAGCAGCCACCTCCTGGCGCACCAATGTAGTGGGTATTAGAGAGGTGGGTACGCGTCGCTTTGGAGCAACGGGAGCTGGGGCTGATCCGCTTACATGTTTTGGCGGTGGATTCGAAATGGCCACAACCATCTGCAAGAGAGTTAAGAATTAGCTTTCATCCACTTCAGGTCAATCTCATTTACCATCTGGCCCCCCAGAGAGCGCCCGTCTCCTCCAGTCACGGCACGCTGAGCCTCGGCCGAATCATTATATTCAATATAGGCAAAGCCCTTGAAGTCGTTGCTTAAAAAGGAAAGGAGAAAGATTGAATTAGTTTGCCCCATAAAGATTTACAGGTTACCTACAATTTGTAAACAAGTCTCACATCCTTAATGGTGCCATATGACTGGAATATCTCGATCAATTGCTCCTTGGTGCAAGTGGGTGGCAAATTCTTAACAAATATTTTATTTTCCTCCAGATGAGCTGATGGAAAAACAGAAAGGAAAGCAGGTTGTATAGGTCAGAGCTACCACGGAAAAGGAGAGTTAACTTACGCGAATACTTAAAAGTCTTTGTGGGAATAGGGGGTGTGGGTTTCGGCAATGGTACGTGCTTTTTTAGCGGCTGCTTAAACGCTCGGCTTTGAAATTTTGGTTCTGGTGGAGTCTGTAGCTTACGGCGCCAGCCAGGTGGAGCTCTTGTGTTTTGGCACTCGGCTATGGACTCGTAGGTCCCATAGCAACGTTCATAGCGACGATACAGTTCCCGCACCAGGTAAGCATCCTCCAAAGTGGGCTGATCCATGGCCTCACGCAGAATGGAACGTGTGTTGGCGCCACCATTGTATTCGCTCTCCATTTGGGCGTAGCCCATCCAAAATTGTGCACGATACGCACTGCCGTCATATCCTAAGATGAGCAAGGGATTAATATAAATACAAGGCAGCACGAAAAAATCTCCACAATTGACCTGATTCAAATTCTCATCAGTTTTTCTGAGCTGAGCCCTAAAACCAACATATGATAGGCAAGACTTACCCAAAATCTGTCGCCAGATTTGTGCGCCATTTGTGGGATTGGCCAAATGCGTGTACTCAACTTGGGCCCACAGCTGTAGCACCTCATAACTGGTATCCGCCTGATCACCATACTGCTCAGAGAGTACATCCCACACATGGGCAAAAGCGGCACGCAACTGATTGGCTTCCTCCTCGACGGAGGTATTGGTATTGCGCACACGGTAGGCCAAATAATCCAAATGCAACTCGACTGTCTGGTACGTTTCGGTCTGTATGCGGCCAAAGATCGGGGCCAACGCCTGATCCACCTGAGCCTGAGTGTATTTAGCACGTTCCATCAGATGCAGATATTTGTGGCTAATGCGTACACTGGGACGCACCATGACGGCACGATGGGCCAGGTCCAAGGCAGTGGATTTGAGGTAACCATGCCAAATCTTGGACCTCTGCTCAGCGTCCTCCTGCCCGTTCTCCACAAAGTATATATAGTCCAACCAAAGAGCATCCACAGTGGGAAATTTGGCCACACAAAGCTCCAATATGACCTTAATCAGACAATCCTTGACCTCGTCTTTCAGGCTCATGGTATACACCTTGTCCACAAAGGAGCCATGCACTTTGGCCCAGTTCGAGTCAGAATACTGCTGCTTGGTGGCCTCTAGTTTTTTGCGGAACTCCTGTAAAAGCTTGCCAATTTCCTGCTGTTCCTCTTCTGTGGAATCCCAGCTAACACATTGCTTAGCTACTAGCTCCTCAAAGGCCTTGGCACCGGGCTCGTCCTGTTCCGACATAGTTTTCAGTAAAGTGCGCAACTTCACCATAAAATCTGGACGCTCAATTCCATAGTCAGACATCAATTTAGCCCAGAGCGTGCGATTAGCCGTATTCTGCTGACTGGCCAGATAATTTACAATGAACTCAGCCAAGTAGACATCTACAATGAAAATTAGTTAGAAGTTTAAATATGGCCCCGATCCGAATTCCGCTTCGGTTTTCGTTTAAACGTTGGATTTTCTAATTTAAAGTTCACAAATCAAAGGTTCCCAGAAAATGATTGAGGTTAAAAGGAAATACCCGTCTTCCGTGGCTGCGACACTTCTAGTATTTGAAACACAAACGAATATGAAAGGCTAACTTTCGCAGTATTAATACAGTTAATGGACCAGTCGATGAACACATCCAGTTTACACCCATCTACAATTTACTTCTATCAAAAATAAGCTCAAATAACTGACCATAAAATTTTGCAAATATGGCGGCTTTCTTGGACGTTCCATCTTTATCTCCGTCTATTTAACCGTCAATTAACCCGTCTTCTAAGCTCATATGAAAATTTGGAAATTTTCGTTAATTTTTTGACCGTTTGGCTTACAACTATTTACCCATCTTAAATTGCTGTCTATCAAATCTTCATAACAATCAAAGCTCAGATGAAAACTATTAAAATTTCTAAAAATTTTCAAATCTACATCTTCAATTTACTAAGTCCTGCATTGTAATCTATTCATTAGGCGCTTTCATAAATACTCAAACGTTTATTTTGCAAATTTCGCAGTTTTCAGTATCTTAGAAAGCTTCGCATTCCTCAAAGTTTTATAGCCATCTAATGAAAGGGATAATTTTGCAAAATTTCGCAGTTTTTGGACCATTTTCTGATTATTTCTTCAACTTAGAAACCTTTGCAGGCAAATGTCCAACAATTCCCGAAAGTTTCAACGCGAACGAATCGAACGGTACAGTCCTAGAAATTTCGCGGTTTTTGGACCATTTACCGCCCATTTCATTACCTTAAAAACCTTTGCAGGCAAGCGTCCAACTATTGTAAAGCCGGACTACGTGCCCAGCACTTCCAGGGCCGCAGCTGAGGCAGTTCGGCGATGCCATTCTCGGTGCCCATTCCAACCCAAGCAACGTATGCAGAGGTAACAGTAGTATCTGAGGAATACCATAATGTCCACCTCAGTCATGAGAAGCTAACTGCATCCAGGATGCGATTCTGGAGGCATTTTCGGATACGCCCAACAGCTTTGCAGGAATCCATATCCGGTCGAGTCATCTGATCATCGACTGCAACGATGAGACGACCGCGGAGCGGCTGATAAGCAACGAGTCAAGGTTGACAGAATGGAATAGAGCACCGCTTCTTTGAAAAATGGTAGAGAGTATCCTCTCGCAACATTATATCACCATCTTCCTCCCAAGGAGTGCTGCGAAAGCGAATGAATGGGTCCACACAATGCTGAGGCACGAAAACAATATTGTGACTAACTCCTGGAGAGTCATGTCACGAAAGGACCAGGGGGCGGAGCCCTTATGGCTAGAATGACGACAATGAGAATAGTGGCGATGAATTTAGAAAATTTAGTCATGGATAGCAAATGCATACATAGGTGTGTGTATAAAGCACACAATAACTTCGTCTTTGCTTCAAACTTTAGTGACTTTCTTACTTGTTTATATATAGTAATGCGATGTGCAGTGTAAGCGCAATCAATACGTTCTTAAAACAAAACATTTTTGTCAAGGCTATACCTCAGTAAAAGAATTATACGTGACAAAATTTTTTTGCTCATCCTTGCGTTTTAGGTAACGGTACTTTGTTTCTGAGAATGCAGTTTGTTTTGGTGATCTCTTGTTATGTATAAACAACTATCATTTCCTCATTCTCTTCATATTCGGTTTACCGTATTGGTTTTGGTTATAAAGAATTATATGTGACATTTGCATTTCGCTCCCTGATTTTGCTCAATAATCGGTTTAAAAAGGTATAACTGCAAGAATTTTGTTTTAAATTGAAACGTGAGTATACGTATATGCAATAAATTGCGTTAGCTAACATTTTTGTGTATTAGGGAGTACAAAATGCCTCGTGGAAATAGCCTTTCGGAGCATGAGCAAGTATTGATCATTGGAATGCATGAAAGCGGTTCTAAAAACATAGAAATCGCAAGGAAACTCAATCGTCATAAGAATACAATATGCAATTTCCTAAAAAATCCAAGTGGATATGGCACAACACCACGCAGTGGACGGAAAACCGTTATTGACACCCGGTGCAAACGTCAAATCCAACGTCTTGCAGCCGTGGATTCAATGAGCAGTGGACAAATTAAGGCTCAATTGGGACTAAACATAACAAGAAGTAGGATTATTCAAATAATCCATGAAAATCCGAGTCTCAAACATACCACTATGGTACCTAAACCTAGGCTTTTACCTCGTCACATTAAGGCACGCATGGAGTTTGCACACAGGTACCAATTCTGGGACGAAGAATGGCGTAGTGTTATTTTCAGTGACGAGAAGAAGTTTAATTTGGACGGACCTGACAGCTGTAAGAAGTATTGGCGAGATATGCGACAGGATCGTCGCACCTGCTATAAGCGTGGTCATGGTGGTGGAACGGTGATGGTGTGGGCAGCGTTTTGCTATAAAGGAAAGAGTCCAATGTGCTTTATATCAACCAGAATGAATGCCGAAATGTATGTGGAATTATTGGATGACGAGTTGGTGGAGTTCGGTAGTCAGCTATACGGCGATGAGTGGACCTTTCAACAGGATAATGCGCCAATACACAGTGCAAAGCTGACTACCGAGTTTTTCATTGAGAGAAATATTCCAGTTTTAAAGTGGCCAGCAGTGAGTCCGGACCTCAATCCCATTGAGGATCTCTGGGGTATTCTATCCACTGCTGTGTTCAAAAACTATCGCCAGTTTGAGACAGCAAAACAGCTCAAATTGGCAATTGAGCAAGAATGGTCAAAAATTGACCTATCTCACCTACAATCTTTGGTTAATTCCATGCCGTTTCGGCTAAGCTCAGTTATTATGAATAATGGCAAGTCAATTGAATATTAGCTTTACTAAATAAAATCGAATTTTGTTAATTTAAGTTAATTAAACCATTAATTTGAACTAAATATGAAAGAGTCACATATAATTCTTCATAATGAAGTAAAAATTTAATTTAAGTTTTTTCTGCCTTAAGTTAAGATTTCTGAATCTGTTTTCTCTTTTTTTGTTTTCTATTACCATAAGCAATAAAACTGCATACCAAAAACTTTTCGACGTTCACTTGTCCATTTCTAACTTTACTGAGGTATTGGTATTATGTGCCAGAGCCCTTGTTAAAAAGCTACGCCCTCCATCAATCAGCTGCCTTATGGCGGACAAGCAACTCAAGAAACCTCCAATTGATTGGAGCTCAACCTACAGGATGTTAAAACATTTGCTGGCAGAAGACGTCTTCAAAATTTACCCCAATTTTGCGGCCGCAGATAACGTCTTTTTCTGCATCGAAAAGTGTGAGACTCAATTCTCGAAATTGTAAGCATATTAGAAAAAACTGAGATGGTCACAACTAAACTACAAGCCAGAAATCTAGTTTTGGGTAATTTTTATTCCATTTGGATACACTGCAAATTGGAAATATTTAGCGAAATAACTCGATCAGGAAATAGAAAAACGAGATACACCCCTTTTCTATCATCGATTTAAATGTCAAACGACAGAAACTTTTATGTTGAATATTGTTTCTTTGATTACAACGGAATAAAATATGTTGGACTTATCCCAGAATTTACTATTTACAATATTCCCGAAATAAAAAACTGAGCATCAATATAACCATTTACCGAAACATTCATTTCGGGTCGTGCCGGTACCTGTACCGGAACCGAAAATCGTTTCGATAATAGTCCCTGGTAAAAAAAATGAAAACCATTTGGAGACCATGAGGTAAAATGTTGCCCACTTGAGAAATAACTGCCCATACATACATAAAACACCCCGACTGGGGCACACTATGTTTGAAAAAAAAAAAAAAAAATTTTATATGAAAAACATGGGGAATGTCCGTGGTTACTAGATCAGGTCCTCTCTTTTTGACAAATTGCATGCACTTGGCATTGAGCAATCGGTTTCAACTGCTTGAACAACTCACGACTGCTCTCAATCCTAATCTAGTAACCGTAGATATGCTTGTCAGCCTTCAAACAAATTTGTGAATTTTAAATTAGAAAAACGGAATTTGGAACAGGGCTTTTAGTGTAGAGTTTAGAGATTGGATATGCTTACTGTAATAGGTGCCCAATGCTTGGGCGCACTTCTCCTCGAACTTTTTGTGTTCCTCGGGGCTTTGGGTTACCACCAGACGGGCCCTTAAGTACTTCAACCATATGTAGGCAGGCACAATGGCCACCTCTTCGAAGTCAGCCAAAACCTGCTCAATCTTCTCCAAGTCATTGAGTTTACTAAGGGGGAAACAACGCATAAGATTTGACCTCAGCCAACAGATACGGAAAAAACTTACAAGGCGAAATCGCACAATTGGACGACGTCGCGGTACTGCTTATCTGGCATTTCCTTTAGAGCCATGAATCTTTCCAGCATCTCAGACTCCTCGGCTGAAGTTTCGCCACTGTCTTCGGTGTCATCTTCGATTATGCCCACATCATCATCGCTGTCCGTGGATGATATTTGCGATGCAGCCTCCACACTGGCATCCCCATCCCCACTGTCCGATGAATCGGAACTTATCTCGATAGTCTGATTTTCCTCTATGGAAGTTGAAGCTGGCATTGGTGCCGCTGCCTGTGCTGGCTCTTGCATCTGAAAATTAGTTCGACCTCAGCTGGTGGACTTTCAATTCCCCCATAACTTACCTCGGCTGCTGGATCGGTTTCCATGATAAATTAAAATTAATTGTCGATTTAATTCAACCCGACGACGCCGGGATACAATTTCGTTTTGAGTTTTAGTTTTGGTGAGGCTGTCGATGGTGAAAAAGCTGTCAAATATTGTTAGCAAACGGTCACACTGTGGCGTCCCACAGTGGGACATGCTGATTTAGTTGTTTTAGCTTTTTTCCGCTAAAAAGCTGGATTTATTATCGATATGTCATCGAAGAGCCAAGTATTAGTTAACCCTCTAGTTCTAGTTTTATTTTTTGTAAATTCAAATATTTATTTGGAGAGTCCCAAATTTTCATATTGGCTCTCTTGTAGCAACAAATAAATATTTTGTGCTGAGTGCGAAAAACGAAAAATTTAATAAAATATTCATTAGCGTAGGTCACAAAAAAAAATCAAAACAAAAGGTTGTAATTATAGTTAAATAGATTTTTGTGGTTTTAAAGCTATCTTGACCAAACTTTGCACGAAGTCCTTTAGCGCAAATCGAAAATTGAATTATTCTCTTCAAGATGCTGCCAAAAATTAAAGAAATCTCTAACTGATTACCTAGGCACAGTGGGCGTCCATAGGCCAGTAGCAAAAAAATAAATTTCAAAATTTTCTGGAAATATTTGTCTGTATCACCTCTAATATGAACAAAACTTCCACTGTGAACTGTTTTTTCTGTTTATTTTAAACCCAATTTCTAGAAATAGCCTGTGAAGCTTAACTTTAAAAATAAAAATTTATAGCGAAAAGTGTCCAAATAAATTTAACGAAAGATGCATTTTGATCACAAATTTTTACTAATGTGTAATTTTATTGTGAGTTGCTATTTTTTCTTAGAATTTCACGTAAGGTTTTAGTTGTGGCGGCCCTCTCAGCCCCTCCTAGTTCTTTTTCCACGAAGTAGGTCCATATTTAGAGATTAAGAAAAGTGTTCACACTAGCTGCCACCAAGTGGCACCTACTCAAAAATTCAGTAAGTGCCGAGTTGTTGGAAGATAATTTTCTCTTTTGCAGCTATAATATTCGATGAAATGCTCTTGATCTGTGAAGTGTTTTTTTTTTTGTTTCGTTGTTGTTTTGGGGTTTTTTTGTATCTGTAATTTAATTTTTTTATTTTTTAATACTATTTTTTTTATTTATTTTACATCGGGTATGTATATTTTTGAAGCCTGGTACCGGAGAAGTGGTACTATTGTCCAAAAAGCTAACCAAATTTAGCGTAGGTTCAAGATGATGGATATTGCGCAGATCCTTTAGAGTTATACAGGGTGTCTGATGAATACTGCTACATTAAGAAACTCAAATAACTTTTTTTCAGTGTATGGAATTCATTTTTTTTAATCATGTTAAAGCTCATTTCATTTTATTAAATATGGTTGAATTAGTTTTAAAGATAATATAATTTAACTTTAACTAAAACTCTCTCAACATGCTCAAGTAACGGTTTCCAGTAAGGTATGTCCGTTTGCTTCGAAGAAGTAGGGCCCGACAATGCAGCGTGATAAAAACTGCACACCACACTGTGACACGAAGTGGATGCAATGGAGTATCTGTGGGTTGGAAGCACTCCATATTCGACAATTTTGTTTGTTTATGTTGCCGTTTAAGTCGAAATGGGCCTCGTTAGACATAAAAAGACAGTTCAACATGTTTTCGTCCTCTTCCAACATTTGAAGCATATTCCAAGCGAATCGGCAAGTCTGCTGCGTTCAGTTTTTGGCCTTTTGAAATGTATATGGGAATAAGTTCAAATCATTGTGCATAATTGACAGCAATGACTGTCTGCTTATACCCATTTGAGCAGATAAGTTCCTTGTCAAAACTCTTTGATTGTTTTGTAAGGCAGCATTGTTTCCTCCGTCCGAACTGTAGGGTATCGATGGCAAGGTGTTCTTTTGACTGTCCCAAGCTCTGCAGAATTGTTAACAAGTTTCATTATGGTCCATCTGCACGGCGGATCGCCCCCAAACGTGCGCCTATACCCTCTTTGAACCAAGAGTACGGACACCAGGGCGTGATAGCGGCGGACAATCAAAATTCTTGTTTCAGTGTCCCAGCTATTCATTTTCCTCAAATTTAAAGATCAATCTACAAAATAAATCATCAAATAGAAAAAAAGTAATTCAATTTTTTTTTGGTAGCTGCTTTCATCAGCCATTAGGGCGGTTCAATTTTTTAATCGACCAAGCGTATAGCAGAAACATAATCTACTGTGAATTCTAGGAAAATTTCCCCAAGAAACCATAGGTCTAAAATCAATTCCTAGTTCCCGCCATGCGAGTTCAAAATTATATACATTGTATAGTTCAACAAATATTGGGTCATGGCTGACACTCGAATGAAATTCGAGCATATACATATAAGCACTTTGAGGCAACATGATACAGAAAGTTAGACAGAAACATCCTAAACCTGCGAGCCCGCCTACTCCCTGCTTCCACGTTGCATATCCACTCTCCGGAGGGTAGCCATTATGGTAGTTGCGAAGTCACAAGTTGCCTCAGAGTTTTCCTTCGACGTCAGCATGTATGGGACTAAATTATCCTCGGCTAAATCGCCACCCATCACTCTGGATAGTTCTGCCCTTTCATTGTGAAACCTTCCACACTCAAACTCGCAGTATGTGCACTGCTCGCTATCATCATGACCGACTCTTTTTCAGATAGCTCCTAAAACAGTCATGTCCACTAAGAAGCTGGGTTAAGTGAAAGTACACCTCACCATGCTTTCTAGACAGCCATGGCAACAATTCCGGAATTAAGCTGCCACGGGCTTGTTTATGGATATTTTCATTGAATTTATTTTCTAAGATACTTCAGATGTTATACTATCACATGTGTATGAGGTAAATGAACCAACATTAATCACATCTCAAAAAACGAAAAAAAAAAATCATAATCCTTATAACTAACTCTTTATTTCTTTATTATATCAATTATGGGCTGTAGTGAAGGTAATTCAGTGCTCTGCAATAGTTCTTTTGCCTGCTTCAGTTTTAGATTATTTCGTTCGATGGTTAAATTCAAAGAATCGAGCTCTTCCTTGGCCTGACACAAAGTAGCTTCATATTCATCTAGATAAAGATTGCGTGCCTTCAGTGCCTGCTGCTGATAGTGGTCAGCTTCAAAGAGGATCGCCCCGTTCAGTTCGCGTTTGAGGGAGAGCAAAGCCTTAGCTGCCATGCTTTCTTGCTGCACTTGCTTTTGGCTAGCATTCAGGGCATATTGACGCTCAATCAAGTCCTGTTTATGTTGATCCGACATATCCTTTTTGATTTTATATTTCTGATCCTCTTGCTGCAACTGTTGCTCCAAAGCACGCTGCTGGGCTTTGAGCTGAGCTAGATCTGAATCCATTTTAGATTTGGCCATGGCCATCTGATGCTTTAGATGATTCATTTGCTGCTTGTTCTGTTGATACTGTTGATTGTCTTCGTGCAATTGGCCAGCCAACTGACTGAGACATTGATGACGCTGCTTAATGTCCTCCATTTGCGGTGGCACCGACAGTGTCAAGTCCAGGCGCTGCTGGTCCTTCAGTTCCTGGTTAATGTTGCGCACATGTGTGTTAAATACCTCCCCCTGATCGAGCACATTTTTCTTGGCCCGAGCCAGCATTACCTGCTGATTGAGGTCAACATCGTTTAAGTGTTTGAACTGACGCTTAAAGATTTCGTGTTTATTCTTCAGATCGGTCAGCTGTATGGTGCAAGCTTTCAGGTGCTGGATTGAGCATTTTTGTTGGCCCACCCGCTGCTGCAGTTGCAGCACCAACTTATCGTGTTGCCGGCAGTATTCCATCTTTTGTTTGAGATCAGTGGCTGCCAACTGGGCGGCTTGCTTATGCTGCAACGCATCCTGTTGCAGGCTATTTCGTTCCGCTTTAAAATGTTGCAGTTGCTCGAGTAGCTGATCCAGTTGAACGAGTTTCTGTTGATCCACTGCCTGGTCCATCTGTTGATCCAACTCTTTGCACTCCAATTGCAGACGCTCTATGTCCTGATCCAGCGAGGCCCCATCCTTGAGTTGTTGCTCACATTTCTTGCTTATGATCTGATCTCGGGTCTTGCTCTCCAATTGTTTTTCTTCGGTGGTAAGCATCTGATCCCACAAGTGGAAACAGTCGGCGCTTTGAGCGAACAACAAGCAATTTAGCTCCTCATCCAACAGAACGGCAGTGTCTTGTGTAGTCGACAGGGAGTTACCCGCCATACTGTGATGTTCGCTGGTCTCCATAAACGGCAGCTCCTCTTCGCCGCAGTCATCGCCCCTCAGCTGAGGAGCCAGATCCTTGAGGAAGTCCAGCATCACAATGACATGGCCAAAGGAATGTTGGGTGGTCGGTGTCATCAGTGAGGACTTGTTCACCTGCAGAGTTGTAAATAAAAGTTTAAATCATTTTTGCGTTTAAATCATTGCGGGTTTTTTACTTCGCGATTGCGTTCAATTTGCTTTAACCTCATTAAGATTTCAATCTATTAGAACATTGGTGGGCACGATATTTGATTTTCAGAGCAGTCAAACAACAGAAAGAAAACAACCCTTTTTGGATAGATATTGTGCATATTGGGCAGCTTTGGATACTGAGACAGAACTGTTTCGATGAAGTTCAAATCCATCTCATCAGTGAGTTTAATCTTGAAGTTTAATAAATTTTAATTTTGTAAAGCAAATTGAATGCAATCGTTCCTTTTGTGATCGATTCGTGGATCAAACTTGAAATGATTCTCTGTTTACCTGATGGGGATAGTTGAGCTTCTGCAGGGCACTTTGTATATCCTCCACATGGTTGGTGACGTTGGCAGTGTTCCGATTCGGCCAGATTTGCTGCAGAAAGAAGTTGACGATGCCCACGAACTGCTTCATGGTCATCTGCCTTAGGCCGCCACGCTGGAAGAAATCAGCAGTCACGCCCTGAATGCTGTTGGCGGGCAGCATGGCCTGCAGGTACTCGGCCAATTGCTGGGATCTCTCGGCCACCCATTTCTTGTCCGAGTAGTGCGGCTGGGCACGCTCCACCGAGGAGGGGGCCAGGCGACGCATGGGTGTGCCCATCTGGGAGGCACGATCCCGCTCCAGGCAGACGGATGGACCCGCACGCAAGGATATGGTCCTGGCCAAGGAATGCCAAAGGTAAGATACAAATCGCAGTTAGGCGTTTGGAGGGAAACTTACTTTCTGTTTGGAGCGGTCTTGCTTGCTATGGGCGTGGGCGTGGCCAGGCTGCGCATGGTGGATCTGTGTGTGTGTGTATGTGGAAGTTGGAGCTTAGCTTCGGGCATTTTGTGTGCGATTCTAACGGAACTCACCGAGTCTGTCGTTTCTTGCTGCTGCCGGGCCCATCTTCGCGCGCTTCCTCACGAAACTCAGTGGTTCGCCTGGGCATATACATGGTGGTGAGACAATTGGTGTTGGATGTTTCTATTTGAGATTAGCGTTCCAGTTTCGATTTGAATACTAAGCGGCAACAACAGCAGAAGAATGATGCCAAAGTGTGACCAGCAGTAGTGGCACCTTATACAGACTGCAGTATGACCAATTCTCGATACGGGCGCACAGTGGGACAAGTATAAGCGAACAGACAAAACCATAGTGGTATTCCTGAACGTGATTTACTTTCGATTTTGTGAAACCAAATCAAAAGCAGTTGATGGAACCACCCTGATTTGATTTTGATTTGCTTTTGTTTGAAATGCAAAAGCAAAAAATTTTTAATGCTATTTAAATGAGAAATCTGTTGCACACACAGAATATTTCAAGTCAATCCGAAAATTATTTTCGAAAATACGCGCATTTTTGTACAGTCGCTTCTGGTAAGTTTACAGTGCCGTTGAAACTTAAAGCGCGTTTTTGCCCGAAACAGTGTTTTCAAAGTCAGCGTACAAGCTTTAAAAATGTGTTATTAAGCAATAAATAGAAGCTTCTTCCTTACCGATATTTTTTTTTTAATCAGTCATTCAAGACCAAAATTTTGGCCAAATATAAAAATTCGATATCCGATATATAGCCTCGGAAAAATATTCGGTAATGATATATCGTATTTTTTTACATAAATATCGATACTCAATATATAGATATTATTTCCGGCATCCTTAAACAATTACTTTCCATATTATACACCACATGTCCTGATAGCAACAACATTAAGGATCCTTAAGGTATGACTTCATGTGGTAGTATTAGGACATATGATGTTTTATATGAAAGGTATTGAGCGGCACATCTTGAATCATTTTAAAATTTCGTAATATACCACCCGGTTCAAAAGATATTTATATTAAATTTTAAATTTTCATTTTTTGAATTTTTATAATATAAATTAAATTAAAAGAGTTGTACTCTGATTTTTAAAAAAGAATTTAGAATTAATTATTATTTCGTAATTTATTATTATTGATCAAAAAACAATTTTTATTTTAAAACTTATAACCATTACGGTCCCTGCAATTACGGAATATACCAGTAATAGCCAAATAAAGCTAAAAAACTGGCTAAATGTGCAAATACTGCCTCACTAATATGGATTTCGGTAAATGCTAAGATCTTTAGTAAATACGGTCATACTGTGGCTTTCGTAATGTAAAACGGTCACCCTGCAGCGTCCTCTATACAACAAACCAAATATTAAATAATTAACAGTCGCAAAAAGTTGCTTGCATTGCACACATACACACAGCCCAGCGTATTCCAGCAGCAGGCTTACATCCACAACAACAATAACGACTCACGCACAACAGGAATTGGAATTGGCAGTAAAGAAACAAAACCAAACAAAAGGAAATTTAGTGAAAATTGTTAAAAAGTGCTCGTCAAAGTATATAACCTAATAACCATGTGTAAGTCCCGAATAATAGTAATGCAATTGCAGTTTTTGTTTTCTTTGTGTGTGGGTGCAACTCACTGTGCTTGTGCGTGTGTGTGTAATTTTTTTTTGCTGACGCCCCAACAACAACAACAAAATTAACCCAGACGCCGCAACGAAAGTAAAATTTCACCCAAATTTAAACACACACACGCAAAAACTGGACAAACGGGTTTTCTTAACCCTTTTGCCGTTATGGTTTGTTTAGATTTGTATGTTTTTTTTGTCTGTGCCGGCTTTAGGCGAAAGTTTTATGGCTACTCCCTCAACCCTGTGAGTCCCGTTAAACTGGTTTATAGAAACTGTAGTTGAGTGGACTTTTTTTTCTACGCTTATCAGCCGCTGACAACACCCACACACAAGCAAAATTAGCAAAAATAAATAAATCATAAACAAAAACAACAAACAAAAAAAGCTCTCTTCTGGTCTGGTTAACAAACAAAGCACATCAAATGGCAACGAGAAGTATTAGAATCCAAAGTGCAATACAGACAAACACACACGCACACACACTTGCAGCTGCACATCTACAGTTAATGTTAATGGCCGGCAGCTGCTGGGCTGTTGACGTTTTCAATTTGGTCTTGTGGCTGCTGCGGCGACTGCTGTTCCGATTATTATAATTAGGTCACGCCCACCAGCTGGCATCCACCCCCCCACACAACCTTGCCATAACTTTGACCAAAACCATTTGTTTCCGGAGTCATGAAACTTAAAGAATTTTGAAATTTCCAAGTTTCATTTAAAATAGTTATAAAACTTAGCCAAAGAGCGTAATGGTTTATTCCAGGGATGCGAACCGCTAATTCCAGTTGAATAACCGAACCTTAAACGGAACCGGTTTCCTTTTTAAGAAGGCAAAGAACAAAGATAAACAGTTCGGTTTGGTTCCAGAACCAAAACCGTATACCGTAAAGAACCGATCGGGAATTATTATTGTGTCGGTTCAGTGTTTCACAGAGTTTTTGAACCAATGTTTCGGTTTATTACATGGTTTTTAAAGCCAACTGAACCATGGTTTCGGTTCACTCTCAATTTTATATATATTATTATTCCCTTAAATCTTCGCGAAAAGGAATTTTTTCCCAACTTTCGAAGGCAAGGCATTCAAAAAAATGACGAAATCGAAATTTATGTTCCTGGTTCAGCCGAAATTATGTCAAGTCTCAACACTTCAAGGCCGCTCTTAAGTATTTATGTTTGTCCCTTATGGGCGTCTAAACCGCTGAACCGAAATGGTTACACGCTTTTCCGCGAAGGTTTCTAAGGTCCAAAAATCGCGAAAGAACTCAAAGATAACATTGCTAGACTCCATTGTTTGAGCAAATGTGGGCGTTTCCGTATTTCCCTTATCTGAATTTGAGCCAACCTCATACTCTTGAGTTTGGTGTACGATTTCGTCTTTATGTTGCGATATTAACGTCGCACTCTATCCACTTTGATATAGCATCAGTCGTATCACACTCTTTGTTTACCTGATTAAAAACTGTCAAACCAAAAATTGCCTTCAAATATCGAATTGAAGTTTTAAAGAGCACAAATATTTCTTGAATATTCCTTTCAAATCTCGTTCCCTTGCCAAGGCTGATCCAAATTCCATGTGTGTTTCTTATGTTAACTGAACTCTTCGGCTAGCACCATTCACCTGTCGCCTGGCCGAAGATTCAAAAATTTTTATTTTGTTTGTTTTCTTGGTTTTTGCGCAGTTTTGGCCACGAGATTAAGTCAAGAATCACTCCGGCTTCATATCAAGATCTGGTGCAGGCAAATGTTTCATCTAAGGGCCAGCACAGCAACCACAAGCCAACATCAACGTGCTCTCTCAATAGACGGGTCACGTCCCGATTCCCCTTCCACTTTACTTCCAGCTAACGACAACAATAGCTCCTCAGGTGGCGGTATTGGCAGCGGCAATGGCATCAACAACTCCAACTTAAAGGCCTCCACCAGCGCCATTACGGACGAACTGTTGGGACAATGGCGCAAGAATTTCTATCAGGAACCGAAAAACCTGTTAGCCCAGAACGTTTGCTCGCGCGTCGATCCCTTTGATGTGTGCCTGTCGCGGAGGGTCCTGGAGACGACAAATCATGTGTTCAACTATAAGGTGGAAACGGAGGGCAAACCGGTGACCAACCAACGCAGTTCCGGACGCTGTTGGCTGTTCGCTGCCCTCAATTGTATACGCCTGCCGTTCATGAAGAACTACAATCTGGATGAGTTTGAGTTCTCGCAGGCGTTCCTCTTCTACTGGGACAAAATCGAGCGATGCAATTACTTCCTGAACAATATTGTGAAGACGGCGCAGCGGGGCGAGAAGGTGGATGGACGACTGGTCTCGTTTCTGCTGCTGGATCCCACCTCGGATGGTGGGCAGTGGGATATGTTGGTCAATCTGATAACCAAACACGGTCTGATGCCAAAGAAATGCTTTCCGGAGAGCTTTAGCTGCGAGTCCAGCATACGAATGAATGCCATATTGAAGAGCAAGGTGAGTTGTCCCACATAGCACGAAGCTAGCTTAACCTAACCTCCCCACGTCTCTCTCAGCTGCGCGAATATGCCCGCCACCTGCGCGTACTGATGGACCAGCAGCCCAGCGAGCAGGAGATTGAAGCCAAAATTCAACAGCAAATGTCCGAGATCTATAAGGTTGTTGGCATTTGCCTGGGCATCCCGGCCGAGACATTCACCTGGGAGTATTATGACAAGAGCAAGAACTACCAATCGATTGGCCCCGTCAGCTCGCTGGAATTCTACGAACGTTACGTCAAGCCGCATTTTAATGTCGAGGATAAGGTATGCCTGGTGACCGATCCACGACCCACCAGCAGATACGACCAGGCCTACACTGTGGATTGTCTGGGCAATGTGGTGGGTGGACGGCCGGTATTGTATAATAATCAATCGGTGGAGCTGCTACTGGCCATGGTCACCAAATCGCTAAAAGCCGGCGAAGCTGTGTGGTTTGGCTGTGAGGTTAGCAAACGATTTGCCTCCAAACAGGGCATCGAGGATATGGATGTGTAAGTGAAACAAATCTAAAAACTCTCTGAGAAATTTATCTTGATTTTGAAGAAAGGAATTAGATCTCTTTTCTGTTCATCTGGAATTTGGTCAGAACTTTTAGTTAGCTTCACTGTCACTAATTCTACCAATAGTTTCAGGCTGTATTAAACCAAGTTGTAGCAACTCAAGCATAAGATCTTGAATGTGTTTAGGCTAAGGGCTGTATAGAGGTTAGATTCCTTCCTTGCAAGTTGAAGGTCGAATTGGGTGGGTTGTCTGTGTTTTGGTTACCCTGCAGAAAGTTCTTTTTCCAACTTAATCATAATATCGCCGCTGTTTTGCATTTGACACTGTTCAACATTTGGTTTTGGCCCTGTTTCTGGGCAGCTGTTGTAAAAATTTAGCTTCGTTTTATTTCTAGAGCCCTGCATGAGTTGAATCAAAGTTAGAAGATGCAAAAAAAAGGTTACTGACCAGATGAACTAATAAATTTTTTGGCAGAAGAACGAGTTTTCCATAAACTCTGAGAGCGAATTCAGTGTAGATGTGTCAGAATGATGGGGAACCCATAAAGACTCATTTCTTCTTCTATATGAAGCTTTCTTCTCCTTAGCAAGTAGAATTGGTGGCCACCTTAACACAGACATTGTCGAAAAAGAAAAGTCAAGCTGCTGCCGTATATCCATTAATGCGATCGCTCGATATCTCCGTATCCACCTCATTTGGCTGCCTAGACACCGCAACATTGAGATTAACGAATACCACTACCATTCAGCTCCTCCCCGAGAAGAGCATGTTAGGGATACCCTTGGCCTCGAACAAATTAGTCACAAGCTAAGTAACCTGGCGCCTGATTGCAAGAAGTAGAGCCAAAGTGCCCTTTAGTTCATCTTTTGATAAATATGTTCAAGTAAATCAAGTCTGAAGTAGATTTGACAGCTCATATTCATAATTATACTTAACAGACCCAGCTTTTGTGGTTCCTAAGATCAAGTCAAGTCAGAAAATGAGTCGACCCAAAAAAATTCTGTTACAAAATTTGAGTTTTCGGAGGTTTGAAGGACCTTTAAAAGTTGGCGAATGAATCATGAACTGTATACCTCAGTAAAATTATAGGCGATACTTTTGTAATGTGGAAAGTGAACGGAAAAGTATTTGGTATGCAGTTTTATTGCTTATGGTAATGAAACAAAAAGGAAAAAAGATTCAGAAATCTTAACTAAGGCAGAAAAAACTAAATTAAATTTTTACTCTTATAAAGAATTATAGTGATGTTTCATATTGGTTCAAATAATGGTTTAATTAACTAAATTAACAAAATTCGATTTTATTTAGTAAAGCTAATATTCAATGACTGCCATTTTCATATCTGGCTAGCGAAACGGCTGGAATTAACCAGATGGGTGAGATAGGTCTTTTGACCATTCTGCTCAATTGCCAATTGAGCTGTTTGCTGTCTCAAACTGGCGAAGTTTTGACACAGCAGAGGATGAATACCCCAGGATCCTCATGGGATTGAGGTCCGGACTCACTGCTGGCCACTTTAAAACTGGAATATTTCTCTCAATGAAAACTCGGTAGTCGCTTTGCACTGTGTTTGGCGCTTTCTGTTGAGGTCCACTCTCGTTGCTGTCGACTCCTCGTCATCTATTCATATCGGCATTCTTCTGGTTGATTGTGGACTCTTTCCTTTATAGCAAACGCTGCCCACCCATCACCGTTCCACCCCTGCGCTTTCGGTGCGAGATCCTGTCGTTCTCGCCATACTTCCGCTGTCGGTCCGTCCTTACTTCTCGTCTGAAAAAACTCTCGCTTCCGTCCGAAGGTCTGTGTGCAACTCCATGCGTGCCTTAAGTGACGGGTGCCTAGGTTTAGGTCCTAGTGGTATGTTTGAGACTCGGATTTCTGGATTATTTGATAATCTATTCTGTTTTTGTCCCATGAGCCTTAATTGTCCCTGCTCTTGAACCACGGCTGCAAGACGTTGGTTTGCGTGCCGGGTGTCCGGTTCCGTCCACTGCGTGGTGTGTGCTCCTTGGTTTTAGGAAATTGCATATGTTTCTTGACGTTGGTTTTGCGTTATGTTTGAACGCTTCATGCATCCAAGTCAAAGCTCGCTGAGGTTCCGGGCTTGACTCTAAACAGTATATTCGTTCTTCATTTAAATGTACCTTTGTTGGCCAGCGTCGTTTTTCAAAACGTTGGGGTCCGTGGAGAGAGGAAAATAGTTGTTTATACCGAGATAAACAACTGCATCAAAAAAGAGAAAAATTGTTTGTAGGAAAACGAATGCCTTTGGGAATCTAGGAGAAGACGAAAAGGTGCGGGCAAGGTCAAGACATTGCCAAGCTTTGGTTTAAGAATTAAGGCCAGCTCGAGCAAAACAGAAAAGGCTATGGTAATTGGGTTAGAACAGACTGAGTTGACAAGGGGCAAAAAAATGTCCACACAGGCAAATAATTTGTAATAATTTTCCCAAATTTTGCAGATTTTATAGGAATTTAAACTGAAGCTTTTGATTCCATACGCAAATAGTTTGCTCAAACATTGCCGAAAAGTTTCCTGTTTGTTTTCCTGTTTTCCTATTTAGCCAAAGCTTTATACAAATTTGTCCAAATTATTTGCCTGTGAGACCGTATCTACAGATTAATGTTTGAACCAAATGCTTGCGCAAACTATTTTCTAGTGGGACCTTAGCTTTCCAGATTCCAGACTGCTAAGATCTGGCCAGAGGCACGGATGATGCAGCTTCTACAGAAGTCGTTGTTAGCGACGCCCAGGCATGCTGCATGCTGCATGCTTATCCTTGAGGCCGGGTCACTGCTCAGCGCCTCGATTATAAACTACTGTTTCTGGTTTCACGTTAAAAGTGGTCCGCAAGACCTTAGCTACAGTGCAATCCGCCAGGTTTTGTTCCTTGCGCCTGGTTTGTAAGAGGTACATTGAAACTGCAGCAAATTCATAAGCAGTAGCGCAACGAAAGTGAGCGAGAGGCATAGAGACAGAGATGAAAATAGATTTTGTCCATTGCTAAGCAGTCGGACAAACCAGGGATTAACCGGTATAATCGAATCAAACCAAAACCGTAACCGAAATACATTTTTTTAGGAGACCGTAACCAAAACAGAAATGGATTTTGTTTTGGTTACCGTAACCGAAACAAAATAACCGGTTTCATTACGGTTTTTTAACTTTACTGAATCAGCTAATGTTAACTAGAGTTTAAACACAACTGTGTCAGGTGCAAGAGACGAAAGAAACCAATGTATTGAATTAAGAAATAGTACAAACGTTGCATTACATGCGTTTCTTAATGTTAAAAGATTGAGTTCTAGTACCGATATTCTCAAAATGTGGAAAGAAAATTCTCTTAAATACCCAGAACAATATGAGCTATCGTTCCTTTTACACAAGTAAGTGTCGAAGGACTATTTTCTGGTGTTATATTTATAAGAATCCATTACCTAAAAAATTAGACGCAGAAACTCAAAACGCAATTATGATACTAAGATCAAATCATATGTAATTTTCTTTTAATACTAAAATGTATATTTAAACGGTTTGAAACCGGTAACGGAAATGATTATTTTGTAACCGAATCGTAACCGGACCGAAGTAAAAAGAGATAAACGTCACCGAAACCGTAACCGATTCAATTTGATTTTAATGACCGTAACCGAAACCGCTTTTTCTTTTGGTTTTGTTCCCTGGAACAAACTGAGAGTCGTATGGTGTTAGGCAGCGAGCGGATCAGCAGCATAAAGCAGAACGAAAGTAGGGCGTTTTTATACTCTGTTGTACCCATGGAAAATGGGTAAAAGGGGAACTTGAAGTTGTGCAAATGTATGTAACATGGAGACTGAAACAATTCCCTGTCATGAAAGTAACTTTTTGTCCTTCTGACCTTTAATAGCCTATTTCCACAGAGCAACATCTAACATCTTGAAGCCAAATGTTTCTATTCCAAACGTTCCTCATAAATCAAAGAAATCTTGTCATCCACTTTAAAATTTTGTTTTGTTTTTAATATTAAGTCGGCAAGAAAAGCACATGAAATGGAAGCTGGTATGCGAAACTTGTTAACGACATGCGAGAAAATCGCCCCGACATGATGCAGATCTTCCCACCTTCTTCGCAAAGACCCAATTGTCCATGATTTAGAAATTTCGAGGGGCGGCTGCATCAGAAACAGCAATGCCCACATACCAACACACATAAGATCTGATAACGAGAAGTGCTGGTAAATTTAGCTAGTTAGAGACAGGAGCAGTAGACCCAAAGAGTCTTACTTTGTGAGGAGGGCCACGCACGTCGGCCTCTCAATAACCCCCAAATGTTTGTTAAAGCTGATATTGTTACTCAGATTGCAGAGATTATCTTTTCGCGTGTTGTATTCAATAAGAGAATGTGAATTAATTCGATATAAATTAAAATTTTCATACAAAAGACAGAAAAAAGATTGATGTACAATTTTGCTTCAAAATTTGTATGAAAATTTTACTTTACATACGAATTAATTCACATCTGCTGGATACAGGCCTTAAGGTCTGTATTCAGCACCCCGGAATAATTATTTCGTCACAATACTTTAACTTAATAGAAACACTTTCGAACAGCTCATGAGCATCAAAGCAAAGCCATAGTGTTTCCATTTATATAAAGTACTAGCTGAATACCCGGCGTCGCCCGGATTCTTATGATTCTTATTATAGCGATTATATTTAAGTTAGTGATGTCTGCAAATCGATATAAACATTTTGGGCCCTTCGATCTTTTCCTCATTTACCCGTCCTCATGATAACACAAGGCAACAGAATTCTACTTTTTCCAGTATCTTGAAGGGTTGGTAGTGATTTTAGATGATTTTCGTGTGCTAAGCAAGACTACGTTTTCAGAAATTGTCCATCATGTCGAGATTTTCAGAAATTAGAGCTTAAAGTTGCTAAAGTTGCTAAAGTAAAGTAATATGTTGTCGTTTCCTAAAAACAGTAAAATTGGCTAGTCATTTGAAATAAACCTGCAACAAAATTCTAAAGACAACCTCCTGTTACTGCTTAAAGAGAGACGATTACAATAAATTTCATAAACGAAGGCCAAAAAAGGACAGATTTGTGAGGTTTTTATACTCTGTACCAAATGTAAATAGATTACAATAAGTTTGTGCAAAAGTATGTAACAGCCAGAAGGAAGCATCTCCGACCCCATAAAGTATATATATTATTGATCAGCATCAACAGCCGAGTCGATATAGCCATGCCATGTCCGTCTGTCTGTCCGTATGAACGCACAGATCTCAGAGATGGTAAGAGACAGAGGTTTGACATGTATGGGTGTTATGCTTCTTATACTTGCAGGCAGATCAAGTTTATTTTCAATTTTTGCCACGCCCCCTCCCGCCCCCGCAAATTAGAAAAAACGTAATATCTCCCACAGTTTTATAGATAGAAGGTTCGTTCTTTCTGGACATATTTAGTAATCCGCCAAAGGAATGGTAAAGATCGGATGAACGGTAGTAAAGATATGAGCAAACGAAAATTCAATATATCTGGGCTGCTCCTGCAGCAGCAAAACACATACATATGTATGTATACTATAAGTATATGAGCAACGACTACACTGCAAAGTGATAGCCAACAATATTTTAGGACAAATTTTTATTTAACGATTCATATTAGATCGTAGTGGGTGTGATGACCCCGCCTCGCCAAAAATTCCACCTTTTAAATGAATTAAACCTGCAAATATATTGTCTGAGTAATTCCAACAACGAAATCCTATACAAAACCTAACAGCTATGGCTAGCTCATTAGATCCAATTGAATTCTTGCAGCTAACTGGGACGCTCTCATTTTCCCCCTTCCCTTTCCCACATACACAATATTGAGAGAGAGAAATTAGAGATGGTCGCGGGACAAATATATCGCCCGATACCCATCTGACTACTAAGACGAGGATTGTTTAAATTGCAAATAATATAAAAATAGTCTAGTTCTTTAATTCTAACATAATATCAAGCAATCACAATGATGTTAAGTCATTCTGGTCACTCGATGTACGCCCATCTCTAGCTCTGGCAAATGCAAAGGTTTTTTTTGGTCTGCGGCGCTTGCCAATCCTCTCTCTCTCCCTCTCTGTCCTAATTATACTCTGTACCAAAGGTACATAGAGTATAATAAGTTTGTGCTCTTCTAGTCTTCGAGATCTAGGTGTTCATACAGACAGACGGTCAGACGGACATGGCTATATCGACTCGGCTGTTGATATTGCTCAAGAATATATATACTTTATGGGGTCGGAGATGCTTCCTTCTGCCTGTAACATACATTTGCACGACTTTAGTATACCCTTTTTACTCTACGAGTAATGGGACAGAAGCAACCTTTAACTGCGCTGTCTGATTGTCTTTGGTTGGGTGAGGAGAGAAACACATTTGTTTTGGTTTTTTTCGCTCTTGATCTTGTGCCAATCGATTTGAAGAGACCGCTTGCTGAAAAGGTCTTTTTTGTTTGTATGAGTCCGTGTGTTCTTCTCAGTAGTGATTTCGGATATTTCAAAAATATCTATATCGATATTTTTGGCGATATTGAAGAAGTATCATTTCGATATAAATATTTTAGGCCGGGTGGCTCAGCGGCTAGTGTGCGCGACCGCTGTGCAAGAGGTCGTGGGTTCGATCCCCCCTCGGAACATCTAATGAAAAGTGTTTTCTTTGAATAAACTTTACACCCGGTCACCCCTCTCTGCTGTTGGCTCCAGCTTTGTAGTAATTAGCCATGCAAAAGCTCTTAAAACTGCCTTTCGGATTCGGCGTTTAACTGTAAGTCCCCTTCTCTTGTGCGAAAATTAGAAGCACACAAGCCAAAAGATTAAGAGGAGCTCGGCTTTGTCCCTTTGTGGGCTATGTCAAGCCAAATATTTTTATTTTTGTTAAAATGTCCTTCCAAATGTTGAGTTGGGGCTACTCTCTGTTCTTCTCTTATTCTCATTTTTATGGTTTATACATATCTACAGCTGCAATCCTCTCCTCTCTTCCGTTTTCTTCTAGTCATGATTTCAAGCTGGTCTTTGACATTGACATACAAACCACATTCTCCAAGGCCGATCGTCTGATCTTTGGTGAATCAGCCATGACGCATGCCATGGTCTTTACGGCCGTCTCTGTGGATGTAAGTTCAATCAACTTATTTTATTCGCTTTTTATATATAATTTTTCATTTCTTGCTTTTACAGAAAAATGGCGTGGCGCAAAAGTTAAGGGTGGAGAACTCCTGGGGCGAGGATCGTGGCGAGAAGGGTTATCTGGTGATGTGCGCCGATTGGTTTAGAGAGTTTGGCTTTGAGGTTGTGGTGGATAAGAAATATGTGCCCGAGGATGTGTTGCGTGTCTTCGATATGGAACCCATTGTCTTGCCCGCTTGGGATCCTATGGGTACATTGGCGCAACATTGAGAACAACCACATGGAAAAGCTTTACAACAACAACCGCAACAACAACAATAATAACAACAATAGCTAGGCATGCAAGCAACTTAAAAAAAAACCACACAAGAAAATAATTTGCGCAGAATTTTACCCGCTTTTTCTCTTCATATTTACTTTTGTATGTAACGTTTTTGGTTGATGATATTAGCAAACACCAACACATATATACACTTATATATACACCCACACACACACACCACACACACAAATGGGCGCGTCAATTCTTTTATAACAATTTTTGCATAGCTTAAGTAAAAAAATTCTTTGTTTTCATTCTTCCGATTTTGCTGCGGGCAACTGAGGAACAACATTAAACCAGAAAATGGGCAAATGTTTAAATGTAAATGCACTTTTTTACGTATATACAACAATAAAACCATATTACAAATAAATATATTGAATAAAAGAAAATATTTACCTAAAACTAAATTCAATTAAGCAACATACAAAGCAGTTTTTACTTAAGCCTAATCCTTGGCCAGACTTTTGCCAAGCTTTTGGCCGTACTCAAACTGCAGGCGCAACCAAATGCCCTGACACATGCGCACCAGCCGCCGATCCTTCTCCTCGTGCAGCTTCGCAAACTTATATTGTGTACGTATTAAATGCTTGGCCAGACGCAATTGTCCACGCTGGATCAAGGAGATGCTGTAGTAGAGCTTGCAACGCGCTTGCAGGAAAGGATCGCCCAGTCGTAGGCCAATGTTGAGCTGATGTAAGCTAATTTTGCCGGCGGTCTCGGCACATCTTCCAAATTGCTCCCCCAGGGCCGAAAATCCACCACCCAGTGTCGACAGCCATGACATCAAATGTTCCACCTCGATGTGCTCCCATATAGTGTGTGACAACATATCTGACCATTTGTGATCGATGGTATCCTCCCTTGCCGGCGGATGCAGCTCCAACCACAACAATTCCACACCGTAATTTTGACGCAATCTGTGGGCCAAAGCACGCTGATGCAGCAGTTCCCTTAGCCAATAGTTGCCAGTGATTGCATCCATTTGAAGCTTTAGGCGTCGGAAGGTTTGCGAGTCTCCAACAGCAGGGGACGCAACAGGAGCAGCATCAGCAGCGTTTGCCGGTAGCTGATAAAAGTGACGGCCCGCCTCATAATCACAGATGCAAACAGTCAGTGCAGCAGTCATGATGTCTTTGATGTACCATGGATAGCCAATAATGGTTGTTTTTTTTCCTGTTGATTTAATATGTGTTTTTTGTTAGGTTAAAGTTTAGAGTTTTTGTTGTTATTGAAATTTAACAGGTGATCTGGCAAGGCTGCGGGAGCTTAAACGATGAATATCGATTGACATGGTGGTGAATAAGCGGCTATCGAGTGAGCTGAAATTTAAATTTAGGAAAGGGGAATCAAACGGTTTTTTTGATACGATCTTCGATGGCTGAAAGCAAACAATTAACGTTTATTAGATGCATGCAGCAAAATTAGCTGGATTAGATTGCCGGAAAATACCCGCCCTATCAGTGGTTCGCACTTTCTCCTCTGATGCTGATTTCTTAGCTGCCATCATCTTTTAATCATATAAATTTCTAACATTTCCTTGTTTATAAGTTATAAACATCCAATCTTTAACATTTTTTTTGGCGGATCGATAAATAGTTCTGATTACTGAATGTGCCCAGAAGGTGCGATCCTTCTATCTATAAAACTGTGGGAGATACGATAAACTGATCGACTGTCCCATACATGTCGAACCTCTATCTCTTACATCTCTGAGATCTGTTTGTTCATACGGACAGACAGAGAGACGGACAGACGGACAGGGCTAAATCGACTCGGCTGTTTTCAGCTCACCCGCAAGGACGGGCTAGGAGCGTTCTGGGCTTCTTTATGGTTGGGTTATATCTATTCTCTTAATATACGAAAAACCTGTCTTAGATGGATATTTCTTCATCAAATTGGGTCAAGCGCTTTTCTTTTTTGATACTTAAAATTTCGTTCCGATTCTCCTATTCCCTACACAATAATTAATTATCCTTATTATTCAGTCTCTGTAAGGTTTTACAGAACTTTGTAGAGCTATAAATCAACACTGGTTTGGTATTCCAACAATCTCGCCAACTGGCCAAAAAATCGCATTAATTAATTTATTTCTGGGATTAAAACAAAATAAAAAGTGGTTTTCAAATGAATTTTCATTTCAAAAAGGGCGCGACACTGATTCAACAACAGTCTGGCAGCGAGTGGCATATCGATAACCTGCCAACATGTGAACATATCGATAGCTCGTCATCGCAAGAGCGCTTAGTTTGAAAAATACGTAAACCTTTTTTTTATTAATATCTCTTGAAAAGTTGTTTATAAAATAACTCACGACTTAATATAATTTTACTTGGCAACAATGTTTAATTGAAAACTTATTTTGTCTTTCGATAAAGAAGTATCGAGTACAACTATATCGTTAAGTTCTTATCTACATAACTACAACCTGATAGGTAAATCCGCTTTCGGTGCCCACGGCTAAAGTTAGTCTTCTATCAGCGTTTGTTCGAGTTGGAGAGCAAAAAGAAAAACGGTTGAAGTTATTTAATTAATTTTTGTTTTGTTGAAATCACACAAAAAAGAGAAAACTCATTTCGAAATGAAAACTTTTGTGCTCTTCCTAACCGTTTTGGCCTTTGTGGCTCATATAAGTGCTGGTAAATGATTTCATTTTTTTTTTGTTATATAATAAATTTTCTAAAGTATCTTATCTGGTTGATATTTTCGGTGCCGGCACAAATATATATTTATTTGTTATCTTTTTATGTGCAAGAAGGGCGTAGCCAGGTGCTTGCAAATGTACAGATTTCGGATGAAAAACTCTGGCTATGCCCTTGTCTATTTGTGTTTGTAAGCTGAGTCATGCATGAGGTTCGGCTTATGTGTCTATGTTTGCTTGTGATATCAGGTTATGGTTGATAAGAATCGATTAGACATATACATACAGGTACATACGTCGCCCCCCAAAAACGGAGCATACAGAAATCTCCAAGTGGCATTGTTTCACACTTTTTCATCTTATCAGCTGGCACTGTAAATATGACTCAATCTGTACCCTTTCCATTTGCAGATAGTTGCGTGCAATGCAATTCGAAAACCGAGGAACGCTGTGCCACGGATCCCCTCAGCTTTATGGCCAGAAATTGCTCGAATAGCAGCTCCTTGTGCTACACACGCATCATAAGTAAGTATTATTTTTTTTATTCTTTGTATTGTTTTTGGAATTTGCAGCTTAAAAAAACATACAAGTTTTGTAGAATCTAGAAACTTAAGTACTTTTAAATGACAGGGCGTCAGTGCAGGAATTGCAAGTCTCATTTGTATTTGAGGGTAAAATATACGGTGTTTGCATTTTAAACTACACAGAATTTTGTATCTAGGTCCAAGTATCTCAAACTCTTTTTGTAGATCGAAATAACCCGCGCTTCTTGGGCTTTCATTTTAGTTTCTTGTCAAGTCATGACGAGCCCGAAAGGGTCAATGCTTTTATTATTTCCAAAAAACGATTAGATAATTTGGTTCCAATCGGTTTGTCATTGACTCAATTGGCTGACTTTTTAACACTATAAAATACTCTTTCTTTTTATTAATAGACTAGCAAATAACCCATCATTTCACAATGTTTCACCGGAATTATGAATTTGGCAAATATCGCAGTTTTTGGATCATTTTCCGCCCATTTCTTCAACTTAGAAACCTTCCCGCGCAAGCGTCTAACCAATCCACAAAGTTTCACCGAAATTAAGAATTTTCGCAAAATTTCGCTTTTTTTGGACCATTTTTCAACTCTAAGTCCACCTCCAGGTCCACCTCCAGGTCCGTCAGGTCATGGCTACCTTTATAATCCAGATATCTTCAACCCACTCAACCACCAATTTCCACAAAGGGGGTAGATTTCTCAGAAGACTGATATGCAGTCATTGTTCAAGTTTCATATAGATCTTTGAAAATGAGTTTGAGCCCGATCGGATGAAAAACAAAAAAGTTGCATACAAAAGTTTTCTGCGAATTTTCCTCATTTCGCAACAGAATCTTCCAAAACCGGATCTCACTTTCAGCATATGATCAACCTACTGTAAATAATTCAGCTTCGCTCTGTCGTTTTGACTTTGGAATTCCGTACCTACTTCAATCTCGAGTAAAGCCTAGTACGGAAAACGCCAAACAGTTTGTGCGCACAAAAAAGCTATTGCGAAAGTGGATCGTAAAAACACATTAGTGTGCTGAGACAGCCAAAAAAGACCAAGAATAAGGCGTTATTGGTAGTTTTTAAAGGTACGGTCACACTTCCCCGGCTTACAAACAATTTAATGAGGATTTCTAGTCGCAACAATAAAAAAATTAGTATATGAAATGGAGATCGGTAAGGTCTAATGGCGAAGCCAGGAGGCAGTTGTCCCCCTATTTTACAGATTTTGTATCTGAAAACTCAAGTTTTAATTTATGCCGCACAAATTGCCTTGGATGAGGAAGACAGAGCATACAATAAGCAGACGCTAGCGTCTCAGTTGCCATATTTGATTTGCTAACGATATGAGTATATCGACATAACTAAGAGAGATTGTAAGATCTAATGTGATTTCACCAATAGTTCGAGTCACAAAAGTGTTCATTCAAAACTTCCAAATGAGCGCCAACAGTTTTAATTGGCTCCAAAACAAAGCACCCGGTGCCGGTGCAGGTCAATAATAAATGTTATACATTTTCATTATTTATTTGTTTTTATTTCATAAACGTTAGTACATATATATTAATCTGGTTTCTCTTCATCGACATTGGTCGGTGCAAGTACGAAATTTCTTGCTGCTCTTTCTGAACTTCGAGGCTGTCTATGGCAACTGAATCTAAATACTCAAAATATTGATGAGGCCCCAAATAATTAGCTTTTTTCTTTCTCATGAAAGCGCTTCAATCGAGTTTTAATTTTTTTGACATATTTTTGCTCTACCGACCGTCAAAATAAATAAATTTAATTAGTTTGGGAACACAAACAAAACTCGAACAGCTGTTCAATAAAATCCACATGCGCAGAGTAGTTGGTAACGCGAGGACGCCAGTGTGGATTTTACCACCCCCTGTTTGCTTGTCAGCATACTAGTCGCAAAACGTTTTACGTCAAGAATTTTGTGAGCGGTTTTACAGTGTCATTTTGATATGAAGATTTTTGTTTGCGAGCGCTTTTTTGCGTTTTCATATTCAAGTACGGCTCCGAGGTTGAAACTGGCCTTTTCAGATTGATACACCAATTTCAAAATCAAGTATGACTTGTACTTGAAAGTTCAATCTGAAGGTCTAGATCATATCAATGTTTTTGAGCTTAATGTTAGCTTTATGTTAATGCTGTCATTATTTTTTGAGTGTTCAGATGTGCTTGGACTTTAAAATGCATTGTATCCTCACTTTCTATATATACATTTTACAACTTGATCTTTAAGATTCTTTGAACCGATAACCCAGAGCTTTTACCAAACAGATTGGAAACGGTTTGGATTCAGGTTCACGAGGTTAAGCATTTGTAAGGCTTTGTTTAGTATCGGTTCGATGGACCCAAAAAAGGTTTGCAGCCTTGTTGTGAATATCAGAAAGCTGATGAACGGTAAGAACATAAGATTCGTTCCATTGTTTTGGGAAGACAGAAGAGTCTGTAGACTGTGTCATTGATTTTTGACTTCGATAAGGATAGTCTGGTTCAGGTCTTGATAAGTTGGAACGAATTGCTCTCTAGATTTAAGGAAAGTATCAAATTGTGCCGATTCCTTATGCGTGCCGCTTGGCAAACTATTCAACTTGTCTCTTCAACTTGATGATTTCCCTAGTCTTTGGAAGGAATCTTTTATTATTCCTATTCATAAAAAAGGACCAAAGTCAATAGTCTCGAACTACAGGTGTGTTTCAAAACTATCGGACATTCCTAAGCTCTTTGAAAAGATCATGACCTCCCAATTACAGCATTATTGTCGCTCGTTAATATCCAAATCTCAACATGGTTTCATGAAGAAGCGCTCTATATCTACGAATTTACTTGAGTTTACTTCCCTTGTTAACAAAGGATTTGTTAATAAGCAGCAGATCGACGTAGTTTATGCTGATTTCAGCAAAGCTTTTGACTCAGTCAATCATGTGTCTTTAGTACATAAATTGGGTTTGCTCGGCTTCCCTCCAATCCTTCTCAACTGGACCAAAGCGTATTTAAGCAATCGTTTTCAACGCGTTCGTTTTAATCAAATTCTATCCAGGTCCATTAGGGTTCTATCGGGGGTTCCCGTAGTCATTTGGGGCCCTTACTATTTAACCTTTTTATAAAGGACATCCCGCAAGTTTTATCCCATTCGCATGCATTGATGTATGCCGATGACCTCAAACTTTGCTTTTCGTTTAATGACCCTGCGTCTCCTCTCCTGCTTCAATCCGATTTAAACTCTCTTCACGCCTGGTGCTCGGTTAATAGCCTTCCTCTTAATCTCAGCAAGTGTAAATGTATGACTTTTAGTCGAAATCAACCTTACGAGTTTGATTATACGATTGATACCATTCCACTAGAACGCATCTATAAAGTAGATGATTTGGGTATTCAATTTGTTCCCAAGTTATGCTTTAATAGTCATATAGCGATCATTGCAAACAAGGCAAGGGGAGTTCTCGGTTTTGTTAAAAGATGGTCCAAGGAATTTAATGACCCCTACGTCACCAAGCAACTATGTATATGTCTCCCTTGTGAGACCAATTCTTGATTATGGGTCGTGTGTCTGGTCTCCGTACTATCAAAACTATCAAGATCAACTAGAATCGGTTCAAAAACAGTTCTTAATTTTCGCTCTCCGAGGCTTAAATTGGGATCCTTCCCTCCATCTTCCCCCGTATGAGAATAGATTACGCCTTATCGACCTGCCTTCTCTTCAGAACCGCCATACATGCCATAGTGTACTTTTTATTCATAAACTCTTATCCGGGGAAATTGACTCTATCGCTTTGTTATCTCAAATAAACTTAGCTGTTCCACAACGCGCTACCAGAAATTTTTATCCAATTTACCTTCAGCCTTGCCTGACGAACTACGCTCATCACGAACCCTTCCGTTACCTTTGTCTAAGCTATAATAAGTACTCTCATATAATTTCCTCTCAATCCTTGTTTGTAATTAAAAATAATTTGTTGTCGTTCCTTAGTAGGCCCCTTTAAAGTTAGACAGAACATTGTTAAACTATAAAATGAATAAAATGAAAAATGTCTTGGATCCTCGTGCAATTGGGCCTTACTTTAGTGGACTAAACATATATCTGTAGACCTAACTCGTGTTATGTCAAAATCCGAGTCGATAAAGCCATGTCCGACTATCCGTTTGCTTATCTCTCCGTCCGCTGGTAGGAGCTAGAGGTTTCAAGAGTCTGGAACGAATTTTTCTTATGTATACTTGCAGGCAGATCAAGATTGTTTTCCATTTTTGCCACGCCCCTTGCCTCCTTGCGCTGCGACAGCGTTGTAGCAGAAAGTTCAGTTTTGCTTTTATGATTTTGAGTGAATTTAAAGTTTTTTTTTCAAACATTTCCAACATTTTCAATTTCGTAATCTAACATACTTATTCCGCTTCTCCCTTTACAGATGGCTTCACCGTGCGCGGTTGTGCTAGCGACCTGGACGAGTCCACTCGTGCCAAGTGCAACAATGAAATGGAGTGTGTCACCTGCAGCTTCATAGAGGGTTGCAATCGCCTGATCTTCCCCCAGAGTCGTGCCAAGTGTCTGCAATGTTCGGGCAATTCGACCGTGTCGGACTGTGCCAGCCACGTGTACGAGAAGGCCACGGTGTGTCCCATTTACAAGCTGGGTGACAAGTGCTTCATCCGCAACAGCAATCGCACAGTAGAAGGATCTTTCCAGCGTGGTTGCCTGACCACGGCCAATGCCAACAAGCAGTGCGTGAAGGATGGTCACTGCTATTCCTGCGGAGGCGATGGCTGCAATTTCCTGCTGGCCAATGACACACTGATACCATTGGCACGCGATGGAAGTGCAGTCACGATGGTATCGATGATGGCTTTGCTGCTAAGCCTGGTGGCCGGAAGAATTATGTAAAATTGCATGGCGGAAGGAGATGAGCATAAGAGGACCAAATTTTGTTTAATGTTTTTTTTTCTTTAAATATTTTTACAATTTAAATTTTTTTTTAATAATTTGTTTGCTGGAATAAAATTTGAAAATGTTTTCCAACTGTGTAAACCTTAAGCTGTATCATTAGTTATTTCATTTGGGTGACATCTCACGGCGCGCCGTGATCCGCTCTATTAAGACTCGTTCAAATTTCACACGTCGAAAAACAAAAAATCTGACAAGCCATCAAAAACTGCGACATTCATTAGTCACAGCTAAGAAAAAACACTCGAAGTGACGTGCGTTTGGGGATTGATTGTGGGGCATATTGAACTTAGACCCATGAAAAAGATCTGTCAAAATTTCAAATTTGAAATAAGTTCATTTGCTTTTTTGTTTTTTGTAGTGGCCGCCGCTTAACCGTAAATAGAAACAAATTGGCATGCATTTTGCTATGAAAACGAACCAACAAGGAGAGCGCATAAATTTCTCAACACTTGCATAAAATTTACCAAAACAAAAAACAATAACATCATCATCATCGTCTTCATCATCATCAACGCATCGAAGAACAAACAGATGTGTCGCTCGAGCAATCATCGCGACGGGAAAACAAACTGATTTCGGGAGGGGAAATGGAAAAGGCAGATGAAAACTGCAGGCACTAAAAATACAACGATTTTTCGATATTGGAATAGCTCATGTAAGCTCGGGGTAATTCTGATCGAAACTAAATTAGTGTTCAAGTTTTAAGACTCAAGAAACACTGAATTGAAATCACAGTATTATTATATATATAGATGTTTGATTTGGACCAAACTTGGTGAAATCATGGAAAAGCATAATACACTTACGAAATTTGGAGGCGATCCCATTTTGAACAAAAAGTTTATCTCACTAGAACTTCTTTTTCGACCGATCATTCATACTGCAGCTATATGCTTTAGTCATCCGATTTTGATAAAACTTTGTAGAAGTGTGTTAAAGTATATAAAATAAGAATATGCCTATAAAAAGGATGTTTTCATTAAAATCAAAAAAGTTTTCCTCACTCGAACTAGTTTTTCGACCGATCGTTCGTATGGGAGCTACATGCTATAGTCATCCGATTTCGACCAAACTTTGTAGAATCGTGTAAAAGTATATCAAATAAGTGTATGCCAATGATAAGGACGTTTTCAATAAAAACAAAAAAGATTTTCTCACTAGAACTAGTTTTTCGACCGATCGTTCGTATGGGAACTACATGCTATAGTCATCCGATCCGGCCGGTTCCGACAAATGTGCAGCGTATTTGTACTAAATGACTTCGTGCAAAGTTTGGTGAGGATAGCTTTAAAACTGACGGGGGAGATAGCATAGAAACAGACGGACAGGGCTAAATCAACTCAGCTCGTCATGCTGATCACGAATATATATACATTATGTGGTCGGAGATGCTTCCTTTTTTGCGTTACAAACATCCGGACAATTTTATAATACCCTTTGCTAGGGTATAAATAGCTCTTATAGTTTTCTTTCCACGATGTTTGAAAAAGGTCTAAAAAAGCGGGTTGCAACGTAGTAAATACTAATCGATATTTCCCTTCGGATTTTGAAGACGGGCAGTGAACGGCAGGGTCCAAATTTGAAACCGGCCTCCCCGTTAAGAAAAATAGGTTCATTTCGAAAATAGAGGGAAATTAAAGGCGTTGAGACATTTATGTTTAGTACTTATGTAGAGTTTCCGGTATGTGGGAATATGTCAACAATTTGGCAGTTCAAGTGGAAATGGCACCCCATAAGGCCAAATACAGAAAGCGCAAGCCAATCTTTAGATCAACCCAATAGCATTCACCAAAATGGCCATCAAAGGGAATGGAAATGACTCAATTCCTGGCTGGAAATTGCAATTGCATCAACATGGTCATTATCATTATCAAACAAATGCTGCTGTCTGCCTGCCCTCCGCCGCCCACAAATCTGTTAACAGTTGGCAATAATAGTGCAGCAACATTGTCCCTGCCTGTCTCCAGCTCCCAGTTTTCCGTCTCCCCTTCCGATCATCATAATTTCAGTGGCTGCTTTGTCGTCCCAACATAATGTTGTGTGGCTATTTTTGGTTTCGCCTTTTTAATATTGTTGCCTTTGGGATGGTGTTGTCATCGATAGCATTAATTTTGGTAAGTGCAGATGCCGACTTCACCAAAGGGAGGCAGAAGGAGGGGGCCAACTTTTGCTGCACTTTTCAACACAATTTTTATGGCACAACATTTTCCTGAATTATGCGCTCAATTTCCGTTGAATCGACCAAACCGAAACCGAAAGCAAACTCGATTTCCTCTTAAGCAAAGCAAATTCATACAAATTTTCTTTAGATTTTTTGCGTATTTTTGTTTTATTTCATAACTTTCACGGCTCATAAAGTGTGCCCCAACTTTGTTGCAACGCGGTGCCACGTGCTTGGGTTGTGGCATTTGTTTTGTGGGCGTGTCAGCAATCTGTCAATTCTGCCTCTCAACACTGTTGCGCATGCGCGTCGCCTTCCAAAAGGGTTTCGGTTTATTTTTTGTGTTCTGTTTCACTTGAGCGACACACGGTCGCCCCCTTCCCCGACTGGTTGTTGTGATGTCTTCAGATTATCCAGGCATAGTTCAAATTCAAGTGTAGAATAAACAGGGGAAGAAGGACTTTTCGGTTACCCTGTAGTAAGAAGTTGTGTCGTGTCGAGTTAAAAAGAAGAAATGAAAAAGTCATATACAAAAAACCATTTACTGTTCATATGTCAGTTGATAAGATAAGTGTGTCTTATCTGAATTGTAGCAGCTTTAAGCCATGTTTTGTCATATAGGCCAATAAAGCAAGTGGTTGATTGATCGCCTCTATAAGTCTCTGTGTTGCAGGATAACACCCCTGAGTACCCTGTGTACCTACATATATTTGTATAGTTAACAATATCTCTGGTATCCGCATAAACAAAGGTTCAAGTGTCGGTGTGTTAGGGGAAAACACACACACAGAGCGGAAAAGCGAAGGCAAAACATAAACAAGGTTTCACTTTCAAAGCGATTAGCCACGGACGCGCCCTGAACTTGTGCGGAAAATTGTGGCAACAGTTGACATTCAATTGATAAGTCGAACATCTCGCTGGCAGGCAGCAGCAGCAGCGGCCACTTGAGAAACGAATGCCATTTGACACCATTCAGAGATTTCGGATCGAAACACCAGGCAACATGGGGCGGACCTACCGCAGCGAGGGAGGAGGGACCTGGTCATAAATATTAAAATATTCATTTTACAGTGGCATCGAAATGATTTTTTGAATTCAAGTGGCTTTCAGTAATGTCCCAAACCATTATCACCCAAGCCCCGGGTCCAAGGTCCCTCTTATGAATGTGTGTGTGTGCACACTCGGATACTCGTATACTTCTTTGGGCCATACGTCATCGTGTGATAGCAACCGCTTATCAGGTTGAATCGCTATTTTTGCAATAGATTAGGTTTGGAAAAGCATGTGGCTTTAAACGATCTCATTCTTACACCTGATGAGTAACATAACCATTGACATACTTTGCCTTTAAAATGTGTTACTAATTGCACGATTCACACATAGATGACACATGAACAAACTTAGCCCATCCACAAGTTTGTCATTAACATGACTAAGTCCTACTTAGGGAAGTGATAAAAGAGAATCGTAGTAAACAACAAATATTGGGTCCATGCGGGCCGGGGAAAGAAATTGATACCGTTCGATGGAGTTCATCAAGCTGAACAAAAGTTAATGAGAAATCAATGGTCAAAGTTGTTAAAAGTGTATAAAATGTCACTTTTCAAAAATTGATTAAAAAGCATCTTGAACTGAATGATGCGCTTGAAAATTTAGATGCATAGAGGGAACTATAATCTTTGGACGGCAATTAACATTGGTTCAGGATCCATATCTATGTTTCACAACTTATAACTAACGGTTTGGGTGAAATGGTGGAGGTAGTTAGAGCCAGGGCTAGATACTTTATCCCGTCGACGCGTTCCGTGTGACGCTGAACGTCGTACTATAAAACGTGTATACAAAAAATCAACTTGGAATAACAAAACGCAAATGCAGCTATGTAATTGCGTATAATGCAGCTATGTAATCTATATTAAACAAAGTGGTGTTAGTTACACCACTTATAACTCAAGACCGGCTGGACGGATTTTCATGATCTTTGATTTGTTGGATTTGTACCGGCCCGGCTTAATAGAATCGCTCATAAAAAGTATTTAAATAAATATTCCAAAAAACGGAGTAGTTCTTCATGATCTGCAGCAACTACTTCATGAACATCATTCAATGGTCAAGCTATTTAAGTTTGCGTTGGAGGGGATGTCAAATGATGATAACAAAGTCGTGATTAGAGCGGATAAACGACCAGCTGGGACACACGAACGCAGCTTTAACGCTCCAACAAGAGTTGAAGTTGCGTTATTGTACTTACCTTAGCGATACCGGGCAACTGCAACAAATATATGAATCACACCGTTCAAATGACCCGTAGCAATACCCGTTTATGTTTTGGCAAGGAGACGATGGTAATCACTTTAATATCAAGATGAAAAAACCATTGAATGGTGAGGAAACTACCAAAAGGGTTAGCTCGATGAATAATTACGGATATCGTTTGATGATTCGTCATAAAGCGGACAACTATTTTCTGCGATGTACGGCAAAATTGAAACGAAGCGCCTAACTTTCCTTCGTTTCAATCAAGTCAAACTGCGTTCGGAAGAGTATATTCATTTACGCGATGCAATTGCTACCGAAGGAGGTGCATCTAATTTGGTCGGTGGTATTCTGCCGGCGACGTACAGTGCCCGCGTTATCGGAATATGCGCAAGATGAATGACATATGTTCGTATTACGTCCGCCAGATCTTTTATTACCTTTACGTGTATCCGAAATGGATAGAAATTGTTCAATTGCGGCTCCAGGACAAACATCAAGGATAAGCGCAATTGAGGCGCACTTGCATAACTTTGTGAGCCTGTGACGTCATTTGACAGTAGTCTAAGGTTGAGTTTTTAATTTAATTTAAAAACGCCTTGGATGTGCCTGGCCTACCACCGCTCAATTTGCAACTAAAGGTTGCAACCAAAACTATGCAATGGAACGCGTTTGGTGATAAGAAAATTGATGACAAATGTGATTCACGGGGCGATAAACAACGGAAAATTTAAAGGTGAAGAAGTTCTCATTCCTGGGATTCCGATGATCCCAACCGATGTGACCTTTGCGTCTAATCGAATTCAATTTTCGATTTGACATGCTTTCGCCGTGAAGATTACAAGGCCAGTCCTTAAATGTTTGTGGTCTGAATTTGAAAAATTCATGTTTTTCTAATGGTCAATTGTAAGTGGCATGTTCGCGAGTCGGCAAACCCTCTGCTTTATTTATTTTTGCTCCTGATAACAAAACTAAAAATGCTGTAAATCACAAGGTTCTTCAATGAATAGTATTAACATAAGTGCTTCACGAAGTCAATTATTTTTTTAAACTATTGAATTTAATAAATTTTGTACTCATTTATTTAAGTTAACTCACTATAGTTATAAATTGTTGGGCGGTACGAAGTTCTCCGGGCCATCTAGTATAAATTAAAAAATATGTACAATTTATATTTTCCGAACAAACATCCTAAAATAGCTGTGTGTCAGTAGGATCTTTTTAAAATCAGTGTCCCATTGTTTTAAAATGCATAAATATGTCTGTACAAATAACATGTGGTACCCAGGATTTGTTCAAATCGACCAAACTACTCCCAAAGAACATTTCGTAAACCGTTTGATAAGTTTGGTTCGTAACTTGCGGTGAATTTAAGACAACTTTAAATTTTAAGACAATTAGACACTGATTTTAAAAAGACTCTACTGAGCGTATCATCTCAAGCGTATCATTCGGTTCAAGATGGCTTTATGAAAAGTGCCATTTTAGGCCTTTTGACCATTGATTTCTCGAAGACTTGACGTGCTAGAGAAATTCTGAAAATTGACTTGTTTTCAGCTTGAAACTTTCTGTCAAACGGTAATAACTTCATTCGAGGGGGGGGGCCGATGACCCAATATTTGTTGAACTGTGCAGGGATGCAAACCACCCGAAAATAAGTACTGGTTCTCACTGTTTCTCACTGTTTCTGAACAGCCGGTTCGGTTCATTACATGGTTTTTGGAGCTAATTGAACCGCGGTCTTTGCTTCGGTTAAGTGGTTCATTTTCTGCCGTAATGTGACTTTTCGCAAACTTTGGAAATTGAATTCCAATAAACCATTTGAATTTAATTTTGCAGATTCGTTCATAAGTTTCTAGACGAATGCCCTTCGGAAGCAGAGAATGTCGGCTAGACAAGAATTCGTACCAAACATTTTACAAGACCCTATTTATCGTATTTTATGAGAAAAAACTCTCCTGGCTTAGATTGAATTATGGTAAAGAATAGCTACAGAAAATTGAAAATATTGTCTACCAGAGGACGACAAATCAATAAGACTTATGAAGACTTATTTGACTACATGTTGTAAAGGGTAATTTTTAAGAGCTATAGGAAAGTTTTAAAAAAAAAACACATAAAATTCAGAAAAATGCATGAAATCTTTGTTTGAATCGATAGTACGGTCCATATAATTTAATGTTTGAAGATTATTTCATGCAAATGTTGACCGTGACTGCGCCTCAAATGGTCCATCCGCTTAGTCCAATTTTGGCATACTCTTTCCAACATTTCGGCCGGTATCTCACGAATAAATGCTTCAATGTTGTCTTCCAATGCGTCAATTGAAGCGGTCTTGTCTGTATGGACTTGAGCTTTAACATAGCCCCATAAAAAATAGTCTAAAGGCATTAAATCGCACGATCTAGGCGGCCAATTGACCGGTCCCGAACGTGAAATAAAATGTTCACCGAACTCGCCTCTCAATAAGTCCATTGTTGCGCGTGCTGTTTGGCATGTGGCACCGTCTTGTTGAAACCACATGTCATGCAAGTCAAGCTCTTGCATTTTAGGCAAAAAAAAGTTGGATATCATCTCACTGTAGCGCTCACCATTCACAGTTACGTTACGATTTGCATCATCTTTGAAGAAGTACGGTCCAATGATGCCACCAGCCCATAAACCGCACCAAACTGTGACTTTTTCTTGATGCATTGGTAGCTCTTGCAATGCCTCTTGCTGATATTCACTCCAAAATCGACTATTCTGATTATTTACGGACCCATTGAGCCAAAAATGAGCTTCGTCGCTGAACACAATTTTTCGGTAAAAAAGTGGATCTTCGGCCAACTTTCCAAGAGCCCATTCACCAAAAATTCTACGTTGCGGTAGGTCGTTCGGCTTCAATTCTTGCACCAGCTGTATTTTGAAAGGCTTCACACCTAAATCCATCCGCAAAATTTTCCACGTTGTTGAGTAACAGAGGCCCAATTGCTGCGAACGGCGACGAATCGATAATTGATGGTCATCATTAACACTGGCCGATACAGCTGCGATATTTTCTTCAGTTCGCACTCTACGTAAGCGTGTTGGTGGTTTAATGTCCAACAATGTAAATTTGGTGCGAAAGTTAGTCACAATTGCCCGAATAGCCGCTTCAGTGGGTCGATTAAACTGACCATAAAATGGAAGAAGCGTGCGATGAACTTTCTTAACGGAGCACGCATTTTGAAAATAAAATTTAATAATTTGCAAGCGTTGTTCGTTTGTAAGACGATTCACGGTTAAATTATAGACCAAACTGAAGAAGTTTGACAGTGAAACAAAACACGAAACGTGCGTGAGCTGTTTAAACCAGTGTTGCCAAAAAGATAATAGCTAAAAAATCACCCTTTATATTCTTGAACAGCACGACGACCTGAGTCGATTGAGCTTTGTCAGTCCGTCTGTCTGTTTCTACGCGATCTAGTCCCTCAGATTTGAAGCTATCAAGCTGAAATTTTGCACTGAGTCATCTTTTAGCTGCACACTGCACATATGTCGGAACCGCGAAAATCGGATGGTCACTTCTTGTAGCTGCCATACAATTTTTTTTTTTTAGGTTTTTTATTTAATATCCCGATGACACAAGACATAAAGCTTATAAATTAAGTCAGTTGCCACAAAAGTTTCAAGTGTATTTAAACTTCGGCTCAGACGAAGTTAGCTTTGCTTTCTCGTTATAAGAAGTTTGGCAGGAGTTTTTAGTTTTCGCGGTGCTGGATACCCGGCTTTAAAAAGCAACTCACTTGGCACTTATTTTGAATTTGAGAGTAGAGAATAAGGAGAAAAGCGAGGCTACGGAAAATATGCCAAGCTTTACGGGTGTAGCCGGTCAAAAGAAGAAGGAATCTCCAGTGAAAAAGTCTCCACTGGACGAGTCAGCTGCTATCGAATACAAGCCAGGAAATCCGTTTAATTATGCTGCGAAATCACTAATGGCCATTGGTCGTCATGTGAAATCAACAACTTTAAGAATCATCCATTTGATAAACACTCCATGATTTGGCTCCCTTCAGAGGCTTGTGCCTGGAAGATGGCTAATAATTTAAGCCCACACATGAGCATAAAACCGGCTAATAAACTGGAGTCGTATCGCCCCATAAGGCTTCTACCTGCTTTCGGGAAAAAGTGCGAGTGCGGTAAAGAATGCGATCACAAGATCTCAATTTTGTTTCAGGCTCAGGCATGGTGAACTTTGTGCTCGAAGGATTTAATGCGAATGAGTATATGGTGGGTGCACACTTGGACATCAGCAAGCTTTTGTCAGAGTTTAACACCCAGAACTTGCAGCATCTTTAGTCTATTCTCGCCACTAAAAAGAATACACACAACAACACGCAGAGTTTTTACAGGATAGCGTCCTAGCACGTACACCAGAGACAGGCACATTCCTATCTCGTGTGCATACGAATAAATCTCAAAGCAGCGCTGCTCCGACGGACATAGTTTAAGCTGTACAAGCGCCGCTGTCGTTGCAATGAAATTGAGAGCAACTTATGTGCTGCTCTCACACACACCAATGCAAAAATGTAAATGTATTTTGTGCCTGCCTCTGACGTACACACACGATGTGCCCTTTGTCAATTTAATTCCATAACAAAACCTTGAGGATCTACTGCAATACTTGTCTGGTATGCTTACATAACTTAAAGATATTCCAGAATTGCGTAATAGGAAGGATCTCGAATCCGGCTCGAAGGACCAGCATGTTTATAGGAGGCTGGACTTTTAATCGAAGGAGTTAAGCTCGGGTGGGGTTAACTTTTAACATTATTTGCACGAGAAAGACAGAACTGATCGTCATGAGATCTCAAACTAGACATGCCTTCTTCACGAACATTTTTCTTAACATATTTTCATATTTCTGGAAAGATGCTCTAACTAATTTATTACTGAAATTGAGCCACGCTATATTGGATTTCTTTAGATACTTTAAAGTCCAGCGGCGGCGCCTTTGTTACCAGAATCTCTGGGTCTCTGGCACTGTCAACTACTTTGGCGCATCTATCAACGACACAATCTCTAGTCTTGGACTGTGGGTAAGCAAATAGTTTTGAGGGTCGTCGCACTCGCATTCTGTCTATGTTCTATTCTACTTTACTTTCATTCTCCATTTACCAGATAAGGCGTGAAAACAACAAAGAGGAAACCTCCATCTCCCATCCTCCCATCCCATCCCATCCGTTTCCACTTCGCTTAGGTGTAGGCTCTTTCGTTGGTTCGTCTCAATTAAACCAGCGGCACTTTTTGTTTACTAGAGCGAGACAGAGTAGGCAGCGCATAAACAAAATGGTAAATGGTAAAATTGGCAGCCAATTACATTCCCCTCCGCCGCGTGCGGCCATTTTGTTGAGAACGAAAACATCCAATTTAGTTTGTTAAATTTAATTTGAAATTATGCTTATGTACAGACTAAAGTTAACAGAGAGAGAGACGAACAAAAAAAAAGAACGTACAATAAACGAATATTAAAAAAAAATACTTGTAATACTTTCTTATAAATCTTGTGTTTTTTTCTTCCCTTTTCTTTTTGGTAATACTTTGATCTTTGGTTAATTCCTTGGACTTAGCGTGGCACTAGATCTATGTAGCTATTGGTTCGCATCATCTGATGATGATGGGCAGCGGGTGTGTAGAAACTTTGGTAGCTGGACATGCCGTAGGCGGCGTGACGTGGCACTTTCAGCTTATCATAGGGATTGCCATAGGGCGAATGGCCATGATGATAATGGGCAGCGGCAGCGGCTGCATTGTGATGATAGATGGCACCAAAGTTGCTCTGCTCCTGGGCATAGGGCTGACCAATGCTGGTGTAAATGTTGGCCGCTGTCATGACAGAGGGGGGAGAGTTGGCTGCCGCTGTTGCTGCTGTGGCGGAGGAGGCAGCGGCAGCAGCAACCGCGGGTGGTGAGGCTGAGCTGGCCGAGAGTGGAGTCAGGGATTGATGATGAGTGTGTAGGGGCTGATAGGTGGCGGCGTTGTGATGATAGTTGGCATATTGTGCAGCAGTTTGCTGTGGTTGTTGCAGCTGATTCAGCTGCTGTTGCTGTTGTTGCTGCTGTTGCAGTTGGCTGGCATCGATTTGATAGCCCAGCAGGTCAGGAGAATTGCCCGAGGTGGAACTGCTGGAAGGCGTGGCTGGCATTTGTAATGTCTGCTGCTGCTGCTGCTGTGGTTCCACATTCAATTCAGTGCAATTCAGTTGGAAAGATCTATCCTTGGCTTTCATTTGTTGCTGCTGCTGTTGAAGTTGCTGCTGCTGTTGCTGCTGCTGTTGTTGTTGCTGTTGCTTCATGCGTGCCTGACTCTCATGGCTCATGGTGGACATACCCAAGCTGGCACTGCCACTGGTTCTGTAATTGAGAAATTTTTCAAAATTTTAATTTTCTGATAAACATTTTTGTGGATTTTTTCGGTAAGTATAAACATCAAATCGTTTTGTTTATAAAAATGAAACTGTTGTTTATGCCGCCGGCACATCTGTCAGTTGGCCCCATCATCATCCTCACCATCTACAAGTTCTTGCGTTTTGAGTTATTGTTCTTTTCTCTTTATTTTTGTAGATGCGACGCTGCGGCAATTCCGAGAAAGTCTTTGGCCATCATCCACCCATAAAGACGACGGCCTGTCTAGTTCCAATTTTCGAGTGGCACCAGCACGGGATGGGATGGGAGGAGGACATAAGTGGGTCAATTTCATAACAAATTTTTCGAGTAGCTTCTTGGATTACTCGGGGGCTTAATTGCTTTTCGAAAATTATAAGTTGTAGCCCCAATTTGTTTGGCAAATGAATTTCAACTAAGAAAAACTAAAAGAAACAAGGAATCTGAACAAAATTGTTGGACAAATACCTTAGCCATGAAAATACAATAATTTGTGTGTTATTATTTGACTTTGGCTTTGATTGCCTCATATGAATTCGTGTGCAGAGAGGAATTTGAAATTTGAAAAATAATACCGTTCACTCAATCGCGATAAAACTTTGGGGAATGGTAGGACGCTTGCCCGCGAAGGTTTCTAAGATGGAGAAATGGGTGGAAAATGGTCAGAAAGCGTGAAATTTGCTAAATTATACCAAATATTCAATGGCGAAGAAACTTTGCGGAATGGTTGGACGCTTGCCTGCAAAGGTTTCTAAGTTGAATTAATGGGCGGATTGCGAAGAAACTTTTAAGAATGGTTGGACGCTTGCCACCGATGGTTTCTAATTTCCAAAAAAGGGGAAAGTTAACTTCGGCTCGGCCGAAGTTTTGCATACCCTTGCAGATTCCATTGAAAACAAAAAAGGTTTTCTAAGAGTACTTTTTGGACATTACTTTTCTATGGGATCTATACTATATAGATGTCTGATTTCGACCAAACTTGGTGAAATCATGGAAAAGCAAAATACACTGTTAATTACGAAATTTGAGGGCGATCCCATTTAAAACAAAAAAGTTTTTCTCACTAGAACTTCTTTTTCGACCGATCATTCATACAGCAGCTATATGCTATGGTCATCCGATTTTGATAAAACTTTGTAGAAATGTGTCCAAAGTATATAAATAAAGAATATGCCAATAAAAAGGACGTTTTAATTAAAAACAAAAAAGTGTTCCTCACTCGAACTTCTTTTCGACCGATCATTCATACTGCAGCTATATGCTATAGTCATCCGATTTAAACCAAACTTAGTGAAATCATGGGAGAGGATAGTAAACTAAGAAAAACGTATTTTGGAGGCGTTTCCTTTAAAACACAAAAGTTTTTCTCACTAAGACAAGCTTTTCGACCGATCGTTCCTATGGCAGCTATATGCTATAGTCATCCGATCCGGCCGGTTCCGACAAATTTGCAGCGTATATGTACCAAAAGACTTCGTGCAAAGTTTGGTGAGGATAGCTTTAAAACTGACGGAGGAGATAGCATAGAAACAGACGGACAGGGCTAAATGAACTCAGCTCGTCTTGCTGATCAAAAATATATATACCTTATGTGGTCGGAGATGCTTCCTTCAATGCGTTACAAACATCCGGACAATTTTATAATACCCCTTGCAAGGGTGTAAGTACTTCAAAAAAGTTATTCAAATTTTGAACCCCTTCGTTACTTTTGCGTCACCCTGTACACATTACATATCTTACTTTCACAAATAAGAAAGAAAGTCGGTCAAGCCCGACTATAACATACTCTGTACCTGTGAAGTGCTGCCCATCACCGTTGCGGCCGGTGCTGCCCATAAAATTGTTTGTTTTCCTTATACCTCGACAGCCGTTCATCCGATCTTTACCATTCCTTTAGCGGATCGATAAATAATCCTGATTACTAAATATGTCCAGAAGGAACAAACCTTTTATCTTTAAAACTGGCGGAGATATGACGTTTTTTGTAAATTGCGGGGACGAAGTTTCTCCAGCTCTATATACTAGTGCAGCGAACTGCAGGGTAATTACAAAATGTCTTTGAACCAGTCCATTTTTGCACTTAATTCCATCCTGCTGTGTTCTAAGATCAGTCCCGTTGTATGCTTAAATCAATCCTGATGTATTCTTGAATCTATCTCGAGCTGTTCTTAAGTCTAGAAGTTCCTCTCGGTATTTTAAAACTCTGTACCAGAGGTACACAGAGTATATTAAGTTTGTGCAAAAGTATGCAACAGGCAGAAGGAAGCATCTCCGACCCTAGAAAGTATATATATTCTTGATCAGCATCAACAGGCGAGTCGGTCAAGCAATGTCCGTCTGTCCGTTCGTCTGTCCGTCCGTCTGTCTGTCTGTCCGAACAAACAGATCTCAAAGAAGGTAAGAGATTGAGGTTTGACATGTGTGGAACATATGTTTCTTACACTTGCAGGCAGATCAAGTTTATTTGCAATTTTGGCCACGCCCCCTCTCGCCCCCGCAATATCGAAAAAACGTCAGGTTCGAACCTTCTGGACATATTTAGACATCAGGATTATTTATTGATCCGCTGAAGGAAATTTATAGATCGGATGAACGGTTGTCGAGTTATAAGGAAAACAAACAATTATGGGCAGCACCGCTCGCAAAGGTGATGGGCAGCAATTCACAGGTACAGAGTACGTTATAGTCGGGCTTGACCAACTATCTTTCTTGTTTTTAAATCGGAAAGGAAAACGTTGGTTTCTTAGAATCGTCTGTTGAAGTATGCGGTGGATATTAATGCGTTTATTTCCCGCTTAAATGCTTTGGCAGCTTTGCCAGCATTGAGCGGAACATTAAAGACATCCTTTGTAAGTCGCGGTTCTATGAGAGATGCTATTCTTGACATTGCACAGTAGGTCATATGAAATTAATAACGACCACAAAATCATGGCATTCAAACTGAAATCTGTAAGAATTTCAGAAGTTCATAAGACTGAAGTGCGTTGTGGCCACATCGGTCGACATGTAATTTCACACATCACTTTAATCTTTTCTTAGATACACACTCCAACACCATCGCACTCTTTTAAGTCACTAAATTAAACACAAATTGATCATTTTACCTTTCTTTAAAACGACAAGTACATTTAGTAGGAAAATATTGTGACCGACAGGCCCGTCAAAGGGGGATTGAGGGCCGGGGGGTTTTTCTCATGTCGAACATAGTTTTTTTTTAAGATTTCGCCAAAAATCTGGGCTGCGGGCCCTTCTCAGAAGTCCGGGCCAGAGGGGAAACACCCCGTTCCCAATCCCCTGTCGACGGGCCTGGTGACCGATGCATCGATAGTGGATAAATACCATCGATGTTTTTAGCTTCGATGAAATCATCGATGTATCGATGTTACCATCGATGTTTCTTCAGCTCTACTAGTACATGGGTGCTGAGTTCGGTACACAGAGAAAAAAAGGATATTAAAAAATATCCATTTTGAGGATTTTCGTATCCATTTGGAATGGATATTTCTTTAATATCCTTTTAATCATCCAACGGAGCTGAAAATCGTCTAAAGGATGACCATTTTTATATCCTTTGGACGATTTTCAGGATATTAAAGATGATTAAAAAGGAAAGTAAATTTAAGAAATAAAAAAAAAAAAAAAAAAAGTGCTCCAGTTTTAGCACAAGAGAAAGGGACCTACAGTTTAACGCCGAATCCGAACGGCAGTTTTTGAGAAGTTTTTCATGGCTAATTACTGCAATGCTGGCGCCAACAGAAAGAGGTGTGGCGGGGGGTAAAGTTTTATTCAAAGAAAAAACTTTTCATTAGATGTTCGAGACGGGATCGAACCCACAACCTCATGCACAGCGGTCGCGCACTCTAGCCGCTGAGCCACCCAGCCACACAGTAGTGGGGTAATTACCGAAAACTCTAAGCTGTAACTGTAAAACTTTAAAGTCCGTTTAGTTTGTTACGGACGCTGCTTTACCAAATGGGTACTCCTGTCGGTACCCAACCGTAGGTACTTAATGCGATGATTACTTATAAAGCGATAAGGTAACGATTGGCACCAGTAAGTAGTTCATGTAAGTAGTCCAGGTATACCTATAGCTATAGCTATCGCCACCTCCCTTACTGCAGGGTAAAGTAAAGTAAAATGGCTTGTTTAGTTTAGCACAAGAGCAAGGAATTGACAGCCCAAAGGAGCCAGTCCTCTCAACCTAACCAATTTTCGCACAAGAGAAAGGGACCTACAGTTTAAGCGCCGAATCCGAACGGCAGCTTTGAGAAGCTTTTCATGGCTAATTACTGCAAAGCTGGCGCCAACAGCAGAGAGGCGTGACCGGGTGTAAAGTTTATTCAAAGAAAAAAACTTTTCATTAGATGTTCCGAGGCTGGATCGAACCCACGACCTCTTGCACAGCGGTCGCGCACTCTAGCCGCTGAGCCACCCGGCCACGGTAATGCAGGGTAGTTTCAGATTAAAGAGCATTTGATTTGGAATTTAAAAAGTTAAATGAAGTATTTTTAGTTCTTTGTTTTAAAAACAAACACAGAGGGGCTTTATTTAGTCTGAGATAAGCTAATACTGAGCTGAAAAAGTTCTTAAAACAATGACGAATCGGGCTTAAAATACCCAAACAAGTCTTGAAATCAAGGGCATAGAATTTAAACAGAAGCTTTTAATAAAAGAATTTCGTACTTAAATCAAGAATTTCATGTCTCCTTGAAGTTTTGAAACTGCAAATTCTTGATTCGAATATGAAATTTCTTTATTTTTCTCTTAAAAATTTCCAATGAATTTGTTAATGTGTTTGAAAGGTTTTTGACAAAAACGAAAACAAAATCTGTCTTCAATCATTCAAATTTGATTTGTAAACTTACACATCGTTGGTGCCATCATCTCGGAACCCCTTGGCAAACGGATTGCTGGATATTTTCAGCTGTGTCACCTGCAAAAGCAAAACAAATTTCAAGAATTCAAACAATTAGCTTACACATTCGAAAAATGTCTGCAACAACAACAACAAAAACAAAAGCAACACAATTTGAATAATAATAAAATCGAAAAAATGATTTGCCATAAATTGTGAAGCGAAAAGTGTTAACACCCACATTGAGCGCATAAATAATTTAAATATTTTCGAAAAAATGTTTTGGGTGAGCTATAAATAAAACGCCAGAGCAATAAAAAGAATCATTTTGAATGAAAAACTACTTAAGGTGAAATGCGATAAGAAATGCGAGTCCATTGTTGTCCTTGTACTCACCCGTTGATTCTGATAGGCGGTCACCGCCGTGAAGCTTGTCTCTGGGAAAATGAAGGTACGAAAATGGCTTGAATGTTCGTTCTCATCTAGCGAAGCGTTTTTTGGCGGCAAGTAGACCAAATGGAAACGCGGCTGGTAGCGGTGCATGGAGTTCAGGATGATCTACAAAAAAAAAAATGACAATAAATTTATTAGCCACGATTTGTATACCTAAATGACGGCGGCTGCCGTTCTTTGTTTAACGCTTTCACAACAACAACAACGAGAAAAAACTTAGACAAATAAACTTTTCCCAGCGGCGGCGGCCAAATGTTTTGTTCGAAGGGGAAAGATATAAACAAACATATTTGGAAAAGCATAAATTACTCACATGGCCATTCTCGTCCAGCTGATTGTTGGTCAATTTCAGTTTGTCGAAGGACACAATCTGTTTCATCCAATTGGAGCCCAGGGCCGGAGAATCGGGATGCACATGTATACGTGGCGGTGAAATGGGATCTGCCTTGCCAGCAACCACCCAACAGGAGCTAGCAGAAGAGAGAGATTAATTGAGAAAATCCTTGGAATGTGGAGTGACCAATCTCACTTGTGAAAGGCGTAACGATAGCGTTTATCATCCATGGGCACAAAGTCCATCATACAGATGTAGGTGGCATGCGGATCCAGGCCACCGATGCGCACCTGAAATGTGGGAAACATGCGGCGACCCGTTTTGGTGATAATCATCTCAGTGCCTTGGGCATGGAATTGATCCCACAGTGCTTTTGTCTCCAACACCACAATGGCCTGCGACAGCGAGGGATGCACGGGTTCGGGGTCCTAAGAAAGAAAAAAAATGAACTCACAGTGTGTATTCTGCTGCAGCGAACTTTCTTTTGCTCATAACTTGATCTTGGTTCTCTTGTCAAGCGATCGATAAAGAATGTTGCTGATTACTAAATGTGTCTAGAAGGTATTAACCAGAGATCTGCACGAGTGCACCGCAACTGCAAGTACTTGATATTTTCACACTCGGGTATCCCGACTACTCCAACAAAATCGCGGCATATGTGCGTCCCGCACTTAAGTGCCGAAAATACTTGCGCCACTCGCGTAGCGTATAGGAAATACTCATACAAACAGGGATCCGTAAAATTTGAGTGTGAAATTATCCACCAACAATTCAAGCAACGCATTTTCTATTTATCTCTTTCTCACTTAAGTATTTTTTTACTCATGCTTGCCTCTTGTGGAATTTTGTACTTTTTCTTACTGGTGACCTTGATTGTCTGCTCTCTGATATGTCTTCGGCTTCTGTTCGTTTTCTTCACTTCTCGTCAAATTCATCCCTGCTTTGACGTCAACGTCAGCAGAACCGAATTCTGTGTGTATTGTTTTTGCAATTTTGCCTAGGCCCACTGAAAAAAGGTATAAAGAAGTTTGCATACCCTTTAAATTTGAGCGAGCATTAACCTATGTTTTTTATGAAATAAGGGCCTTGTTTATTATTCTTATACCACAAGCAAAATTTTTTGTATGGATCTTTAATAAATTTATTCATATACATACTTATTTAAGTCGGATATGCCTTTCCCTACTTTGAGTAGGCAAACGTGACGCGAGCTTTAGAAACCAACAAATGCGAAGAGCAATACTCAAGTTGTACTTAAGTATTGGTAGAAAGTGTGCTCAAAACACCGAGTTTTTTGCGTATTCCTCTTTGCTGTCTGAGTAAAATTGGTATGTAACCTGCAAAGTCTGCGTGCGACCGCCCACTCAAAGACGAAAGCATCGTGCGGTGTCGCTTAAAGCAGGAACAAGTAAATTTGACACCCGCTAAAAACTGAGACCAGTCACTGAAATACTAGTACGATATGAGTGAACTGACTTCATATTTTGAGTGGAAAATCATACCCAAGACGCATTTACAACAAGTATACTCGAGTCAAGAAAACAGACACTCTTGCTGATCTCTGGTATGAACCTACTATCTATAAAACTGTGGAAGATGGACAGTTTGAATTGAATATTCAAGGAGCTTATGACCCATACATGTCAAACCAGTAACTCTTACTATATCTGAGCTCATACGGACAGACAGAAAGAGAACCCGAAATTTGCGAATCGAGGTTCGCTTCAGCAATTACAGCCAAGGTTCAGAGATCAAACTTCTTTCGCTTCCCTTTCTTTAAGTTTCAAAACAGCTAAGGAACTACACTAGTGAGCAAGTAAGTATATATACATAGTACTGGCAAAAAACCAAAATATTGGACAAAAATTAAAAATTTGTTGCCTAAAATACTCACGCCTTTGTTATTGTTGTTGTTATTATTAGTGCTATTAATTGCCGTATTATTTCCTGCACTGTTGTTGTTGTCTTTTTTGTGGCTATTTTTGTATTTCTTTGGTGTCCCGGTGGCTGATGTCGCTGTGGCTGTTGCTGCTGTTGCTCCGGTTGTTGCCGTTGCTGTCGTCGTCCCACCAGCAGTTGCTGATGTTGTCTCATTGCTACTGTTCCCGGGATAATCATGCAGAGCGGAAACGGAATTTATTGCCTCCTGGCAATTGTTATTGCTGCTACTTGAGTTGCTGCTGCTGCTGCCGCTGCTACCTGCCGTTGTTGTACTGTGCGTCTCAATGTCAGCCAATTTGGCATCGATCTGTTCAAGTGGTTTGTACGAGGTGCGATCCTTGCCCGCTGTTTGTATGCAGGCTGTGAACACAGACAACAAATGTGAATGCGGATGAGTTAGACTTTACATAAACAAATGCAAACAGTGACACAAATGGAAACAAAGGAAAAGTCAATGAGTAAAAAAAATTACCCTAAATTGTTAGTAATTGACTTAAGGAATATTATTCGGTTCTCAACCGAACCTAGAAACACGTTTTTGGGTTTGTTGGGTTTTTCGAACCGAACTATTCACCTCCCGAACCGGAACCCCACTGATTCGAAAAGTCCACTATTTTTGGGAGCTAATATACGTTCTAATTCGAACGTAAAAAGAAAATGTGTTAGGTACTATCAGTTGACGATGCGATTTTAAAATCAATTTCAAATATGGCATATGACGACTTCCAGAAGAATATAAATTATAAGTCTCATAGATAAAACTACCTTCCAAATTTTAAGACCTGCATCATTTGGATCTTTCTCTGAAACAAAAATCTGAATTCTTTTTTGCCAAACTCAGAGGCGAAATCGTTGAGAATCGTTGAACTGAAGATCTGAACTAAAACCTTAGGTTCGATTTGTACTGGAACTATGGACTTTTCAATGGACTTGTACCCCCGACTAAAACCTTTAGCAGAAAGTTAAATGTTTGCAGACTTGATTTTGATAAAGCTGTGAGAAATGTCGTATTTATTCCGGAAGCTCTTTAAGGATGCTAACTAGGATAACGCAATTCGACTTCTCACCGGATCTCACTTTAAAAATCCAAAAGGGCTGACAATGACTATATTGCGATGCTATAGAATCGGTAACTTATTTGCAAGGCTGCAATCCTTAAAAAATTTCGAGTAGCTCCAGTTCGCAGGCTCGATCAAAAATTTACGAATGGTTAATGTTCGAAAACTTCAGGTTTAAGGTCTTTGAGCACAGGTTTAGGTTTGAAACTAGTTTCAGCTCACATTATATTAACTAATTTGTTAAGTATAAAAATAATATTCAGAATTTCTTCATATTTGGAAAACTTGAAAATTTAGACTGGATTCGATTAGGACTTAGAAATTTCAAAGGCTCTATAATATTACTTAGTCGTAATCTTTTAAAAGTGATATTGAAAGCATATTTAACAAGCAAGAAAGTCGGTCAGGCCCGACTATAACATACTCTGTACCTGTGAAGTGCTGCCCATAATTGTTTGTTTTCCTTATAACTCGACTATCGTTCATCCCATCTTTACCATTCCTTTGGCAGATCGATAAATAATTCTGATTACTAAATATGACCAGAAGGTACCAACCTCCTATCTATAAAACTTTTTTGGACCTGCAGTCTGACAAGCGTAGTGAACGAAATGTGCGAGTAAACCTCGAGGGAACTGTTAAGTTTATTGAAGAGAGAAGCGCTTGAGAATCAACCAGTCCGAGAAGAAGCTCGTGCACAAATAGGAATTCGACTTCTCACCGCATATTCTGCGGTGATGCAAAGATTGAAGATCGATTAAGCCTGCTAGAGTCCCAATTCAGATTGCGAAGAGCGAAAATTAAAAATTGTTTCTGAACGGATTCGATAAGCGATTGCTGTTCTTTGTACTGTGGGCCCCGCAGTTATCCAAAATAGGTCGTACTAAGGATATGTACAAAGTTTTCGCTGTACTCCTTTGTACTCCTTTGGCTTTATTTACTGTGACGGCGATGTGAGTTTTGAAACACAATTTCTGGTCTTGATTTCCTATTGAATATGAGACAATATGGGGAGAGCTACGGTAAAAAGTTATCATTTGGCATTTAGAATGGTTAAGGAAAAGAAGGCTATTTAAACAACAATTCTAATGTTCGTTTTGGTCTAGCTGTAGGTGAGTATGCAAGAACCACTCCGAGTATGGAAGGCAGATTTTAACGTCATCTGCGTACATAAATACTGTTGAGTGCGATATGACTTGATGGAGGTCGTTTACAAAAGGTACAAAAAGCAACGATCCTAGATGACTGCCCTGCGGGACACCTGAAGTTACGTTCACAACTGTTGACAGAACATTATTAAACAGCACTTGTTGAGTTCGATTAGATAAGTACGACGAGATCCTGTATAATAAGTTAGGAGGGAAGCCGAATAGCGACAGTTTGTGGTTAAGAAGACCATGATTAACAGAATCGAAGGCCTTACTAAAACCAGTAAAGACAAAATCGGTTTGAGAGCCGGACTGAAAACTACGATTTATCAGTAATGAAATCTCGAAAAGATTTGTCGTTGTCGATCGACGTTCAACAAAGCCATGCTGCGAAGGAGATATGAGGTTGCTACAGAAAATGCTGCAACTGCAAGGTGATTAACTCCTCGAACAATTTTGGAATGGCAGAAAGCTTAGCAATGCCTCGATAATTCTCAACATCCGATCTAGACCCTTTTTTGTGAAGTGGGATAATATATATAATTCGTTCCAAATCAGTGGAAGACTAGACTGTTTTAAAGACAGGTTATAAAGATATGCGTAACATCGGCTTTTAATGGTGAGAAATTCAAAACGAGCAGAAGAATAGAGCGCAAAGCCTATCGAGGTACCAGTTTTCTGATATTTTTTAAAGAGTCTGGATTTCTTGTTTTTAAGGTACGGCAAGTGCTGTGTGAACCAAGTGTGGGGGAGGCGGCGTGGCGAAAATTGAAAATTAACTTGACCTGCCTGCAAATAAAATAAGTTTTTGTCCCATACACATCAAAGCTCTATCTCTTACCATCTCTGAGATCTGTTAGTTCATACGGATGGACAGACAGGCAGACGTCTAGACGGACAGACAGACAGTCGGACATAGCTATAACGACTTGGTTCCTGCTGTCTGTCTGTTACATACTTTTGCACAAACTTAATATACTCTGTGTACCTCTGGTATGCTAAAGTCAGTTGAGAATTGTAGTTTCCTGTTATAAGGCTCTGAGTTCTCATTCTCAGTAGAAACTCTTTAGTTTTCACCCTGAAAGTGTAATGACATACATATATAGTGCACACAGTCGGTACATTACTTCACTCTGTGACTTCTGTTTTCGATTCCGATTCCAATACTTTGTGGCTTGCCATGCTACAAAACTTTCCTTTGCGTTTTTGAATTGCTCAACTGTTTTGTCTTTTGTTTTTTTTTTTCGGGGTGACAGAAAAACGATTTGTTGTGCCAAACGCTAATTGATTTTAGAATTCATTCGTGAAGAAAGGGAAAAATTGTCTCATTAAGCGACAATTGATGGCGGCAGCGACCTGTCATGGGTCATTGGCAGCGATCCCGAGACTCGCGGCAAGCGGCAATTAATTGCAATTTTTTGCTCCGAAGCGCCTTACAAATGGCTGGGGGGGAGCAGCCGCATTACAATTTAAATTTAGCCCAGCAACTCAATCAACAGTTGTCGCTGCGCTGACGCCTTTTTATAATTGGATGTAATCCCAATTTTGTTGTCGGCTGAAATCTTATGCTCATTACATGCAAATTTGTATGTACGAATACGCACGGCACGGGTACGCCTGCGCGGCAAACAACACACTTTAAAACGCATAAATCAAAATAAATATGAATAGCACGAGGAGGTGGTATATTTGCATACATATAGGAACATTTTATATATAAGTTTTATACTTGGATTTGATTTATGTACGAGTATTTGCCGCTCATTTGTTTTTGTTGCTGGGAAAATGAAATTTTGTTTTGCCTTTGCCAAAATTAAAACGGATTTTCTTTCAAAGTGGACAATATGAAAATATGACAATAGTTTTAATAATTTAACGAATTCTTGTTTGGACATACACGCAAAAAAAGTAGTCATCAAAATGAAACTATTTAGTCATCAATTTTCAACTATTAAGTATCAAATTATCTTTAATACTCCAAGTATCAAGTTGATATTTGAAAATTAAATGATATTTCGAAAATATCAAATTGATACTAACTAGGATCAGGCTGACACTTTTTTGTTTTAATTTTTTAGTATCAATTTGAAACTAGCAATTATTATTTTAATATTATGACTGTCAAATTTTGGGATCATTTTGATACTAGCATTTCTCAATTTAACATTTTTCTTATCAAGTTTAGGTACCAATTCAGCTATCAACAAACTGCCAATAAAACTAAAACCTTAAAATTTTTAAGACTGATTTTTTTTATTTTGTATTCTAACACAATGTTTTTTACAACTATGGGAGACATTGTACTCTATTATTTCAACTCGGATGTTATTCAAATACAGAAGCCACAGTAAGGAAGTGCATTAGTCCTTGTTGACTTAACAGTCCGCCCTTCTGATTTGGTGCTGCCCAAATTATGATGGCATTAACATCCTAGCTCGAGAACATTCTTTAGTAATGGTTCTGGAACGAAAGCGTATGCGAACCACGCCTCAACTGGAGCTGACGTTGTTTCTCTTATCTTGGATAGCACAGAAACTGCGTGGAGTAAGCCCTCTAACAAGGTGTACATGGAACGATGTATATATGTTTAGCTGCTCACCGTGTAAATATAGAACTTCTGCACCATATTGAAATACATTATATGAAATACATTTAGTCGTCGAGACGTCTTCTGGGGGACTGTTTTGTGTCTGCACTAAAATCAAAACAGTTAATGTCAATCGCCAAGCGCCTACTGGTCTGCCAGCTCAGCTTCCTTCATTTCATAAACGAGCATGGAATTTCGAATTTTTTTCATAATATGCGTTTGTTTCAAGTTAATACTTTTGATACACTCTAGAATTGTATTGATACTAAAAAAATAATACTGGTTTTAGATTCATTTTGGGACAACGTGTATCAAATTGATATTGATACCAAATTTTTTGGGTGTAGAAAGACATATCTGAAAACACATCTTACAATCTCCAGTTGGGCTATAAATATTGAGGATGTTTTTAGAAACTTCAGTTTATTCTTTTGTGCAAGCTAATCGTCACCTTCAGATGTACGGAAAAAACTAAAAAAAATTGAGGGAAAGCTAACTCCATTGAAAACAAAAAGTTTTTCTAACTAAGACTACTTTTCGAAGGGTGCTATACTATATGGATGACCAACTTTGACGAATCTTAGTAGAATTATGGAAAAGGATAAAGTAAAAAGTAAAATCGGCTTGTCAAGATGACAACAGCCCCAAGGGGCCAAAGCCGGGCTCTCTCAATCAAATTTAGCGAGAAAGGGACCTCAGTTTAACGCCGAAGCGGCGTTTTGAGAGGCTTTTCTGGCTAATTCTGCAAGCTGGCGCCAACAGAAAGTATGGAGTGACCAAAGAAAAAAACTTTTCATTAGATGTTCCGAGCGGGATGAACCACGACCTCATCTAGCAGTCGACACTAACCGCTGAGCCACTCCGGCCACCTAAAGCATAACAAACTATCAATTACGAAATTTGGAGCCGATTCCGTTTAAAACAAGAAAATTTTTTTGACTTGAACTTCTTTTTCGACCAATCCACACTGGTTTTTTGGCCATTTTTTGGCATAAACTCAAAAAATATTTTTTTCAGATTTTAAATCAGGGATGCAAACCACTCGGAAATATGGACTGGTTCGGTTCGGTGGTTCACAAACTTTTTAAACCACCGGTTCCGTTCACTAAATGGTTTTTGGAGCTACTTAAGCCGCGGTTTCGGTTCGGTTCAGTGTTTCACGAAAAAGAAGCACGACTGAATATTGAGAATGGAGGGAAGGATACTCAAATCAATTTGTAACCTACAAAAAGTAATGCAGTCTAGTGACAGGTATAATAAAAGGTCGATCGGATATTGCAATGGAGGGATCACATGTTTTAAAATGTTTGACAATCAGCCAGTCAATCAATCAGTCTGATATATCGTAGCTTATCCCTTTCGACCCCAACTTTTTCTGTAGAATGAACATTTTTATTTTATCTTGAATCTTTTTGTATTTACTTAAAAAGTATTTGGACAAAATTTTGAGTCGCCACGCACATAGGTTTGGGCGCTACCGGAAGTTGCTTGTGAGCAACGTTGGGCCATAGTGGTAAATAAAATAAAAATATTTTTTTGAAAACAACTTTCAAATACTTTTTTATTTTGAAAAATTATGTATATGGTATTGAGAAGAGAAAACAATATTTATTGATATTACAGCACAGGTTTACTTTTCACTTAAGACATTTCGACCCTGGTTTAGTGTCTTGCACAATCTGCAACATCTCCTTTCATCCAATGTTGCCCAATATTCCACTTTATCGTAACGCTATATGCCTAGAGGATTCGGCTGGAACCCGTTCTTCTTTGACCGATGCGAAGACACACTGCTTTATGGGGAGCTCAGGGATACGGTCGAATTCTCTTTTTTTCAAACAAAGTTTTACCAGAACGTTGTAAAAGCTCAAGCCACTCAAACCATTTCTGGGGCGTATAGCACTTCGCCTAAATTTGATTTTCTCAGGGACAGACAACATCTGAAAATATGGCCCAAAAATCGTTTAGTGCTCATTTGGCTCACTTAACTTGAATTTTACGTATAGTACCTGTAGCAAATGTGTCCATTTCCTTCAACAAAATCAGACGAAGTAAACCAATTATCAAATGTTTGTCCTTGGAAAGAGCTTTTGCCATTTATTAACACTACATTTTAAGATATTCCCAACCCATATGAAGAACAGGTGCCTTCACCGACATATAGCGTTAAGTCGTAATCCAATCTCAATCTCAATAGTTGCTCCAAATTCTTCTCCAACACTGAAGAAATGTCTTCCATTTCATCAACACTTTCTTCTTCAGTAGATTAACCCAATCGAAGTTAATAATCCTCTCAATATCTTCATTTGACAAGCCTTTCTTTTTCCGTCTCATATCTAAGTACAAATATATTTACCACAATGGCCCAAGTTTGCCCACTAGCAACTTGACAACTTTGAAAATTACTTAGGCCCGATTTCTCAAAGGTTCCGGTTGGCCAACCGCCGGTCAAATTTGTTCCTTCAGTTGACAAGCGGTCAAGTGATTTGGTTTTCTCAACAGCAGTTTCATCCGATATCGATAAATTCCTATCGCTGCGTTAGGGTGACCAGTCACGGTCAACAAATTAGGTATTTTTTGTTATGGCTTTTTTAATGCTATTATTAAATGCTGCTGGTATTGATTGCGATGAATCAAAAGTTATAGCTGGGGACACTTGTTTAACTGCACGGCTTATCAAAGGAACGCTGACTACACAGAAGTCAGCTGCAGAGATAAGGAAGTTGCCACATGCATAAGAACGCAGCGCCGCCAAGTCCTGCTAACAATCCAAGTCGTAACAAATTGAATCGCAAATGAAGTCAAGGCTTTAGCTTTATCTCTAATCCTAGCATAAATGATTTTACATGTAGATTTTGTCAACCTGAATCATTGAACAGATCAGTTAAGTAATTAGGCTTCTTCCTGTACTCTCTAGCATTTTTTATAAGTTGCTCTGCCGCTTCAAACTCCATTTTCATTGCGTGGAGTTGAAAAATTCGTTTATTCATAAACATTTTGTGGCAGCAAATAATAAAATAAACAAATCAAATATTGGAGCCAGCTGTTTGTATAGCGATAAAATATATCGATAGTTCTATCGGCACTGAACTCGCGGTTAACTTTAACCAGTGCTCGAGGAGCGGTTAAGTCTACTCCTCCGGTCGCGCCACACACAGCATGAGATACGCAAATTCGGTTTAACTGCCTGTCAAGTTGACTAACCGCACATTGAGAAATCGGGCCTTAGTAGATTTTTATCTTGAAGCATTAACAATTAAGTTAAAATTGTTGTAGATAGAACGCGAACCTGATGATGCTTACAATAGTCCCTTCCCAAAAGTGGGATTTTGTCATACTATGTAATCGATGCAAGGCGATGGGTGTTACGATACGAAGCAAACATGATTAAAGGAAATCCTAATAAAATCGGGATTCATTATTTCATGCCAGAGAAAAAGAAAAAGTCAAAGCAATTGGCATTTCCGGGAGAAATTGCTTTAAAGAAGCCAAAAGCAATTCTATCCTATCAATTCTATCAGATTATTTTGGAACAAATAAAGACATTAACTATTTAGTATTACATAAGTACAACAAAATATGGGACAAATTCGAAGCGAAATTAAAAGAAGACAAAATATAGTTCTGTGCTAAAGATCGAAGCAAAGCTGCGGCATTTGAATTGAAATGCTTAATCTGTTAGTTTGGAAAATGTTTTAAAATACTTTGGGGGCCTTAAGAGATGAGCTTATAACACCGATATTTTATCATTTCCATGCAATTAACTATTCGCTTTCGACCTATTAAGGTGTTAATATTCTTGATCCGGTAGATTCAAACAAAACAGAAAAAAACCATCAGATATTTTATTAACCATATCCCATCGAAAGGAAGTTAACTTCAGTGCATGAGGTATAGCCAACACAGAATCCATATACTGGGCCCTTATTTCAAGCGGCATCTATTACAATAGTTAATTTCGCTTGTTTTTAAACTATTGCAGGGATAGGAACACAGTGGATCCTTGCGCCCTTGTAGCCCTTAAAAACTCACTTTCTTTCTATGTATCTATCTCCTCAGCGACTCACCTTCGATCTGTTTCATGGGACTTAATCCGCCCGTGGCATAGGGCGTGGCCCAATAATCATTTGTATAGCAATTATAATCCGTTAGATTTGTGTCCAGAAACGGCATTGTGGTGGTCATCATGGCACTTGCGCACTCCGTGGGACCCATCAGGTGAGTCATTTGTATCAAATAGAATTCCAATTCCAATTTCAATCACCATAAAAAAAACTCATTTAACTTTGAAGTTTTGTTTTGATTAGAAACGTTTTTGGCGCAGTTGTCAAATTTGATTATTGCACACACTCCACAACATAAACACGCGCACACACACACAAATGCACTGCCAAACAACAAAAAAATTCAAATCGTGAAAAATTGCACGATGTCAGTGCGTTGTCAATCAAAAGATCTTTCCCACTTATATGGGCCGTTCGCGTTGAATGGCAAAAATTTTTCACTTCTCTATTGACCCAAGCGATTGATTGACTTGCGCAAAAAAAAAGAATGTGTTGAGGTGTCTCAATTGCCACCTTCTTCCGGTCGAGTGTGAATTGATATCGAGCAAAAAAAAAAACAAAGATCCTCCTTCAACCGAACTCGTGCGCGTTGCATCCGTAGCGCCAAGCGTTTGTCTGCGGAATGAATCCCATTCAGATTCAGGCCATCCAATGGTTTCTGGTCTTTCCGTAGATATTGTGGGCGCTACCAATCGCCACTTGAGTACGGCCCAGCATCCAAATATAGACCATATCCAAGTGTGTGTCTGTCTGTGTTTGGGTTTGATCAGCCAATGAGTGAAGAGGTCGCCTCCTTATGCAAAGTGAACACATGCGGCCATATGGGCTTTTGGTCTCACTAGTTTCGAAGATCTTTGAAACGAGACAAACTAATGAACTCGACATATCTTTGGGTAGGGTATGCGAACAGATTTCTGGTGCCAAGTGTACAGTGGCAGCTGGTAAGAGGTGGAAAAACTTCGATTCTAGGTTGGATAATTTTATTCTGGGAATAACGAGATATACTTCAAATTCTAAGAAGGTTGTATTGTGGATCGTGGCTCGATTCGTGTGCTTAAAACTTGAAAACGACCGGATCAAATTGTATACTTTCTTCTGCAAGTTGGTTTGTAATTGCTACGCGAAGGTTTAGGAAAAAAGAAAAGAACGAAACATTTCGCATACTTCATTTTTCGGTTCAATTTAATTACAGTTCATTACGTAGGAGGTGCAGTAGGCGGTCAGTCCATTTGACAATTGTTTTCCAAATTTCAGTCGGATCTTTTTCATTCGTTGTATTCTTTATTTTGGCTATTCCAAAGGTAGATTAGATTATTCTTTAGTGAAAACTTTTTGAGCGATTTATCCAAAGAATACATGGTATACAATGAGCCAGAACTTAAATTTATCGATGTCAGGCAGGGTCTACTATAACTGACACAAAATTCAAACTTTTAGGTATTGAATTGAAGCATTCCAGTTAGAAGTAATAAATCTTTTTTTTTGTTATGGATCTGCATGGTCTTTTCGATGGGCAATCCGGCTGGCTCAGCTCATCTCAAGGGGGGATCTTCCCATGCCCGCAGTCCAACAATCATCGATATTAACCGAACTCTCATCACTACAAAAAAAAACGACAAAAACCTAAACTGGCAAAAAAAATCAACAAAAAAAACACAACAACCATTACCACTGCAAAAAATAAACAAAAGGAAATCCCAATGCTGGTGACTCAGGTGGAATCGTCACCGCGTACCCACCCATCCTGTGATGCTCCTCATCCGGCTTTGCGAAACATCACCCAACACAAACGGCCTAGAAGGGCCTAATCCTGGTAAGAATTCATCCCCCCTCCCCAATCGCAAAAATTAACCCATCATTTTTCATTTCAGCTTATTTGACAATTATATTTCCTTAAAATTAACAAAATCATTTAATCTAAGTTTGGAAACTTTAAACAGCCATTTAAAAAAAAATCTATTAATCTTCTCTTTTCAAAAACCTTTTTTCTCTCTTTTTATTTTTGCCCTTTAGCCTTCGTACTACTAGTCAGGGTAGAACTCCTCACCTACCAAGGGGCAAAATACCCAACAAGGCGTGTAAACTTTCCAAAATTTTGTCCCTCGTGACGAACTGCAAAAGATTTAGGTGCAAACCACCGCAACGAGAAATTTAATCCTACCTATCCTGATGGAGCTCCAGGGGATGGTTTTGGAGATAACGGATGGTAAATGGTACGAGTATATTTTGGAAACGGTCACAATTCGAGGTCAGCACTATCCCGGACACGGAGGACGACAGATATGGGACAATTACAAACGAAAATTCTGAGTATAGTATATATATAAATGTAAGTGAAAATAAATATGAATAAATATAAATATGAAATAGCAACGCTTGCTCACTACGCAAAAAAAATGTTTAATAATTAAATATATATATATTTTGAATGGAAAAACAAATGTAACCGAAAAAAAATGTGAACGATTTATGAACAAACAAAAAAATTTTAAATAAATTAATTAGTTGCAGTATCAAAAAAAAATATGACTGTTTGTTCTCCAAATAATACGGGCTACGGGTAAGCAAAAAATGCAAAATACGGCAAGCACAGGTAAGTATCCACAGGACACCAAGAAAAACTTGCGGAGTTTCCAACTCCGACGGCCATGGGATACTTATGGCCTAATTGGTTGCCCTTGGTTTCAACCGGGTGTCGCAATCTGGACACCTCTTCGGCCGATTCCGGATCGCCTTCTCTTAGCGGCACAATAGAACGGACTCACTCGGTTTTAAATGTTCCCCAGTGAAGATTTGGGACTCTCTGGTGTTCCTGCTATTCGGCAGCGCTGTGTATCCAGTGGGATGGAGCCAAAAAAAATGATTTGCCCGGGACTTCCTTCAGCGTTTCAAGCCACTTGGCGGGTGCCCAAAACAAAATAAAGCGAAACTAGCAATGCCAACATTTTCTCTGTGTGTATTAAACTGAAAGTCCTTAATAAGTGGTTCGACTGTTAAGTCATTGGCCTAAGTTGAAAAATGCAACTGTTTGGAATGGAAGTAAATTTAATTGTCATTTTTGTAGAGCTGTTTAAGCCAGAAAGTGGGGCTATCACTCTCAAGTAGCACAACCCACATAGAAAAAAATCAGATATATCCAGACTAGCATCAATATCAAAAGATGTCAGAATTCTGTCGATCCCGAATTTTTTCATTTAGGAGAGGATTGACTTTAGTACGAACTTTTCAGGCTCGGAATTCTAATCATGATATCATCTTTAGCTCGGGTGAGCTTGATTTAAGCGCGAAATCGGCATATTTCCCACATTTTGGATTCAATCAAGAATGTCCAAATTTGATTTTAGCACAATAAGTTGATTTGATATCGAAATCGGCATATTGTAAGTATACCAGAAAATAAACTGCGCTCAATATTCGAACTATAATGAATCCGAAAAAAGAATTGCTCAAGATCGACTTTAGTTCGACATTCAAACTCATTTTGATCCCAAAAAAGCATCCTATAAGAACTTCCTATTACAATGTTAACGCTCTGCTTATTTTGCAAAATCATTTCATGAAATGGGTCCGAAAATGCGTGCATAAGCACCATTTCATGATTTCGACTGCTCGCGAAAGTTGACTATGAATTCGCCGTCAATTTGTGAAATGCTGTGGCGCAGCCAACTGAACGTTGCGTTGGTGTTGCCAGATCTTACGTATTTTGTTTATCGGTCGGTTTGGGCGGGAGGTGAACTTTGGATTGATTTCGCATCGGCCTAGGGTCCAGAAGAACGAGCTAAAACGATATCTGATGAGCTTTAGCAACGTTTCCCAACTTTGAGTCTTATCGTTGTCTGCCAAAGTTTCTCAAAGTTTTCAAAGGGAAAAGGGACCCAGAAGATGAAAGATTGGTTGGCACTTCCTATTAAGGCAATTCTCTGCCTGGCGAATTTTTCGTCACTGTGCACACTGGCCGTAAAAGCCAAATTTTGGCATAAAGTCAAACAAAAAAGTGTTAGAATAAAAAATTACTTAATTGCTCTAATAGAATATAGATCAACGAATCCTAATTACAGGCGCTAAAGTTTTTTTGTGCATTCCTGGAATTTTGCCACAGCCCTGAAAGCAAACTTTTTTTTATCAAAAATTTCATTGCTCTGTTGCCGCCGGAACACGTGCAGTTTGTAACAATAATAAAAGCTAATTATTAATTGAACAAGTAGTGTTTGTGAAATGGATAATGTAGCACAAGGTATGTAAATTTCATTAGACAACGAAAAGTTTGTGCTTTTTTGTGTGTTTGTCGTTGTTTTCATGTGTTGTTGCTGTGTTGTTTTTAAGGCAAACCTAACCTAAGTGTGACATGTTTCGTGGAATAAAAGTTGGCAAACTGAAAATGCATTAATGTTCATTTAAATGATTATAACTCGGTTTAACTAATAGATTTTACTCATTTTTGCTCAAACTCGAGATATTGGTTACTGTTGCAGACTGCATTTAAAAAAAAACTTTGAATTTGATAAGTTTTGGGTAATCTCAGAAAAAAACAAACAAGTAAGGGATCTGTAGTTGAGTGCCCCGAGTACAAAATACCCTGTTTTCTTGACTTCTTGTGTATTCATACACATACCCTCACACTTACATAAATACACACACACTCTAACATACACGCACGCGCGCACTCGGTAACTGGCAATGCAAGACAAGCTAAATTGATTCGTATATAACTTCGGTGTTTTTTGTGCGATCTTATTGTACTTTTCAGAATAGTTACACAGAGAAAAAAAATGTAAAAACTACACGAAAATGTAGTTTTTCTACACGTTTCACAGGGATTTTCAACCCACTACGTTTGTGTAGCTATTCTGCATGCCACGTTTAGCTATCTCATTTCTACATGCGACGTGTAGCTTTTCTAATAGGCCTGAGTATTGGGTATATCGGTCGGGCAGGACCGACTTTAACTTACGCTCTCGTTTCTATATATGCCAGTACTATCAAAAGTGCCAAGTTCGTCTAACTGCGTTCGTCTAGTTGCTGTGGAACAAAGCGATAGATGTGCTCAGCCGGTAAGGAAGACACGCTGCCGTCTTCATATCGCTCCATTGAATTTTTGTCAATTCTTTCAAATATCTTTGAGAGAACTCTGCTCAAAAGATTGATGAAGGTGGATAAAGTGGAGAAACGATCTCCACATAGAAAAAAAACGGCGAGATAAATTCAGTCTGTTTTTTCTTAGAGTAGTCCCGGTACGAGCTAAAAATTCATTCTCGAATTACGGGATATTCTACTCAATTCAAGCTTTTAAGGCTTAACGCAAGCCTTTCGGGCTTGTTTCATTTCAGATGTGCTTACTTCAATCATTTTTGAGATTACATGTTCATAGATTAGGAACAAGAGCGGAAAAGTATAAATTGCATTTTAGACATGGGGCAGCAATCATGTGCTATGGTGCTGAGCGAAGAGATGCCATGCCATACGCGTTCAGTGCAAAGCTGCAAGGTTGTGAGTTCGAGTCCCAAATAAGACTACAATAATTTTTATATTTCATTGCAGAAACTTTAAATATACCGAAACTGGTGTCGGGTCTTGTTGAAGTGTATAAGGAAAGGATTGTCCTATGGATAATAGAGGAAGAAAGGAAAGGAAGAGGAATGTTTCTGAGGGCAAATTAATCTCGAACATGCTTAAAGTGATCCTGATTCTTTCTTTATCTTATCTTTATGGGATTACCCTAGGATTTTTGATCTTTTCAGCATTGAAAAAAGTGAGATCAAATCAATCTCTTTCTGGATCGGCTTAAGAATATCCGGGATTACCCTGTTTTTAATACTGTTTCGGATTGATGTAGTCCCGTATGGATTGATTTTTTTAGTGCAATCATTAGTTTGAGTTTTCTAGATCGCATGGGCTCCTAAGCAATTACAACGAATCTACAAATTGATCCCTGAGATTCAGGTTCCATCCTGAAACATGGATAAATCATATAGAAAGAAGAACAGAAAGCGGTTAAAATGTTATTAATTTTATTAACATTCTCCATTATAGCCAAACTTCACTGTGCCCACGCAGACAGACTCTCTTCCTCCACAGTATTTCTCGTCGATCGTTTGCCATAAAAACCTAGGCCACGCCCTCCAAGCGTCTCCCTGATGCGGAGGCGTGCGCTGACTCATTCGGGCCTTTGCCTTTGCCTTCGCTGCTGGTTTTTGTGGATGGGCCCTCAATTTTGGAAAATGATTTTAATTGGACTGCTGCCACATGGTCCAGCCTGGGTGCTTGGGCCATAAATACAAATTGCGCCATAACCTCGGCACTAAATAAACCATAAACACGAGAAGAAATGTGGCAAAGAACCGCGGGAGCTGTTGCTGCTGCTGCTGCTGAAAATGGCGTCTGTTTGCCATTAGAGAGCAGCAGTCCGATCAAAGTAAACGGCGCGGAGGAGAACTCTTTTTGCTGGTGTCTGGCTTTCATCACCCACACGCATCCAATTAACGGTAAATGCACCAGCAGCGGCAGCCGCCATACTTGAAAAAGTGGAATCCCATCTCTGGCCTTACCTGGCTTGCTATTTGTTTATCTGTGGGTTTTTGTATTTGCTTCTGGTATGCCTGTATTTATTGCTGTTCTCCCTCCGCCCTCCGCCCCGCCATAAATCTCCCACATCCAGTTGCGACCAGGATTTAATCATGTTGCTGCTGTTTACACTTGTTTTGAGTTAAACGCTTCGTGCGCATTCAATTTGTTTTCCACTTTTCTAATTTTTCATTTTTCCAACCAGATGGGTACATAAATAATTAATAATAATTTTAATGCTCTGCTGAACTGCACGATTTAATAATTGCCTGGAATTTGGTTAAGTATAAACAAAGCTGCAATTTGGCAAATTCAACACTTTGACTATAAACATTTTTAATTATCAATTGCAAATTGAAGTTCTGGGATAAAGCGAAGCATATTTTAGTGCTGCACACGGCTGCAAACACGCGGTCTATATCGATTCGGCCACCGGTCACCCCTCTCTGCTGTTGGCGCCAACTTTGTAGTAATTAGCCATGCAAAAGCGTCTTGTGCGAAAATGTGCACTTTGCCCTCGCTTAACACGGACTCTCTTAGCACGAACTCGGTCTTACACGGTTACAAATTTGCTCCCATCCCCCTTTTAACACGCTAAAAACCTCGTTCTTACACGATTGCAAAATATCGATATATATTTTTTTTGCTGTCAATTAACGCGTTAGTGCCTTTGTGCTTGTGTCACGCATGGGGCGCTTGTCGAAAAAGGGGAATCCCACATTTGATCTGTCAGATGTAAGCCTGTTTTAGTAGGTGCAAAAATCTTGAGCTTTGCAGACGCGTAAATAAAAAGTCAACGATTTTGTGTTAAGTAAAAAGGTGGTACAGCTTGATTAAATCAAAAAGTGAATACATAATTAAAATAAATAAATTTCAGCTTTTACAATGGCAGAAAGAAAGAACAGAGCTCCTTTAAAACGAAAAGTCATTTCTATAGAAACAAAAATACAAATTCTAAACCGCTTAGACAATGGGCAAACTACCACGGAAATTGCAAGAAGCCTTGATTTAAATGAGGCAACAGTTCGCACTATCAAAAAGAATGAAACTGAAATACAACGTGCAGGAAGCATTGGGTCATCTATATCTACAAAATACACCAGTAGTGCACGCGCACCAATTTTGGAGAAAATGGAAAGAGCACTTAGCATTTGGATTGACGATAGCTACGAAAAAAGATCCCTTTAAGCCAGCGGATCATTCAGGAAAAGGCACTCAGGACTTATGGACTGCTCGAGCAAAATGGAAAGCCCTCTTCCAGCATAGATTTCGTTGCTAGTAATGGATGGCTCGAGAAATTTAAAAAAGGTTCTCCATTCATAGCCTCAAATTTAAGGGCGAAGCGGCATCGGCCGATGATGGAGCTGCTACCACATACTCAGAAGAAATTCAGGGGTTCATTAAAGAAGAGCAATTCCTGCCCGACCAAGTTTTCAATGCGGATGAAACTGCACTTTGCTGGAAAAAAATGCCAAATCGAACTTTTTTATCAAAGAATGAAAAAGTAGCTACCGGTTTTAAGGCACAAAAAGATCGTGTTACACTGCATTAGGCGACTTTCAAGTAAAGCCAATGCTTGTTTATAAGTCTTTCAATCCCTGTGCGTTTAAAGGGATAGACAAGAGCAAATTACCCGTTTACTGGAAAGCAAATCCCAAAGCTTGGGTAACTGCAGAATTATTTAAAGACTGGTTCTTGAATTGTTTTGTACCTGAGGTTGAAAAATATTTAAAAAAAAAAAAATTTACACTTTAAAGCACTATTATTATTGGAAAATGCCCCAGGACATCCAAAAGATTTAACCCATCCGAATGTCAAAATAAAATTTCTTCCGCCTAATACAACATCACTTTTGCAGCCAATGGATCAGGGTATAATTTACACTTTCAAGACATATTACATCTGGCGCTTTATACGCTGGATTTTGGATACAACTGAAACTGACTCCATCGATGTAACCAGTTCTTGGAAGAAATTTTCTATTTTCTTTAAAAGAGATTGAGGTGTCAACAATACATAGATGCTGGAGGAAATTATGGCCAGAGGTTGTTAAAAGCCATGAAATAGAAGTGCCAAAATGTGGATTCCAGGATATATTGTACCTTGTTTACTTGATTGAAGGTGAAGGTTCCGACGACATGGCAAATGATGATTTGCAAGAGTTGTTTGAAGATGAAGAAATTAATGACGAATCATTGCTTGAAATTGCTGTAAATGAAGCAAACAATTCGAAATCAGATGACAGGAGCTCTGAAGAAACTGATCCGATTAGTTTAACGATAGAAAAGCTCCAAGAAGAATTCGTATATGCTAGCAGCTTGGAATCGTGCTTTTTAAATTCAGATCCGGTCATCGAACGACGACTTAAGTTTAAGAGAGAGTTGGAAAAAATACTTTTGCCTTATAAGGAGTGCTATAAAGAAGCTTTAAAAGCCACCAAACAATCGAAAATGACTGATTTTTTTGATAAGGAGCCACCAAAAAGAGAACATGTTGAAACGAACTGGCTTAAACCATAAATGCCACCAAATGCATTTTAAATTTGATATGAATAGAAACATATGATCTCCTTACTTTTTAACATTTTTAAGTTTCTATAAAGTTTAACCTGTTAATTAATTATATGAAGCAACTTTTTTAATTTAATACCAACTTCTAATTTTGAAAATATGAATGTTATGCATTTATTAAAGACATAAACATAATAGCTTTTGGTTAATTTTGAATAAATGTATGAAACTTTAATAAAAACAGACCAAATTTGAACAATAAACAATTTTTTTTGCTGCCAATTCTGAATTTTGAGAACGTAGCCCCTTATTTTGTACTGAATCCATGTTTCGCTTAACACGAGGATTTCTAGGAACGTAACCCCCGTGTTAAGCGAGGGCCAAGTGTATTTATTTATTTATTTAAATATTAGCTATAATACTACATTTGCAGTAAATAATATTTCAACTAATAGTGGAATAGGATAACGAGTAACAATACCTTAGATCCTATTGTACAATGTTTTTATATGGAATTTAATAAGTTGCAATTTTTAAGGAACATAGAGATAGTTTCGATGTTTGTTTTATTTACAGTAGCTAGTGCAGTAGATGGGGATTGGTTATGAAAAAGAGAGAACCGGCTATTCTCATATTTGGGGCAGATGTCAAGTATGTGAGTTTTGGTTAAATCCTGTCCACAATGTTGACAGGTGGGCCGTATGTTGCCAGAAATGAGGTGGGCGTATGTGAGTTGGCAGTGTCCGATGATGTTTGTTCGGGAACAATCTTTTGGGAAATGGATCTTCTCCCGTGTAGACTTTACTGCCTTGTACAAATGCTGGAAGGAGTTCCAGTCTATAGCTTGTTGTTGTTTTAGGTGCGCTGTAATCAATATTTGATGATCTTTTTCGATGCAGGGGATGAAGGTATATAGGGGCGACTGGGACGCAAGTTGAGCGGCCTCGTCGGCTGATTCGTTTCCAGCTATTTCTTTGTGACTAGGAACCCAAAAGATTTTAATTTTGGATGGTGTTTTGATGCAATCATCCCTAATACTGCTGACTATCTGGTTCCGATTACTGGGGTTTTTTTTTATAGCTTCTACAGAGGAAAGGCTGTCCGTACATACATATAACGAATCGTGCTGTATGTCGTTGGGCAAATCGAACTGCATGAAGAATGGCCATTGCGTCTGCTGCAAAGACCGAGCAATAGCCAGGAAGCCAGCCAGCTGATATTGTCGCTCCAGAAGTATCTACAAAGGCGAATGCAGTTACGTTCTGGTTCTTAGTTCCGTCAGTAAACAACCAATTCCAATCACCAAGGCGGAGCTTAGATGTTTCTTCTGCAAAAGCCACCAGATAGACTTTGCCGGAGGTAGAATTTTTTGGAAATTTTCGCAATGTGGTGATGAGCGATGAAGACCGTAAAAGCCAGGGGTGGTGTTGGGGTGTGCTGCTGTTTGGGTGGAGGAATAATGTTTAGTTCCTTGCATAAAGATGCACAGCGACGGAGTCTGTATTTTCTTTTGTGCTGCGTGATTATGCGAAACTCGGTTTGAAGAAGTCGGTTGGGCGTGCAGTATAATTTCTTTGATTAAGGATTCCACTGAAGGCAAACCTGCCTCAGCCAAAATGCATTTATACCACGACGAACCGCAGTATGGTATGCCGGAGTAAACAGCTTAATGTTGGATGCAGCGCTCCACCCAAAAATGGGGAGTCTTGTGCGAAAATTAGAAGCGCACAAGTCAAGAGATTGAGAGAAGCTCGGCTTAGGCCTAGATGTTTTATTGAGCTTTCCTGCGGACTATAAGTCAGTCGCCCAAAGCATATCAGATAACAGAAGAAGTCGCTAGATCGTAGGTTAAATTTTTCATTTCTATCATTCTTGTTGAACCGAACCGAATCCCCCCCCCCCCCCCCCTATTCAGGAAGAACCTTTTTCAAATCCCCCCTAGAAAAATCCTTAATACCCAGCTGCCCGCTGAGTATTGCATTGCCCAAATTGGAACATTCTGCACTGATGGAGTCTTTAAAGACCCCTTTATCTTACCAATCTGTCCCCCCAGAAAACATTTTTCCATTTATCGAGGTCACTTATATTCTATTGAGCAGTTGAAACTTGGAAAATTTTGTGCGTGGAACCCCGCAGTGGAATCATTGAAATGTGCTTTGCCAATAGGTTGGACTCGTCTGACTATTGTTTCTTATTGCTCTTCTTGTTCTTCTTTTTGAATTTGGAATACACGGGTAAGTCATCGCTTTCTTGAGGCAACTGACTCAGACTGACACGACATTTCAGCTGCTCCAAGGCCAAATCGTTTTCGAGTACACACTGATTGTTGTCCACATCCGTGTCGGTTGTGGTTTCGCCTTTGGGTCGGCGATAGGCAGCCAAAAAATCTAACCCATCTGAGGATATGGAGCTCAACTCCTCCAGTTCGTCATCACAGTCGGGCAGCAATTCATGGAGCTTACTTAGGGATCGACTAACCAATGGCAACGATCTGCAGGGCTTGACATATGCGAACCTCTCCTTGTCTCCAGCATGAAGTCCACCGCCAATGGCTGAGTTATGGGCAACCAAGCCACCAGTCTTCACCATATGATCATAACTCTCCTTCATGCTGGTCACAGTCCGTTGCGATTGCTCCAGTTTATCCAAATCCATTTCCTTTTCGCGAAATTGTTTGGGTGTAAAGACGAGCGGCTGCCAGAAGAGTTCCAGCGTGGACATACGCTTAATGCCCATATCCTCCAGCACGCTGTCATTGGGGAGGATGCGACCCTCGAAGGCCAAACGGCTAAAGCCCATGGGTACGCTCATGTTGCGGCCAATGCGAGATTTCAGATCACCCACCGTGCCAAAACGATCCGTTTCATAAATGTTTTTGCGACCATCACGAGTCAGCACCAGAATCTGCATTTTAAGTTAGTTGGATGGGAGGAGATGCAAAAATTGGGTGAGTGGTGGGTCTGATTTTTGTTTTTGTTTATTGTTGATACTGAATTTTTAATTTGATTTCAGTCTGGGCAAGGGACACACAAATTGACTAAACATAAATTTTGGGCATAACTTTATTCTCAGTGAACTATTTTCAAATAAGAATTAGAAATTAGAATTCGATGCCAGATTTTTGATATGTGGTAGGGGTTGACAAAGAAAGCAGACACGGTGCTCCGTGCCATTGGTGGAATGAGAAGATCAGCCGACTGAGGAAAGCCTGCCTCTTAGCGAGACGGCGCTCGCAAAGAGCATGGCACCGCCCAGACTTTGAGGAGAAACTTAAAATCTTCAAAAGAGCTAAGAAGATGCTGAAGAAAAGCATAAAAAGAAGCAAGGCCAGGGGCTTCCAACAAATATGCAAGGAGGTAGACATTGACCCATGGGGTACGGCTTTCAAGATAGCCACCAAAACTCCACGTGTTACGTGCCCTACTGAGCTCAGAAGAATAGTCGAGGCGCTGTTTCCCCAGCACCCACCACTCGAACAGGAGCATCCCATAGATGCCACGGACCTAGAGCAGGAAGTGTCTGTTGAAGAGGTGATGGCTGGATGTAAGCGCATTGGTGACAATAAGGCTCCAGGGCCATACGGCGTACCCAATTAGGCACTAAAGCTCGCAATCGCAACCAGAACAGACGTATTTGCTGAGACGTTTGGAAAATGTCTGCTGGAGGGAGCTTTTCCAAAGAGGTGGAAGCAGCAACGGCTAATCCTACTGCCAAAAGGAGGTAAGTCAGCCGATGACCCGTCAAGATACAGGATTCTTGAAAGGATTGTATATACTCGGCTTTTGGCAGTAGTCGATGAAAAAAAAGGCCCTATCTGAATCCCAATGTGGATTCCGTAAGGCACGGTCTACGGTGGACGCTGTCAAGGCGGTTGTCGATATTGCAACCAAGGCGATTAAGGGAACCCGGTGGAGATGGGGCACCAAAGAATACTGTGCTGTGGTAACACTAGACATCCGAAATGCCTTTAATTCGGCTAGCTGGTCGCGCATACTACGGGCGTTACACCAGTTTGGCGCACCTACAACGGATCATATCTAACTACCTGTCACACAGAGTGCTAGTGTATGATACCGAGGAAGGTCCAAGGCGTTACAGCGTGACGGCAGGCGTCCCACAGGGGTCGGTCCTTGGACCACTTCTGTGGAACATAATGTATGACGAGGTGCTAAGAGTACAACTACCCCAAGGCTGCAAGCTGATTGGGTTTGCGGATGACCAAGCGCTCGTAGTTGTAGCAAAGGAAGTTGGACAGCTGGAGTCAGTTGCAAATGCGGCGATAAGACTAGTGGGCAGTTGGATGAGGAGGCGGTGCTAATCACAAGCAGAAAGAAGATAGAGTTCACGAACATACTGGTGGACAATGTACTTGTGAAATCGAAGGAGAGCCCTTTCGTGGATGCTACCCAACGTAGGAGGGCCCAGAGCTGGAAGGCGACAACTACTGGCTGGAGAAGTTACCTCGGTGCTGCTCTATGCCGTACCAACGAGTAACAAGAGCCTTCAAAAGAAGCTTGCAACGCCTTACAGACTAAGCGCACTTCGAGTGATATCCGGATTCCGGACGGTCTCGGATAAGGGCAGCCTTAGTTCTGGCTAGCATGATGCCGGTGGATATACTCCAGGATATACCCAAAGAGGACCTTGTCAGCTACATGCTAGAGTCAGATTCCAACTGGAGAACCATTGGCGAGCTCATTATAGGCATCCAGAGCGATCTAAGAAGATGCGAACGAGAGCGACGCACAACCGAGAGTGCCTAAACTAGGCAACCCATCCCCGCGAAGTAATACTTAACGGTGATCCCGCGGGGAATGAGGTGTGCAGTTGTGAGGGGGTGTATTTAGTAAGTAGGCGCCAACGTTGTTGGTGAATCGTGCATACTGTTGGTACTGGCCAGCAGTATCTTTTGAAGATTTACATCTATCTATCGAATACTTAGAATCGAGTACGGAGAATCGAGTACTTTGTAGCGAATAACAAGTATCGAGTATTTAGTATCGAGTACTAAGTGACGAATACTTAGAATCGGGTACTGAGTATCGAGTGCTTGGTATTAGATAATAAGTTTCGAGTACTTAGAATCAAGTACTGAGTATAAAATACTGATTATCGAGTACTTAATATCGAGTACTTAGTATCGAATACTTAGAATCGAGTACTGAGTATCGAGAACTTGGTTTCGAGTACTTAATACTGAGTATCAAATACAGAGTATCAAACACTGGGTATCGAGCTCTTAATGAAGATTTACATCTATCTATCGAATACTTAGAATCGAGTACCGAGTATCGAGAACTTGGTTTCGAGTACTTAATACTGAGTATCAAATACAGAGTATCAAACACTGGGTATCGAGCTCTTAATGAAGATTTACATCTATCTATCGAATACTTAGAATCGAGCACCCAGTATCGAGAACTTGGTTTCGAGTACTTAATACTGAGTATCAAATACAGAGTATCAAACACTGGGTATCGAGCTCTTAATAACGAGAAATTTGTATCAAATACTTAGAATCGAATATGGAGTATAAAGTAACGCACAACCGCAAGAATGTCAAAGGCGGAGCATATTGTATACAACATGTTTCACATCAAGGCCTCGTGAGAGTTAGCCGCACACACACACCTGTTTTTCAAAGTTGATGACAGCCTTTTTAGTCGACTTTTAATAATAAATAAAAAAATAATGCTTATTTTTACCTAATTTGACTGAACTAAAATTCAAAATTTGGATTTCGATTGATATCGATAACATCTGTCATATTATAACATATCGATAGTTGTACAGCCTTGCCACCTTGTTGTTGCCAACGGTTGGTCATACTGAAAATTATTATTATTGTCACGCGACTCGCGTGACTTTTATATCGATACCGATACGATAAATATGTAAAATTTACTAAAAATAAATAGCAAAGGCAGCAACAGCAGCATTAAGTTAAAAAATGTCAACAAATTCCTCACCCTGCAGCACACCAGGCAGCCGGGCCATGGCCATAGCCAAGGCACAGACCACCGCATTGGCCGAATTCAAGAAACCCTCCTCCATGGTCAGGAAAAACAAACCCAAAATTCTCACCGAAGAGCGCTACATCGAAGAGATGGCCAAGATCATACAGAGGGACTTCTTTCCCGATTTGGAGAAGTTGCGTGCCCAAAACGATTATCTGGATGCAGAGGCACGTAGGGATTTTATTCAAATGGCTGAGATACGGGAGCGCTATAGTCTGGGCCGGTTGCCAGGCGGAGGACGCGGTGGCAGCCAGAGAAACAGAAGGCAGCACAATAATGGTAAGGTTGACTGTGTGGCAAACGTTTTCCTTAAACTAATACCAGCATTTACAGCCATGTCTCCTGCCACATTCGAGACGCCGCTAAGTCAGGGACTAGGCGGCAGTACTCCTTTGCCTAATGCTCAAGAAACACCCACTCCATCATCCGATGATAACAGCTCGGTGAAGGGTGGTGGCCCCATGTCGGCGGGGCAAATGTCACTGGATGCCTTTCTGCAGCATTTCACCAGCGAAGACAACAACAGTTTTCAGGAGATAATCGAAACAGCCGAGGCCAAGCTGCGCCAGAAGTACGCCGTGCTGTATAATCATGAGAAATTATCGTCCGAGCAGTTGCAAAAGGCCTTGATGTTGCCCAGCATAGAGAAACAATTTGAGGAACCCGACCCGTTGAGGCGTATTGAGACCTGGAAATACACCAATATGAATTCTATAATGTATGTGCCAGAGGGTGTGGAGATGACCGAGGAGGAGCGTGTACAGGCAGCGGAACGTAGGCAGAGCATACAGCACAATGCCACGCGACTGCCCGAATGGGATTACCCCCAAAAAGAGGGCGGCGATGAGAGTGCAAGGAAACCTGCAGTAGTAGTTGATGCCAATACACCCCGCATACGAGGCTTTGACTTGCTACGCTCGCCCTCGCCCCGCCCTGGGGAAGCCTTTTCCCCCCTGATGACCTGGGGTGAGATAGATGGCACACCCTTTCGTCTGGATGGCGGTGACACGCCATTACGTACGACTCCCGGTCCCTCGTTTCACATCAATGAGAACTCCAGGCGCGAAAATATAGCCATTGCCTTGGCCGAAAAAGTCAGCGAGAAAATGCGCAACCAGAAGCAAATGGCCTTGGATACGGCACGACGTAATATTGGTTCACCATTCGTACGCTCAAGCATGGAACGTTTGGCCAGCATGTCACCCGCGGCTCAACGTTTGGCTACCGGCAAACTGGGACTGCGTAAAACGCCCACTCCCGGGATTACACCCACACCAACGGCTGTGCTGAGGAAGCGTAAGAGTAGTACACCGTGTGCGGTGAGAAGCAGCAGTAACACACCCATCCGACAGCAGCTGATTGATACGGGCTCCACACTCACCGATGATTTGCTCAAAATACCCACCAAACGACGCACAGCTGCAGCTGATTTCTTTTAGCATGTGAAAACTAAGAGGAGGTACATAAAGTGTATGGATTGTAAGAGAAAGGAAGTCAATGTTATTCCCACATTTTTTTAAGAGATCGCCACGTAAAACCTTTTAGTTTCAAAAGAAAATGTAGTAGAATTTTTTATTTGGTCTGCAGATTTTCATATTTGCATCTAAATGATTTGATTTTATGTCATTTTTGTTGCTTTACTTATTAAGGCCTTGGAATTCTGTACAAAGGCAGGGAGTCCTAACATGACGGTAATAAAAAAAGGACTAATTTTCAAGTTATCTTCTATATCGCGGTTCGTTGTTATCCACTTAAATTCGCTTTTCGCGCTTTTGCAAAGGCAAAGGAATCGATTATTACGCTGAAATCCAACTGCATTGCTAACTCGGACTCCAAACATAAAATCGACAGATCAGTAAGACGCTTTTGTGTATAACAAGGTCTGTGGAAGTTTTCGACTCGCGATAAAACACTGAAGGAGCGTTTTCCACTAGCAACAGTGACAGGGAGAGTACGAAAAATTCTCAAAGAAACGCAGACATTTGGAAAAAGATTCTGAAGAGTTTTTGAGTACAGAGCGTTGAGCAGTCCAAATGGAGAAAGGTTCTTTTTAAAATTATCTACATATATAAGTTTGAGGTGGACGATTTCATCTTTCAACTCTTCGGAAACATCAGCTTCGTACTTCTTCGTAAATTTCCATAAAAAATAGAACACTTCATTCAAATTTTTTACTGCTTTGAATCTTTTCGTTATATCTGCAATGACCGAACGATGATGCTGAGGAAAGTGCTGGTCTTGAACTTTTCTTCTTCAAAAATGATGTCGATTTTTGGACTTGCTTCATCATCCAAAAATACCTTTGCACGTTTTCTTTTGCGAATTGTTAGCAAAGTTTCAGGAACGTTCTATCCTCTTGCGACAAGTTTACCTTCACTCAGAATGAGACCCCATCGATTTCGTATGAACTTCAAATCTGAAACGAGAGCCTTCAGATTGTCAACTTCAACGTCTATAGTAGCTCCACTTGCTTGATAGCACTCCAAATTTTCAACCAAATCGACGAAATCAAAATACATTAGTACGAATTCATGTATTTTTGAATACCCTTGATGTCCCGGAGAGTCTCCGCTCTCAAATTGAGTTACTTCAGTTCGTAAAGTGCTGCTTGTATTCCAGAAAGATGTTTCGCGAAAGATTTAACCACGTCAACTCTTGCAGACTATCGCGTATCGGACAAATTGTGTAAGGAAGAGGGAATTTTCTTTTGAAGAAGTTCCCATCGTTGAGGGCTTCCACTGAATATGTTATAACATTTCTCAATGACTACGAAAATGTTATAGCTTTTGGACATCATTCAGCGAAATCGATACCAAAAAGGTTCAGGCTATGAGCTCCGCACGGTGAATAGACAGCCTATGGATTATCATCACAAATGACACTATTCGCCCTTTGGTACTGACCGCTCATGTTTGTTGCGTTGTCATATCCTTGTCTCCGGCAGTCGATCAATGGTATATTTAATTTGCCCACCGTTCCTCGGCTCAGGTTCGCGTTATCACTACCAGTTTTTTTTATAACAATCATTCAGGAAGTCCTACGACGTTTCTCTATTCTCTATACTATTACCGTCGATAATGAAGGAATATGTTTAGAGCAAAAGAACTTTTAAATGACCTAACGTCTGATTGCGAAGAAGAGAAGTTTATGAAAGCAATATTCAAATATCAAATATAAAAGTAATGGCCAAATGTTTTAAAATTCTGGAAAGGCCATTAAAACGAAGAGCTTAAAAATATTGGCTTAACTATACTAGCTGTTCCAACAACACAGGTATCAGTTAAACGAGCATTTTCAACACTGAAGTTTGTTCTTTCTGATCTTAGGCCCCCCGCACACAGAAAGCGGAGCGGAGCGTAGCACATCCGCTTAGAGAGCGCGCACACCGACAGCTTAGCGGAGCGGAGAATTTTGTATGAAAAATTCGTAAGCTCTTCTAGCTCTGCTCCGCTTCGCTTTCTGTGTGCGGGGGGCCTAAGTGCTGCTTAGTATAGATGAACAGCTCCTCGAAGATTTAATGGTTATTAACTTTGGCCCTTTGGGGCTGTGTCAAGCCATTTTACATTTAAATATTCCAAATTTCTTCGTTTTTTTTAATGCTTTTCACTGCTGATACCTTTTCGCACTAGTCGAAATCAATCATAGAACGTTTTAGCAGGCTCCAGGTGTTAGTTCATAACTTTAAAACAAGGAGGGAGGCCTCAGCCGCAAGATCTGCTACTGGACGTAAAATGGGTCTAAGTGAGAAAATCTTTTTTGTTTTCAATGTGACAAGTTTTTAATTCGGCACAGACGAAGTGATCTTTGCCATCTCGTTTCTCTTAAGGTAAGTCGTAAAGATCTAAAACAAACTAAAGATGTAATCAACTGTTGAAAAGTCTATTCTGAACCCAAAGATGTTTTCGTTTTAAAATGTTTTTTTTTTCACCACCCAGTTTTCTAATCGCATTAAAAGCTTAGATAGAAGCGAAGGGTTATGCCCTTATATGGGAAGTGGTTCGCCTTAGTTTGTGTATAGGAAGCTGTCAATTAACTATGTACAAGGTGGGCCAAAAGAAGTCACCGGTCCAAAAGAAGTCACCCTATTGGAAGATGCTCTTATTTTTACAAATAGCCGCCAAAATATAAAGAGGTAAATATTATATATATTCTACATCTGTTTAGTCCACAAATGTCAAATCAGATCTGACTTTGGCAGCTATTTGTAAAAATAAGAGCATCTTTCAATAGGGTGACTTCATTTGGCCCGGGTGACTTCTTTTTGTATATCAGCAGAGTCAAAGATGGCATTTAAGTTCCTCGCCAGAAGCTTTATTTTCTAGCAGCCTCAACGCCTCCCACACATTGATGTAAATAGAAAATTTGTAATTGGAATAGAAAATGTATAAAAATCAAAGTTTATTCAAGGAAAAAAATGAATAAAAATAAGAGTTATCTAATGTTAAATCAAGATTTTTGTATGTTCAAATTTGAGACCGTTTCAACTCTGAATTCCCCCAAGCTTTGTAAATGGATTACCTTGGGCTGTTTAAGTACACACCAATCAATTTATACTTCTTATATACTAAAATTCTCTAATAATTATAATAATCCACATGATCACCGGATTTAAATTTTTGCGCCTCCAATATTTGTATAAACTTCAGGGCCGTCTGTTCCGCACTCAGCATTTTCTTGGACTCTCGCTGCTCCCGAAACATGGCCACCACAGCGGGATCGTGTGCTTCACGCTGTACCTGAACCGTCATTTGGGTATCTATCACTCCCGGGGCATAGTTCAGGACCATAGTCAACTCTGCGGACTCCTCCTTGGCCAGCACACGAAAGTACATCTCACGTGCTGCCTTGACCGTGCAATAGTGTGCCATCGAAGAGAAGGGTTCCAGGGCGGCCAATGTACTCAGATTTACCACCAATTTGGGCTGTTTGTGAAACACTCGCATAAACTCAGAGTTTAAAGCCAAAGCGGAGAAGAGATTCGTATGATAGTAATGCTGCAGGTAGTCCGTGTCCGTGCCAATCTCTCGGGCATGTTTACTGGTGTCACCCACTGTGCCCGCATTGTGTATGACTATGGCACGTTGAAAGTCTTGCGCTGAAGTTCCTTCCAATGATTCCTCTAGTATGCGCTTAAAATCCTCTGCTTTTGCCGATGCCAGCTCCAAGGTGTAAGTGTATACCCTCAAGTCCGGCTTTTCAGCCACAATACTGGCCTTGGTCTCATCCAGCAGGGCTTGATTGCGTGCCATTAGCACCACCACCGACCCCTGGGCATCCACACGTTTCGCCAATTGTTGGGCAAACTCTCGTCCTATGCCACGAGAGGCTCCAGTGACCAGTAGGTAAGTCTTTTGCTTCAGCTCCATGATTTTACACTGTGGCTTGGGGATTTGCTTTTACTTTTTGCCAACAGGTTGTCTGCTCAACTGGCAGCTGTTTGGCAGCTTTCGTGCGAGCTTTACGCTCTCCAAGCTTTGGCTTGAACTTGAAAGGTTATCGCCTGCCCCTGCCCATGTTTCTATATGGCATTTAAATTGCGATTGCTATTAAATGGTAATTGCTTAATTAGAATTGCATCATTAAAACAATTTGCAACAAAGTTGCAAAGCTTTAAAGCTTTGTAGTGCAACTTTGGATTACATTTACCCAGACTAAACCGGATTGGACTGGCTTGCAGCGTGAATGAGCCTCCGAAAAGTATGCACTGGGCGAGAATCGATGCTTGAGTCGGAGCTATCGTTTCCCCAAAGGCTTTAAAAAGCTAAGCGGTTGCTAATCTTTGCTGTTCCCAGAGTGTGAATTAAACTGATCAAATCTTAGACAAACGACAGGAGATAGCATACAAGTTTTCTTAGCAATTGATAGGCAAATTTTTTTTGAAACTATCTGAAACTTCTACTATGTATGCCTGCTACGATGAAAAATAAAATATTGATTTATATGAACATGAGACATTAATCCTTTATTTTATAGACTTATAGAACATTTACACTAGGACTGCGTTATGCGTTAATAGCCAACATTTGGCTAACTGTTAGCTATTAACGCATTGCGCACTCTTAGTGTAAATAGCCTATTAGACGAAATGGCATAGAGTTAACCAGTGATTGTAGGTGAGATGTGTCAATTTTTGCCCAGTGTAGCACTATTTGAGCTCTTTTTTTGTCTCGAATTGCATGCAAATCTTAAACACGCTAGCTAGCTAGGATAGGATACCCCAGAGATCATCAATTGGATTGAGGTTGGGATTCAATGCTGGCTACTTTAAAACTGGCATATTTCTCTCATTAAATAACTTGGTATATAGGTTTGCGTTGCAAATTGACGCATTATCCTGCTGAAAGGTCCAATCATCGTCATAGAACTGACCGCCAAGCTCCTCCAACTCTGCTTTCGACAACTGTGCAAACATTCATTTTTGTCGATATGAAACACATCGGACTCCTTCCTTTATAGCAAAATGCGGCCATTGCCATTACCGTCCCACCACCATGGCCACGCTTATAACAGGTGCGACTATTCTCTCACATATTTCGCAAATATTTCTTGCAACTGCCAGCACCGTTTAGATTATATTCATTTTCGTCACGAAAAATAGCATTTCGTCCTTCTTCGTCGCAGAATTGCCTACCCATGGGCGAACTCAATACGCGCCTTTATAAGGCGAGGTAAAAGCTTAAGTTTTGGTATCATACACGGATTTTCATGGATAGTCCTACTCCTTCCAATTGAGCCTTTTTCTGTCCATTGCTCATTACTTCCACGACTGCAAGTCGGTGCACAGAGGGAAAAGACGTGTTCAGAAAATAAGATTTTTTTCATCTCAACATATGAACAGAATGTTTTCTCAAACTTTTGGGAACAAATGTTTCGAATGTTCATGAAATGAGCACAACGCAGCTCACCTCAACCATCGCACCGAAAAGTATAAGTTGCCATTCAGACGTGCGGCTTAGCACTGGGCAATAGCCTAACCGTCTAGAACGTCCGTTACCCGCCTACGTACGCATTGGCCTCTCCAGGTAAATTTGATTTAATTCTGTTCGTCCATATCGAACTGCTTTATTTTAGACGTGGAGTATTGCTGATGTCGCGTCCACATGTGGTCATCGCTGGTCATTTTGTGGATTGCGACGCATTGATATGCATCTCAATTTCAAAACGATTTGATATCTCCGTGCGGACACTGGAGCGTACTGTGCAATTTATGCCACATATACATAGGTAGTTACTTGCTTTCTTAATCTTTCCTCATACTTCATCGCTCTTTCCTAGTGTCCGTCTGTCTGCCCGAGAAGAACGAAGACCAACAAATTTGGTTGGGCCGTCGGTTGGGGTGCTTTGAATCCGGTCTCCCCTCTGCGTCCCAAGACATTAGCATTTTTTTCGCATTTTTATTGTCAAGAAAAGCTTAAAGATATTACATGTTTTTTATATCTAAATAGGTTTAAGTATTGGTAGACAAATCCAAGACGCAGTGGGCGAAATGGTCGATCTAGCGTCGTTTAATTCAATTTTCAAAGTTTTTGTTTGAGTCAAAACTGAGTCTCTATCGATTACTAATATCGCACTGAGCGTATCAATAGGTTCTATTTCGATTGACATGCTCTAGTTGATCAGCGATGAGTAGTCAAATACAACATACGAGGTGTTTTGAAAAAGTATCGCGAATTATGTGTTTTTTCAAAAATTATTTATTTATTCATGAATATCTATTTTGTCCCCTTCAAAGTAATCCCCAAGAGATACGGTTTTTCCAATCTTCGAAGCACTTCAAAAAAATCATTTTTTTTTATCTTGTTCAGCTCCTCCTTCGATGCCGTCTTTATCTCGTCAAGCGTAGCGTAACGTCGTCCTTTAATGGGCCTCTTCAGTTTAGGGAACAAGAAAAAGTCACAGCGGGCCAGATCTGGGGAATACGGTGGCTGCGGCATCATTAGTGTGTTGTTTTTGGCCAAAAAGTCGCGCACAAGCAACGATGTGTGAGCAGGGGCGTTATCGTGGTGCAAAAGCCAATTTTTGTTCTTCCACAAATCCGGGCGTTTCTGGCGGATTGCTTCGCGCAAATTGCGCATAACTTGCAAGTAATATTCCTTATTGACCGTTCTTCCCTGTGGCAAGAACTCATGATGCACCACGCCCCTGCAATCGAAGAAAACTGTCAGCAAAACTTTCACATTCGACCGAACTTGGCGCGCTTTTTTCGGTCTTGGTTCGTGCGGCAGCTTCCATTGAGATGATTGAGCTTTGGTTTCCACGTCATAACCATAAACCCACGATTCGTCACCAGTTATGACCCTCTGGAGCAAATTTGGGTCGTCGCGGACAGAGTTTAACATCTCATTAGCAATGTTCATGCGATGCTGTTTTTGGTCGCAATTGAGCAATTTTGGTACGAATTTCGCGGCGACCCGTCTCATGCCCAAATCATTGATAAAAATCGAATGGCACGAGCCAATCGATATGTTAAGGTCCTCAGCAACTTCTCTAACGGTGATTCGACGATTGGCCAATACCATTTTCTCCACTTCATTAATTTTTCGTCTGTTGTTGAAGTGCTCGGGCGTCCGGCACGCTCTTCGTCGTTCACATCTTCTCGGCCTTCTGAGAACATTTTGTACCACCGATTAACGTTGCTTCGGTCCAAGGTAGCTTCTCCGTATGCCACAGTCAACATTCGGAATGCATCCGCGCACTTAATTTCGTTTTTCACACAAAATTTGATACAGGTTCTTTGATCCATTTTTTTGAATAGGTAAAAATCGAAGACGATCCAAAACACGTGCAAGCAAAGCAGCTGTCAACAATTAAGTGAACATTCAAAATGGCCGAGCTTGTCGGCATAAGTGAGTGACATGAGTACCAACATTACGCCACTAAACAATCGAAATTCGAATATACGTAACCCGCGAAAATTCAAAATTCGCGATACTTTTTGAACACACCTCGTATGTTTCAGCAGGTGCATCATTACCAAAAAGCCGAACGACTCACCTCAAAGGGTCTTTTTATACCCTTGCAGAGGGCATTATAAAATTGTGCGGATGTTTGTAACGCATTGAAGGAAGCATCTCCGTATATATATTCTTGATCAGCATGACGAGCTGAGTTCATTTAGCCTTATCAGTCTTTCCGTCTGTCCGTCTGTTTCTATGCTATCTCCTCCGTCAGTTTTAAAGCTATCCTCACCAAACTTTGCACGAAGTCTTTTGGTACAAATACGCTGCACATTTGTCGGAACCGGCCGGATCGGATGACTATAGCATATAGATGTCGTAGGAACGATCGGTCGAAAATCTAGTTCGAGTGAGAAAAACTTTTTTGTTTTTAATGAAAACGTTATTTTTATTGGCATATACTTATTTTATATACTTAAGCACATTTCTACAAAGTTTAATCAAAATCGGATGACTATACCATATAGCTGCAGTATGAATGATCGATCGAAAAAGAAGTTCTAGTGAGAAAAACGTTTTTGTTTTAAATGGGATCGACTCCAAATTTCGTAATTAACAGTGTATTATGCTTTTCTATGATTTGACAAAGTTTAGTCGAAATCAGACATCTTTATAGCAGAGCTAGCAAATAACAATTGAGCGCTTTTCGTTGTCTCAAAATAAGAGTTATTTGCGGACCTTTGAGCAAAGATTCAGAGATGAGCCGTTCTCATCGGCTCTTGAACATTTCGCTCTTTGCTCAGCGAACAACCAATAATTTTTATTCCCTTTTGCTCTGTTCACTCGCTGACCGAATGGCTGTGAGTGAAAATTTAAAAGTCATTTGCGTTTGTGTGTGTGTTCGTGAGAGCGAGGTGTCTGTGTGGGCTTGTGACTCACAGTTGCTAGGCAAATCAGATCACTTTGGGTCATTAAAAGGGCTGTATCTTCTAAAGAATTTCATTTAAACAAATTTTTTAGGACGATATTCTCAAATATCCAAGCTATTAAAAAATATGCAAAAAAATCGACAAAAAAATTTTGCCAAGCAGCAATACATAACTTACAGATATTTTGCAAATCTGAATCAAAAATAAGATAAATTTTAATTATAGTATTGAGAAATTATGTTTTAAGTTTCATTGCCAAAAAAGACAAATTAAAGAAGTTAAGACCGTTCACCCCCACCCGCCAACTATGCGACGCCCGCTGGCAGGTACAGAGACCTTGAAAAAAAAGACCATTCAGGCTGAGTTTTTGATTTTTTTGCTCAGCTGCTGACTCTCAATGTGCGAGCGCTCAGTCAGACCGCTCTCAATAAATGGTTATTGAACGAGCAAAACAAAAAGAACTCAACTGAGAATAGTCAACTGAAAACATAAACAAAAAACTCAACAGAATATCAACAACATAAACAAAGAGAATCGAAGTGTTCTGCTCAGAGCGAGAGCAAGCGTGCATGAGTTTTTTCGGTTTTGTTATTGAGCAGACCGCAAAGGGAAAAACGATCAATTGTTATTTACTAGCTCTGCTTTATAGTAAAGATACCATAGAAAAGTAAGGTCCAAAAAGTAGTCTTAGGAAAACTTTTTTGTTTTCAATGGAAGCTGCAAGGGTATACAAAACTTCGGCCGAGCCGAAGTTAACTTTGCCCTATTTTTTATAAGAAAACTGTAAAATAAAAGTTTTTACGTTTTACAATCTCACTAACAATTTCTTTAAGAACTTACACGCGTACGAGATCGCGTAGGGTTCAGCTAGTTTAATATAAACACATTCAATAAAAATCTACACTATTTCCCGATTTAAAAATCTCTATATATTAAACCATAACACTTTCATAAAAACCTTTATTTATATTTGTGAACTTTTAACTGCAAGGGTATTTACACTTTGGCTTTCCCCCAGTTTTTTCTGATTAAGTTTAAGTTACCTCACTCGGCTTCAAAGAAGCTTATCAAATCAAGTCAAGTCTCTCTCTCTCTATCTCTATCTCCCTCTTGCTCTTCCGCTCTATCTCTGCAGACTTCCCGTTGTTAACGTCATCGTTTCCATCCACGTGTTAAGTGTAGCACTTTTTGTAGTAATTCTTATCTCTTATTGAAAGATCACTGACATAATCAAGGGTGTTTGTAAGTGCGGAATAGTTTATGTAGTAGAAAACTTATGAAATGATTCATCAGCTTAGACCAACTCTTAGCTCTCTCTGTGATGGATCTCAGAGTCAGCATTGCTCCCTCCTAGCCCCCACCCCAAGAAAAATTCATTTACATATGTTTTTCCATTTCCTGCTGCATCAGAAGTAACCAAATTTTATTCATCAAGGCCATAAAGTAAGCATTCCAATCCATAATCGCATATAGAACCAAGTCGGGCCCAGACACAGTCCACCCAAATGGTGCTACTCATAAGACAAATGTGTCATAGTAGTCCACATCATGACCGGACACAAAGGAGATCTGTTCCAGTATATTGATCAATTTCAGTGTAGCCTCCAAGGGTTCCACACAAGGAGCCCTTGGGACACCAGGCATTACATCCCTGGGTGTGATGACATTTCCATTCAAATCGGATTGGGTCTGATGGGTGTGCAGTAAGCCGGGCGCATAGTTGAGCACATTCACACCCGCACGTCCCTCCTCCGAGGCCATGGCACGGAAATACATATCCCGGGCACGCTTGCACGAACACAACAGACCACTATAGACCAGGGGACGCACTTGCAGCGACGAGGTCACATTGATGGTCAGCTTCTCCACGTCCTGGAGTTGGCTGCAGTTGAGCCAAAATTGATTTAGTGCCACCGGTGCATACAGTTGATGCTGCACATAGTTCGTCCACTCCTTGGGCACTTGGGGTTCCAATAGCGCATGGGTGGCAGTCTCACCCTCGTTGTGCACCAGTATGGAACGCTCAAACTTTGCTTGCTGGTGAAGTTTCAATGCCTGCTCCATGAGTTGTACACCATTGGCATGCTGTGCATCCAGTTTCCCCATCTGGAGATGAATCATGTTGGGCTTCAATTGAGCTTGAAGTTGTTGCTTCAACATTTCCAGCTTTGCCTCATTGTCATCCAGTATGAGGGTTACAGATCCGGGAGCCAAGCGACTGCATAGTTGTAGTGCCAGGCTATGACCCAAAGGATTTGAGACGCCACTCAGCACCAGGAAAGTGCGCCTATTTAAGTCCATTCTTTTTGAAGCCATGATGAGGGAATTGAGAGATTGCTTTTTAGTTTTTGTTACGAACACTTGGAGGTAGACAACTGTACTGAACGCCAGATGAAATTCAATCAAACTGCTGGACGCGGTTTGGCGCTGATAAGTCACAGATTTCTATATATGTACCGAAATGTGTATTTGTTTCATAGACTAGACGACGTTTGGCTTGCCATTTGGTGTATTAAAATCTCTTGTTGCCAGGCCATTAAAACTTTGTTTATAAAATATAAAATTACCCAAATGTTGTCATCTTATATATAATACCAGCTGTTTACCCGGCGACGTTCGGGTCATTTGATTTGGGTGGATATTTTTCCTAAGAAACTCGCAAAAGATCGAAAATTTCACACTAATAATACATATTAATATCTTACTTCATTTTACCAACCTATACATAAAATTTCAAATTCATAGCTTAAATAATTTCGGAGTTATGGCTCTGAACCACTTTTTAACCGGTTCAGTCAGCAGGCCCAGCACCAGGAAAATACCGAAATCGAATTTTCTTCCCACTATTAAAGTTTATCGTTACTAGAACTCAATCTTTTAACAGGTAATGCAACTTATAAATTATTTTTTAATTTAATAGATTGGTTTCTTTCCATTTGGACCGCTGTTTGTAGGTTATACCCTTGTTCCACTGGCACATTCAAGAGATCATTCTCGAAAAGTGAATGTTCCTTGTTCTACTGACGGATGAGCTTTACGTTCACCGTAACGTGAACAATGAACAGCTGGTTGGATTGCTTTGCTTGCAATTGTGTGTTAAAGTTCGCCTTCCATATGTCAAGGAGGATGCTCTTACGGTTGGCCCTTCATGTTGCAGCCAGTTTTCGGTATGCATTCATGGGAAATATGATGACAATTTTACATTCTACAACAAATAAAGGAAAATTGGCGTATATCTTGGCCATGCACAACCCATGGGCGCAGTCTGTTTTCAATACAGGTGGCCATAAACTCTTCCCACTCTGCTAAACATTCTCCCCCTGAACTAAAACTCTTTCCACCCATGATGTTGCCATCATTGCCACTGACCAACAGCTGTTCTTATTGGTGACTTTTTTGAATTCAATAGCATATCGATTGAAAATCTAGCTTTCTGCGGGAAAAGGCTAAATCATTTTGCCTTTGGCTAGGTCATCCGTCATGGATGATCTGCCGAATGGACATTTATATCTTATAGGGGAATACACAGAAAGAATGAGTTCACTTAGCTCATCCAGAGAATGACCTCTAGAATGTGCCAGTGGAACAATGGTATTATTCATATACAGTTGTGTTTAAGCTCGTTTTAACATCAGCTAATTCTGTTACTACCTCTGTTTCGAAATATGATACCCAAATTAAATTTCCCTTCTTATACGCTGATTCCACGTCACTGGGTGCACCAGACTGATACCGTGTCTGTACCTTATGCCAAATTTTTGAAACAGTCAGTTTTGAAACATCAAATCTAGCTACGGTTTCATTTATAGCTCCTTTATGGGGTTAGGTGGGTTTCAAAATTTCAAAAAAATGTATTTTTTTTTGTTTATCTTATAATTCAATATGCTTAGAATATTCTCTCAAAGTTTTAAAACGATCTGAGTAATATTTTAAGAAATATAGCCTTCGAATGTTCTACCCATCAGGCTATGTCAGCGTGAATGTAAATCTTTAATCGCGTTTTTCTCGAAACTACGTTTTGGAAATCGGTAGTCACGATTTCTCGAAAAATTAAGAACCGATTTCTTTCAAATTTTGCACACTTCTTTAAAATAACTTTATCTCGTGCTTGAACGAAGGATTTTTTTTTTTCTATTTTAAGTGATTTTTTAAGGACATGAATGGTGCAAATTTTACTCAAAAAGATGGTTTTTTGTTCTCAACGCCGCCAAAAATGCAATTTTTCTTTTTTTTTTTCCTTCGTCCAAGCACGAGCTTTAAGCATCTACTAACAGAAAATTTTTGGTTTTTGCATTTTGGATGAATCTGTCATGAGTTATCCTGACTACGCCGAGGGTCCTTTTTTGAGGGGTCTCAGGAGACGACGTGTCCACGCCTTAATTTTTAAAATTTTTCAATGAAAATTTCACAATTTACTTATAAAATATATACCTTTTAAATGGTAAATTGATGGAATGAAATATTTTGTTGGTTAAATAAAAAAAAAATTCGTAAAAATGTACCTGTTTTGAGCCTCTGAAACCCACCTAACCCCTTATGCAATTTGCTGTAGCTAGAACTGCAGAATTTCGTTTTTCTGTTCGCTTGTCAATTGCTGATATTTGGAGTCTCGGTGATGTTGTGGCACTAATTCTGCTGCAAAATTTGCCATATTGGCTTCCCACCGGGTGTCCCCAAAATTTTTCCAAATTTGTACAACACTTGACGAGGATTAACTGAAAATCGACCACAAGAATACCAAAGCCAAGTATGCGGTTTTTTTTAGAAAAAGGCTTTGTTATATTGGGGAAACCAAAAACCAACTGATTTTGGCCTTTACCATCCATAATCTAGGCAAATTTCGGAAATGTATACATATTCCTTTTTGCTTAGCAGTAAGTTCGACATTGTCTTTGGGATCTAAGAATATGCCATATAAAAATGCATAATTTTCAAACAGATTACCTTCGCTTTTTTTCTAATTCTGAATACAATAAATTGGCCAACTTTTGTTTGTAACGCATTGAAGAAAGCATCTCCGACCACATACAGTATATACATTCTTGATCAGCATGACGAGCTGAGTTGATTTAGCCTTGTCCGTCTGTTTCTATGCTATCTCCTCCGTCAGTTTGAAAGCTATCCTCACCAAACTTTGCACGAAGTCTTGTGGTACAAATAGGCTGCACATTTGTCGGAACCGGCCGGATCGGATGACTATAGCATATAGCTGTCATAACGACCAAAAAAGTGAAAAAACTTTTGTTTTTAAGGAAACGCCTCCAAAGTCGTATTTCTAGTTTACTATCCTTTCCCATGATTTCACTAAGTTTGGTGAATTCGGATGACTATGCAATAGCTGCCATAGGAACGATCGGTTGAAAAAGTAGTCTTAAAGAGAAAAACTTTTTTGTTTTTAATGGAAATGCCTCCAAAGTACGTATTTCTTAGTTTACTATCTCTTCTCATGATTTTACTAAGTTTGGTCGAAATCGGATGACTATAGCATATAGCTGTCATAGCAACGATCGGTCGAAAAACTAGTCTTAGTGGGAAAAACTTTTTTGTTTTTAATGGAAACGCCTCCAAAGTGTGTATTTCTTAGTTAACTATCCTTTCCCATGATTTCACAAAGTTTTGTCGAAATCGGATGACTATAGCTTATAGCTCCCATAGGAACGATCGGTCGAAAAACTAGTTTTAGTGAGAAAAACTTTTTTGTTTTTAATGAAAACGTCCTTATCATTGGCATACATTTATTTTGTATACTTTTACACAATTTTACAAAGTTTTATAAAAATCGGATGACTATAGCATATAGCTGCAGTATGAATGATCTGTCGAAAAAGAAGTTCTAGTGAGAAAAACTTTTTTGTTTTAAATGGGTTCGCCTCCAAATTTCGGAATTAACAGTGTTTTATGCTTTTCCATGATTTCACCAAGTTTAGTCGAAATCAGACATCTATATAGTATAGATCCCATAGAAAAGTAAGGTCCAAAAAGTAGTCTTAGTTTGAAAAACTTTTTCGTTTTCAATGGAAGCTGCAAGGGTATACAAAACTTCGGCCGAGCTGAAGTTAGCTATCCCCTATTTTTAATAACTCTTTCTGTTCAAAAGTTACGACTTTTTGAACGCTAAGTCGACGAAACCAAACACTATGCGGTTCGTAGATGAAATAACTTCAGAGTTATGGCTCAGGACCACTTTTGAATCGTTATTTTAGAGTCGATTCACAGACTTGGGCCCATAACCTTTTTATGTCTGTGGAAATGTCGTAAAGTTCGGTTTAACGGCTTAGAAGCTTATAAGAAAGAGTCAATCATACAAACACACATTCACTTTTACATACATATATGTACATATGTACATTGTGCATGTGTACATGAGGTATATACAGATTAAGAATCATTCACTTGGTGTTTGTTTTTGTCTTTATAATTTGAAAAAGAATATTTTGAAAGAAGAATATAAAATCAATTTTTAACAGAACCGAACTGAACCGCTTGTTTGTTGGTATGGCAATTTCACAACTTGACGTTTGCTTTAGTTTCTGAAAACTCTGAAAAATATAAAAATTCTTCTGTGTTGAGTAACTTTGAGAACCCAACCTTTCCCAATCAAATAGGGTCAAGTTCGAGTTCAGGTTGGGAAAGTCATACATAAGTGTAGAAGGTACGGTTCATGGTACGTTTTGAGGATTCATGGTAAGTTTGCACAATTTAGTAAGCAATTTCTAGAAATTTTCAGCTGAAACTTTATGGGTCAAGTGTCTGATTATGGCAAACGTGTTCAAGTGATGTGTCATATTCCAATGTTTACTACAAATCCAAATTCACATTTTCATAATTGGGTTAATGGCCTAATTCCATTTGCTTGATCTCTGAGCCCGACCCAAATTCAGAGGATTGGGCACAACACATTACTCTAATCGCAAAATGATTTAATTTTTGTGGCAACTTCATTGTAAACGTTTTTTTTTTTTTTTTTTTTGTTGTCGTTTTCGGTGGCGATATAAATTTCATGGAATTTGTGCGCTGTTTTGTTTTTTCTCGCTTACATCCATTTATCAATATCAACTGATGGGCGGCGGCACGTAGTAAGCAGCGAAAGCCCTGCCCCTGGAACAGCAACTGACCCTGACCCTGGCGTCTGCTCTGGTCTTCCTCAACCTTTGGGAAGCTGATGAGAAAAATTGCATTTAACTTGAATCGAGAGAAATTTCAACCAAAAACCCAAAATAGATAGACAACCCCGAGAGCAGTGCTTATTTGTGATCTTTTCGGGTCTCTTTCGGGGTATATATAAAACGTGTGGACCGCCCCGGTGTCAGTTCAAACGTTTAAACAAGCTACGAGCAGCACGACCCTATCGATAAGAAGTGCATTTCATATCCAAACAAAAAACAAAAAACATTAATAATAACAGAAACATCATTATGCAAGTCTCTAAATTGCTGCTGACTTTGATGGTGGGCCTGCTCAGCTGTCAAGGGGTAAGAGAAGGGAAAAGTGTTGGATCAAAAAATGTGAAATGAAAATGTGGAAAAACGGTCTCTAAAGTGTGTCACTAAATAATTTAGCAAAAACAAAACAAAATTCGGTCGATCACGGACTTTCACAAACTAAGAAGGAAAGGATGGACTTAAGAACGAATTTTTGAACTTGTCTTGATCCTTCAGCTTGATTTAAGTTGGAAATTGGTATATTTTATAAAAACTTGCGAGTGATTTTAGCTTCTCTTGAGTTAAACTCGATAATAGTGATTGATTTCATCTTGAAATGGCTTGTTTCAAGAATAACCCAGATTAAACTGTGCCCGATATTTGAACTGTAATTCATTCGACTCAAGATGGCTGCAAAAACACCTGAGATTGACTTAAGTTCGATAATCAAAATAGTTTTGATCCTAAAATTATTTTAATATCTTAATTTTTTAACGAACTTAACGATTTTCAAAGTCGCTTGCAAATAAACACAAAACTTTCCTGTGTTTTAGGAAACTTCCGGTTTCTATCTTCAATAGAGCTTGACATTGATTTAGAACAGAGGCAGGCAAAAATTACAATTACATTTTTGCATTGGTGTGTGTGTGAGAGCAGCGCAAAAATTGCTCTCAATTTCAATAGCAACGACTGCGACGCGGCGCAACGCAGCGGCGCTTGTACAGCTTATACTGTCAGCGTCGGAGCAGCGCTGCTTTGAGAATTTTCGTATGCACACGAGATAGGAATGTGCCTGTCCCTGATTTAGAAGTTGAATTGTCCTGGTTCTGCCATTTTTTTTTGTATCCTAAAAGCTGTAATATTGAGCACGCTTCTAACTTCTAACTTAGATACCCAATTCATAGGCTTTATAATGAACTTTAAAACCATTTGTAATGCCAGCTGAGAGGCAAAGATAGAACAAACGGATGCAAAACAAAATTCTTTTCTCAAAAATAAACTAATTTTTAAGAGTATCAGAAATTCGAAAGAGAGAAAAAACTTTGACTGCTAAAAAAGAACTCGACAAGTGATTGATGAATGGCAACAAATGAAAAATGAGTGCATGCAGTAATGGGTTTGCAAACCTATAACAATCTGTAGATTCGAGCCCGTCCAAAAGCTGAGGATTACGTCACGGTCCAGTTTCTAAACGTTCTTAGGACCATTGTCTTCAGGTGCCAGAATACCCACCACTGACTTGAGATATTTACTCTGCGAAAAACTGGAGCTCTGATTTCCTAAAACAAATAGAATGAAATTGGTTTGGTTAAATAGTTTAGATAATAGATAAGAATCACTGTATTATAGGAATCCATTCCGTACACGCAGAAAAAAATTAAGTTCTTACTTTAATAAACATTCCTTTCTCAATATTTCCGTTTTGAAAACAAGACATCGTTATCAAAAGTATCAACAAATCTACGTACAAAATAAGAAAACTCGGTCTTAAATTGTCTTGATAAATTAACGAGGTCTACGTTGACTTTATTGACGAAAAAATGGGTTTTAGGTCCTTAGTGCATGGTAAAAAATATAGACAATGTTAAAAACACCTCAAGTAAAACAAAAAAACATTAAAAAGAACCCACGAACTCGACTTTCCAATGCAATACAGCTTCGGTGGACACGATATTTGATTTTCAGAGCTGTCCAACACCCTTTTTGGTGAGACTTCAGTCGGCCAACCAGACACACACTGCATGTATTACTTTTACACTGCAGTCGTCTCAGTCGCCCCGATACGCAATAGAAAGAGACGAGGCGTGGCGCCGCGTGCCATAAAATAACTCTGGGAGCAATCGGAGTAAAAAGAGTAACGTCGTGCTCACCAATGCAATGGAGTCTTACTCGACCACAGGGATTCTCGCTCAATTAGTGCCCAAATGCTAAGTAAGTAGTAATGGCTACAATTTATAATATGTTTTTTTCGCTTGCTCCCGCGAAACTTTTGATAGTCGAGTGAGCTAAGATGTCAACATTCGTGCGTTCAGTGTTCTTCGAGTTTGAGTCACAGACAAGGCAAATTGAAGAAAGCCACAACTTAGAAAAGTATAGGGGGCGTATGGTCGTGTCTCCCTCCCCGCCATTGAATACGAAAGCACACGTTTTCGGAATGTTTAGAACGGATTTTTCTCTGGGTGTACGGTCGATCTAGGTTACATGTGTAATGTAAAATGGATGGACACAGCCCCGAAAGGGCCAAAGCCAAGCTCCTCTCAATCTCTTGGCTTGTGTGCTTCTCAATTTGGCACAAGAGCTTTCTCTTGGGCCTACAGTTAAACGCCGAATCCGAACGGCAGTTTGAGAAGCCTTTTCATGGCTAATTTCTACAATGCTGGCGCCAACAGCAGTGAGGGTGACCGGGTTTGTAAGTTTATTCAAAGAAAAAACTTTTCATTAGATGTTCCGAGTCGGGATCGAACCCACGACCTCTTGCTTAGCGGTCGCACACACTAGCCGCTGAGCCACACCCGGTCTCTAGGATATATAGGTCTTTAAAATTGATATCAGTTAAGCTTTCTGATTATCTGTTGAATAGTTGAATGGATTATTTTCACTATTGGTAACATTCCTCCTAATTGCTTGCCAGTTTTCCTTCGACATCAGCATGTAAGGGACGAAACTATCTACGGCTATGTCTCGCTGAGTTAAGTAAAAGTTTATATTCAGGCCTGTTCCCGTTTCCGAGTGGAATGAAAAAGTAAAACGATCGCAATTCCGAATCGTTTTCATTTTGGTGTTCCCGTTTCCGAGTGAAATAGAAATCGATTGTCTCTTCGAATGAATGTTCGAATCGTTATCGAATTTTAATTCAGCCATAAGGCAGCCTTGGCAATTTCGATCAGCACTTCGCATGCGCTGATTCAGAATTGCGAACAGCTCGGTTTTATTTCGATCGATTTTCTTTCGTCTGCATGCAATTTCAGAGGTACAAATTTAATAAAAATGATTTTAAATCAAATTGAAGGCTCGATATATCAATGAATACTACAAAACCTCTACAATATTTGACCTGTTAAAATAGAAATACTTGCAAGATGCAAAGAATCACTGTTGCCAAAAAAACTTGCATTTACTTTTCATTCCACTGACTCTTAGGAAAAACTTTTGAAACCGAATAACTTCATTGTTTTTCGGAAAAGGGAACAGCTACCAATTCCGATTCCGCATGATCTGATCGAAATTGAAAACGGGAACAGGCCTGATTATCATGTTTTCAGGAAAGCCTTGACAATAAGTTTGGAGTAAAACTACTGGATTGGTCCTAAATTCCTGCTGCTGTGTGCCTCTGTTAGGTTGACTTATTTAGGCCACTCAACCGTGAAGCTTTATATCTCTCATTTGCTTCTCATTAAGTGGAAAGCAGCATCTTCCGACACCTGTACGCCCCAGTTACGGCTTTAATGTAGCTAAAGAACAACAGGGAACGATGCTAGATTGCTAGATTGGCTAAATCACAGGTGGTTAATGCCAGATACACTGTTGCTTGGGGACTAAATAAGCTGTCCTCGTAAGTTTCTACTAATGCAGTTTCTTCGTGCATCTTATTCTCCTAAAAGCCCCCCACCCTCAAATTTTTATACTCTGTACCAGAGGTACACAGAGTATATTAAGTTTGTGCAAAAGTGTCCGTCTGTCTGTCTGTCCGTCTGTCCGTTTGAACAAACAGATCTCAGAGATGGTAAGAGATAGAGGTTTGACATGTAAGGAACATATGTTCTTAGACTTGCAGACAGACCAAGTTTATTTTCAATTTTGGCCACGCCCCCTCCCGCCCCCGCAATATCAAAACAACGTCATATCTCCCACAGTTTTGAAGATAGAAGGTTCGAACCTTCTGGACATATTTAGTATTCGGAATTCTTTATCGATCCGCTGAAGGAATGGTAAAGATCGGATGAACGATATTCGAGTTAAACGGAAAACCAACAATTATGGGCAGCACCGGTCGCAAGGGTTGGCTCTGTAGAATGACTAAGTTACTTATTCATGAATCTCTTACACAAGCTTACAAATATGAAGCATGTTCCGAAGAAAGAGAAAAATGTAAACTTTCCTTATGTATTTAAATCATTGGTCTATTTTCCTTCGGATCTTCTGGTTCATGGCATGTTTGTATAAGAGTGTTTATAAAGGTTGTTTAAAAGGTTTACATTTCTAGGTCTTGTGGCCACATTAAGTCTAAACATACTTGATTTTTTGTAAACTGGATTGAACAATGTTACAGAAGAACCAAACCCAAAGTTTTCTTTTTAATCAAAAGATAAAAAATTTGTTATTTTATTAAGAAAATGTTTACTATTTTTTTAAGAAAACGATGTCTTTCCTTGTTTAAAGAGATCTAAAAAATCTTCTGCTAAAAGAAATATGTCAGAAAAACAATTGAGATTCCTTTCAATTCAATTCAATTATTTTAATAAATCAACAATATGAAGCTGCTTGCTCAAAATTTTGAGTATAATCCATCAACAAATGATGTTTGACAAGCAGCTCAAAAACTTCACGAACTTAACTGACTTATTGAACTGCCCTCTTAAGTTCTTAATACTACAGTTTCTTCGTATACTAAAACTGAAGTTCCCTGAGCTACAACCACATCTTTTTTCTCTTAAAAGCCCCTAAAAAGCATTGGTCCTTCGAGCCGGATGGCAAATATATTCAATCGATTCCCTTCTGTTGTCCAACAACATGGTGCAGCTTACTTTACATTTGAAAGATGGCGTCTGGTGGGATAGGCAATCGTAGGACTCCATCGTACATGGCGTTTTATAGAAAAGATTCAAGCGCAGAACCTTGTGAAATAGCTGCAGACATCACTTGGGTTATGTTACCCTCTACCACTGAAGTAAGATCGAATTCTTACCTTATGCGCTTAGGATTTGATTCCAATCTTGCGTAAAAGCAGTATGTCACTTGATGGATTCGGTCATAAAAATTAGACAAAAACAGCCAAGAGAGTGCAAATAGTTCTGCTTAAATGGCCAATTTGTTTAGAGGAATCGATATTTATACAAACAGACAAGATCTCAGGCAACATAAGGGTCGAACTTCAAGAAACACACAAACCAAGAAACTGAAAAGCTGGCGAGAGTCAAAAAGGTTTTTCATTATTAAAGTTTAATCAACATTTTCCCATTTTTCGTTTTCCAGCTGCTAGCCGCTTGTGTCTGCGGGGAGAAGGGCACGGACTACTGCCAAAGCTGTCAGGGACCGACCGTGATCCGACCAAAGCCACGTTACTATGAAGCCGGCGATGTGAATCTGCCGCCCATCGGTGACAATTGCTGGTGCAGTAAGCAGCTAATTGAACCCGCTCAATTACCCAAAACTTGTGGCAAAGTACGTGAACTCTTTCAATATGTTCATGCATTCAATACCATGTTGAGTCGCCGCATGCTCGAAGGCGCCATTGAGGCAAAAACTTTGGCCGCTCAACGTCTGGCAGAGCGACTGCAACGTCTGGATCATGTAGATTGCTATAAAAGACGCATGTTGCCAGCTGGACGCGGCTACCAAGTTTTCAATCAGCTGTAAACTAACCTTCACCAACCACCCACCATTCTCACCAAGTGACCTAGTATTTAGTGTAGTAATAGACGTAGAATACATGAGCATTATCATCATCATCCTCAGCTTCAGCTGCAGCTGCATTAACAATTTCCGCATCGAGAGCTTTTCCATCAACAGCAGCAGCAGCAGCAGCAACATCAACATCATCATCGTCTTCATGAATGTCATCATAATCGCTTTGTACGTGCGATATAGTACAAAAATTTAACTCGATATCCGAAAAAACCACTCACTCTTGATCTCTTTCAATAGAAGACACCGTACAAACCCACCTGCAACTGCAAAAAGTGCAGCGATGGCGATAGTACCTACAGCAGCAGCAGCACCACATACGGCAGCAGCACCTACGGCAGTAGCAGTTCTTACGGCAGCAGCAGCTCCAGCTATGGCAAGTAAGTAAGCAGATGGAATCTGGCCAATGTGGAGAAGATCAATAGCAACGCTCCTTAGCAAATATACGTCTGAAACTTTTATTGAATTTATAAGCATTTACACCAATGTACAAAGTTTGATCTATGTACATCGCATGACTATATCATATAGCTGCTAGGGGAATAATCGGCTGGAGACTAGTTTTAGCTAGAAAACCATGTTGTTTTCAGTGGAAACGTCTTCAAACTTTGAATATATTAGTTTTCTGTGTTTTTTTATAATTCCATCAAGTTTGATCAAAATCGGAAAACTATATAGTATAGCTGTATAACTATATATTGCCTTCTGTCTTGGGAACATTAGTTCGGAATACTAGTTTTATTGGGAAAACCTTTACTGTTTATTTAAACTTTTTTATATTTTATTGTTTTTTCCCCATTCTTCCCCTCTTAAGCATTGCTTATGCCGCTGAAAAAACTGCCTATGACGGTCCCGCCGCCGATCCCATCAGTGTTAGCCTAGCCGCTCAGGCTGGCAAGGCCATCAACGTTCCCGAGGCCAAATTGGCTTATGGTTTTGCTCAAAAGCCCGTCGATGGTGTCCAGAAGGTCTATTTCTCCAATGTGCCCGAAGAGAATTTGTTCAAACTGAAGAGTGATGTGATAACGCTTAAGAAACGCACCTATGCCAAACAGGAGGAGGAGGAGGAATACGCTGAGGAAGAAGAGCAAGAGCAGACCAAATATAATGATGACGAGGAGCCACCGAAACTAACCTACAAGCAACTGGGCTACATTACCGAAAAGTATAAGAATCCCAAATTCAAGAAGATAAGCAGCAGCAGATCCAGTTACAGCAGTTCAAGTGGCAGCGATGGCTACGGCTATAAGGTCGGTGGAAAAGTGTCCGTGGATTGTGGTTTCAAGCCAGGACGTGTGACCTCCTATCGTAATGCCAAACGTGACGAACAGGAGTCAAGCAGTTGCTATTAGGTCAGGCTCAAGAGATGCTGAGCATGTAAATAATAGAGTTAAAGTTATTTAAATATATTTGCAATTAGAAAAAAAAAAACATAAAACAAATGGAATTATTGTTGAGGTACGCGGTATCACCTTTACTTCTTTGAAGGCGATCTGCGATGGACCCAATTATTGACTTCTTACTAAAGGGTGATTTTTTAGCTATGTATTATCTTTTTGGCAACACTGGTTTAAACAGCTCACGCACGTTTCGTGTTTTGTTTCACTGTCAAACATCTTCAGTTTGGTCTATAATTTAACCATGAATCGTCTTACAAACGAACAACGCTTGCAAATTATTGAATTTTATTATCAAAATGCGTGCTCTGTTAAGAAAGTTCATCGCACGCTTCTTCCATTTTATGGTCAGTTTAATCGACCCACTGAAGCGGCTATTCGGGCTATTGTGACTAAATTTCGCACCAAATTTACATTGTTGGACATTAAACCACCAACACGCTTACGTAGAGTGCGAACTGAAGAAAATGTCGCAGCTGTATCGGCCAGTGTTAATGATGACCATCAATTATCGATTCGTCGCCGTTCGCAGCAATTGGGCCTCTGTTACTCAACAACGTGGAAAATTTTGCGGAAGGATTTAGGTGTGAAGCCTTTCAAAATACAGCTGGTGCAAGAATTGAAGCCGAACGACCTACCGCAACGTAGAATTTTTGGTGAATGGGCTCTTGAAAAGTTGGCAGAAGATCCACTTTTTTACCAAAAAATTGTGTTCAGCGAGGAAGCTCATTTTGGGCTCAATGGGTACGTAAATAAGCATTGCAAGAGCTACCAATGCATCCAGAAAAAGTCACAGTTTGGTGCGGTTTATGGGCTGGTGGCATCTTTGGACCGTACTTCTTCAAAGATGATGCGAATCGTAACGTAACTGTGAATGGTGAGCGCTACCGTGAGATGATATCCAACTTTTTTTGCCCAAAATGCAAGAGCTTGACTTGCATGACATGTGGATTCAACAAGACGGTGCCACATGCTACACAGCACGCGCAACAATGGACTTATTGAGAGGCGAGTTCGGTGAACATTTTATTTCACGTTCGGGACCGGTCAATTGGCCGCCTAGATCGTGCGATTTAACGCCTTTAGACTATTTTTTGTGGGGCTATGTTAAAGCTCATGTCTGTACAGATAAGCCCGCTGCAATTGACGCATTGGAAGACAACATTGAAGCATTTATTCGTGAGATACCGGCCGAAATGTTGGAAAGAGTATGCCAAAATGTCACGGTCAACAAAGAGGGTCTTTTATCTAAGGAAGTAGTGCAATTATTAATGGACACTCAAACTTTTCAAGAAAATTCTGATTTAGATTGAATTCGTCTGTATACGGCCTGGTCGGATACCAACATCATAAAGCTGGCATAAAAATCTTATGACTGAAAAATAGTCTTAGTTAGAATAACTAATTTTTGGTAGTTTTGGTCCGATATTGCTCATCTTCGAACTATGCTTTCATATGGGGGTAAAAAAGATTGCATTCTAAATTTCAAGTCAATATCTCTAAAAGATTGGCAAAATCATAAACTGTGCGCCCGGGACCTATGCATTATGAGAATATGCTTCAAGTCTTAACTGGCTGCAAAGCGACATTAACATTTAAATTTCTCCAACCTTTTTCGAACCGAGTTTTAAATAGGGAAAATATCAAACTTCATATTTCCAACCCACACACCAAATTTCCAGTTTATAGTCTAGGTAGATTTTGAAATTTGGTAAACGTCTTACACTCAGAACACTTTTCCATTCAAAAGGTGTGAACCTGAACCATTTTTGTTGTGGTTCAATTGGATGCTTCGAAGCTACTTTCTAGTACCAGGTTACGCAGCAAATTTTATGCACTTAGCTTAAACAACTTCTGAGATATGGCTCAAGACCACATTTGAACCGGTTCCATTTTTGAACAGTTTCGAAACCGGTTCTGAACCAGCAAAATATTCAACTTCACATTTTCAACCCACAGACCAAATATGTATCAAGTTCCTTGCTTAAAAAGCTTTTGATATATAGCTCTGAACTATTGAAAAACCGACTTTGAGCCAGTCAAATATTCAACTCAACATTTCCAACCTACAGACCGAATTTCAAGTTCGTAGCTTAAATAACTTCAGAGATATGGCTCTGAACCACTTTTGAATTGGTTCGAAAACGGTTCTAAGCCATTACTATCGTATACAACTTTATAATACCAACCTATATACCAAATTTCAAGTTCGTAGCTTCAATAGCTTCTGAGATATGGCTCTGAACCACTTTTGAACCGGTTCCATATTTGATGAATATCAGCAAGGACAACATGTCGCGCATCATAAAACGTGACTTGCATACAAGAGACACACCGGCCACTTGCTTAAAACAGCATTGAAACAAAAACGCAAGACAAAATCGAAAGCAGTGCGTTGCCACAGACGAATTCTGTTTACTGACGGGAAAATTTTCACCATAGAGAAATCGTTTAACAAACGGAACGATAGAGTGTATGCTGTGTCATCAAAACAATCGTCGGAACTCATTCTGAGAGTTCACAGATGTCACCATCCGGCTTATATGATTGTTTGGTGGGGAGTCCCCTATGATGGGGTCACCAAGCTCAATTTTTGTGATACGGAGTCAAAAAATCGGCGATCAATCCGACGTTTGGGAAAAGGTTGTGAAGCCTCTCAACACGACATTATTTGCAAACATGCCGTGAACTTTTCAACAATACACCTCTCCAGCTCACAAGGCAAAAACGACTCAATCATGGTTAAAAAACCATGTACCGAACTTCATTTCTACGGACGATTGGCCTGCTGGTAGCCCACACCTGAATCCATTGGAATCCGAGAACGGACCACATCTCGAGGCTATGGCTTGCTCTACTCGTCACCTACGCGTGAGTATTTGAAGCGCGCCATTGTTTGAGCAGTGGACTATTTCCTAATGCATAAGTTGCGAACTGCGATTGATGCGTGACCAGCGATGTTTTGGCGTTGCTGGAAGGCACAAGTCGTCGATTTCGAATAAGTTGTTTTACGATTTGAACGATTGACCTAACAAAAATTCGTTTTTATTTTATGACCAAAAAAAACCGTGTACCAAAACAATTGCGAATACTAGGTTTTTAGGGATAATATGCGAAATAATTTGTTGTGTGATTCTCCGGTGTGAAAAGTGGTTTAAGTCCTATCTATATTATTGGAACATTGGACTCGATATGAGCACATTCGTTGCTATTCATATCTTTCGGTGCGGTGGTTGAGATGAGCTGAATTGTGCTCACTTCAAGAACATTCGGAACATTTGTTCTCAAAAACTTGAGAAAACATTCTGTTCTTATTTCAAAATGAAGAAATCTTATTTTCTGAACAGATTTTCTTTCCCTCTGTATATCTAAGTAAAGTTCCATTGCTAATCTCAGTTGGTACACATAAATAATAATTTCCACAACCCGGAAAATGGAGAGAGGGGGAGTGTTTAAGTTTAAACATTGTTTTTGGTCGATTTTAATCAAATTGGGTTTGTTAACTCTTATTGTAGACAGTCGACCAAGGTCATCAAGGTTTAATGTAAAACGTTCTTTTAGAGCCGATGTCCATATGTAAGATTTGATTTGAGGGCTCTAAAATGGTCGGAAATTGTCAAAATATTTTCCAATTCGGGAAAGTCAAATAATATTTGTCAAACTGAAACTTACTGATGAAGGCTAAGCTGATGGCGCAGATATTTTCAGCAATCTCAATATTTTGCGAATTATAGCCTATTTCCACTATGATCACATATTTCGATATGTACATATTTTTTTTCTGAGCGTTTCCATATGATATGTACATATTTTACAGATTCGTAAACATGTGAATGGCAGCTGACAATTCAAATTTGAGTTATTATGCACTACATCTTTGCACTAAGTTCTATGGAGCTCAAAACAATAAATGCAGTTGCATTTGGTATGAGACATTATTTTATAATTATTGCTTAAGTACTTTCTCAAATAAAAGTGACAAAAGACAAACAAATTACAAGTTTGATTTGTGTTTGCCAAATAAAATTAAAGAAAAAATTCCTAAAGACTCAACATCAAATAAAATAAAACAATATACTAGCTTCTATGCTTTTCTTAACATTTTCTTTTATAGTTTGAACATATTAGACTAAAATTCTATAGTGGCATTCTCCATGCGCTCCTTAATCCCCAAGCGAGCAGTTGCTTGTCGGTCAAGTACCTCCATCGTCTCTGTTGTGGCAGCCACCATAGCCTTTACAAACGGTGTCATCTCGGCCTGGTCCATTTTGCGTTTCTACAGGCAAACTGAATTCCCATGTGAGGCCAGTAAGCCACACGAGTCACCTTACCTCAACACACTGTTTGAGAAAGAGGATGATGGCTGCGCTGACTTTACGGCTCTCATTTTGATAGAGCACCGTCTGAAACCCCTTGCGTTTTTAGTTCTGACTTGTATAAAAAAATCACTACTTATCTCGTATTTGCTTGTATTTGCGCTTTAAATGTCTAATTTTTTTGCGAACGTCTTTCCATTCAATTAATTTGGCAACCATCCTTCCAAATAAATTGGTGTCCCGCGACAAAATTCTTCTCCCACAGATCCATGAGCTTGACTTTATGGAGTCCTTCCAAGACACTGACTTACGTTTTGGAGCCATTTGAAATCAAATTTATTAATATTAAGAATAATATTATGAAACTAGCCCTTACCTTCAATTATCATTTCAAATAAATTTTAAACCAGGGTTGACTTTTTGTGACATCGATAACATCAGGGTTGGTTTTTTTGTGACATTAATACCAAATAATCTAGTATTTTCTTTTACAGCACTGTTATCACTCGTGGCGAATGGACACATATATTAAATATGTACATTTTTTTTCTATGGAAAAAATGTTGCATATTTTTGGGTATGTGATAAAATGTGAGAATATGTACATATTTTCTATAGTGGAAATAGGCTATTAAATCCTTGAGCAAACGTAAATTTTTTGACATTTTAAACAATTTAAATTCGAAATGCAAATGTTTGAATAGAAGTCTGCTTGCAATATGCCTGGTTCATCTGGCTAACTCTTTGGTTTCAATTTAGTCAAGCTTTACTGTACCCGTATGTGTATATTGATTCTCTGGCGCTATGCAACGTTTCCCTTAACCTCGGCAACATTTCAGCTTAACCTTGTCAACATTGTTTGTTGCTAGCAACATTTTGTTATAAACTTTAAGTGATTGAAAGAAAAACTGAAATAAATTTGAAAAAAATCATAAATTTAAGACGAATTATTAATGAGCAACGACTTCTTTGGCCAGAACATGACTTTTGGCACAAACTGCTACGAAAAGGTCAGCGAAAACAAGTGAAGCATTCGCAACAAGTTCAAGTTCATAGACCCAGAGGCGTGAGAAATTGTCAAAAATGGGATGGCGGGTTTAGTTGATATAAAGAATGCCACACCAATTGGTAGCCACCAGTTGCAAAAGATTGGCAGAAGATTCTAGAGTAAAATGCACAATTGGCTAGCTTTGATGATGATGTTGGGGTTGACCCTGGGTGGTCTATTAGACGCCGCTCCCGTTGAGCTGGTGTATACGGGTGAAAGCTGTGATTGTCCCTCGCAGTTGGGCTATCAGTTAAATGTGCCCCAACCGCCGAAACCTAAGAAGTACGCCCAAGCCGACTACGGCTATCGTGTGGAGAAACCAGTGCAGACTAAGACCAAGATCAGCTATAGTTTTGATTTTACGGTAGAACAACCGCGTACACCTAAGCCGGTGAAGACACCAGAGAGCAAACTCTATGCCAAAGTGGATCGGGTGACGGTGAACAAGAAGGGTGAGTAAATTGGAATAGACATACATGAAAACATACTTAAATGGCTGGTTTTCTGTTCCACAGATTGCATTCCAAAGCATACGTACGGCTGCAGTTGCTCTAGCTGTTCGGGCGGCGGCGGCGGCGGCTCCAAGGCCAGGTATGTAGCCACCGGCAAGTCTCCTAATGCCATACGACGACGTCGTGATCTCCGACGTACACCCGCTGCCTTGTTACGCAAGCGTTTGCAGCTCCAAGAGCGTCCGCCACGCTATGTCAAATTGTATCACAAGGATCTGGTTGCGCTCCAACAGAAACAACAACAACAACAAGAGAAGCAGAATATATTCAATCTCCATCCCATTACCAAACGCAAAACCAAGAAAACTCCCTCCTCCAGCTGGCTGGGACATCGTTTGCAGAAGCGTGATATCAAGGGGGAATATGATCTGCTGGAGCAGGAGCGTAGACAAATCGATTACCAGGCCCCAGAGATAATACAATTCATGCCGGAGACCCTGAATCCAGACTTTAAGCCCACACCCTGCCAAATGGGCTGTGGAGCCATAACAGCTGCAGCTCCACCCAAGGCCACAGAGGAACCAGACGAACCACCTACCAACTCGCTACCCTCCAAGCGAGCTGCCTTGAACTATTATGCACCGCAACAGTTGGAAGACTATAAATATGTAGATGACACACAACTGCGTGGCCTTTTGTCCACCACCTCGGTGCCCGATCCCTTAGAGCAGAGCTCCACTCCTTTGCAATTTGCAGGCGATTTGGAGTCTCTGTCGCGTCGCAACTTGGGCTACCCGATTGAGCATGTGTCGGACTCCCAACTGGATGGCATTATCTCGGGCATAGTGTATCAACATCCGGACTATTATCAACCCAAGAATCATTACAAAGGCGCCTTGGTGGATCCCGAACCGGGTCAAACGCAGCAGACCACAGAGTTTCTCAAAAAACTGATAAATGGTCGTCTTGGTGGTTGGGGCTTAGAGACAGTGCCCGAACCCGAACAGCTGCTCCAAGCCCCGCCGGGCAAGACCTATGGCTATCAGAGCCACAAGCAGAATGGTTACAGCGTGGACACCTACAGTGTGCCACCCATAACAGATTATCTGAGAGCCTGGTTTTGATTTGCCTGAAAGCCAGCCCTGCCTCTTCCCAGCTTCCTTCCCCCTTGTAGTATTACTTTAACCCTTATATGATTTTACACATAAGTTAAATTAATAAACACAAAATAAATGAAAATGGATTTGCTTTGGTTTCTTCTCTTTGCAGCTACTACGACGAGGGCTACTGAGAAGAAAGAGAGAGAGAAAGAGGGAAAGAGAGGCTCACCCAACCGATCTGCTGAGCTTGGCTTTTATTTTATGTAGGGCAGTGGAGCAGCACCCGGTGTGGCTTTGCTGCTCCACAAATTTTTGCAATTGCTTCATTTTTATTTTCATTTCTTCTTTTTTTTTTTTGAATAAACTGATTTTTGCTTACTAATCTGGCTGCTGCTTTTTCTTTGTCGTTGTTTAAATGTAATTGTTTATTAACTAATCACAAATTGATGCCCCTAAAAGAGTGCTTTAAAATTGATTAATTACTGCAAATTAAGTGTGGGATTAGATCAGAGGCAGGCAAGAAATACATTCACACTTTTGCATTGGTGTTTGTGAGAGCAGCGCAAAAATTGCTCTCAATTTTAGTAGCAACGACTGCGTCAAGGCGTAAGCCGAACACGCAACGCAGCGGTGCTTGTACTGCTTATTCTGTGTGTGTGGAAGCAGCGCTGCTATGAAATTTTTCCTATGCACACGAGATAGGAATGTGCCTGCCCCTGGATTATATTCATGAAGATTGTTTAGCGAACTCTCTTTTACCACAACAATTGACCGATGCAAATTCCCTGCTGGCTATGCAAAACGTGCCGAAGTTTTAATACACTTGAAACTGATCGTTCTTATGGCTGCTACAAGATATAGTCATCTGATCCAGGGGTTTCCGACAAATTAGCAGTCAAAAGAAGACTCTGTGCCAGGGACCGTAAATAATGATTATTTTTATTTTTTTAACTAAAAAAATCACACACTTCTAATGGACCTAGAAAAAAATGGTTCACACCATAATCTTTATTTTTTCTTATTCTCTGCATTTCCGTCATGATTTTTAAATTTATAATTTTTACGTTTTTCTTCACTGATTATAATTATTTTTGAGTAATTTTATAAAACTTAGACCGTAATCATTATTTTTGATAAAAAAAGAATAAAACTCAAATATAATGATTATTAATGATTTTTACTTTTTTTCTTCACTGATAATAATTATTTTTGAGTAATTTTTTAAAACTTAGACCGTAATCATTATTTTTGATGAAAAAAATAAAACTCAAAAATAATGATTATGTATGAGTTTTATTTTTTCATCAGTAATAATTATTTTTGAGTAATTTTTACTTAACTAACTTAGACCGTAATCATTATTTTTGATCAAAAAAAAATAAAACTCAAACATAATGATTATGTATGAGTTTTATTTTTTTCGCTCAAAATAAAACTCAACAGTAATTTACGGACTCTGGGTAAAATATTTTGCCAATATTATTTTTTATTCTTATAACTGGAACCTAAAGCTACCTCCCAGCATTATTTTTTTTTCTAAAATTTGTTTTCAGACTAGTCCAATAGCACAGCCTTGCTTTAGTAAAGATATCGTATCAACTTCCTTCGAGGCAGAGAATGCATTGCTTTCGCAAAACTCAAACAACTCTTCGCTGTTAAATGAGTTCTTGCAGACCATTGAGGTTGCTTCAGATGATGAAACTGAAGATGGCGGGCCAACTGATGAAATAAAGAAGGGATATGCTGAAATTGACGGCTATAGGCCAAAGCCAATTTGCTTGACCTCCAATATTAGGGAGTATTGGGAGGAAAAGCGATTTCTATACCCAACTTTATACCAGCTGGTCAAAGTGGTACATTCGGTTCCTGCAACACAAGTGAGTGTTGAAAGTACTTTTCGTAAAATTAAATAATAATTTAATATATGATAAATTAATTATTAAATTTTTTAAAAACAAACCAGGTGATCTGGCAAACCGCAGGATTTAGCTTTAAATTTCGCAACAAACAGAATACACACGACCTGACTAAGACCTGAACTAACCGGATAGACAACTCTCAACAATTACTCATCATTTTTACCAATTTATTACAACTTAAATAACTTTGTTAAACATTAAGTAAACAGTTAACGATTAATAGATAACTGATACAAGTAAGCTAAACAAAATACAAACACAAAAACTAGCAATAATTCATTAAACTTAGATGTTAAAACCCTTACAACTAAGCACCCACAAAAAACATACCCAAACATGTAACATAATAAAACTTAGAAAAAAACCCATCCCCTACAATATATAGTAAGTTACCATAAGGTAACAGTAAGTTGTGAAATTTAGTTTAAGGTGACTAAAAAATTTATACTAAGTACTCGATACTAAGTACTTAATACTCAGTTCTCGATTAGGCTGTATTGGATTTTTAGAGGTTGATACTAAGTACTCGATGACAAGTACTCGATACACAGTATTTGATGCTCATTACTCGATTCTAAGACCTCAATACTAAGTACTCAATACAACCAATGCTAAATACTGGATACTAAGTACTCGATACCAAGTAATCGATATTCTGTATTTGATACTGAGTGTACTCGATACTCTATACTCGATACTCTATACTCGATACTCAATACTCAATAACTCTATACTCGATACTCAGTTATCAATTCATAGTACTCAATACTAAGTACTCCCACTCGCCGTACACGACCACCTTAAAGCCCTAAACAACAACACCACAAAATATGTAAGTCAGCGTGACGCGTGACGCTTTATTTTTATGGCTTGACAGCCCCAAAGGGCCAAAGCCGAACTCCTCTCAATCGGACGTGATTTGTAGAACACATGTTAATATTCAAAATATAATTTACTGTTAAGTTCGATTTCATTTCGCAATCTGAAAAATATTACTAATGTAATGTTATACTCTTGTTTTTGTGAATCATTTAAAAGCTTTGAAGTCGAAGATCTTAAAAAGGCAGAGGCTATTGCGGACTTTAGAAGTAATTCCTGAACGTTTAGAACGATTTTTTTATTAAACTTTTCTGTCGATTTTAGGACTCAGTTGCCCAAAACCGACCAGATAACAGAAAAAGTCGCTAGGCAGAAGGTCACAATTTTTTTTTTTGTCTATTATTTTTGTTAAACCGAAACCAAAATACAGGTTCGGTTCAAGGTTCGGTTCACAGTAAATTAATAGTCGGAGTTCCGGGCTCGAACCGGTTCGGTTCAAACCCGGGTTGCAGCCCTGATACTGACATATTCTAATCTCACTCGGAGACCATACAAAATAGCAATTTGTAAATTTTACAGAGTGTAGAACACGATATAAGAAATATTTTAGCATCATTAGCTCAAAAATCGTATTTTTTTTGAGTTATGACAACGTTGAAGTAAGTGAGCGATATAAAAAGTATAACACACACACAAGATCCAAAGAGATGCATTTGGAATGGATGTTTTTTAATATCCTTTTTTTGACATTAAAAAATCTATTTATCACATCCATTGGATGATTTTCAGCTCCGTTGGACGAATATCTAAAATCCATTAAACAGTAAAAGGATATTTAAAAAAATTATCCATTCCAAATGGATACCGAAATCATCCAATAAATATTATTTAATGGTGGTATTGTGGTCCTCTGGTCGGCCGTCGCGGTACTTGCTCGATACTTTGACCTCGATACTCATTAGTCGATACTCAATAGTAAAGTACTCAATTCTAAGCACACGACACCAAGTACTCGATATCAAGTACTCCATACTAAGTAATCGATACCAAGTACTGGATACTAAGCACTCGATACTAAGTAATACTCAGTTTTCAATATTCAGTACTTTAAACTAAGTACTCGATACCAAGGACTCGATACAAAGTACTCGATACTCAGTATATAAGTTGCAGGGCAGCAAACCGGTTTTTAACCGACCTGGTTTGTACCCGGCGTTCCAACTTTTTCTAACTGTGAACCGAACCTTGAACCGAACCAAGTGTGCATCTCTTTGGCATCAATAGCCGAGTCGATTTGGCCATGTCCGTCCGTCCGTCGTCTGTCTGTCTGTCCGTATAAACGCAGAGATCTCAGAGATGGTAAGTGATGGAGGTTTGACGTCTATGCTATACAAACTTCTTATACTTGCAGGCAGATCAAGCTTATTTTTAATTTTGTCCACGCCCCCTTTCATCCCCGCAATTTGGAAAAAAACTTCATATCTCCCAAAGTTTTATAGATATAAGGTTCGTACCTTTTCGGCATATTTAGTAATCAGGATTCTTTATCGATTCGCCAAAGGAATGGTAAAGATCGGATGAACGATAGTCGAGTTATAAAGAAAACACCGGCAGCACTGCCTAGGTACAGAGTATACTATAGTCGGGCTTGACCGACTTTCTTTCTAGTTCATCTAGAAATGCTTTCTGAATTCCACACGGAAATGTAGGCTTTCTACATTAACGTTTAGATATTGAAAACCAACACGCGCGTGTAGAAATTCTAGAAGAAAATGTAGCTCAAAATCAGTACAGAAAAGCAACATTTCTTTGTCTAGAAAACTGTTTTCCACACGTGCCGTTTAGGTTTTCTAAACAAACGTTAAGGATTTCAAATGCTAAATGCTACATTTCGAAAATCTACTCGAAACGTGAAGCTCATCGCCGTCTGTCGCTTCTATAGTCGTATGGGCTAAGCTGCCGGGAATTGAGTGTAAGTTTCCGAGACAAGGTAAGTAAGTTTTGAGTTCAAGTCCCAGACAAGGTAAGTAAAAAATAAAAAAGAACTAAACTGTGAGTTTTTCGGAAGGAAGACTCTACCCTCTTTGTGCCCCTTCCTCCCCACACTACCCTCTTCCATACATTCCCTTGTGTAAATAAATAGTATAGTTGAAAGTAGTATTTTTTTTTTTTACTTTTTGATTTGTGCTAAACGTGGCGTGTAGCAAAGCTACATGCCGCATTTAGAAATGAAAATCATAAACGTTCCTGTAGAAAAGCGACACGCCGCATTTAGAAATGGGAAAGCTAAACGTGGCGTTTAGAAAAACTACACGCCGCATGTAGAAATGAGAAAGCTAAACGTGGCATGCAGAAAAGCTATACAAACGTAGTGGGTAGAAAATCCCTGTAAAACATATAGAAAAACTAAATTTTCATGTAGTTTTTGCATATTTCTTTTTTTTCTCTGTGTATTAATTAATAGGAACATTTAAAAAAAATGATTTTTTTAAATCTTGACAAAACTAGACAACGAAATATGATTAGTAGCTTTCGTAAAAGTCAAAAGTAATAAAAAAAAAGTCAGTTCTAGACCTGGAATAGCCCGGAATTAATTTTCCCGGTCTAAAAAAGATAAAAAAGGAGTTTTTTTTAGACTTTTTCTTCCCTTACACTTTTACTTATTATCTTATGTAAGTTCCATTAACCGGATGTGTAATTTCTTACCTCAAGAAACACATAATTAATAAAAAAAAAGTTACCAAGAACCAGAAACATTGTCGTCACATAGAACGCATCTGCTAAAAATAGTCAAAAATTAGCCTCCGTACAGGTATTACAACAATGCTCGACTTAGGGTTCCTTTCCTGCCGGACACCGTTCATGAAACCGTCAAAATGGTACATTTCCGAGCTCGGGGGATAATTGGCCACTGTTTAAGCCACTCAATGCTTCTGGATTACAACCTCGATTTTCGAATTCTGCCGGTCAGTTTTCCATTCTGTCCCAGTGTGCACTGGTATCTTCCAATCTGCAACAGGCGATCATTGTCTGGGCTGAGATAGTTCTTATATCGTGCCCTAACCGCGACAATAGCGTAACCGCCATTTCTTCGAAAAATTTTTTTTAATGCAGATATGTTCTACAATGTCATTTACATCTATACGTCAAATATTAAAAATTAATTATGTATATTTACAAAGATATCGCACTTTCAATTATAACGTAAGCGCCACATATGTTTTTTCTTGACCGCGAAAATAACGTAAGCGCCTCAAAAACCAATAGCTGAATAACGGAAACTACGAGTAGCCTTAGAATTAATAGGAATAATAACGAGCGGATACAGAGAAAAACAGATTAACTGAACACTGGAAGAGGAAACTTGCGTTGGAAAACGAGGCTATAAAAACAAAAGTAAAAAGCCAAAATATCAAATGGCGCCAAAACAATCGTCCAACCCAATCCTTGCCGTAATAAAAAATGTGGGAATGATTGCGGAAACAAAATGAGTGAAGTAGATCGGAAAGCCTTACATGAACATTATTGGGCCATGACTAAGCCAAGACAACAATCCTGGTTGGCCTTCTGCATTGTGGAGAAGGACATAACAAGAAGCAGAGTACTGAATGGTAGACGCCAGCTAAGTTATGATTACTTCATTCTAAAATCCTTAAATATATCGCAACAAAAGATGAGAAGCATTGTGCTAAATTTGAAGAAAAGTTTTTCTAAAACGAACAAGACGCCGCATAATAAATCGAACAAAGAAGCTGTTGCAATTTTAAGAAATTATATTAAAGCATTACCAGCAGTTCCATCACACTATTGCCGCAACAAGAGCAATAAATTGTATTTGCCATAGGAGTTATGCAATGTTTCAACATTGTATAAGTGTTATCTTAAATACTTGCAAGAAAAGGAACACTCAAACTCTTCATTGTCATTAAGAGTATTTCGGAAAATTTTTAAAAATGGCTTCAAACCTGAAGAGTTAGAGTCACATTTAAGAGATAAAGACAAAATTAAAAAAAAATTTTTTAAGCGTGCAGAAAAAGGGGAAAGAAAACAATTTGCTTTTATGTGCAAGCTCGATCTTCAAAAAGTATTAAATACTCCCCACAGTAAGAACATTACATTATTTTATGCTAGAAAATATGCATATTACAATTTGAGTATTTACGAAAATGGGACCAGAAATGGATATTGTTTTTTGTGGGGAGAAAAAGATGGCAAACGTGGATGTAATGAGATTTGCACTGCCATCTATAAATACCTTCTTATTCTAGATAAAAGTAAAACTGTAAAGAATTTAAGTTTATATAGTGATAGTTGTGCAGGACAAAATCGTAACAAAGCCATGTTGATCATGATTGCGTATTTTATGTCATCTTCCACATTTATTAAATGTATCCAAATTTCGTATTTGTTTCCAGGTCATACCATAATGCCTGTCGATTCTGTTCATAGTACAATAGAATCATTTACTCGAAGTCGAACAGTATGGGCTCCTAGCGAGTGGCCTACGATTATTCGAAGTTCGAGAACCAACCCTTTCAGCTATGAATGCATAGAACTAAAATATTCAGATTTTTTAAATTGGAAACTATTTTCTGATTTAACTTTACCAAAAAGGAACAAATTGAATTTTAGCTTCCTCCGCTCTGCAAATTTCGATAAAGATGGCTTAAAACTTAAGTACGGCTATTTCGAAACCAGCCAAGAAAAAACTATAAAAATTAGTTTTAGATATTCCGTTATACCGAAATCTTTATATTTTTCAGAGCTAGAAATCACTTAATAATTTAAAAGCACGTTGCGATAAGAACAGTACTCCCAACCAATTTCGTAATGAATACCTCAGCCTTCGATCTACCGCAAATGTAAAGGATTCGCTCAATGAAACAGATGAAGAAGATTAAGAATGTTCACTTAAAAAATTCTACTACAATTTACATGTTTTCTCAAAAAAAAATCTAAATCTAAATAAATGAAACAAATATATTTTTCAAAAATAAAACAATATGACTTCAAAAAGCGTATGCGCCACATTTCAATTTCAGCCTTAAAAATGTGAAATTGGCACAAAAGCAACTTCAAAATGTATCTATTATTTATATGTGATCTAATATAGACTACAGTTAATGTTTTAACAAAATCCACCATGCATGTTTCAAGAAAAACTAAAAAAACTCTCTCCTGAAAAATTTGCTTTTTGGCGGTTACGTTATTGTCGCGGTTAGGGCTCGATATATTCTGCATAAGCGTACCTCACTCATACCCAGCCTAAAGGCCTCTCGAACTCATAGTATTCCCAGTTTTGCAAATGATATATAAAATAGTCGATTATATAAGAGTGATTTAAGTCATCGCATCGTAAGTCCCTCAAAATGAAACATCAGATAATGTTAAGAATAATAAAAGTTAATTAGATTAACCATCAAATTCGCAAGAACCATTGCAATAAAAGCCCATATATTTGACTTCACTCTGTTTATCTCAAACCCATGGAAAAAGTACTTGGCATAATTTGGATGAGATGAGACCGCCAAATATATGATAAGTTCATTAAGACAAGTAAATATTACTTGCTTTCGTTGTCTTTGCCCAACCGTTCGCTTCTTCCGCAATCTTTGCAAGAATTTAAATGCAGTCAATGGGTGAATGCCAATGGGTGAATGCTGTGCCAGCAGTTCCCATTTATGACTAAATGGTGATCAACTTAAGCAACTTAATGTAGTGACGATTATACAGGTGATTACATACCAGAGGCAAGTCACAATTAAACAATGTCAAGCGGTTCTGGTGAAGCCGAAGAGCTTATAGAGAGGCAAAACCATTAACTTATAAAGATTCGCCTCAGCTATGATTAGGGTTGACTACAATGACGTCAAAAACCAAGTACACAGCTTCATTAGTACATAGTTATAGCTCATAAAACTGCTTGAATTTATATAGCAGCTGCCCATTTTTCCGAGAAATCTTTGAATTGGTCTTTATACCCGGAGACTATTGAAATGGAATTACATTAAAAATGGGTAAAAGGGGATTCATGAAGTTGTGCAAATGTGCAAACAAGAAGGAGAAGAAGAAGAAGAAGCATATATATTCTTGATCAGCATCATAAACAAACCGAATGAAGAAACAGAAGGTTCCCATAAACTTCTTACAGTTCTTCTTACAGTTTTATAGATAGAACGTTAGTACCTTTTAGACATATTTAGTAATCAGCATTATTTATCGATCATTTAATGAAATGGTAAAGATCAGTTGAAGAATAATCAAGTTATGAGCAAAAGAAAGTTCACTGCTTACAGTCGATCTCTTAAAGGTAACATACCAAACTTGTACATATCAATTAGCTGTAAATTTCATGTTAGACACTCACACACACACACATCAAGTTGACCCCGACTGACGCATTAAGGTTGATGATGCATCTGTGGCATATCTGGCCATAGATCACGTCCCAGACAATTGGCGCGTTGGCTTGGCGACATTTTGGAGTATTTAAGTTCCAATCATTCGATAAACTGGCTTTAGTTTCGTTGGGGCAAATATGGAAGCGCCCACCAACTACGGTTGGTTGCTGTTACTGCTGCTCATGGGCGTGGCCCTGGCAGAGGAGAACAAAACCAGCACCACCACAGCTGAACCTCGGCTGGAGCAGACCACCGATCGTATCGTTGATTTGCCTAAATCCACACCAGAGAAACCCCAGGCGGACCAACCAAGGCCGGAGGAACAGTATGATGTCATTGATGTCTTGGCTTCTACCAGTGCTGTGGTGGGTAAGGCGAAAACGGGTCAGACCACTAGAATCTTTACCACCGGCGAGGTGGATGAAAATTTCTGGTTGAAACATCTGGGAGAGGATTTCAAGCATGCCATTCATCTTCAAGTGGGGGGCACGAATGATGATTACAATCGTTTGATCAATCAAACTCGAGATGGAGTGCATGAGGAAGTGCATCATGAATATTTGCCCGGTGCCGTACGTCCAAATGAACAAGCCAACAATCAAGTTGGCCCAGGCCCAGAGTCGAGCTATAGGCAGCCCAATTTGGTGTCACAATTGAGTCTTGATGGTGAGGCTTTGGGTCTTAAGCAAAGATACCTACAGCAAGAGCAGCAATACCAACGGGTACCTCAGTACTCCACACACAGTTACACACCTACACACACCCACACACACACACACACACCTTACACACTAACACAGCGGCCACAGCCCTCAACACGCCTACGCTACTCTCGACCCAGCACGTCCATCATTAACTCCAGCGAGGATACTTTACATGCGGCCACCACCCAAACTCAACCCCTATCCGCTGCCCCCTCATCGACATCCCCCAGCTCCGATCAGGAATCGGATTCTTTTGGCAGTCATTTACCTTTTAAGTCACCATTCAATGACTATGGCAGTCGTCCCACCAGAGATCTGACCTATTTACTCTATAAGCGAGGACTTTAAGTGTAAGATTCAAAGTGTTAAACTAAGGCTTAAGATTAAAGAAAAGACGGGGTGGCTCTTGAATGTTGCAACCAAAAAAAATACTTACTTACTTTACTGCTACCCCTTTGATTGGTCTTGCAGATTGAGAAAAAGTAATGCTTGGGATTATGTATTTTAGTGAACGACCTTGGGCAGGATTCCCAAAAGCTCGGGTCCACTTTTGAAGAATTTTCACTCTATTCCTACAGAGAATGTGGAAAAGAATGAGATTTGTAATACCAAAGACCCTGGAAGAACGAGATGAGTAATGGTCACTCAATTGAATGTCTGGGAAATTAGCAATGTGAACCTTCGGTTTTACATCAGTGTGCAAAGTTTGTTCGGCATGCTTCGCACACGCACAGCACACTCATATAAAATCGAAGGTCCACATTGAAATTTCCCCAGTTCATATAAAGGGTGGTTTTTTAGCTATTATCTTTTTGGCAACACTGGTTTAAACAGCTCACGCACGTTTCGTGTCTTGTTTCACTGTCAAACATCTTCAGTTTGGTCTATAATTTAACCATGAATCATCTTACAAACGAACAACGCTTGCAAATTCTTCCATTTTATGGTCAGTTTAATCGACCCACTGAAGCGGCTATTCGGGCTATTGTGACTAAATTTCGCACCAAATTTACATTGTTGGACATTAAACCACCAACACGCTTACGTAGAGTGCGAACTGAAGAAAATATCGCAGCTGTATCGGCCAGTCTTAATGATGACCATCAATTATCGATTCGTCGCCGTTCGCAGCAATTGGGCCACTGTTACTCAACAAGGTGGAAAATTTTGCGGAAGGATTTAGGTGTGAAGCCTTTCAAAATACAGCTGGTGCAAGAATTGAAGCCGAACGACCTACCGCAACGTAGAATTTTTGGTGATGAGCTCTGGAAAGTTGGCCGGTCCACTTTTTTACCGAAAAATTGTGTTCAGCGAGGAAGCTCATTTTTGGCTCAATGGGTACGTAAATAAGCAGAATTGTCGATTTTGGAGTGAATATCAGCCAGAAGCATTGCAAGAGCTACCAATGCATCTAGAAAAAGTCACAGTTTGGTGCGGTTTATGGGCTGGTGGCATCATTGGACCGTACTTCTTCAAAGATGATGCGAATCGTAACGTAACTGTGAATGGTAAGCGCTACCGTGAGTGATATCCAACTTTTTTTTACCCAAAATGCAAGAGCTTGACTTGCATGACATGTGGTTTCAACAAGACGGTGCCACATGCCACACAGCACGCACAACAATGGACTTATTGAGAGGCGAGTTCGGTGAACATTTTATTTCACGTTCGGGACCGGTCAATTGGCCGCCTAGATCGTGCGATTTAACGCCTTAAGACTATTTTTTATGAGGCTATGTTAAAGCTCATGTCTATACAGACAAGCCCGCTTCAATTGACGCATTGGAAGACAACTTTGAAGCATTTATTCGTGAGATACCGGCCGAAATGTTGGAAAGAGCCGGCCAAAATTGGACTAAGCGGATGGACCATTTGAGGCGCAGTCACGGTCAATATTTTCATGAAATAATCTTCAAACATTAAATTATATAGACCGTACTATCGATTCAAAAAAAATTTCATGCATTTTTCTGAATTTTATGTGTTTGTTTTTTTTTGAAAAACTTTCCTATAGCTCTTAAAAAATCACCCTTTATTTCGATTAAAAAGTCAATTGATCAAAAATATTTTCTTGTTCTTTGGGATTCCGAAAATAGTTTTGAGGAATATTGACAAATCAAAACTAAAAAAAAGGCCCTGAAAACTTAAAAAAAAAATGGGTTCTGATTCACAAACTTAAGGCACGTGTTAAAAGATCGATTGCTTGTCAAAAGTTAGGTTTTAAAAAGAGAGAAACTTGACATAAACAAACAGCTGTATTTTTTTTGGTTTTGGGACCGAACCAGTGGCTCAGAGCACCCCATCTTCCCCTATATGTTCCCTTTTCTAATAAACAAACTTGATTAAAACAAAAACACAATCTTGAGTGGAGGTTATTTGCTCAACGGGGGAGCGAGAAGTGACGTTTATTCATAAGGTTAGGTCTCTTGTTATACCCTTGCAGGGGGTATTATAAAATTGTCCGGATGTTTGTAGCGCATAGAAGGAAGCATCTCCGACCACATAAAGTATATATATTCTTGATCAGCATGACGAGCTGAGTTGATTAAGCACTGTCCGTCTGTCTGTCCGTCTGTTTCTATGTTATCTCCTCCGTCAGTTTTAAAGCTATCCTCACCACCCTTTGCAAGAAGTCTTTTAGTACAAATACGCTGGACATTTGGCGAAACCGGCCGGATCGGATGACTATAGCATACAGCTGAAATAGGAACGATCGGTCGAAAAACTAGTTTTAGTGAGAAAACCCTTTTTCTTTTTAATGGAAACTCGTATTTTTTAGTTTACTATGCTTTTCCATGATTCCAGAAAATTTGGTCGAGATCGGACATCTATGTATATAGTATAGCTGTCATAGAAATGTAGAGTTTCAAAAGTAGTCTTAGTAGGAAAAACTTTTTTGTTTTCCATGGAAATGTCCTAAAAATTGGCATGTATTTCTTTTATATGCTCCCACACGATTCTACAAAGTATGGTCAAAATCGGATGACTATAGCATATAGCTGTCATGGGAACGATCGGTCGAAAAACTAGTTCTTGTTAGAAAAACATTTGTTGTTTTTAATGGAAACGTCCCTTACGTTGGCAAATATTTATTTCAAATACTTTTACACAATTTTACAAAGTTGCAGTATGAATGATTGGTCGAAAAGGAAGTTCTAGTGAGAAAAACTTTTTTGTTTTAAATGCCTCCTAATTTCGATATTAACAGTTTGTTATGCTTTTCCATGATTGCACTAAGTTTGGTCGAAATCGTACTTCTACATAGTATAGCTCCCATAGAAAAGTAACGTCCGAAAAGTAGTCTTATTTAGAAAAACAAACTGCAAGGGTATACAAAACTTCGGCCGAGCCGAAGTTAGCTTTCCCCTATTTTTATTGGTTAGTTTTTCCCCACACACAGGGATCTTTGAGCTATTTATGACTTCCAGAAGTCAATTTACTTATATTACAAAAGGGCAACCATACACATGACCCTTGTACAGGTACTTAAACATGTGTCCTTTGTGCATCTGATTCTGTCTTAAAGTACTTGACAAGTCTTTGATTTATTTAATTTTGAACTTCGGGCGTTCTTCTTGCAAGTCCAAAATACATCTTTGAGTTTTTAAAGCTCATTCCTTTCTTGAATTTTGAGTCTACTTCTAACCCCAGAGTGAATCCTTTTCGTATTTCAGAAACTTTAAGCTCATTGTTCTCATTTTAACCCTGGAAAGTCATTGTTCGTCTATTCGACTACCAAGAAGCATGAACATCAAATAAACATCAAAATAAGAATACAAAATCTTGATAAAAGAAATATGTAAATTCGCTCACGGTTCTTTTTGTCTTATTCAAGAACAATACTCGCTTGTATTAAGCCTTTTCCATTGATCAAATAAGTAAAATCAAACACTTTGGAACTTACAACGATTGGTACTCAAAATGAGAAATTCGTGCTTGGATTAAAAAAAAGAACTGCTCAGATTTGAAAAGATATGGGACCGCTTCTCTCGCCCGCTCTTGCTCACAAAACCACACAGAAATCCAATATCCAACTAGATAGCTAGACACCCAAAACCCAAACACCAGACACCAAAATGAAGATCGAAAGAAGAAGCTTTCTGGTGCGTTGCTGGAAGACAAACAAGACAAAGGTGAGGACGGGGCGATTCGTAGATGGCTGGTGACAAAAATGTAACGAAATCGGAAATCGTTTGGCATCAGTTGGCAAAGATCACGTAGCCGGCCCTGGGTGGGGTCAAAGCAGACGATTATAGTCGCTTATAAAGAGCTGGCCCATGATGAAGCCAACTAGTAGTCGAGATCACACACGTAAACCGCAACATTATGCATATTGGTCTCTGGTTTGGGCTTTTCGCCGTCGCCGCCGCACCGGTATGTAGTACAAAGCTCTGGCTCATCCAATCGGGACTAACCCAACTTCTCTCCCCCTCTCCGTCTGCCTCTCTCTTTCTCTCTCTCTCTCTTCTTGTTCTCTTTAGTTGGTGAGCGCCAACTATGGTCCAGGTAATGCTGGTCCCATTCAGTACCTGCCCGCTGGTCCATCCGCTGGCCTCGAGGAGTATGTGAATGTGGCCACCGGCAATAACCAGCCCGCTAGAAACCAAATCACCAACCAGGCTGAGATCCAGCCCACACCCGAGGAGGCTCACCGTCTGGGACGTGTCCAGGCTCAGATTCAGGCTCTGAATGCCAACCCCACCTACCAGAAGCTGAAGAACTCCGAGGATATTGCCGACACTCTGGCCGAGAACAACTTGGCCAGCAGCATTCGTCAAGGCAAGATCAATGTGGTGTCGCCCCAGTTTGTGGATCAGCATCTGTTCCGTTCCCTGTTGGTGCCCTCGGGCCACAACAATCACCAGGTGATTGCCACCCAGCCCCTGCCCCCAATCATTGTCCACCAGCCCGGTGCACCCCCAGCCCATGTGAACAGCGGTCCCCCGACTGTGGTGCGCGGCAATCCCGTCATCTACAAGATCAAGCCTTCCGTCATCTACCAGCAGGAGGTTATCAACAAGGTGCCCACTCCCCTCAGCCTGAACCCCGTCTACGTGAAGGTGTACAAGCCAGGCAAGAAGATTGAGGCCCCCTTGGCCCCAGTTGTGGCTCCCGTCTATGGCCAGCCCCAGGGTTATGGTAACCATGGCGCCGCTTCGGCTGCCGGTTCCGCCGCCTCCTCGGCCGATGGTTATGCCAGCGGCCATGAGGCACCTCTGTATGCCAGTCCAGCGCCCTATGGCCAACAGAACTACTAAGTGTAGGCCGGAGTAGTGCTCCCAGCTGTTGCTCCCCCTCGACGTATTGAGGTGAGAGCAGAGCAGCTAATTAATTTAAACAAATTTGTTTTTTTTTTTTGGAAGAAGAAGAAAATGCAAATAAAAAAATGCCAAAAATGGAAAAGTTAAAGACGATTGTGAGGGGGGAAGAAAGGACAGAATAAGTGCTACAAAATTAAGTATATTACAGTTATTGTTTCGATCAGGCATATCATGCACCACTCTCAGAGAGAAAGAGACAATGTGAAAATTTAAACGTTCAACAAAACCTACGATCCGTTGATCAGCAAATCAAGTAAATTCAAGACTGACGAATCAAAAAGTAATAAGATCTTGTCTTTACACGAATTTCCATATCCTTTTTGACTGTCCAACAAATTTATAACTTAATCACGGTCGCCACGTTTGGAGCAAACGCTCCAAAATGCATCCTATTTCTCGTTGCAGCATTGGAGCTCTTTTCATAACTTCAAAATTATAAACCTAATCCTAAAAATAGTTCTTAACCAACACTCAAATGCATCGAATTGAACCATTAGATAAGTAAATATTGCTAAGAAGGCAACACTAGAAGTGCTAGAAACAGATATTTTTATTTGTTAGCTAAGCTAAGCTGCAACTCAGAAATCTTAGCTGAGAACTCAGGTCGAAAGCCAATGATAATATCGATTAAAATCAGGGATTAAACATTAACTAAATGGTAGGGCCCGGGTGTGGCTCAGCAGCTGTGTGCGCGACCGCTGTTCAAGAGGTCGTGGGCTTGATCCCGCCTCGGAACATCTAACGAAAAGTTTTTCTTTGAATAAACTTACACACCCGGTCACCCCTCACTGCTGTTGGCGCCAGCTTTGTAGAAATTAGCCAAGCAAAAGCTTCTCAAACTGCCGTTCGAATTCGACGTTAAACTGTAGGTCCCTTTCTCTTATGCGAAAACTAGAAGCCCACATGCCAGGAGATTGAGAGCAGCTCAGCTTTGGGGCTGTCTCAAGCCTTTAAAAAAACCGTTAACCAAAATAAACTGGCTCAAATCAAAACCGGAAATCACAACTGGTGACAACCGGAAACCGCTTACCGTTATTATTGGAACCGATAGAACGGAAAAGGCTTACAGACGGCTGACGCTTGAACAGCAGCTGGAGTTGCAATACATATAAGCAAACGTAGCCCGCAGTGGCCGAACAAATTTCGCATTCACACCGACACGAACCGAACGTTCGTGAAAAAAGAGCAAACAACTTTTCAGTCGCGGGCCAGCGATCAATGAAGTAGGTCAGAGCTGGTTTAAGTCACTTTATTTTCGCACATCAAAACACTCTCAATTTTTGGCCCGATCTTCTTTAGAAACCCTGCTGTAAATACCTTTTCTTGATGTTACTTCTATTGCATACTCACTTTTTTGAAAGAGACATATGTATAAGTTTTTAAGAAGCAACTCATTATGCGCGTATTGGAAACTTCGTGAAAACTGAACAAAAATAGTAGCGTATCGAATAGAAACTATCGAACAATCGAATGGCTAACGAGTAATGCGACTACATTTTTTCAAAATGTACTTTTCTGCCACCTCAAGTGGCCATATAAGTTTGTATGGGAGAAAATGTACATTTTGCCCAAAATGCGGAATTGCAAAATGCAGTTGTAGTGAGGACAGGGCATAATATTAGCATGATTCATAAGACTTTTATCTCATTTGGCAGATTTCAATAGAACATCAAATTAATTAAGAACTAAAGCATGGGGAAATTTTTTTTGCATACACTGTTTTATGGGATGGAAAATTATTTTGAGCCCAATTGGACAAATTCTACCACTAAAAAAATAAAATCTCTTGCAGTTCTGGAACACCGACGGATTTTTTGAGCAATTTGCAAACCAACCGAAGACAAAATCTCTAGAGATTTCCAGGATACCACCGTAGTTTTTTCAACGTAACCATTAAGGTAGTCAGATCCCAAAACAGATGATTCACCATAGAGCAGCGATTGGCAAGCCCTTGCTCCCACTGCTCCCGAGAGTTATTTTAAGGCAACTGGCACCGCACCTCGCTTCTTGGAGACAGAATGACAAGTAAAATTGCCTCGCTTTAAAGCAGAGGCAGGCAAAAAATACATTTACATTTTTGCATTGGTGTGTGTGAGAGCAGCGCAAAAATTGCTCTCAATTTCAGTAGCAACGATTGCGTCGTGAAGTAGGAAAGCAAGCAACGCAGCGGCGCTTGTACAGCTTATATTGTGTGTGTCGGAGGAGCGCTGCTTTGAGACTTTTCGTATGCACACAAGATAGGAATGTGCCTGTCCCTGCTTTAAAGCAAACACAACAACAAATCTATTGCGCATCTGCAACTTCTGCAAAAACAAACATATGGAGTGTGTGTCTGACATGTTGGACTGCTCAAATATCAAATTAGCATTTCAAGAATTATTTACTTTTGTAAGGATTATATTCCTCACTGTCACGTTGCACTTTACATTTTGAATACCCTGTACACACTAAAAATAGGTAAATCGGGATCATGAAGTTGCGAAAAAGTATGTCACATTTCCGAAAGTATATATACTCGTATCTTGATCTCGATATAGCCATCACAGACTATTTGATATAGAGCCACAAATATTTTCATGATAGGTAGGTGTATACCATACCCATATAAAGTTTGTTTCAGATTTAGAAAATTTCGCCCCTAAGCATCGTACAGAATGTATACAGTGCACGAGGCTTCGTATTATCATGTTTGGATGGAACTTGGATTCTAAATCTAAAAATATACATTCGGCTAGAAAACGAACGAAACTACAAACGACTCCGGCTATCACTTTTAAAGCAATATTTCGACCTGTTTTTAGCGAAATCCAAATTAGCTGTGTCGTCGAATCGTCAACCCCCACTGTACCACCACATATATGCGACACACTTGGGAGATTTTTATTTAGGTATTGGACTAAAAGTTCTACCACAATAACGCACCAGGGGACTTGATCAAAGAAATGTACCTCAAACTTCAAAATGAACGAAATATTTTCAGTGAGTTTTTTATACAATTTTCGAAGTGCCACTAGAAACAAAATTGTTTAGAGATGATAGCTATTTCCGCTTAATTTTTTTTTGTCAATGAATGTTCTTGAATATGACTAATAAGCAGAAGTTTAAATTTTACGCTCAGGCTGACCCTGGCACTGGTTAAGCTATGGGCAGCTCTTTTGACAATCTCTCATATTTATGGTATTCTCTTTTTAAAGTTATCTGGACTTGGGCTTTAGTTAATATTTCCTTTGTGCTTGAGGAGTAGATTTCCATGTGTAATCCTCATAGTCAAAGCAATCCAAATAGTCTGCATATTCTAATTAAGCTAAAGCTACAAAGGAGGTAGATGCTTTCGGATGGTTGTAATGATGTGATTGGACTAACAAGTAACCTCAGCATTAAATAACAAATCAAAGAATATATTTTATTACAAATTATAAGAACTTAAGTAAATAGGTGAATAATGTAAGACCATTAAGCAATTTTGATTATGTTCAAAAGATTTTTGAAAAAGTTTCATATTTAGTCGGTATTTACACGATGAAGCAAACTTCATAAAGTTTTTTTAGTAGGCGGGAAATTTTAAAGAAATTTAAAAGAACTTTCAAACGAAAGGTTTAGAATCTCTCCCAATTTTCTTACCTACTGAGACAACTCCATTAGCCTTGCTTCATCGTGTAAACTCCGACTAAGAGGCTTGGTAAAGTTTCTGAATTCCTGCAAAAGAATCAGCGTACACTCTTTCCTATTTCTAGATTTGCTTTTCCTCTTTCTCATACTCACCTGTGTTCAATCTCAGGTTCTCTCAAGCTCCCTCTCTCAGCTCAATGCGGAACTGTTGCCATTTGCAATCAGTGCAGAGACACTCGAATAACCACGATACGGAGAGATCTTTGTGTGTTGTTGTTGTTGTTGATGGTTTCTCAAGTAAAGACGCCGAGATATGCGTGCGACAAGATCTATCTGCGTTTTGGTCATGAGCCACTGGGCGTGGGCCGCAACAACAACAACAAGAACTGGCGGAACGGAACTCCAGCTCATCATCCAACGACAAGTTGACCAACCGGCAACGTCGTCTGAACCGGGGCCAAGCGAAAAAGTCACGTAGTCGCCGGAGATCAACGTGTTGCAGCATATTTAAAGAAATCTTTCAACGGGTTAGAGCAGCAGAAGAAAGCCATCATTCCAATTGGTAACACCAGCTGGAACTGGAGAGATGACTAGAAAGTGTTATATATGGGCGCTAGCCGCTTGCCTGATTGTACGTACCCGCAGCTCGATCTCCCGTCATGGATCGCCTCTCATCTCAATTGTTTTTCTATTTGCAGGCTTGTGCCGCGGCCAATGGCTATGGCAGTCGTAGCGGACCCCAGGGCTATGGTGGCCCCGGAGCTGATGCTGGCGCCGATGCTGCCGCGGCAGCTGCCTCGGGTGCTGGTGCACCAGCGGCTGGTGAATACGGTGTGGCCGGTGGAGAGGGTGCCGAGGCGGTGGCCCAGGCTGCTCCCAGCAGCTATGGCTCCGACCAGAACATCCCCTACAAGCCGGTGAACAACAAGGGCAACACCCTCACCTCCTCCATCACCTATCCCCAAAACAAGGGCGAGATTCTCATCCATCGTCCGGCCCCCATTATTGTGAAGCGTCCACCCACCAAGGTCTTGGTCAACCATCCCCCATTGGTGGTCAAGCCCGCCCCGGTGGTGCTGCACAAGCCCCCAGCAATTGTCCTCCGCAAGGTCTACATTAAGCACCACCCACGTCGCGTCAAGGTGGAGCCCGTCTTCGTCAATGTGGTCAAGCCCCCAGCAGAGAAATATTTCGTCAATGAGAACAAGCAGGGTTACGGCCAGGCTGGTCATGGACACGCTCACCGTCACGTGGCTCACCATGGTGATGCCCATGCTCATGGTGCTCATGCTCATGCCGGTCCCCAGCAGGGACCCGCTCTACCCGCCTATGCCTCCGGTGCCGATAGCGCTGCCGCCAGTGCCGGCTATCAGCTGCTCCAGGGTGGCAACCATGGTCTCTCCGCCTTGGCCAACATTGCCGGCAATGAGCAGCACTATGGCCATCATGGTCAGCAATATGGAGCCGCTCCAGCTGTTTCAGCCGGTGGCTATGGCGCTCCCGCCTACTAAGCTGCCAACCCCTGCCAGTCCAGGGATGTGGGCAAACTTTAGTTAGTTATGTTTTTACACCAAAAAACACCGCTTGAGCGCCTAATCCCAAACAGAGATTGGGAGTGAGCGAGCAAGTTTCTTTGCAAACAAATAAAAAAATTTTGAAAACAAATTACACATTTTATGCGCATTTTTAGCTTATTTCAGGGAATAAGAGCCAGTTGCTCCGTTTCTAAGAAAGCCAACAAAGTGAGTTACATTGCAATGAAAAGTTTGTTCGTTATAGGTTCAGCTTGGTCCGGTTCAAGGTTCGGTTCAAAAACAAAAGTTGAAGTTCCAAAGTCAAATCGGTTCGTTTCAAGCAGTAGAGATGGGCACGGTCAGGGCTTCGTTTCCCACTGGCCTCTTCCTAAAAGCTACGTGCTTCCTGCCTTAAAGTTTTGTTTGTAGTTTTTTCGTTCTTAAGACCGGAAGCTCGAATGACGCGTATGGCACGAAAGGCCCGAACTCTACTCTCAAAATGACTTGCACTTGAGCACATCTTTGGTATCGATTTGTATAGGAAGTATCGCCCTACTCACATGTCGCTCACTTCAAGACTGTCAAAACACGATTTTTAGGTTAATGATACAGAAATATTCGCTATATCGTGTTCTATATATTTAGAAAAATTTTCATATTCGGGTTGTCCTGGAAATCTCTAGAGATTTTGGCTTCGGTTGGTTTGCAAACCGCTCGAGAAATTCGTCGGTGTCCCAGAACTTCGAGAGATTTCGTTTTCTTCGAAAGTCTAGTTCAAAAGGTGTGTGTATAAGATTATGGTCCTACTACAAAAACAGTGACATATTTCGTGGGTTCGTAGTCGCTATTGGTTGGTTTGTGTATTGGTTGGTTTGCCAAAATCTCCCAACAAAATACGAGAGGTTTGAAACCAACCGAAAGAGATTCCTAGGACACCAAGAATTGGTTTTGGGTTGGAATTTGGTTGGAAGAGATTTCTGGGACACCGCCGATTGATATATTTTATACTCTCCGAGTGAAATGAGAATATATTGATATATTATTTTACAGGTTTCCCTTCGTGGTACACAAGGGATTAATACCGATATCGGAACCATTAACCGAAATAAACCGTTTTAAATCTCGTACCGAAACCGGAACCAATACAAAGAAGGAATCATGAGACGTCAATAACACGATGTCAGAATTTTCTTTCCACTTTTCTTAGAAGGCGCCAAAATCAACCATCCCTCTTTAAAATTAGACTTCCACGAAACTCTCGCAGCTTGTAAAGGGCGCTTAACGCACTTACATTGATTGAAATGTTTTACATCAATGATGCTCAAGATGACAGTTCATTGGCTGCAATAGGCTATTACCAGAGCTCGCAAAAAACTCTCAACACTTTCAACGTGTCGGCAAAAAACAGTTTGGTTACTGACACAACGAAAACAGGGAGCGAAAGACAGTTTCAGTTCTGTTTTTGTTCAATTCTGTTGCGCTCAGAGCAAAAACCGCTTTTTTCGTTTCTGTGTCTCTCCTGTCTTTTAGAGAGTATACTTCCGAAGTATATATGGTTGTGAGTTGCGCTTGTGTGTGTCTTAGTATAACGACCCAGTCGGACTTTTCATGATAAAATATGCCCTTTTTCATGCTTACTTTTCACGTGAGAGGGCCTGCAAACTCCTGAGCCTTTGGCTTCCTTTTGCAATGGAAACGCCGAAAATATTAGGGGTTTCAACCGTTCCGTATGGGGTGACGTCATTAGCAGCCTTCGGCTTAAGAAATTTCTTACTTTCTCAGTACTGCAGATGTTCTAACTTTGTAAGTCGTAGTAGGGAAGACCTTAGACGTTCGCTGACAAACCCCTGAGTTTTGCATGTCGTGAAATTTCATGCCACTAGATGTACTGATTTTTTTCATGTCTGCTTCATAGTCCGACTGGGGAGAGTACATACATAATAAAGCCTACCAAACGCACAAAACAAAAAACACTTTTCGCAGACACTTATTGTGTTCTTGTTTAGTGAACGCTCGCTCAAAACAGTTGCTGTCGGAGGTTGTCGGGTGACCGACTCGTTTGTTTTGCTTAACCGAAAACACGTAACAGAAAACACATAAGTTGCGCGGAAAAAGTGTTCCGCTCAGTGAGAGACCGCTTGTGCTGCATTTGTTTCTGTTTTTTTACTGAGGCTGGTCGCATTGAAAAAAGTGTTTACAGTTTTTTGCGAGCTATGGCTATTACTAAATGGCTCGTAATAAATATGATCAGTGATCTACCGACAATTTCTAGCAACAAATTTACATAAACTATAAACCGGTAGATGCCGCTGTTATGTGTTTTTTTTTTTTTTTGTGGGAGCTCTTGCCACACTGATCATCTTTATCACGAGCCATTTAGCGAGGCTGCTGGCGCAAGTTAATACCAATGATGCTTAACATGACAGTTCATTGGCTGCGATCAGTGATCCATAGACAATTTCTATCAGCAATTTTGCTCTTATGTGAATCGAAATGGGAGAGAGCGAGACACAGCTGTTAAACTCGCCGCACAATAAATTATTGATGACGGGAAAGCAGCCGGTTGAATAGTTTTCGGTAGAAACTTCTGAGAGGGGCCTGGAGACCGGATTTTTGGCGAAAACTTAAATAAACTATGTACAACATGAAAAAAACCCCCCCGGGCTTGGAATCCCCTTTTGACAGGCCAAACGTTTAGTAATATAATGTAATTGTAAAGTCTTACATGTGAAATAATACGAAATGTGAAATAGTGTCCATAAATTTACTTAAAATGTCAAACGACTGAAACTTTTATGTTGAATTTTTGCTTTTTGGTTTATTTATAAACGTCCTTCCTTCTGTCATTGTGAACTCCACCTATATTCTTGGTGCACCAACAATTTGTTGAACCTTAACCCCTCTAAATGTTGTTTTATGTCTTTTCACCGTTCTACCCCATTTATGGGTAACTATTGTCTTGGCCCGCACAACCTCGAGCGCATACATACAGTGACAGACCTAGGCGTTTTATTCAGCCATAACATGAACTTTTCGAATCACATTGGCATCATCGTTTGCAAAGCGAAAGGGGTGTTGGGTTTGCATCCCTGGTTGTCATAGAAAAGTAAAGTCTAAAAAGTAGTCTTAGAAAAACTATTTTGTCTTCAATGGAAATGTCTTTAAAATTGGCATCTTTTTATATGGTATGCTTTCACACAATTCTACAAAGTTCGGATGACTATAGCATATAGCTGCCACGGGAAGGATCAGTCGAATAACTAATTTTAGTGAGAAAAGCTTTTTTGTTTTCAATAGATACATCCTTATCATTGGCATATACTTATTTTTTATGCTGTTGCACAAGTCTACAAAGATTTGTTGAAATCGGATGACTAGCATATACCTTCAGTACGAATGATCGGTCGAAAAAGAAGCTCTAGTGAGAAAAACTTTTGCTTTATGCTATTTCATTATGCTATTTCATGATTCCACCAAGTTTGTTCGAAATCGTGCATCTATATAGTATAGTTCCTTTAGAAAAGTAAGGTCCGAAAAGTAGTCTTAGTTAGAAAAACTTTTTGTTTTCAATGAAAGCTGCAAGGGTATACAAAACTTCGGCCGAGCCGAAGGTAACTTTCCCCTATTTTTTTACCTAACTTGACTGGACTAAATGCAAAAACCTGTTCATTTGTTCGAAACGAAACCAAACTAATCACAATGCCGCATAAATCAGCGCATGCGTAGTGGTTGTTCAGCTGTATTATAATTTGAAAATGATTCGGAAAAAAAAGGAAATCGATTTCATTTCACTCGAAAACGGGAACACCAAAATAAAAATTATTCGAAATTGCAATCGTATTGCTTTTTAAATTCAGTTGGAAATGGGAGGAGACCTGCTTATTTCTTATGAATGACTATAGCGCTTATCCATATAAGCGCAGTGTTCGGTAATTAGAGCAACCTTGATCTGGTCATTTGACAAACAATTCCTTGTCAGAGGAATACGTCAAATTGAAAGAGCAAATCATAACAGATTTGGCAGACTAGGACCTTGCCTTTACAATGGACTTGTGGAAGAATGATCATACCCAAAGGAATTGTATTTCTTTAAGTGCACACTAAATAAATGTACTAACTAAAGTTGTCCTGTGCTTGCCTTAGCTTAATTCAAATCATGCAAAACCTAATTGAATAGCATACAATTTCTGCAATTCAGAAACCACTATAATTTACTCTTAAATAATGAAAGAATTTAAAGCTAGAACTTTGCATTTTTTGCTTAATCGATTCGTTTGCTCAACTGGTTCACTTAAAGTGAATATTTTATGAGAAAATGGTGAATGAATTAACTACTATTAAGGCAATGCTTTCCCAGATAAATGGTATGCAAAATAGTGTCAGGTTGAACGAATTTTACCATCAAACGACGTCATTTGAATCGTCGTCTTCCGTTCGACGTGCTGTTACATTTTGGTGTCGCTACTACCATGACCTCTTTGCATCGTAACTAATATCGAAGTTTTCATTGATCAATAATTAACCTTTGAAAATTTCAAGAATAATGAAAGCAAACGAAATTTTCAGACTTATCCTTCGTGTGGCAACAACCTCTATACCAAGAGGTATAAGACACTGCCCATCTCAATGGTTTTAAACAAATCGGATCATGGAACCTGTTAAAAAAAAAACAGAGTATTACCCATATTATTCCATAAACTGTCGCTACTCGCCGTGTCCTTGCCAATGCCCAGTCAAGCGACTCTAATTGTACAACAATAACAATGCAAATTACATGACAAGTGCCACATTTTGATGACTATCGACAAATTGCTCAACAAATTATCCAAATGTAGGTCATCATATGCCCGCCCATTTCTTGATTTAAGAAATCAGCATAAAAATGCGACACTTTAGTGAAACGTTTTCAGTTTGTAAGCAAAAATAATCAAGAGTCGAAAGAATACACAAAGAAAAACTCGCAACGCGCGCGATATCCAAAAAAAAACTGTTACAAGTTCAGCAGCAAAAATGATACAACATTTCCATCTATGTCTGTGGCTAACCCTACTGAGTTTTTGGCAAGCCGTTTGCTGGGGTCAGGTGAGTGGAGGAGTTCTTAAAACAACATTTTTAAATTTTTGTGTGTTTTCACCCCGGACTAGCCCAGCCAAGTGCGTTCGCACGATAACCGCATGGAAAGCATTCAGCAGCTCAGCAAGCTGATACTCACGTTAGCAGAAAGTTTGTAAATTATGATTGTAATTTATTTGTAAGCATCTTTGAAAGTGAAAAGGCGAGACAGAGTGTTACATTTAAGTATAAATAAAGTTACTTTTAAGATGTCTAAAAAGTCGCCTGCCTAAAATGGTGCAAGAAGTATTAAAAATTTAAAATCAAGTTGGTTCGAAAATGGTTCAAATTATGCCATAGATATAAGTATAGGATAAGTAGTTAATGTTATAAATGTGTTAAATTAAAGTGTATAAGTGTTTGTATGAGATGAAATTTAAAATGAAGTGCTGCTGCGGGACGAGGGTGAATACATTTATAAAATCTGTCCTCCTCCTGATGATCTGTCGCACCTAGTGATGGCGTGTTGGTGTTGCTGGTGGTGCTTGATCCTGAACGTTTGCTTTGCCGTCCACGGGATAGTTGCTAATCAGTTTGAAAGGGCGCGGCGGTATCTTAAGTAAAGGCAGTGGTGCCGCTACCACGCCCCAGGCATAGCGACTCTGCGAAAAGAGAGAGAGAGAGAAATATAATAACTTACCAAAAAATTTAAAAAAACCAATTACAATCCATTTTGCATATGGAATTCCTGACCGCCTTCTGGCAACGCTTAACAGGAATCAGTGACCAACCCCCTTGAATAATCTTCCGTCTAGTTGATGGCTTTGTTTTAACTTCACTTCGATTGACGTCCCCACATAAGTTTTCAATAGGCATAACGTCAATCCTTTCCGCTCGAAACCAATTTTTAACAAGTTTGCTAGTGTGTTTTGGGTCGCTATCCTGTTTGAATACCCATTTCAAGGGCAAAACATTTTTCAAAATGTCCACATACACAATTTGATCTATAGATTCATAAATTATCAGAACAGGACCGAAATAAACAAGTAAGGGAGCTGTAGTCGAGTGCCCCGACTACAAAATAACCTGTTTGAATCGGGTATACACCTATCTACATGCAAAAATTTGTGGCTCTAGCTCTTATAATCTCTGAGATCGACGCGTTCATACGGACAGACGGGCATGGCTAAATCGACACGGCTGTTGTTGCTGATCAAGAATATATATACTTTATAGGGTCGCAAATGCTTCCTTCTACCTGTTACATACTTTTGCGCAACTTCATGATCCCCCTTTACCCGTTTTCAATGGGAAAAGGTATAAAAAGTTAAAAAAGAAAAAAAAAACCTATTATTTTGTCCATGAGTGTATATGTGTATGAAAACACAAGAAGTCAAGGGAACAGGGTATTTTGTAGTCGGCGCACTCGAGTACAGCTCCCTTACTTGTTATACTCTATGCCAATGGTAAGATATAACCTTCTGGAGCGGTTTACAACACCACCAATTTCCGAGCGGTTTGTATCCCTAGAAGCTACAAAGGTTGTTATAACGCAGAGTTCCTGTTCTAAATCGCGTTTCTTTTTATACTCTGTACCAAATGTACATAGAGTATAATAAGTTTGTGCAAAAGTATGTAACAGCCAGAAGTAAGCATCTCCGACCCCATAAAGTATATATATTCTTGATCAGCATCAACAGCCGAGTCGATATAGCCATGTCAGTCTGTCCGCCTGTCTGTCCGTATGAACGCACAGATCTCAGAGATGGTAAGAGATGGAGGTTTGACATGTATGGAACTTATGCTTCTTATACTTGCAGGCAGATCAAGTTTATATTCAATTTTTGCCACGCCACCTCCCGCCCCCCAAATTGGAAAAAAACCTAATATCTCCCACAGTTTAGTTTATAGTAAAGATCGGATGAACGGTAGTAAAGATATGAGCAAACGAAAATTCAATATATCTTGGCTGCTCCAGCAGCAGCAAAACACATACATATGTATGTAGATGTATGTATATATGAGCAACGACTACAAAGTGATAGCCAACAATATTTTAGGACAAATTTTTATTTAACTGTTCATATTGGATCGTTGTGGGTGTGATGACCCCGCCCCGCCAAAAATTCCTCCTTTTAAATGAATTAAACCTGCAAATATATTGTCTGAGTAATTCCAACAACGAAATCCTATACAAAACCTAACAGCTATGGCTAGCTCATTAGATCCAATTGAATTCTTGCAGCTAACTGGGACGCTGTAATTATCCCCCTTCCCTTTCCTACATACACAATATTGAGAGAGAGAAGTTAGAGATGGTCGCGGGACAAAAATATCGCCCGATACCCATCTGACTACTAAGACGAGGATTGTTTTAATTGCAAATAATATAAAAATAGTCTAGTTCTTTAATTCTAACATAATATCAAGCAATCACAATGATGTTAAGTCATTCTGGTCACTCCCGAGTCCCACGTAGTTTTCGATGTACGCCCATCTCTAGCTCTGGCAAATGCAAAGGTTTTTTTTGTGTCTGCGGCGCGTGCCAATCCTCTCTCTCTCCTAATTATATTCTGTACCAAAAGTACATAGAGTATAATAAGATTGTGCAAAAGTATGTAACGGCACCTTAAATGATAAGTATTTAAGCAACTCAAGTCGACTCGTAGGTCTTTATTCATATATCGACCCCATTGCTATTGCAATGGCCTCCTCCGATTTTATATAATATATTCGGGAGCAAATGCGAGCGGCGATCCCAACTGGTACAGAGTATAATATAGTCGGGCTTGACCGACTTTCTTCCTTGTTATTTTTAAACTTACCTGCTGTCCATTGCCGGCTCCCAATGGTGTTGGTGGTGGTGGTGGTGGCCCAGCATTTTGAAAGAAAATGGCGCCCGGCGGTGGTGGCTGCAGCACTTGCGGTGGCCTAGCCAGATGAGGTGGTCCGCCAACCGGAGATGTGGGATAGAAATTGAATTGGTTGCCATTGGTATTGGGCGAAGGAGTGGGTGTGGGTGTGGGCAATAGCACCGTTAGCCCCAGGTTGTCCTTAATGTCAAATAGGGGTTCCGGACGATTACCGCGATGGTTTTTATTAAAGCAATTATTGGAGCGCTTGGAACGCATGTGTGGCGGCTTGTCCCCATTGCTATTGGCTGAGGTGGTTGGTTCCCCTGCCTCGGGCGACGGTGGTGGTGTTGAATCCACCATGACATGGGCAGCCGCCTCTTCGCCATTGTTACCTCTTGGCTGTTGGTCCGTGTTGTTGTAATTGAAGTTGTTGACGCGCTCCTCCGGCGGTGTCAACTTCTGGTGTTGGGCCATGCGCGTATGCGCATCCACGCCAATGTTGTAAAAATAACGCAAGGTGGTCACATCGGCAGGTAAGTCCTCACCATTGAAATGAAGCGAACGTTTGGCCAGCGGCTTGAGTGCGGGAAGCGTCATATATGAGATCGGCGATGATGGGGACATTGGCATATTTGGAGGACAGCCAGCGATGGGCATAAACATACAGCCCTCGGCGGAAGGGGGAGGAGTAACCGTTGCTGCTGCTGGTGCTGGTACCGGAAAAGGATACGGAAATTCCTCGGTCAAACTTAAGGCTGAATTAGGACTCCAGTTGGTCCCAGCTCGTCCGTTTAGCATGGGTAAATAATTCATGAAATGGTTAACCGGAGTAGGCGGAGTGGCGACTTCCTGACGTGAGTGCTGTGGACGTGGCATCTTATGCCGCTGCTGCTGTTCTGGCTCGGCATTGGGTAACTCGTGCAGCTGCTGCTGCTGCCTTGGCTCACTCTGAAAGCAATGATCCAGCTGTATATACTGATGCATCTGCACTATGTCACATTTGGTGGCCTCAAAATAGTTGCCCATGTCAAACACTTTGGCCGTCTTCTTCCATTTATGCATCTTATTGGATTTGCTTACAAATTTGGAAAGATGCATGCGATGCATTTGACGTTGATACCGATAGGGCATTCCCCAAGGACGGAACTCATCGGGCGGCAAGGGATGCACCGACTCATATGGTACCTAAGGAACCAAAGAGAAGACACATGGTTAACAAGTGAACTAAACCAAAATCAAAAGGAAGAGGCAGTCTGAGGGTAGGTACCAATAGCTTCTTGCCAAATTGCTCCACATAGACAATACAGTAGGACTTGTCTGTGGAGATCTTTTGTATGTGACAAGTGTATAACTCGGAATTATTCTCCATCTCCACGCGGCACTTGGCTCCGACCTGCAATAGAAAAGGCAGGACGACACGGGGTCAACAGAGAGAAAGATAGAAAGAAAACACTTGGAATATGGATATGAAAGTGGATGATGATGTGGGTAAATGATGCCTGATGACTAATACTAATCTCTACGGTGTGAGTGTGTACCTTAAAGTTGTAGTCACCCGCATAGGCATTGAATCGCTTGGCCTCCTTACGCAAATCATTCCAGCAATCGAACTCAATGTTGCGATACATAAATGGATCCATGGACTTGGCCACCTTATAAGGAAACGGTGTTATGCCTGCAAAAAGAAAGCATCAGTTGATATTCCTCCCCAAAAACCAATCTCTTACCATCTTCCAGCAACTGGCGCACACAGCTAACCAAACGATTTGGACACATGAACATCATTTCGTCAGCATCTGGTGGAACAGCCGCCTGACCAATGTCCAATTTCAAGTCACGTCTTCCAGCACGCACCAGCTGATTCGGCTGCTGTTCATACTCCAGTCTCTGTGGACTGTTGTGGAAACTGCATAGCTTATAGTTTTCCAAAATGCATTTGGTTTCCTCCGGCAAATCCAATTGAAAGAAACGTCCATTGCCGCAACGTAGACGTATCATATAGCCCCGTGAGTCGAAATCCACCTCATATTGGCCCCATTCAAAGGAATGCGGATGCAACATGCTCTCAATGGCATAGTTCACATCGGGCAGCTTAAACAACATTTTGTACAGCAACTTGAAGGAAATGGCTAACAGGGGAGAAAGAGTTGAAAGCAAAGGATTAGCTTGGAATTACGTATGTTAACATTAGGCATCGGATTTTAGGTAAAATCATATGTGTTTGTTAGCCGTCTCAAGGTCAGCAGGTCCCTTATAGCACTTCCTCGTACTTGGTTTTCCTCGGGGACCCCCAAAATCTGAAGATATGGCCCCAAAAAACGTTTAGTGCTCATTTTGTTCACTTAACTTGAAAAAACTCGCGAATGGACCATCTGATTTCAAATAAGCTTGTTAATTCCGATAGCGCTGAGGAGATTCTAGTATTTCATAATCAATGGTTTCAAATATGTAGTGCCATGGCTGATAAATGCTAGCTACAGCTCTGGTATTTTAAACTTTTTTTTGGGAAAATTCTACTTTATCCCCCACTGGTTTAACAAAATTGCTCCAAGCTATTTTTTCTTAGAATTTATTATACTAGTCCATTTAATTCTTTGTTAGAAAAATTGTGCTTACATGAATTTGGTTACCGTTTGCCGATGTTATTCGCTTATTTCTGATCAAACATTGGCTATCTAGTATTCTTTTTTAGTGTGTTTACAGAGAAAGAATAAAGCCCCTCAAAGTAAACTTTCCAAATGTTAGGTAGGAAATTCAAATACTATTTTTCACTTGCAAAAAAAAAAACCAATATATATTAACCTTCATGTTTCACGACTTTGAACAAAGATTACTTCTCTCTTTATTTAGCTTATTTTCCCATGCACATGACTACAAAATCAGCTTACTACAGTGCTACTTTGAACAATTGGTGGCGGACCGAAGAGCATTTTAAAGAAATAAGTTCAGTGTTAAAAATACCACAAAAAATACGCTCTTGCAGTAGGACTCGAACTCACGACCTCCACGTTCTAAGGCGACGCTTTAGCTTCTGCGCCAAGCGCTATATTGCACGCTGAGTGCTTAACACCCGATTAGCGTCTAATTCATCCGCCAATGAAAACTGTAAAAATGTGCTCAGATACGGACCACCACCGATGACGACCCACGCAAGCGTTTTAAGGACCACGATTTGAGGATATGCACCTGGAATGTTCGCACCCTCAACAAGGAGGGTGCTGATAAACAGTTAGTGAAAGTCCTCGAAAAATATTCATCAGACGTTACCACACTCCAGAAAATGTAATGTATTGGACAAGAGAAAACGTTGAGAAAAAGATCATCAACCAATGCCCCCCCTGGGAGATCTACTATAGCGGACATGCTAGCACGAGTTTGGGTGCGGCTTTGCAGTCTGCGGAAGACTGCGTCGCTCTGTCATCAGCTTCACACCAGTTAAAAATAGGGGAAAGCTAACTTCGGCTCGGCCGAAGTTTTGTTTACCCTTGCAGCTTCCATTGAAAACAAAAAAGTTTTTCAAACTAAGACTACTTTTGGACCTTACTTTTCTATGGGATCTATACTTTATAGATGTCTGATTTCGACCAAACTTGGTAAAATCTTAAAAAAAGCATAATACACTGTTAATTACGAAATTTGGAGGCGATCCCATTTAAAACTAAAAAGTTTTTCTCACTAGAACTTCTTTTTCGACCGATCATTCATACTGCAGCTTTATGCTATAGTTATCCGATTTTAATAAAACTTTGTAGAAATGTGTTAAAGTATATAAAATAAGAATATGCCAATCAAAAGGACGTTTTCATTAAAAACAAAAAAGTTTTTCTCACTCGAACTAGTTTTTCGACCGATCGTTCCTATGGGAGCTATATGTTATAGTCATCCGATTTCGACCCAACTTTGTAGAATTGTGTAAAAGTATATAAAATAAGTGTATGCCAATGATTAAAACTTTTTCATTAAAAAGAAAAAAGTTTTTCTCACTCGAACTAGTTTTTCGACCGATCGTTCATATGGCAGCTATATGCTATAGTCATCCGATTTCCACCAAACTTAGTGAAATCATGGAAAAGGATAGGAAACTAAGAAATACGGACTTTGGAGGCGTTTCCATAAAAAACAATAAAGTTTTTCTCACTAAAACTAGTTTTTCGACCGATCGTTCCTATGGCAGCTATATGCTATAGTCATCCGATCCGACCGGTTCCGACAAATGTGCAGCGTATATGTACCAGAAGACTTCGTGCAAAGTTTGGTGAGGATAGCTTTAAAACTGACGGAGGAGATAGCATAGAAACAGACAGACGGACAGTGCTTAATCAACTCAGCTCGTCATGCTGATCAAGAATATATATACTTTATGTGGTCGGAGATGCTTCCTTCAATGCGTTACAAACATCCGGACAATTTTATAATACCCTCTGCAAGGGTATAAAAAGCGACTAGCCGTACTTAGACTTAAGGCAAAATATTTTAATATTAGCCTTATCTGTGCTCACGCGCCAACAGAAGACAAGGACGTCGCGACGAAAGAGGAACGTACATACCAGCGCTGCCCTGATCACGACATTAAGATCGTGCTAGGCAATTTTAACGCAAAAATCGGGAGAAGCCGTTTTTAGTCCGACAATCGGCCGATTTATCCTGCACGACGAAACCTGCAGTAATGGAGAGAGGCTAAGAAATTTTGCTGCGGGCAGGAATATGGTCGTTAGTAGCACAAGATTTAAACACCGCGACAACCACATGGCGACCTAAAGGTCCCCTGATCATAAGACGGAAAACCAGATTGATCACGTTGTGATAGACGGAAGGCATTCATCGAGTGTGCTAGACGTACGTGCTTGTTGCAGCAAAAGTACGCACGCGGCTCAGTGTAGCACATGCCGCACGCTCTAGTACACGTCGAAAGCTGAACGTCGAGAAGCTGCAATCACAACGGACCTCCGGTGCCCACACAGCAAAACTCACCCATTTGCTCAAGAAAATTTCACCTTTCCCTTCAGGTATAAGTGAACAGTGGAAACAGAGTACGACTGCCAAGGTCGTGCCGCCGCGCTTCTGCAGAGAAAGACGCTGCCTACAGGAGAATTCTGCAGTCGGGAGCAGCGCGAGCCGTCAAGGAGCGATATCGGAAGAAAAAGAGAGAGGAGAAGCGCCTTTTCAGAAGGAAAAAGAATGAGCAGGAAAGGCGTATGCGTGAGGAAGTCGAAATCCTGTTCGGCATGAGTGAGACTCGAAAATTCTACCAAAAAGTTCGGCGACTAGCTGAAGGTTTTAAGCCCGGAGCCGGAACTCTTCTCACAGATCCTAAAGTGGCACTAGACAAATAGAGAAACTATTTCTCCAACCTGCTGGGAGGCGATGACGAACACAATGACGCCTCTGGAGAAGTAGTGGAACCACCTAACGATGATATAGAAATAGACCCATCGGACCATAACGAGGCTAAAAATAAAAAGGCTAAAAAATAAGAAATCAGCTGGAGCTGATGAGCTGGCTAGGAGTTGGTAAGGTGCATGCACCAAATCCTATGCAGAATTTGGTCCGAAGAGAGTATGCCCGAAGATTGGAGTCTAAGTGTTATCTGCCCAATAATTAAAAAAGGAGACCCTGCAATCTGCGCCAATTACCGCGGGATCAGTCTCCTACCCATTGCATACAAGGTTCTGTCATGTATCTTATGTGAACGTCTAAAGCCGAGAATGAGCGAACTGATCGAACCTTATCAGTGTGGCTTTAGACCTGGTAAATCCATCATAGAGCAAATATTCACATTGAGACAAATACTGGAGAAAACCCATGCGACGAAAATCAACTCCTACCGTCTTTTTGTTAATTATAAAGCCGCTTTTGACACACCGATAAGGTCAAAGTTCTTCGAAGCCCTGTCTACTTTTGGTATACCAGCAAAGTACGTTGGACTTTGCATGATGACGTTGAGAAGCACACAAAGCTCCGTCCAAATAGGAAAGAACCTCTCCGAGCCTTTCGATACCAGAAGAGGTTTTAGGCGGGGTGACACCTTATCGTGTAACTTCTTTAATCTGCTGATGGAGTATATACTGCGCCAGTGCCCAAATGCTAACAGATCGGGCACCATCTTTTATAAAGATGTAATGCTACTTGCATATGCCGATGACGTTTACATTATCGGCAAAACCGAACTGGCGGTAAGCAGGGCGTTTTCAGCGATTGAGAAGCAGTCAAAACTCACGGGCTTAGCGGTAAATGAGGAAAAGACGAAGTTCCTAGTCTCAGCGCGCAGTGAAGCTACGCGTCTTGGGCAATCTGCTGCAATGGAAGAGTACAACTTGCAGGTAGTAAAGGACTTTGTCTACCTTGAAACGATGATTACCAGCGACGACAACAACATCAGTCTGGAGATCCGAAGAAGTATAACTATTGCAAGCCGATGTTACTACGGGCTTAGTAAGGAGTTCAAGTGCAGAGCCCTTTCTCGAATAACGAAAATTGCTCTATGCAAGTCGCTTATTATGCCAGTCCTGCAATACGGCGCACAAGCATGGACATTAACAACAGTGGATGAGGAGGCGATCGGCGTGTTCAAGAGAAAAGTCCTTTGGAGGATTTATGGACCTGTAAAAGTTGGCGATGAGTTTCGCACCCGTATGAACCACGAACTGTATGAGCTTTATGGGGACCCTGATCTAGTCAAGCGCATAAAACAACAGCGGCTGCGCTGGCTTGGACATGTTACTCGCATGGATGAAGAAGCTCCAGTAAGAAGAAGACAGATTGAAATATCGGGCCAAATAAGAAGAAGAGCGCTTTACAAATGACTTAATTCCTTAGGGCAATTTTACACAAGATTGAACCGTAGCGTCCTACGTAAAGACGCCATGTCGTTAGTGTTCAATCACCGGAGGACACGAGTTCGAATCCCAGCAATATAAAGTAAAGTTAAAACTAAACAAGAAAGAAAGTCGGCCAAGCCCGACTATAACATACTCTGTACCTGTGAAGTGCTGCCCATCACCATTGCGACCGATCATCTGATCTTTTCCATTCCATTTGGTGGATCGATAAATAATCCGAATGTCTAAATATGTCCAGAAGGAACGAACCTTCTATCTATAAAACTGTGGGAGTTATGACGTTTTTTTTCCAAATTGAAAATAAACTTGATCTGCCTGCAGGTATAAGAAGCATATGTCTCATACATGTCAAACCTCTATCCCTTACCCATCTCTGAGATCAGTTTGTTCATACAGGCAGACGGACATGGCTAGATCGACTCGGCTATTGATGCTGATCAAGAATATATATACTTTATAGGGTCGGAAAAGCTTCCTTCTGCCTGTCACATACTTTTGCACAAGCTTAATATACTCTGTGTACCTCTGGTACAAAGTATATAAAACTAACTACAGCATATGCTTTTACATACATAAGTAGTCATATTTTAAATTAATCTAATGCCAATATATCAGCTTCTTAGACCAAAAATCCAATTTTTGGCAATCTTATATAGAAATTTTCATATATTCTAATTCCGAGTGAAACTTACACTGACAAATGGCCGCCATTTTTATATACTCCAGCTCATAGACCGAATCAAAATGATTCACAGTGGTGTAGAAGACCCGAAAGTTGTCCCGAAAGCGTCGATTGAAGGTGACCACAGTGCCCATATTGAAGGGCTCAAACAAAATGACATTGCGCCTGTGCAGATGGAAAGAGAATGATGATAATGATCTTACTATAGATTATTATCCCAGCACACACTCACCTGTACATGCAGCACATGGCGCGTAATTCCAGCATAGTGCCATATGTTTTGGGCTTCGACATCTCCTGTATGTAGACATCAAAATCGCCCTTGATGTACTGTTACGGGTAAAACAAAACGTTTAAGAATGCAAGTTCATATAGTCGACGCCGTCTCTTACCCCTTCAAACATGCGTCGCTTTTGAGTCATGAAACGGACACAATCCAAGCGCACTTCATAGTTCAACATCTGGGTGTCATACATTTGCTCGGCAATGGCACGGAACAGGCTGGAGGCATCTCGAGCCGTATGTTTACGGTAAAAGCCACGACTCTCCAGGTATTGGTCATAGGGATCAGGGGCCTGGCGGCTACCCGAGGTTATGGGACGCTGCAGTTGTTGTTCGGCCATCATCTTTGAAAATTCAAGAAAAGCAACGGTATTTTTTATCTGCATTATTGACAGCACAAGTGAGAGTGAGATGTCAATATAGCTTTATGCAAACACACACACATATACAGAGCGTTTTAAACATGGCGACTTTTTTTACCTTGTTAAAAGTTAAAGAAAATTGAACACATAAACTAACTCAAGCAAATTATTTAAACGTATAGAGAGCGAGCACTTGGAAATAAATATTTAAAAAAAATATAAAACAAAAAGAGCGGCACTAGGTTTTTAAAGTTTCGCTTTGATTTTTTCTTTCTTTTCTTTTTTGAGAGAGAACCGTGCCCTACGACGTGAGACAACGAAATGAGACGAAGCCTTGAAATGATCTTGAGGCGACGTCGACGTCGACAGAGAAGCAGTGTTGCTAATCGTTGATGCTCAAAAATGGCAGAATTGACTGTTGAAAATAGCTAGAAAAGGCTAAAAAGCAAATTCAAAATAGCTAATTAATAACTACACACAAATTTTTGCTTAAATTATAGTTTATTCTGCCGTAAGGGATTTTAGCAGGTAATCTAAGTTTTCTTTTTCACTTGAAGAGTATGTCTCGATGGTTTCAGTCATTTGTAACCATTTATAAATAAAACAACATTGCACAATCCGTATCTGGAAAATATGATTAATACATTTAGAACTAAATATGGGCCATTCCATGAGAGCTCAGCCAGCCGAACATTTTTCTGTTTTAAAAAACAATTACTATATCTACCTATATTTTGACATTTCCACCACTAGCAGTTCGCGGAACCTTAAAAAATTATATATATATATATAACGGTGCATCCGATTTGAGCGACATAAATTGTGAATCTACTATTTTTATTACTTCTATACACTAAAAATTAAAAGAAACTCATGAGTCAATTCTTAAACACGTTTTTTCCGAAATGTAATGTTTTTTACATATTTTTCCAAGAAGGCCCACCGATATTTTCATGAACAATTTTTTTTTTTCGTGTAAAAAATGTCCTTATACATAAATTTCATAATGGCTCCGATTCTAATTTTTAAATATCTAAAATTGAGGTTGTAGTTTAAAAATTCAAAACAACAGGCATAAATTGAGAATATACTTTATTCATCATTTCTATCTAAGAAAAAATAGACGAGTCCATTCTTATACATATTTTTGGCGGTATTGAAAGGTTTTTTACTTATTTTCAAAGATTGATTCCATAGATATTGGTTATGTCAATGCAAAAAAATTAAAATAAACGTTGAAATATCAAGAAAAATTTTAGCTTAACATAGACATTTGAAAATTAAGCTTTAGCTCGATCCATTGATCCAAGAATCTAGTGGCAGTCATCTCAATTGAAAATGGCTAAGTTGGCAACACTGGTCGGCAGAGAAGTGGAAAAAGCAACGGTAAAAGCAGCGAGCACTAAGCAATCAGGCAAAAAAGCAACGCTGAGAGAGTCAGAATGCACACACCACACACAAACATAAGAGGAAGAAAAAAACAAAAATGGTTTTATACATATGTACATAGTTTTAATTAAATGACAGGCAATTGGTTTCCTTTTTGCTGTTGGTTTTAAAATTAAATTATCGATTACGTGTCGACAGCTGCCATCACTAAAAGTCCACGATAGTTTTGCTTGCTCTTTTTTTTTTTTTGTTTGGCCCACACAGAATGGGGTGGAAAATGCCGCCACCGTCTGACTCTTAGCTTTTCTTGCATTATTGTTGTTGTTGCCGTCTGCTGCGGCGGCTGCCTTCAGTTTGAAATTGCAAGTCAATGAAGCCAGGAGTAAACTTCAAGTTCGCGCTGTTACCGCGACTAAAGTTGTCTGGAAGAGATGTGAGTGTGTTTTTGTGTGTAGTTTACAGTTAACTGTTCTTGGTTGTTTTTAATTAATATGTATGTATGTATGTGCATATTATCTCTAGTAGGTGTGAGTGTGTGCGTGTTTTTGTTTGTTTTTTTTTTTTTGTGTTTCATCATCGTCAGACAACAAAAACAACTACAACAACAAGCACACGTCGTCCTGCTGCAAAGAAATGATTTCATTTGATTATGAAATAAGCTCTCACGGTCTCAGTCTCACTTGTGGGTTAAAAATCAATAAATATGCAAAAAAGAAACACGTGCTTAAATTCGTCTCTCTCTCTTCCCCTAAATCAATAAACAGTTAATCGAGTTTATTGAACGCGTGGAAAACTGACCCGGCTATCCCTCTCTACCGGCCCTCTGTGTGTTACCGCCAAGCTTTGTTTACGCTGCTGCCTGTCTGCTTGTATTTTTTTGTTGACTTTTTTTTTTTTTTGAATGAATGAGTGAGTGAGTCTGGCCTCGGTTCTCATCTCATCAATAACTGGGTCAAGAAATTGCAAGCGACAATGTACATATGTATGTATGTTCATACATACATAGGGATGTAGGTATGTATGTACATATGTGTTTCATCAGCTGTTGAGGTCAACTAAGTATGCCAATGTCATGGACAACTTACAGCACACACTTCCTGTCAGTGTCAGTTCAATGAACTGGTTCTAATTTGGTTTTGTTTTGTTTTTTACAATTGAGAATAGGTTTGTCATTTCATGCAATTTTAAAAAAACAGCGCTAAAAGCCAAAGACATGGTTTCTCTCAATCTCTAAGATGCGGGCTTACCCCGCCTAATATTCCCGTTAAAAACTGAAAATTAGTAAAGTATCTCTTCATCCTGTTTTTCTAATTCCATCTTCAATTGTATTTCGTACAGTGTTACCGTACAGTGTTTTTTTTCGATATTCTGCTATTGCATACTCATTTTCTAGAACGAAACAACTGTATAGGTTTTTGTGCGCAGAGCGCTTATTTGCATTTGACTTGCTCAGCCCAATAACCCCAAGCAGTGTTGGCCATTTAGCTATTTTCCCCCCAGATCTGGAGTTTTTCAAATGCTGATGGCGGTCAAATTTGTAGTCTGGCGGCTACCGGAAATAATAGCTATTTCAAAACTATTGGCAACATCCTAAAATATCAAAACAAGGCAACACTTTTTGTAATAAGAGCAATCGATGTTGCTTTATCATTTCCAACATTACTTTCCGATCGCTGTGCGAGTGTATTTCACAATTTTTGTATTACTTTGGCCAATTTGGACCAAAAATCACACTCTTTGGTTTCGGAAACTGGATAAATCGACTGTCGGTATTGATTTAAAATACTTACAACTATTTTATGCCAAAATTTGTAATCTCTTCAAAGATGATCCTAAAATTGCTCCAAAAAATGAAAAATAATAGTCGAAAATAAAAAAGAAAAATATATTAGATTAGTTTTTTTTTATTAGATAGATAATAGATAAAACTAAAAACTAAATTTTTTGTTTTGTTGCGGTTGTGGTTGTAGCGCCCTTCATATTAGGATAAAAAATAAAAAGTTGGTCCCATGGTTCCGGATTTTTTTTCTAAACGGCTTATCTGAAATGGATGAAATAAAATGCATTCTGCTTAGAATTGATGTGGTTTTCGCACCTGCCTTCACGTTTGCAGTATTTTAAAAACACCTGAGATATAGGGCTCCAAAGTCAAAATTTCGAAAATCGCCCATTTTTATACCCTTGCAGAGGGTATTATAAAATTGTGCGGATGTTTGTAACGCATAGAAGGAAGCATCTCCGACCACATAAAGTATATATATTCTTGATCAGCATGACGAGCTGAGTTGATTTAGCACTGTCCGTCTTTTTCTATGCTCTCTTCTCCGTCAGTTTTAAAGCTATCCTCACCAAACTTTGCACGAAGTCTTTTGGTACAAATACGCTGCACATTTGTCGGAACCGGCCGGATCGGATGACTATTGCATATAGCTGTCATAGGAACGATCGGTCGAAAAACTAGTTTTAGTGAGAAAAACTTTTTTCATTTTAATGAAAACGCCTCCAAAGTACGTTTTTCTTAGTTTACTATCCTTTCCCATGATTTCACTAAGTTTGGTCGAAATCGGATGACTATAGCATATAGCTGCCATAGGAACGATCGGTCGAAAAACTAGTTCTAGTGAGAAAAACTTTTGTGTTTTTGATGAAAACGTTCTTATCATTGGCATACACTTATTTTATATACTTTTACACAATTCTACAAAGTTTGGTCGAAATCGGATGACTATAGCATATAGCTTCCATAGGAACGATCGGTCGAAAAACTAGTTCTAGTGAAAAAGACTTTTTTGTTTTAAATGGGATCGCCTCCAAATTTCGTAATTAACAGTGTATTATGCTTTTCCATGATTTCACCAAGTTTGGTCGAAATCAGACATCTATATAGTATAGATCCCATAGAAAAGTAAGGTCCAAAAAGTAGTCTTAGTTAGAAAAACTTTTTTGTTTTCAATGGAAGCTGCAAGGGTATACAAAACTTCGGCCGAGCTGAAGTTAACTTTCCCCTATTTTTTTAAATAAGAATTATTGTATACTTACCAATTTTAGGCCAGAAATTAATTTAAGTTACATACATATGTACGTCAAAAATCTAATGAAAGAAAATTTGATGAAAAAGAACTTACTTCCTTAGACAATAACAACAAACATATTGTGCAAGTCAGCTGCACATGTGCTCATTTATACTTGTGTGTGTAAGCAGGTTTTTTCAAAAGCCGAAACAGCAGTAGGTCGCGCACGACGCACGAAGTCATGGCAAACTTCATATGACAACTCTGTATACTAAGTATAGCTTAAGTGTTCTATACTTTTGAGCTTTTGTAATGCATGATGTGGAGTCGCCTGATTTAGCTGTGCGCCGCTGGGTAGCAAAGCTGAAGCAAAAACAAATGAAATGACTCTCTGGGCAGCTCCGATTTAAAATGAAAACAAATCCTTAGCAGAAATTATTTACCTATTAACTGTGTTAACTGCCTCCATAGTTGAAGCAATTAAATTTTGATCACTTATCAATATTGTCTGCTTCTTACATTACCCCCCTCTCCTCCACCTTCGTAAATAACTCCTGTTCTCAGAGCGCGCGCCTCCCCTTTTCTTCTTCTCTTATCTTATCCTAAACAACTGTTGGTGATAAGTAGTTGCCGTTGCTTTTCCATTTCATTTTAGACATGTGTCATTCAGGCGCGACTTAACGCCAACTTCGCGCTTCTGTGATGAATTTCCTTCTGTTCTTTTGTTTTGTTGCTCATAAGTAGTTTGCGTAATTGTTGTTGCTGGGTCGGTCGATCGGTCGGTCGGTCAGTGCCAAAGATTTTTCGCTTGGTCTTTTCAGTTGCTCGTTCAACGTTGTCGCGTCTCTGACAGAGCGAGAGAGAGAAAAATCAAAAGTGTGTGAACCGGTTATTTTGGCAGCCGCTGTTATCTGCTTTGCATAGTGCAATTTTTTTTTTTTTTTTGACACACTGGCTGGCCCAAAAATTCGGCCAGCTGGCAAGCTTTAATTGTCTAATGCTTGTTTATTTTTTGTTGTATTCTACTTTGAACTTGGTTCTATTTTTCTTTCTTGTGTTCTTTTCTTTTTTCTTTGATTAACGTTGCAACAAATTTAAACGCCTACGTACAACTGCTCTGCCTCTGCCATTTATTGTTGAAAAGTCGCACCATGAAGCCGATTAACAGCAGCATAAACAGTGGCGGCGAGAATAATGTGCCCAGATTGCGTCGCAGGCCCATACGTAAGCTATTTATATAAATCATATATCAAATTTAATTTCTTTGATTTCATTGATTTCCCTTTACATTTTGCACTTTATTTATAGTTTTATTTGCGTATTGTTTTTAGTTCTTAGTTAAGTTATATAAGCCCCGTTTGCACTAGGCTAGAAAAGAGAGGTCTGAAAATAAGTCTTTGTAAGAAAAACTTTTTTGCTTTCAACGGTAACTTTATGAAATTTGGAATTTATGTATTTTTTACACTCTCACACAATTCTACAAAGTTTAATCAAATTCGGTTGACTATAGCATATATTAGTCATAGGAACAATCATTCGAAAAACTGGTTTTAGTAAGAAAAAGTTGTTAGGTTTTAATGCTAGTTTGATTAAACTGTGTATTTATTAGTTTTCTATGTTTGTTGATGAGTCCACCAAGTTTGATCAAAATTGGACAACTATATAGTAAAGCTGATATAGAAATTCTGGGATGCAAACCGTTTAGAAATATGCACTGGTTCGTTTCAGTGGTTCACAGAGTTTTTGAGTCGCAGGTTTGGTTTATTACATGGATTTAAAAGCCAACTGAACCGCGATTTCGGTTCGGTTCAGTGGTTCACTCTTCATTTTTTATAAATTTAGTAAACGCTTGTTTCCTTTTATGTAGAAAATTCTAATCTTCCTTCAAATCTGCGCAGAAAGGATATTTTTGCAAACTTTTCAAGATCGAAAAATGCCAAATCGCTATATATTTATGTGCTCTTCTCAAATCTCTGCCCTTTAATCCATTCCTTAAGTAAAAAAACACGATATTTTCAAGAATCTGCGAGGAAAATTACTTTTCGGTCTTTAAATGTTATGGCAAGTTGAAAAAAAAGTCCCAATCACTAACTTTTGTTCTAGAATCGCACCTAATTCCGCTGAACCTTATCCCTTGAAGCCTGCACTAAAGTATAATGTGTCGAATTTTGCATACGAGTACATCTTTTCGGAAACTTTTTTTCCAAAAAGTTGTCAAAACCGCATTTGTATGCAAGGACTTTTCTTAATTTCGACAAATCTCAAGCTTTAAAATCCTTTTTAAGTATAAAGTCCCGATTTGCCCGATTTTTTCCAAACATTCGAAGGTAAGGCAGTTCGCAAAACGTTTCAAAAACTCATTTATGTTTTTGGATCGCCCTTTATTTCACGCCATCTCAACTCTTAAAGCACTTCTTTGAGTATATCGTCGCAACTTTCCCTTAAATGTTGTTTAAAAACTTATTTTTGTCCAAGAATCGTCCGTAATTCCTCCAAATCACAACCCTTAAGCCATGTTCTTAAGGATAGCTTTTTTAACTTATTTTTCCGAACTTTAGAAGGTAAGTCCTTCGGAAAACTGGCCAAAATCACATTTCTGTTAAAGGACCGTTCTTAATTTCACCGAGTCTCAAGCCCTTAAAACCCTTCTAAAGTATAAGGTACCGATTTGCCCTTAAATTTGAGCGGAAATGTTTTTTTTACAAACTTTCCATGGTAAGGTAGTCCGCAAAACGTTTCTAAAACTCATTTCAGTTCTTAGATCGCCCTTATTTTCACCCCACCTCAACTCTTAAAGTTCTTCCTTGAGTATATAGTTGCACTTTTCCCTTAATTCTGCTCGGAAAGTCATATTTTTGGACTTTTGAAGTTGTGGGAAATCCAAAATGATTTATAAGACTTTTGTTTTGTTTGAGAATCGCCCTAAATTTCGGAGACTTGCTTTTAATGGTAGGGACAGTTTTTGTCAGAGCTGCAAACCAGTGTTTTTAATTGTGAACCGAACCTCAGACCGAAGAAACCTAAACCTTTTCCGAAACCAAGATGCCGGTTCGGTTCAACAAAAAGAAGACATAATCAATCTGAGCTATTTCCCAGAGATTTTATTGTTACCCATGCCCATAGTTTTAGATCAGGCCCGACCAAATACAAAGGACAGAAAAATATATCTGTCTCTCTCTCTGACACTCAGTGATGATTGACTTCTCGGCAAGCATTCGGTGTTATACGGTGAATGACTTCGGACCCCAGGGGCTATGCCCAGCCCTGCTTTAGATCGCTAATTAAAAAGTTTATTGTATGATTCGCAAAACCATTGAAGGGAATGTGTCTAAATAGGCTTCCATCGCTCACTAAAGTGAAGCTTCAAAATAATTATTGTCTCAACTTTAAGTTGAATGTGCGAGAGCTTGAAAAGTGGTAAATCTAGCTGTCTTATACTATTTGATGTAACTTATAGTTGAGTCCGTTGGGTTCGAACCAGAGAACTACAAAAATCACTTTTCCTTGATTTGATCTTACACAAAAATTGCCACCCACATTTAATCACTCATCAAACTCAAAGTCATACAAAGCGAACGCTTCAATCGGTTGATTACGAGCTGATGCTGCATCACATTCATTCAAACTGTCCGCTCAAACGCAAAGGTAACTTGATTCGAGAGTTGATTATTTATAAACTTTTTGCATTCACCCTAAGCCGTTCTCTGGTTCGAACACATTATAAAGTATGCAATGTAAAATGGCTTGACCCAGACACAAACGGCCAAAGCCGAGCTTCTCTCAATCTCTTGGCTTGTGCGCTTCTAATTTTCGCACAAGAGAAAGGGATCTACAGTTTAACGCCGAATCCGAACGGCAGTTTGAGAAGATTTTGCATGGCTGGCGCCAAAAGCAGAGAAGGGTGACCGGGTGTAAAGTTTATTCAAAGAAAAAATTTTGCATTGGATGTTCCGAGGCGGGATCGAACCCACGACCTCTTGTACAGCGGTCGCGCACACTAGCCGCTGAGCCACCCGGCCACATTATAAAGTATTAGTTCTGGTTTTTAGAGGTATTAAACGTCTAGTTTTTGTTTGAACCAACAGTATTTGGTCTAGCGAATCCTTAAATAATTTTGAACATTTTGTTAGAGAAACCTTTTTTTTATCAAAAAAGCTCTTAAAATGTTAAAGCTCACCTAAAGTGCCTTCTTCTCGAGCTTTTACTCCTGTATTTGAAATAAAATGATTTGTAAAGTAATTCAGTGACTTTTCAACGATTTCGGAATAGAATTCTTAGAGAACATTTGAATAGCCCTTTGTAAAAGCCGTGCTTCATACTAAAGTTGGGTTAAGGCGAAGAAGCACTACAGAATAATAAGATTATCGTCCCCTTAAAGAAATGGGATACGCACACAAGTCCTTTAGCAGCATCCAAAGAAGAAATGTAATCTGAAGATATGTATATTTAGGGGTGGGTGGGGTTCAAATTTTTCGATTTTTTAAGGCACTTGAAAGTCAAAAATTTCGCCCAAAACGTCGAGACAGCGTTACCTCAGGTATTTAGTAGACAAATACTGTGCAAAATCTCAAAACGATCCGTCCGATAGATTTTGCAGGACTGTACACCGACTTTGAAAATGGTAACTTTTCAGGAGAGCGTTTTAAATTCTTGGACACTCGAAAATCGAATATAAAACGCAATATTTTTTGTTTACTCACACAGAGTCGTCAATGCCAGGTCCGTAGAGTAGAAAGCTGTAATCCAGATTGTATAGGGCAGCTTTTTGAACCTATCTACGTGAAACTCGACCGTTTTTACTGTCATGCTCTGCTCGCTCCTCCGCTCTTTCAATCCGCAATGCGTCAACGTTCCGTGCCCATTCATGGCTACTTGGCCCTACACCATGAAGCTCAAGAAAGCAAAAGAACCTTCGTTGAAGGTACAAGCAGCCACATTAGCTGCAATTTCGACAACTGCAGATGTCCCACTGACCGACTTTGGAGATATCTTCCAAATCAACTGATTGAGGCTTTCGTTATTATTCTGTGTGAAACCGCCGAGGCATCGCTGCAAAAGTGCGTCCTTGCTCAAATCCTCATAAATAGGCTTCATTGCTGTTAAAACGTCAGGAGGAAGGGCTGTGTAGCTGTGTTTGAAGCCTTCTAGAGTACCTGTAGCTGCAGCTATCTGCCATTCGCACCAAGAGTCTTCACCGCTTGGACATTCCTCGTGCTGTGGGTTCTCGTCAGTTGAACTGTAGTGATAATAGGTAGCCCATATGACATTTTTCATATTCTCTACTGAATCATGATTTCGTCGAATGGCAAGTCCATAGTAGACAGTCAATTTATCAATCATTTTAGCAGTGAGTTTACCTTTTCCAGACAGGCTTTTTCGCTTCACAGTCTTTCCAGTCTTGGTTTTTGAATCAACTACTGTGCCTTTTACGAGTTCTCGCAAACGTTTGCCCATTCTTTTTTGTACATGGCCAATGCATTCTTTTTTATTTATCAAGAAATCAGGACCATAAGGTTCTGCATTGATAACACCGCTTTATGTCTTCGAGTCGCCGTCTCCAATATAATTGCGGAATTTTACCCCAAGATTTTGTACGGACCTTTTGAACATTTCTACTATAGCCGATACCTCCATATTCCCAGATGGACCCTCATGGTTGGCATGGCAATTGCCAGTATTCACATGATTTTCGTACCACTCCTCGTATTGAACAGAATCCAATTTGTTTTGCCAAGTACTACACTGGTGACAGTAATTGCTTTTTACCAAAATGTCCAATACCCAATTAGAGAAGAAACACTAAATAACGAAGAAAATCCTCTTTTCTTCCACGTTCCATCGCCAGAAACAGTCAACTCTGAGGTTTCTTCCAGGATCTCACCAGAAGTTCCGGAAGATACGATTCACTTCATCAGATTGAACTGTTCGGGAACAAGTTTAGGGATCAACAATGAGGACAATAGCGCGCCCGGTCGTGGCTCGAGCGCAGCTGTCCAGCAGGTACAAAAATTCAGGGTCGGCCGACCTGCGTTCAACTGCGCATAACTTCGGAAGTTTTACTCGGATCGATCTAAAATTTTAACACAATATTCTCGAGATGTTGTGCATTCAGAAAAAAAAAAAAAAAAAAATGTAAAAAAAAAAATTTTAATACTATACCCCCCCTTAAGAGTTCTGTGGGAAATTGCAAGACATGTAAGGGATCACATGTTTTAAAATGGTTCACAGCTAGTTAAATCCGGCATCGAAAAGAAAACAATTAAAATTCCCTAAACTTGTACGTCTTAAGACTCGTCAGTTAACTAAACCGAATCGAGCGGAACCGCTTTTCTCTGTGATTTTCGGTTTGGTTCAGCATTTTCGAAGTGACGCCAGTTCGGTTTGCGGTTTATTTGATAAGTTGGAGTTAAGGTTTCGGTTACGGCTTGCATCCCTGATAGAAACTTTGTTGTCTTCAATTGCAAATTGCCTGAAAATTTACTAATGAAAGCTTACAATTTTTACATTTTAGAGCAGATTTTTATAGCTTTGTTCTTTGTCAGATAATTGAAAGCATTTCTAAGTGACGAATCGTTTTAAAAAAAAATTCCCCGAATTCCATTTTTTCTAGCCTAGTGAAAACACTTGAATGTCTCCAACTTTATTTTGTGTGTTTTTTTTTGTTGCATTCTTTAGGTTTCGTCTCGTCTCGTCTTTTCTGTTAGTTTTACAATTTTCGCTTTGACATTTTTATTTGCTTTTCCCATAATTTGCTGCACGCTATTTTTAGCATTTAATGCATTTGGCATGCCATTTACTTTTATTTACATTACATTACATTTACATGGTGCACCTACTTAATTTTCCGAACAATTTATATTTAGTATTAATTATGAATTTAGTTGATTATCTTTTGTTTTTGTTGTTGCTGCCACTGCCGCCTTGGCAAGTGGCAAGTTGAAGGTCGAGTGCAGGCAAGCAATAAGTGCGCTCGCGCTGCACTTGCTTGTCATTAGGCTTAACCTAGTAACTGTTACTTTTGTTTTGTTGTGTTATTTATATTGAGTAAACACGCCACGCGATTGCGTTTTGCCCATTGCCATTGCCAAATGATAGCCGAAGCATAACAGCAACAATAACATCGCCGAGCACCGAAGGGGGGTGTAGCCAATATCAGCTTTAACATATAGACTTGTGGTTCTCTAACTATACAATATGGCATTTTAATCAGGTCGAAATGACACTTTCAAACTTTTGGTCTGATATGGTCTTAGGAATTGGAATTTGTTAAAGGTGTAAGGACTATTAATTCTTGGTTTCAGAGAGGTGCTTAAGTTCTAAAAGCTCAATGGTTTTTGTTAACCCAAAAATCTCTGGGAAACAGAAACTTAATATTTTGCTGGAATGAAACCTTTCTTTTATATTTTATCAACTTTACTTTCTTCTTTTACAATCCAAAACCCACACAAAAGCTTCTTTGAATCACTCAGTGAACTGCAATTCCGAATGACCCTTTAAATACTGGGGCGACTTACACAAGTTCGATTAGTTGTCTGAAAAAAAAAAACACAGATCCACAAACAGCTCCCGAACACCTTAAACTAATTCCAGCTATTGACTAACCAAAGCCATTTCTCAGTTTCCAATTTATAGAGGAAAACCCAATTTTCTAATTATTCAGAAAACTTTTCGGTCTGAATCTTTCAAGGAATGATTTCAGAATGATGACAGATATGTTTAAAAAAGAGGCGACAAAATCTGCAATCCGATGGTTTGCAGTTCTTTAAGAGTTGGAAAACTCTAGACAGATTACCCAAAAACAATTTCCAAAATGAATCTATGTACCTTAAGATAGTCGCTACGGTATTAAGCTGTTCGATGAAATGAACCGAACCTTTATCGATTTCCATTTCATATCTGCAAATTAATTATTATAATCTATATTTATACATAAGTAACTAGCTGAATACCCAGCGTCGCCCGGGTCCTTTGCATTGTGAAAATATCACTCTTATAAAAGCGTTTAAAGGGCAGTTTCAACTGGCTGGAAATCGATATTAGCAGTTTAAATTGGAAAAATTACACATTTTCATGTGGTTCTGAACCACTATTGAATGTCTAACTTCATAGCACCAGCTCACAAACCAAATTTTAGGATCTAAGGTTAAATAACTTCTAAAACAGTGAAATTTCAACCTCATTTTCATTTCATTTTCAAGTTCATTGCTTACTCTAAAAATAATACTCTTATAGTCTCTGCACACTGAGTACATTTTAGAGGAACGCATGGAATTTGATGATGATGTGAAATTGAAATTTACACTGGTAACATCTAACATCTGTCAGATGACGCTTTTAAAAATGTATTGAATATAAAATAATACAAAAATATTTAAAGAAAAAATAAATTGGCACAACATTTATTTAATATTTGGTCAACATAGCAGCTTTAAGAAACATATGGGGGTTGTTGAACGACCGTCATGCTTGGTCTTCCTCACAAAGTAAGACTCTTTGGGTGCTTGGGGACAACTTTCGCCAACTCTACTGTTCCTGTCTCTAACTTGATAAGTTTACCATCACTTTTTGGTTACCAAATCTTATGTGATTTGGTATGTGGGCATTGGTATTACCGATGCAAACGCTGCTCGCAATTTCTGAATCAAAGACAATTGGGTCTTTTGTGAGGAAGGTGTCGGGATGATTTTTTCGCATGTGGTCAACAAATTTCTCATGCCAGCTTCCATGCAAGATAATTTCAAGTGCGTTTCTTGCCAAACAGAACCAAATTTTTAAGTGCATGACAAGTTTCTCTAACATTACATTATTGTATGAGGAACGTATGGGATAGAAACATTTTGCTTCAAGATGTTAGATGTTAGATGTTGCTCAGTGGAAATGGCTTTAAAAGTCACTTGAGCCAGTTCGAACAATGTTCTGAACCAGTAAATTATTAAACTCCATATTACCAACCGGTTCAAAGACTTAAGACATAGCGTATGATTGTTTCCAGATCGACATGAATATAAGTACTTTCAAAATTTTGTAAAGATCAGTTCAGTGGTGCATACTAAACTGCTAAGTTGTTCCCGTAAACCGAAAGATGTGTTGTTTTTAAGTTTTTGCTAAGCTATCTGACTATATTTATCCTCTTAATGATATTCTAAACCAGTGGTGCCCAAACGCACACAATCAAGCTTAGCTGAGAAACACGACGAAAATGTCACAACAACAGGCAAACGAACAAATGCCTCGTGAGAGAACATAATCCAAGAGCAAGCCGCCGAGCGGGCTATTTATAGAACACACGTATTTTCTCTCTCTATGCGTGTGTCTGCTGCGACGCCGGCAGAATTATGAGTTCCTATTCCATAGGATAGGCTCTTGGCACTTGGGCACCACTGTTCTTAACTCATATGCAAATTTTTAAAAATTTCGCGACGTTTTGACCGTTTGGTCTACAACTGCCTTATGTCACATCTTCATCATAATCTAGGCTCAAATGAAATATTTGCTAAATTAGCTTTTTGGACCGATCAATCTGTATCTACCATTTACCAAAGCCTGCATTATAATCTAAACATTAGGCTCTGTAATAAATACTTATATGATAATTTGACAAATTTCACAGTTTTTGAACCATAGAAAGCTTCGCGGTCAAGCGTCAAACCATTCCCCAAAGTTTCAACGCAATCAGATGATCGGTATAACATCGGTATGTAATTTTGCAAATTTCGCGGGTTTTCGACCATTTCTTCGCCACTTCATAAATTCTGTTCATACTCTCTGTTCCTGCGTAAACTAGTCTCTCAGTTTTGAAGCTATCGAGCTGAAATCATCTTTCTACTGCACGCCGCTAATATGTCGGAACCGATAGGATCGTATAACTTTAGCATACAGCTATCATAGGAACGATCGGTCGAAAAACTAGTTTTAATGGGAAAACCTTTTTTGTTTTTAATGAAAACGCCTCCAAAATACGTTTTTCTTAGTTTACTATCCTTTCCCTTGATTTCACTAAGTTTGTTCGAAATCGGATGACTATAGCATATAGCTGCCATAGGAACAATCGGTCGAAAAACTAGTTCTAGTGAGAAAAACTTTATTGTTTTTAATGAAAACGTCCTTATCATTGGCATACACTTATTTGATATACTTTTACACAATTCTACAAAGTTTGTTTGAAATCGGATGTCTATAGCATATAGCTCCCATAGGAACGATCGGTCTAGAAACTAGTTTTAGTGAGAAAAACTTTTTTGTTTTTAATGAAAACGTCCTTATCATTGGCATACACTTATTTTATATACTTTTACATAATTCTACAAAGTTTGGTCGAAATCGGATGTCTATAGCATATAGCTGCAATAGGAACGATCGGTCGAAAAACTAGTTCTAGTGAGAAAAACCTTTTTTGTTTTCAATGAAAACGTCCTTATCATTGGCATACACTTAATTTATATACTTTTACACAATTCTACAAAGTTTGGTCGAAATCGGATGACTATAGCATATAGCTCCCATAGGAACGATCGGTCGAAAAACTAGTTCTAGTGAGAAAAACTTTTGTGTTTTCATTGAAAACGTCCTTTTTATTGGCATATTCTTATTGTATATACTTTAAGACATTTCTACAAAGTTTTATCAAAATCAGATGACTATAGCAAATATTTGCAGTATGAATGATCGGTCGAAAAAGAAGTTCTAGTGAGAAAAACTTTTTTGTTTTTAATGATAACGTCCTTATCATTGGCAAACACTTATTTTATATACTTTAACACAATTCTACAAAGTTTGTTTGAAGTCGGATTACTATAGCATATAGCTGTCGTAGGAACGATCGGTCGAAAAACTAGTTCTAGTGAGAAAAACCTTTTTTTTTAATGAAAACGTCCTTATCATTGGCTTACACTTATTTTATATACTTTTACACAATTCTACAAAGTTTGGTCAAAATCGGATGACTATAGCATATAGCTGCAGTATGAATAATCGGTCGATAAAGAAGTTCTAGTGAAAAAAACTTTTTTGTTTTAAATAGGATCGCCTCCAAATTTCGTAATTAACAGTGTATTATGCTTTTCCATGATTTCACCAAGTTTGGTCGAAATCAGACATCTATATAGTATAGATCCCATAGAAAAGTAAGGTCCAAAAAGTAGTCTTAGTTAGAAAAACTTTTTTGTCTTCAATGGAAGCTGCAAGGGTATACAAAACTTCGGTCGAACATGGTTATATCGGCTCGGTTGTTGATGCTGATCAAAAATATATATATATACTTTATGATATCGGAAATGCTTCCAGCTGCCTATTACATACATTTGCACGACTTTAGTTTACCCTTTTTACTCCCCGAGTAACGCTCATAAAATATTGTTAGTTTCACGATTATTTCACCATTGAACGAAAATTAATAGCCTACTTTTAAAATCATTTCGCCAAAACTTTATCTTTCTAGCTAGACTGGTATACAAATTGTAGAGTTTTGGCCAAAGAATATGATTTCTTGCCCATGGTGCAACTTTGCTCTGCCTTTCGCTCATTTCTCCAAACATTTAGAACGAAATTGCACATTGAATTTTCAAAGTTTCTTGTATTAAAAATTATTAAGCTGTAAACTTTCTGAACTAGCTACATCCGCCTAAAGGCAGACTACAGATTTGTCACTACTTTGCAATTTCCAACTGCATATACCGTTGACTGCAATGAGAGGTGGTAGCCTACTGATGATAGGACCGAAGGGTGCTTGAAACAGTACGGAAAAAGCATTATGTAAATATGGAAGGTGACGCATTGCACATTAGTTCGATGATTAAAGGAATCCGGCATATCACATGCGTATTAGTACCTGCTCCAACCTAGAACTCAAGTTTTCCACTACTCCAATTGAGTCCGTTCGAACAGAATCCCCTGCCCTAACCCAGTAACCTTAATTTGTGCTTAATAATAAAACATTAATTGTGCATTGTTTAAATATTTACTTTAAATTGCAAAAATGAATTTCATTGCCATTGTCGGGTATTGGCTTGGCCTCCCTCCTCCCACCCTCCCTAACGTTTGATGGCTCAGCGACGCATAACGGAATTCGATGTTCAAGTGGCCATCCAGCACACACCTGTAGCACGATGCCTCAAGTGTGCGCCGCCACACTGCGTCATTGTTTCATATTTACCCTTTGGTGATACTCAAGGGTTTACACGCGCCCACAAAAAATGTCTACAAAGAAAAAAACAAAACCAAAATATGTTTTTCATTTCAGGCGATGGCTTCATTTGGAGTCGGCGTCGCTCAAGCGTTGCTTGTTGTGACGTCAATGCCAAATTGTGGTAACCAATAGAATAAATATTTGAGCTTAACACCTGAGGAGACGACATCGTTTTGTGTACGAAAATGAAAAGATTGCTGCAAATTGATCATGGGAAAATTTTGAAGCAATCTAAATGAATGAAATTGCGATTCAAAGGCTACAATGACTCAAGCTGTTGTGATCCAAATCGATTAAATGGGTAAATGGGTTGGAGAATAGAAAAATATGTGCCATATTTAAAAACTTTCTCTTTCATTACCAATCCAGGCCATTCTCTAACCTAAACTCTAAGTCTATAGATCAAACTTATGGCAATAAAACAACATACGATACGATATTTGGAAATGATATTTCATTTTCGGACTAAGTTCCCGGAATGACAAAAGTTGTAGCCACTTTGCATAAACTTTAAACAGATTCTATACCAATTAAAAAAAACACAAGTGTTTCTTCTTCCATAGAGCTTTAGATCAAATAGTGTCTGGCAAAACAATAAAAACAAATTCAACAAGAAAGTAACTCAGTTGACTTTGAGTATTAAGGCCAAATAGGTGGATAAAGCAAATTTCGGTCCGGTGAAAAACTGTGAGGGAAAAATGCCTTAAAAATCGATATTTTTAAATTAAAAAAAAAAGATAATCAAGTTCCAGGCCATGTCCACCACCCAATAAGGCGTCATGGACAAGCTGTTGCATGGCCAGCTGCTACTGTTGGGCGGCGGTAAGGGGCGTGGACGTGGCAAATATGATGGCTATGTGCCGCTATTAAACAACGCTGCCGATGATGAAAGCGATGAAGCAGGTATGAAACACTACAGAAAATCTGAAGAATTCTAAAGAAGTTGTCTTTACGGAAAGTTCCCGGAATATTCAAAAAAATTTATCCATTAGCCAAATTTTTCTGCGTATTCCCTTCTTGAACAGAACTCATCGCTGTTATCTGCCATTAACAATTTTGTTGACGCTAGTATATTATTATTTTCCCTGTTTTATCTAAAATGATGATTAATTTCTATTGTTGAGCAAATGATTTAACGCTCAGTTCCCAGACCATGGGGCCCCACAAATTTAGTTATCAGCCCAACAAGATATGCAACAGCAGCGCCCGTTGGTTGCTTTTGGCATTGTAAAACAATTTAATTGGTCTTTGTTGCCTGTTTACAAACATTTCATATGAATTGTTTTTCAAATTCTTCGCGATTTCCCCATAACCGAGTGCTGATAAGAGGACTTGTTGTCTAGACCAATGGCAATTCATAATTTCTAGGTTACATCGTCAGTTTCGGGTCTGAGGACAAAAGTAGATCTATGGCTGGGGTCTTTTACCTTCGTTGCCCTAGGCCCAGAATTTATAGTTTATCCGCTGATACGCAGTTTAATGCTGTCTCTTTTGGTTTAGGGGGGCTCAATTTGTGGCCATAAAATATGGTCGAAAATGCTATCAGAGACCTCATAAAATAATGTACCTACATACATACTTATTGTACGTACATATGTATGTTGGTGGGGGGGTTAAGTAGAAAATAGTTGACTAAGGAAATGGGTGAATTGTTGCCCCTTAAGACATGTCTTGAAAGCTTGGCGAAACCTAAATTTTTTCTATCAATTTTGTAAAAACATTTCGCTGAATGTTGACCCTACTAAGCGAGCTTGAGATGGCTCACCAGCCCTTACTTTTGTACAGCAACATTGCGTTCCTAAGATAAGTGTTATCCGACTTTCGCTTAAATAAAGTTTCCCCGTTTCTTCTTCTTCTTTTTTTGCCCGAAATTTCAATCACAACCGTTTGACGGTCTCGGCCGCTACAATAATTGCCCTCCTTTCGCCTCTGTCTTGTTTTAGCTGGCACCAGTTGGTCAGTTCCAACACCTTAATGTCTTTCAGCACCTGATTTTCCCATCTTAGTTTCGGGCATCCTACTTTTCTTCCTGTCCCTAATTCGTTCGCTTTCCGCCTGTACATTTTTTTTACAGGAGCTTCTTCATCCATACGAGTAACATGTGCAATCCAGCGCAGCCGCTGTTGCTTTATGCGCTTCACTAGATCATTGTTCCCATAGAGCTCATACAGTTCGTGGTTCATACGGGAGCGGAACTCATCGCCAACTTTTACAGGTCCAATTATCCTCCGAAGGACTTTTCTCTCGAACACGTTGATCGCATTCCTCAACCACTGCTGATAATGTCCATGCTTCTGCGCCGTATTGCTGGACTGGGATAATAAGCGACTTGTAGCGATAGCGGGCTCTGCTCTTAAACTACTTACTGAGCCCGTAGTAACATCGGTTTGCTAGAGTTTTTCTTCTTCGAATCTCCAGTCAGATGTTGTTGTCGTTGGTAATCTTTGTTCCGAGGTAGACAAATTCCTTTACTATTTAAAAGTTGTACTCTTCCATTGCAACAGATTGCCCAAGACACGTAGGCTCACTGTGCGCTGAGACTAGGAACTTCGTCTTTTCCTCATTTACCACTAAGCCCATAAGTTTTGACTGCTTCTCAATCTCTGAAAACGCCCTGCTTACCGCCCATACGTTTTGGCCGATACTATCAATATCATCGGCATATGCAAGCATATGCATTACCTCTTTATAGAAGATGGTGCTCGATCTGTTAGCATTTGGACACGGGCGCAGTCACTATCGATAGTTTTCAATAGTTTTTTTTCTAAAGCTTTAAACGTTAAGAAAAACCAAACATTAGCCCATAGGTTTAACTTATTAAAAGTCTTCTAATATTGAATACAATTGGAAAATTTTGGACTAAAGCATTGTTTTGAAAGCTTGGCACATTTACTTTCCATTAAATGGACGGTCGATTCTCAGTTTTTATAACCTTGAAGAGGGCTTATTAAAATTGTTCGGATGTTAGTAACGCATAGAAGGACGCATTTCCGAACACATAAAGTATATATATTCTTGATCAGCATGACGAGATGAGTTGATATAGCTATGTCCGTCTATTTCTATGCGATTTCCTCCGTCAGTTTGAAAGCTATCTTCACAAAACTTACCATGTAGTCTTGTATAGGGTGATTTTTTAAGAGCTATAGAAAAGTTTTTCAAAGAAAAACAAATAAAATTCAGAAAAATTCATGAAATCTTTATTTGAATCGATAGTACGGTCCATATAATTTAATGTTTGAAGATTATTTCATGCAAGTGTTGCCCGTGACTGCGCCTCAAATGGTCCATCCGCTTAGTCCAATTTTGGCATACTCTCTCCAACATTTCGGCCGGTATCTCACGAATAAATGCTTCAATATTGTCTTCCAAAAGACATGAGCTTTAACATAGCCCCACAAAAAATAGTCTTAAGGCGTTAAATCGCACGATCTAGGCGGCCAATTGACCGGTCCCGAACGTGAAATAAAATGTTCACCGAACTCGCCCATCAATAAGTACATTGTTACGCGTGCTGTGTGGCATGTGGCACCGTCTTCTTGAAACCACATGTCATGCAAGTCAAGCTCTTGCATTTTGGGCAAAAAAAAGTTCACCACTCACAGTTACGTTACGATTCGCATCATCTTTAAAGAAGTCCGGTCCAATGATGCCACCAGGCCATAAACCACACCAAACTGTGACTTTTTCTGGATGCGTTGGTAGCTCTTGCAATGCTTCTGGCTGATATTCACTCCAAAATCGACAATTCTGCTTATTTACGTACCCATTGAGCCAAAAATGAGCTTCGTCGCTGAACACAATATTTCGGTAAAAAAGTGGATCTTCGGCCAACTTTCCAAGAGCCCATTCACCAAAAATTCTACGTTGCGGTAGGTCGTTCGGCTTCAATTCTTGCACCAGCTGTATTTTGAAAGGCTTCACACCTAAATCATTCCGCAAAATTTTCCACTTTGTTGAGTAACAGAGGCCCAATTGCTGCGAACGGCGACGAATCGATAATTGATGGTCATCATTAAGACTGGCCAATACAGCTGCGATATTTTCTTCAGTTCGCACTCTACGTAAACGTGTTGGTGGTTTAATGTCCAACAATGTAAATTTGGTGCGAAATTTAGTCACAATAGCCCGAATAGCCGCTTCAGTGGGTCGATTAAACTGACCATAAAATGGAAGAAGCGCGCAATGAACTTTCTTAACAGAGCACTCATTTTGATAATAAAATTCAATAATTTGCAAGCGTTGTTCGTTTGTAAGACGATTCATGGTTAAATTATAGACCAAACTGAAGATGTTTGACAGTGAAACAAAACACGAAACGTGCGTAAGCTGTTTAAACCAGTGTTGCCAAAAAGGTAATAGCTAAAAAATCACCCTTTAGTACCAGTACGCTGCACAAGTATTTAAACCGGCCGGCCCATTTAAAACAAAAAAGTTTTCCTCACTAGAACTTCTTTTTCGACCGATCGTTCCTATGGCAGTTATATGCTATAGTCATCCGTTTTCGACCAAACTTAGTGAAATCATGGAAAAGAATAGGAAACTAAGAAATACGGACTTTAAATTAAAAAATTATTTGAATTAAAAACAAAAAAGTTTTTCCCACTAAGACTAGTTCTTCGACCGATCGTTCCTATGACAGCTATATGCTATAGCCATCCGATCCGACCGGTTCCGACAAATGTGCAGCGTATTTGTACCAAAAGACTTCGTGCAAAGTTTGGTGAGGATAGCTTTAAAACTGACGGAGGAGATAGCATAGAAACAGACGGACAGACGGACAAGGCTAAATCAACTCAGCTCGTCGTGCTGATCAAGAATATATATACTTTATGTGGTCGGAGATGCTTCCTTCTATGCGTTACAAACATCCGCACAATTTTATAATACCCTCTGCAAGGGTATACAAAATAGTTGTTAGCCGACTCAAGTTCAACACTTTGCATAACTTTCAGCTTTCCCTAAAACGAGGAACAACAGCACGATGTGGATTATATGTACTTGAATAAGCAGATTCCTTGTAGTCCCTAAATACTTATTCTGTGGATAGTTGTAATAATAAGAACATGCGAAACGACTTGGAGCGTGACAGCAAAAAAGTCTACTGATGAGAGGACCGGGAGGCTCTTGAAACAGTAGTACTGTACAGACAACCTATGCGATCCAAATGTATTATTCAAAAATCTTTATTGATTTTTTAATTATACAAATGAGTTGGCTTCGTCAATTTCCTCAACGGATTCTTCAAACTTTGATAGCTTAGACAATTTGCACTAAATTAAAAAGTTCAATTTGATCATAAGAAACTGTCAAATGTTTGTGTGATTTTTCCACTTATAGAGGGGGGCCTGGCGTTTAGGTTTCGTACGTACAATGTAGCGCAAACGTTGGTTGATGGCCATGGGCAAGGTGGCTTCGTTAGAGAGCCAAGCTGTTCCCCTGTGTGTGTGTGTATCTTGGTATCTATGTATTTTACGTACATAAAAAAAACCGCGCTGGTTGCGCCTCTTACATATTAATCAAGTCAAATGACGCGTGTCGTCAAATCTTTGTATACATTGCCAAAGTCACAAGCACCTGAGAAGCACCCGAAATGCACTCGACGTGATAAGAATCGCATCAGGGGGGGAGGGGGAGCCCGAATCAAAAGCCAAAGGGCAGAACTCCTCAATTGATACGATCTTAAAGTATTGTTTCGAGGATTATCTGCAAGTTTTATTGAATAAAGGTTCCAAGGTGTTGGACATGCTATCTGGCCCAGCTTTTAATTCTATGGTACTCCACCTCAAGATCAAGCACCGAGAGAGCAGGGGACGAAATGTTGACAAAATTAATTCACCCAGGTACGTGACAAGTGATAAGACCAGGAACAAGACGCAAGGAGGAGTACATAGGCAAGGGCAGTGCCACTCAAGTTGCGCACGCACATGGACAGAACAAAAAAAAAAAAAAACAAAAAACAGATTAAAAATATCGATTGCTCCTTTTCATATAATAATTTTAATTCCATCGATTGTATCTCCCCTCAAGAGGTGCCTCCTCACCTGTGCTTGTCTTTTGATTTTGTTCTGATTTCATTCTTACATTGTTGTTGCTTTCATTTTGCGTCAGTATGGGCGTACTTGAGTTTCCGTTTCTGATAATCGATAAGGTGTATTATCGTTTGCAACCAAGTGACTTATTTTTGGTATACCCACATCTGTGTGCTCTTGAGATTAACTTGTACACGATGTTCTTGTTGTTGTTTGATTTCTTTATTACTATAATTATTTACTAGTGAGTGTCTTTTGTTCTGGGAATCAGTTGGTGTGGGCATTGAGTCATTACTGACCACCTGATTATGATATAGCTTTGGTCGAATACAAATGGTCACGTGAAATTGAAGAACTGATCTGAGAGATTTCCAATCGAACTGTCATTATTTTTCATTTATCTACAAACTTTTAGTGGATGTTATAATCAAAAGGGAAGTAGTATAAAAGACTTTAAGGCACTTGGTGCACTATTGTTATTGTAAAGCACCCAGCTATTGGCACACGATAGCTCACAGCATCCGAACTTCACAGATTTGTATTAATAAATCTGGAGGCTTGTTTAAGAACTAGAACTGGCTGATAAATCGATAGGGTTTTTTAGGAAGGCAGGAACTCTCCTGTGGTTATGGGTGCGTATGTAGTGAGGTAAAGTTGCTGATCGGTTTAACATGGCAAACCCTGCTCGATACTGGCTTACTGCGTCTCAAGTCGACTAACACCTCCCCGTGGTAACCCCTGGTAAAAGAGCGATGCATCCGCAAAGCTGCTGGCTAACGTGACCGCCGATCCTATTCTGAGACAAATAGGGGCGGTATTTCAGGCTTAGCACTAGAGGTGGAAAACTATCGATACTCGTCACCGTCGATAGTTGGCGATAGTTATTTCCAAACCATCGATAACTATCGATAGTATGTTATTTTATACAAATTTGCGTAAAAATACAAAAGTGTTCGTTTTTAAATTAAAAAGGAAACTTAAAATTCGCTAAAACAATATATTTAACTTACATGGGATTTGTAATGACAAAAACTCATTTTTTAAACAATACAATATGTTTAGAATATTTTTCCCAAAGTTTCAAGTCAATCGGAATTAAAGATCTATGAGGGAGGGCATTTATCTGAAATTTCGATTGCGATTTTCTCAAAACAAGGATGCAGCTGACTATCTTTGCTTACAACTAATTAAGTTGAATCACAAGCTATACTAACCCACACAAACACAATTTGGGGTTTTGAAGTCAGATGAATCTATCATCTCCTGAAACCAGCTCCAAAATTTGACCAAAAATGATTAATTTTTTCTCTTATCCTAAAATAATACCCTCTGCAAGGGTATAAAAATTGAAATACGTTGATTGCACTAGTCAAATAAATTTTGTACAATTTTTTTCGGATTAAAAAGAGGTGTAGGAATACGGAATCAAACTACCCCTTAAGAAAATGTGTCCATCTTTAAATCAATAAACTAATACTGAAAGTTTACACTATTTTCTAGAGTTGCTTATCTTCCGAACCAAGATCTTTGCGATTTCTCGCACCACCAAACTTGTATACCCTTGCAGAGGGTATTATAAAATTGTGCGGATGTTTGTAACGCATAGAAGGAAGCATCTCCGACCACACATAGTATATATATTCTTGATCAGCATGACGAGCTGAGTTGATTTAGCCCTGTCCGTCTATCCGTCTGTTTCTATGCTATCTTCTCCGTCAGTTTTAAAGCTGTCCTCACCAAACTTTGCACGAAGTCTTTTGGTACAAATACGCTGCACATTTGTCGGAACCGTCCGGATCGGATGACTATAGCATATAGCTGTCATAGGAACGATCGGTCGAAAAACTAGTCTTAGTCAGAAAAACTTTTTGTTTTTGTAATGGAAACGCCTCCAAAGTACGTATTTCTGAGTTTACTATCCTTTCCCATGATTTCACTAAGTTTGGTCGAAATCGGATGTCTATAGCATATAGCTGCCATAGGAACGATCGGTCGAAAAATTAGTTAGTGTGAGGAAAACTTTTTTGCCAATAGGCATATTCTTTTTATACCCTTGCAGAGGGTATTATAAAATTGTCCGGATGTTTGTAACGCATTGAAGGAAGCATCTCCGACCACATAAAGTATATCCACATTTGTCGGAACCGGCCGGATCGGATGACGATAGCATATAGCTGCCATAGGAACGATCGGTTGAAAAACTAGTCTTAAGGAGAAAAACTTTTTTGTTTTTAATGGAAACGCCTCCAAATTACGTATTTCTTTGTTTATAATCCCTTACTATGATTTCACTAAGTTTGGTCTAAATCGGATGATTATAGCATATAGCTGCCATAGGAACGATCGGTCGAAAAACTAGTTCTAGTGAGAAAAACTTTTTTGTTTTTAATGAAATCGTCCTTATCATTTGCATACAATTATTTTATATACTTTTACACAATTCTACAAAGGTTGGTCGAAATCGGATGACTATAACATATAGCTCCCATAGGAATGATCGGTCGAAAAAGAAGTTCTAGTGAGAAAAACCTTTTTCGTTTTCAATGAAAACGTCCTTATCATTGGCATACACTTATTTTATATACATAGTTCTACACAATTCGTCAAAGTTTGGTCGAAATCGGATGACTATAGCATATAGCTCCCATAGGAACAATCGTTAGAAAAAATAGTTCGAGTGAGGAAAACTTATTTGTTTTTAATGAAAACGTCATTTTTATTGGCATACACTTATTGTATATACACATTTCTACAAAGTTTTATCAAAATCGGATGACCATAGCATATAGCTGCAGTATGAATGATCGGTCGAAAAAGAAGTTCTAGTGCGAAAAACTTTTTTGTTTTAAATGGGATTGCCTCCAAATTTCGTATTTAACAGTGTATTATGCTTTTCTATGATTTCACCAAGTTTGGACGAAATAAGACATCTACTCGTATATAGTATAGATCCCATAGAAAAGTAAGGTCCAAAAAGTAGTCTATGTTAGAAAAACTTTTTTGTTTTCAATGGACCCTGCAAGGGTATACAAAACTTCGGCCGAGCCGAAGTTAACTTTCCCCTATTTTTTTTCTGTCACACAGTGTTACACCTCCAAAACTAAAAGTGGGAGCACGGCTGATAGATTTGAGCGAACTCCAAGTCACGGATCCAAAAGAGGATGGTGGGAAGGGAAGGAAGGTTAATTTCCTTTGAATCTATTAGTCAGGAAATCCACTTTTGCCTGGGTATCTTTGGAAGTCTCCAAGTATCTTAGAAAAATCCGCATTATTTCTTTTAAATTCCGATTTGGGATCTCCGCACGGAGATGGGTTTCCCACTTGACTAAATTTTCCCACAAAATACTAAACCCTAAGAAGATATAACGAAACGTTTTGGAATCCACATTTGTAATCGTTGCAATTATGAAATAGTAGGAAATGTGCAATTAACAAGAATTTCTTTGTCCGATAAGATAATGCCACTACTATGTACATATAGGTATGTGTGTGTGCATCTACTAACTGTCAAAAATGTCCAGAGAATTTCCCAAATTACAATTAAAGCTCATTACCTGTGGCTAATTGCCATGGCGTAATAATTCATGTAGCAATTGCAGCTGCTAATTTTCTCCATAGCGTGCATAACGAAGATCCCCTCCCAAACACTTGACGGCGGCAAGTTCAAGTTTAAGGTTCAATTCTGATCAGCATTTGCATGGGGCAAACAAACAATCAACTATCAACGATCGTCAGATCAAAGCGACAGTTGATTACCATTCAGTTCATCAATTGTCCGTCGATACGCTTAAATGCAATTCGTTTAAGTCATTCACTAAAAAAAAAAACTAAACTAAAAAACTCAACTAGGTAAATGGGAAAGTCCAACGCCCACACACGAGTGTTTTTTTAGTTGTCTGATAAGTTCCTTTTGTGTCGCCGTTGGGTTCTTTTGTTTCGCCAGTTGATTGTCAATGGATTGTACTTCCCTGGTTGTAAAATTGACTTTGCATGTCTCTGCTGATAAATGTCTAACCTGCTGGAAGGAGGAAGGGGATTTCTGAGTTTGCAGAAACGAGTGGCATTTCTCTCCGTGTAGTCAAATATTCATGTTTGTCAATAGAATCTCTAGTGTTTGTTTATTTATTTGTCTGTTGTTGATATTACAAATTGATCACTTCAGGGTACATCCTGCAACCATTCATTCTTCTGTTTTTCTGGTAGTTGAGCCATCCACATCCACCATACAAGCAAAAAATTGATTAATTAAAGCCGCGGGCGAGTTGGCTAGATTTTTTTTTCTTTTTTTGACCCTCTCAACACTCTCATTCATCCGGGTTGTGTGGCGGGAAACCTGTTTAAATAAAAACGACACAAAAAATCCAAAATACAATGTCGATTGTACTACTACGGCGGGTACTCACTGGTATGTTGGGTTCGCGGTTCATTCGCATTTTAAAATGTTTGTTTTCTAACAATACGATAAACCCAATTGTCGGATTCGGTAACGGGGTGTTCATAGAGCGGCGATAGTGCGTCATGACCCAAAAACTAAAACGTTTTTTCATGCTATGGGATTTGGATTTTATGAATAACGGAGGGGGAGCAGTCAGTGATGAAGAATGAGCGGCGTTAAGCAATCACAGTTGCTGAGGTGAAGTCGTTAAACGAATAGCAAGTCACAGAATGCAGCGGTTGCTAGTAGTGAGTCATCATTTTGAGATGATCATGATATTGGTACTTACTCTCAGGCGCTCTCGGCATAAACTCTGCAAGCTAAAATGTTTACAATAAATAAGGAAGACGGGCAAGCCGGACTTTAATATAGTGATTGCAGAAAGTATCGCTGCCGCAGCGAACTTTCTTTCTTTCCGGTTCTTACCAAGTCTTTGGTGAATCGATAAATACTCCTGATTACTAAAAAATGTCCAGAAGGTACGAAAATTGAGGAAGATATGACGTTATTTTTGCAAATAGCAATTGATTGAAAGTAATCTTGTTCTCCCTACAAGTATAGGGAGTATATGTTCCATACACTTCATACCTCTGGCTCTTAACGGAACTAAAAAATTCCACCCACAAGGGCGGGAAAATCTCCAGAAAAGTTTGTATGGGTAAAAATGTTTTAGTTTTTATTCGATTGACTTAAAACTCGTCACATATCCGTACAATCTATCTATCTATCTTCTTCTTCTTTGGCCATCACAACCGTTTTACGGTCTCGGCCGCTGCGACTAATGCCCGCCACTGTCCCGAGCGACATTCCACCAAAAGGCCTTTGAAATATCTCTCAGCACCTGGTCGCCCCATCTTCGCTTCGGTCGACCCATCCCGGGCGTACCTCCTATCTCGTTCGCATTCCGATTGTACACCCGTTTTGCTGGAGCGTTACCATCCATACGGGTAACATGTCCCATCCAGCGCAGCCGCTGTTTTTTATGCGCTGGACTAGCTTAAAGTCCCCATTCATTCGGATGCAAAATTCGTCGCCAACTTTTAGAGGTCCATAAATCCTCAGAAGAACTTTTCTCTCGAACACTTCAATTACCGCCTAATCCGTTGTTGTTACTGGCAAGATAAGCGACTTGTATAGCGCAATTTTCGTTTTTCGAGAGAGGGCTCTGTTCTTGAACTACTTCCTGAGCCCGTAGTAACATCGGTTTGCAAGGGTAATTCTTCTTCTTGTTGTCGTTTCGAGGTTGACAATGTCCTAAACAACCTTGAAATTGTATTCTCCGATTGCAACAGATTGTCCAAGCGTAGACTGTCTGCGCGTTGATAGCAGGTACTCTGTCTTATCCTCATTAACCGCTAAGCCCATAAGTTTTAATTGCTTCTCAATTTCACAGATTCTCTATTGCCAATAATAACAATATCATCGGCATATGCAAGTAGCATGTTATCTCTGGTAAAGAAGCTGCCCGTTCTGGTAGCATTTGAGCATTGGTGCAGTATATACTCCATCAGCAGATTAAAGAAGTCACACGATAAGGTGTCATCCTGCCTAAAGCCTCTTTTGGTATCGAATGGCTTGGAGAGCCATTACTTATTTACTTACTTTGTGTGCTTCTCAACGTCATCATGCAAAGTCGAACGTACTTTGCTGGTATACCAAAAGTAGACAGGGCTTCAAAGAACTTTGACCTTATCGGCGTGTCAGAGGCGGCTTTATAGTCAACATAAAGGTGGTGGCTGTGGATCTCTCTCTCTCTTAGGTCTTTTCCAGGATTTGTCGTACACAGAGAATAAAGGATATGCAAAAATATTTATTGGATGATTTCCTGTATCCATTTGGACTGGATATGTCTTTTATATCCATTTATCATCCAATGGAACTGACAAATCATCCAAAGGATATGAAAAATGATCATCCCTTGGATGATTTATCAGCTCCGTTAGATGATAAAAGGATTTTCATAAAATATGCAGTCCAAATGGATATTTTTTTGGATCTGTGTAGTGTGAATATCTGGTCTGTGGTGGATTTGCCAGGTCTACAGCCACACTGATAAGGTTCAATCAGTTCTCATTCTCGGCTTTAGACGTTCACATAGGTTGCATGATAAAACCTTATCTGCAATGGGAAGGAGACTGATCCATCGTTAATTGGCGCAAGGTACACTTAGATTCCAATATTCGGGCATGCTTTCTTCGGACCATATTCTGCATAGGAGTTGGTGCATGCACCTTACCAGCTCGCGTTGCTCCCGACTGCAGAGTTCTCCTGTACGCAACGTCTTTATCTGCAGTAGCGCACCATGACTGTTTTCGGGTGTTCTCGGCAAATCCGAGAATCTCCTTGGCACCTGTACTCATATAGTGTGAAATATGCTTCCACTGACGGATCAACTTAGTAAATAATTATTTAAGTCATTTTGGAATGGAAAGCGATTTTTTTTTTCGAAATTTGAATATGCAAAATTCGAGGTCTAGTAATGATGATAACCTTAGATTCTAAATTTATATTAAAACCTGCTAAAAACTGTCACTGCCTTACAAATTCTTCGCTATTTCGGGTTTTCCCCAGATATGAGATATTTTAAATACATAGCACGGTATTCTTTTAGCCGTTTTACCGTGTCCTTAAATTCCCCTTTGATAATATGTTTTTGATATTCGATTGCCCAACTTATAAAGTAATGTAAAATGGCTTGACACAGCCCCAAAGGGCCAAAGTCGAGCTTATCTCAATCTCTTGGCTTGTGCGCTTCTAATTTTCGCACAAGAGAAATAACCTACAGTTTAACGCCGAATACGAACGGCAGTTTAAGAAGCTTTTGCTTGGCTAATTACTAGAAAGCTGGCGCCAACAGCAGAGAGGGGTGACCGGGAGTTTATTCAAAGAAAAAACTTTTCATTAGATGTTCCGAGGCGGGATCGAACCCACAACTTCTTGCACAGCGGTCGCGCACACTAGCCGCGAAAGTAACATTAAAACAAGAAAGAAAGTCAGTGAAGCCTGACTATAACATACTCTGTACCTGTGAAGTAATGCACATCAGCGCTGCGACCGGTGCTGCCCATAATTGTTTGCTTTCCTTATAACTCGACAACCATTCATCCGATCTTTACCATTCTGATCGATAAATAATCCTGATTACTAAATATGTCCAGAAGGAACTAGCCTTCTATCTATAAAACTGTGGGAGATATGACGATTTTTCTAATTTGTGAGGGCGGGAGGGGGCGTGGCAAAAATGGAAAATAAACTTGATCTGCCTGCAAGTATAAGAAGCATATGTCCCATACATGTCAAACCTCTATCTCTTTATCTATTGTTTGTTCATACGGACAGACGGACAGATAGACAGACAGACAGACGGACATGGCTAGATCGATTCGGCTGTTGATGCTGATCAAGAATATATATACTTTATAATGTCGGAGATGCTTCCTTCTGCCTGTTACATTCTTTTGCACAAACTTAATATACTCTGTGTACCTCTGGTACAGAGTATAAAAAGTAAGACAGGATTAACGTTGAGTTTTATCATTTTACCTCTGGTCATGAACATTGTGGGATTCTTCTTCTTTAATATCTCTGAAATCTAGATCGTAGTTCAACTCTTTGCAGATTACTCTTTCAGAGCCATTTCTCTAATTTGATCATAAATGATTATCTACATTAAGCATCCATCTTTTTAGAGCAAAGTTTTTTTTACGGACGTTTAACTGAGGTACTAAAACGAGAAAAATTCTGTCCTTGCGAGGGGTTTGTAAGGGGGGAGGTGCGTTTGTAAGTTGCAATTATTGTAATTTCCAATCATTTCAAATCAAATTAACCCTTGTTCATGATCACTACTTTCTTTGAGGTCTTTCGCAATGTGTGACTGATGGAAGTTCCCATTCTCAAAAGAACTGATGACAAACCGCTCAACAGAAAGTAATTCCAATATTAAAGGCAATCTATTTTCTGGCATGCAAACATCCTTCCCCAAATTAATATGAGAAGTGATTTTCTGATGTGGGAAACGCCGGCTCGTGAAAAATGTGATACTAAACGTTAATTTTTATCTAAACAGCATGAAATTCGTATTGTAAGCTCCTTGGGCCAAATTAATGCGGAAACTAGTTCTCAAATGTGGCAAAATCCACCCACAAGGTTGGAAAATGAGCTGGGTCAGGGTTAGGCTCAAGGCTTTCGAGCTGACCTGAGTGAAATTTGGTTCTGTGTAGAAAAATAGTTCATAAATTTTCCGCCCACAGTTGGAAAAACTGAAAAAACCCAACAGCAAAGTCGAAAATGGGGTGCAAAGGGGGTTTAACGCTATTCGTTATTCTTTAGCCGATCTGAATAAAATTCTGTTTCATAAATTGATGGTTAAGGCCCCGACGGAATGATGACGTAAGTAATTCAGCATACGCCACCACATATTGCGTCAACATGGAACGTATGCCTAGTGTGACCAGAACTAACAAAAAAAATTACGCCGCTGCATCGCGTTGTCAGGTTCATGGCATTTTTAAATTAGCTGGTGGAGGGTCACACTGCTCAATCAGGTGCGTTTTGTTTTGATGACAAGTGATTCACGCTTATGCTTCTGCTATGATAGCAATAGCTCTCCCGCAAAGCCTTTAAACCATTTCAGTAATCAGCAACTGTCACATATTGGTAGAAATTTGAATCAATTTATCCAAAGCTTTCACGTATGTTACAGATTTTCTTTTTGAACAAGCTTGGCCACTTCACTTTGGGGTTGGGATAAATCCCAAGTGGCATCCCGGTCTCACCGCCAAAATCAGCGCAACCTTGTCCTCATGCGAAAACATTTCCAATCGGCTCTTTCGCTTTGATTTTGCTGCTATTGTTTTATTTTAGTTAAGTCCAGCTAATCGATGGCATACATGTAGAGCACGGGCAGGCACGCTGGTATCTAATGTGCATAGGAGAAACTTTCAAAGGCAGCGCTGCCTCACACAGACAGTATAAGCTTGTGGAAGAGCAAAGTGAATAAGGTTTTGTCCTGCTCTCAACTTGAATCATCACTGAGTGTCAGAGAGAGAGACAGACATACTGATGGTGGGCACACATACCTATGCCAAAATGTGATTGTGTAATTTGCCGGCCACTGATGTAGAGTAATAGCGCGTAACGCAAAATAAGGCCCACAGCCTATTAACATTGAGTCCACGGTTGAGATGTTAAACTCTGTTTAGCGCTGTTAAGCGCAAAAGAACGTTTTGACTCCAACGGGGGTAAACGTAAAGTGCAACGAAATCGTTACGCCTGCTTCTTCTTCTCTCAATTTTTGTATGAAACTTCTCGTTACGTCGTCAGTCCGTCTGGGCCTTTAAAGACTTCCGGAATGTTCATTTCCTTGCACTTCAAAGAATCGTTAAGACCATTGAACTTTGTAAGACCCAAGAACGCTCCTGGAATCTTAATGAGCCCGATAAACAATCCAATAACCGCTGAAGCCTTTATTTCAGTTGTATCAATTCGAGTACATCTAACTTTCGGCTTTAGTTGTGGAAATGTACTTTTTTCCTATATATCACCTTCATTAACTGCCTTATCCCATTTAAATCCCTAAAATATGTTGTAGATTTCGAATACATTTTACGGATCGTGACCAATTTGGTAGCATACGTAAGCCAAGTAAATCGTAAGTAAATCTATAGCTCTGGCTTTAACGATCTTTTTCCACCAACAACCAGCATTTGTACATAAATAAGGCAAATGTTTTGGCTAATGGGCAAGTCGTAACTCGCATCACGCGGACGGGCACCGGGCTCTGTGGATCATTACGGATGAGTAATGAGCCAACTAACTGTCAACTATGATTGTCAAACACGATTGAGTTCTAACGCTTGGGCTCATTCATTAATCGGATCGGCCGAGCCGAACCGAACCGAGCGAGAACTGATAAGAAGGAAAGCTGCGGCGCGGCGTTTATCTCTCGGCCAGGTAGTCTTGAGCTTATCATCATCAGCCAAGCCAAAAGTGGCTTATTGATTCGGGCCGAGATCGTTGCGCCTCGCTGTCGATGCCGACGACGACGATGTTGTTGTCGTCGCCGCCGCCGCCGCCAAATGAAACGCTTTGACGCGTTATAATAACAAGTGTTTGCCGTCTTTGGACATTCAGTGTACGATATCCCGGCGCTCGGTGCAGACAAACAAAACAAATTGTACCAAAAATTGTTTAGAACTTGTATATTTTTTTGCACAGTTTTTTTTGCGCGCGCGCGCTCGTTTTCTAAAGTGAAAAGTTTTCAAAGTAAGCACAAAGATTTGACCTAAGGGAAATCAATGGAAATTAACTAAAAGCAAGAAACAAACATAATCAATAAATTATGAAAATTACAAATGCAGCAGCAACCCTGCCCTCTGTCCTCTGTTGGTGTAGTGAATCGAAACGTTTTTGGAATTTATTATGCAAACCAAACAAAAAAGAAACAAAAAATAATAATAAAAAAAATAATAATTAATTTATGATTCGTTTTTTTTCACGGTCAAATTGCATTTGTTTGGGATTTGAGCGTTTCGCGTTGCGGTTTTTGTTCAAGTTCTTTGCGCATGCGTCGAGGCGAGGCATTTGACCACCACGCGTACATCATGTACAGGTGATCTGATCCGCCGCCCCACCACCCGGTCGATCGCACGCTCTTTCACCTGTGCAATTTTGTTCATTATATGGCCCAACTGTGCGGTGCTTGCTGCGTGTAGTTAATCACTTCTCTCCAGACATTTTGTATTGCCATTCACTTCAGGCTTTTTCTGCTCTATGTACATAAGTAGAGATTTGTTTTTTTTTTTTTTTTATATAAAAGGGCAATACTTTCAAAAGATCTAAACGATTTTCAAGGTGACAATTCAAGTCAGCTGAGTGAGGGAAGAAAACCATAGATTTGGTTCGTTCTTTGACGACTTGAAGAGTTTTCTTATTTTCAATTCTATCAAATCAAACGGCACCCTTGAAATGTTAGCTGTATATCTGTATAGCTATTTCATTTCAGGCTGCAGATCATCCCAAATTTTGCACAAGGCTCGTTTATAATGGCTCAAATTTGTCATAAGGGGTAGTTTCAAACTTGCTAACGATCGATAAGATTTGAAAATATTAGACGAACCGAAAAGGTAAGTGCTTATTCGGTGCTTTTTAAGGATGTTATTTCAATCAAAGTTTGTACAACCTCTAAAATTCTGCAAAAGATTCCGACCAGGGATTAAAACTGAAACGGTTTTTGGTATCGGTCGGGTTGTCTATCTCGGGCCATAAGTGTATTTCGGCAGAGGTTATATTATGGAAAACGGACAGAGGTTGCCTGTCCGTTTCTTAAACAACTTAAAAAGGCTTTCGGCCAGTATGAATGCCTTGACCGAAACCGACATTTGTTTCGGTTTAAATCCCTGGTTCGAACCCATTGTAAAGGCTATAGTTCTTGTCGAACCAAAAGTTTTTGGTTCAAACCATGTGGTTCAAAGCTTTTTGAATCATTATTGTCTCTATTTTTGATCAATTTTAGCAAATTAGCTTAACATAACTAAGCTTTTTGATATGTCAAAGAATAGTCGAATGCTGCACAATCATTTCGTTGTGTATTTCAGGGGTGACCGAAGCCTATACGCGCGGCCCGCATTCGTTGCTGTTTTACGTAAAGACATTGCAGCGCGCATAGAGACTCACGCATACCACAATTGCAACAACAATTTCATGTGTGTACTCTCTACTCGATATCTCTTATAATGAACGCCACAACAAATACCTATGCTTAGTCTTTCGTGTGCATTAGACAGCCACGAGACCACAAAAACACACAGCACCAGGCTTAAAAAGATTTTCTCGTTCTCTTTCTTGTGTCTGTGTTTGCTTCAGAATAAGTTTCTTCATTTGAATTGGGGTCTACGAGGTCGTAAGCTGGCTGTGACTATTGTGCGACCCAAACGAAATAGCTTGATAAAACGAGAATTTGAAAGAGCATTGAAAAGAGTCGCTACCTACGCTGTTACCCCTTTTTTGAACTCAAAAAAGTTGATCGCGCCGAGACCAAAACAATCTGAAAGAGTTTGGATTTAGTCCGATTAGCTGTCGTTTTCTTTTTATTGCAATTTGAAGCTGTCAGCTTCTGATTAAGTTCTAGAACTCCATATCTCGTAGAATATTTGGAACTTTAACTAAAAGTCTGGAGCAAAGATGTAGCTCTAGATATGGCCTACAAAAAATGTCCATTTATCAAATCTAAAAATGATCATCTTCATACTCAAAACTGCAAAAATGTTGAATAAATTTCATGCAGAGCAAACTCGAAGCTTTTTCTAAGCTCTGAGATAAACAAACCAAAAGAACAAATCACTATTATTCGATTTCTCCTTCATGTAGTTATAGACCTAAAACATTCAGAAAACTAAGGAGAGTTGGCTGCTGGACTGACAGTCGACGGGCAAAGATTGCTAGTAAAAGACCTGTGATGCCTCCTTTAAAAAAAATAAGGGTACTCCCGGATTATTTTTTTTTTTAAGCAATATGGAGCAATCTTTTGTGGGTTAAATTAATAGCTCCAAACTAAATTAGAAATGGTTAAGAGATAAGAGCCTTAAAACAAAATCGAAAGTAAAAAACTTTATTAAAATGTTCGATAAATGTTTGAAATCGTACTTTAAACAAGTAAGAAAGTCGTTCAAGCCCCGACTATAATATACTCTGTACCTGTGTTGCGACCGGTGCTGCTCATAATTGTTTGTTTTCCTTAGGTCATAATTGTTGTTACCTTTGGCGGATTGATAAATAATCCTGATTACTAAATTTGTCCAAAAGGAACGAACCTTTTATCTATAAAACTGTGGGAGATATGAAGTTTTTTTCAATTTGCTGGGGCGGGAGGGGGCGTGTCAAAAATTGAAAATAAACTTGATCTGCCTGCAAGTATAAGAAGCATTTGTCCCATACATGTCAAACCTCTATTACTTACCATCTCTGAGATCACAGACAGACAGACGGACATGGCTAGATCGACTCGTCTGTTGATGCTAATCAAGAATATATATACTTTATAAAGACGGAGATGCTTCCTTCTGGTTGTTACATACTTTTGCACAAACTTAATATACTCTGTGGACCTCTGGTACACAGTATAAAAACGCTTAGAAAGCTTAGAATGGAGCGAATCAATCTGTGTTTGAGATGATTAATTTTCCGCCTGTGGTCTGATCTGTTATCAATAGTTTTATCATTAGTTTTATCATTAGTTTTATCATAAATGTGTGAGGCTTGCTTATCATTTAACAAATCGACTTTTCCATTATTTGCCTTCTTAAAGTCTTAAAAGCAGAATTCACAAAAAGTGGTCCAAAATTACATTTCAACCTTCTCTTTTCTCAGTGAGCTCTTTGCTCAACCTATGAGAGATTTGTTCGCTCTCTCAAGACATTTTGCTGGTCAGAATTTGACGAAAGCATAAAGCAATGAGTCATAAAGACACATCCTGCTGCAGCGTCAACTTTTCACTCAAAAATAAGTAGGCTGTTCGCTTAAATTTTTGCTCTGTGTTTTCACAATGACCGCCTTTGTTGATGGTAATTTTGAGTTAAGTATCTAATATCTACATATAATACTTAGATAACGTCACTCAAAATAGACGAGGCGTTTCAAATTGTCTTTCTTTCGGAGGTGTCCCAGAAATCTCTTCCAATCAAATTCCAACCCAAAACCATTTCTCGGTGTCCTAAAAATTTCTTTCGGTTGGTTTCAAACTTCTCGTATTTTGTTAGAAGAACTGGATAAGCCAACCAAAGCCAATACAGAAACCAATCATCAATATAGCTATGAACAAAAACTGTTATCAATTGTTTGCGAGCGACGCAGCTCTATTTTTGTAGTTGGACCATAATCATATACACACACCTTCTTACTAAACTATCTAAAAAGAAAAATAAATCTCTCGAAGTTCTGGGACACCGACGGATTTTTCGAGCGATTTGCAAACCAACCGAAGCCAAAATCTCTAGAGATTTCCAGGACACTCCGGAATATTTAATTTACTTTGCCGAAAGTGCAAACTGCTTCATAGAGTAAACTGCAAGTGTGCATGAGTGCTAGTGTGCTTCTTACGCAACAACAACAAAAAATACACTTTGAGCTGACACTTGGCACATTTTGCTCAGTTGCTTATTCTCAGCTGTTAAGAGTCGAAAAAAATTATCTCCTTGTGTTGAGAGAAGAGAAAACTAGTGTTTTGTTGAGAGAGTGTTTAGTTTGTACCTGTCATTTTGTTGAGCAGACAGCATAGAAAAAAATTGGTTTACCATATTTTGCTAGCTATGCCTAATAGCCCGAGTTTAAATATGATTTCCAAAATCTTTTAAAGCCAAAGGTCTTTCCAGTGCTAAACAATTACCTTTTTCGTCCAAAATACTAAAAATCTTATACAAAATCTAAAAAAGGAGCTAAACTAGAACCTTTTTCCAAGCAGAGGGGCTTAGTTTATAAGGTTCGTTTCTAAATCAGCTTGTAGACTTGGTTTGGATATTTTGACATTGAGTACCAAGTACAGGTATCAATTTAAAACCATCTTTCAACTCATATTCTTCGAAAGAAATCTCAAAAATAAGCTCGAATTTTATCGTTCTCGAAGTGGCATTCTTAATATAAATCAATCGCCAGACACCAGCATTAAATTAAGGCCGTTTCAGAATGGTTTCATTTTTGACTTCCTTAAAATCTTTTTTTCTTTCATCTTCCTTTCACTTTCACTTCACCAACACCAATATTTGTTATTTTAAAACGTTATAAGAAATGAATTCCGTTTTAAATTGATTCTTATAAATAATGTTGGTGTTTTAAAAAATGGTAAGAAATCGGTACATCGATGAGAGAATCGATTTTATTGCCAGAAAGATTTTGAGAATCACATATTTCAGGTTTCTGGTGTTAGGCTACTTTGAAGTCAAAGTTGTTTAAATACAGAGCCTATTCTGGCCTGGAATTGTTTAAAAACTTTAAAAAGAAGGCGTTAAACAGTGTGGGACGTCTACTGAGTTTTTATACGCTGTACCAAAGGTACACCGAGTGTATTGTAAAATGCCTTGACACAGCCCCAAAGGGCCAAAGCCGAGCTTCTCTCAATCTCTTGGCTTGTGCGCTTCTAATTTTCGCACAAGAGAAAGGAACCTACAGTTTACCGCCGAATCCGAACGGCAGTTTGAGAAGCTTTTCATGGCTAGTTACTACAAAGCTGGCGCCAACAGCAGAGTGGGGTGACCGGGTGTAAAGTTTATTCTAAGAAAAAACTTTTTATTAGTTGTACCGAGTACATTAAGTTTGTGCAAATGTAGCTTACAGCCAGATAGAAGCTTTTCCATGATTTCACCAAGTTTGGTTGAAATCGGACATCTATATAGTATAGCTCCCTTAGAAAAGTATGGTCCGAAAAGTAGTCCTAGTCAATGGAGGCTGAGCCGCAGTTAACTTTCCCCTATTTTAAGATAACAGAATTTCTGAATCTTTCATTTGACTCGGGGGATTTTTACTTATGAGTCAACAATATTCATGTTTTTACCTAACTAACTTTTGAGTTGGAGGGGTTTACCTATAATGACCCAAAATGCTCGGTTATTTCTTAACCAAATTTTGACTTGGGGAGAAATTTTGGGGGTTCACTTGACAGAGCTCTCTACTTTTTCCCTTAGCAACTTTCGACTCTGGATTCTTCGAATTTGTATCTTTTGGGGGATCCCTATGAATTTACAACCAATGTATGGGCTTTTTCTTAGCCAACTCTTGAATCGGGATTCACTTAAGGGGGAAGTACTTGATTCCAAAAACAAAGTTCTTCTTTCTTTATTAACCAACTTTTGACTTGGGACTTACCTCATCAAAAGTAGTCAAAATCTTGGTAGTTTTTTAATTAATTTCAAATAGTTCAAGACAAATCCAAATGATATAATTATAATAGGATTGTATCATAAGTTTCAATCACTGAAGCGTATTAAGAAACACATCAAGATATAAAAATGAATGAAAATTTAAATCAAAACTTGATCCATATAAATTTATACATACATATGTATGCAGCGGCACCTGTTCAGTTTATTGTGTAAACAAAAAAAGTTGAATGACATTTGATTGATAAAGTTTCAATTTGGATTTGTACCTAAAAGGCCCAACAATTAAGTCATGATTAATTTGTAAAAATAAACAACAACAAAAATAGAAATCCAAATGCATTTGTGTTTATCCAACTGATGGACCAATACACACCATAACTCATTTGATTATCATTTGATTTAGAGTTCGTTTACATTGAATGCAAATCAACAGACGGCGCGCGGGAGAATGAGATGGAAGACCAGTTCACGTGTTTGGTTTCATAAATTTGCATATGCAGGGGCCTACATGTGGGTCACACGTTCTTCAATCGCGATTGGACGCCGTCTTGTTATCAAATAGATATTAGCAAATGTATTTTTAGCCTAAGCAATTGCCTAACGCCCGGCCAGGAATTAGCTCAATTTGTGGTACATGGGCAGCTGGACTGACAGGCGACTTAATCACAATGAATAGAAATTAGCAGTCAGGCAGGCAGGCGCACTTGGCGCACATTTAGTGCACGTTTTCTAAATTAAGCAAATTCTCCAAGATGATACCCTGCATCTGACTGCCATATCAAAACAGAAATCGCACAAATAAACATAAAATCACTGTCATTTCTTTATCAATGAAGCATTGCAATTAATTTTATTTCATTTTCATGGCCTTATCTAATCCAGGCAGCAGCTGTTATACTAAATAATTAAATGTCAACATATAAACTCGAATGAAGATATATTATCAAAGCAAAGGAATAACCAAGTGAAATGTGATTTGAAATGGTAAATGAACTGATTAATGACGATCATAAATATGGACACACTTATTTTGGGGTGATTAAAGGCAATTGGGAATTCCAGGTGCCTAGAATTGGTTCAAGGTGCAGCTCAAGATCAGTAAGCAGTTGGCATATTCGGCAGAGATAACTGATCAGCCTTAAGAAAAACAATCTTAAAGTAATACTTTAAAATGTCAACAGAGACTAGAAAATCTTCATTTAAGATTATATACTCAATTTTAATCTAGATCAGAGGTGCCCAGAGCTAGCTGTCAATCGCTTAGACACCAACAAAAATGAAGAAAGTATTTTTGAGCCAACAACAATCGTAATATATAGTAAGACCTATGATTACCTGTGCAATAATCATTCGAAATAATTCTTCCCCAACAAAAAAATCTACGCCGAAGATAATTTTTAATGCTTCGTTCAAGAGGCTTAGGATAGAAAGAGAAGAGAGAAATCATACGAAAGTCTCTATGCGTATATCAACAAAGAATGCGGATTTATAATCAAGATTATGGGATAAAAATGGTTAATACCCGACTTCTAGGTGAAAAAATCTTCTATTTTAATGAACCTAAAAAAAGATTAAGTTTAGAACTTTTCATAACTAAGAGGGGAGAGTATAGTGAAGTGTTCAAAGCTTGGCACCCAGATCCTGAAATAATTCTCAAAGCCAATGATCTGATAATATACTCACAGCACTTCACAGGTACAGAGTATATTATATTCGGGCTTGACCTACTTTCTTTCGTGTTTAGCTGTAGCTTTACTGGAGAACTGTATGAGTGTTAATAGGTTGAGGGATGGTACGTAACTGAATTTGCATACTTTTGGGAGTCTTTATAAAACTTTACAAAAATCCGTATTAGTCCGGAGTTACACGATGAAGCAAACTTCTTTAAGTTTTCTTAGCAGGCGAGAATTTTAAGGAGAAACTACTAAAACTTCACCTTATTCTCGCGCCTACTGGAAAAACCTTATAAAGTTTGCTTCATCGTGTAAACTCTGACTTAGGGCTATAATTATACCCTTGCAGAGGGTATTATAAAATTGTGCGGATGTTTGTAACGCATTGAAGGAAGCGTCTCCTACCACATAAGGTATATATATTCTTGATCAGCATGGCGAGCTGAGTTGATTTAGCCCTGTCCGTCTGTCTGTTTCTATGCTATCTCCTTCGTCAGTTTTAAAGCTATCCTCACTAAAGACTTGGTACATATACGCTGCACATTTGTCGGAATCGGCCGTATCGGATGACTATAGCATAAAGCTGCCATAGGAACGATCGGTCGAAAAACTAGTCTTAGAGAGAAAAACTTTTTTTTTTAATGAAAACGCTTCCAAAATACGTTTTTCTTAGTTTACTATCCTCTCCCTTGATTTCACTAAGTTTGGTCAAAATCGGATGACTATAGCATATAGCTACCATAGGAACGATCGGTCGAAAAACTAGTTCTAGTGAGAAAAACTTTTTTGTTTTTAATGAAAACGTCCTTATCATTGGCACACACTTATTTTATATCCTTTTACACAATTCTGCAAAGTTTGGTCGAAATCGGATGAATATAGCAAATAGCTCCCATAGGAACTATCGGTGGAAAAACTAGTTCTAGTGAGAAAAACTTTTTTGTTCTTAATGAAAAGGTCCTTATCATTGGCACACACTTATTTTATATCCTTTTACACAATTCTACAAAGTTTGGTCGAAATCGGATGACTATAGCATATAGCTTCCATAGGAACGATCGGTCGAAAAACAAGTTCGAGTGAGGAAAACTATTTTGTTTTTAATGAAAACGTCCTTTTTATTGGCATATTCTTATTTTATATGCTTTAACACATTTCTACAAAGTTTTATCAAAATCGGATGACTATAGCATATAGCTGCAGTATGAATGATCTGTCGAAAAAAGTTCTAGTGAGAATAACTTTTTTGTTTTAAGTGGGATCGCCTTCAAATTTCGTAATTAACAGTGTATTATGCTTTTCCATAGAAAAGTAAGGTCCAAAAAGTAGTCTTAGAAAAACTTTTTTGTTTTCAATGGAAGCTGCAAGGGTATTCAAAACTTCGGCCGAGCCGAAGTTAACTTTCCCCCATTTTTTTCCATTGTGTTCAAACATTTAGTTTAGGTTTTCCTTCTTACAATGATAAACTCGGCTTTAAAATGGAAATCAAATCCCAAAGGCCGAAAGTAAATTATAAACCCAAAGAATTTGTTTTATTTTGACAAAAAAAAAGAAAACTTAATTAAGGGATCAGTGGCCGGGTGGCTCAGCGGCTAGTGTGCACGACCGCTGTGCAAGAGGTCGTGGGTTCGATCCCGCCTCGAAACATCTAATGAAAAGTTTTTTCTTTGAATAAACTTTACACCCGGTCACCCTTCTCTGCTGTTGGCGCCAGCTTTGTAGTAATTAGCCATGAAAAGCTTCTCAAGCTGCCGTTCGGATTCGGCGTTTAACCGTAGGTCCCTTTCTCTTGTGCGAAAATTAGAAGCGCACAAGCCAAGAGATTGAGAGAGGCTTGGCTTTGGCCCTTTGGGGCTGTGTCAACCTGACAAGCCATTTTACTTTTACTTTACAATTAAGGGATCGTTTACTAAATGAATATAAACACTTAACCCTGTATATCAGAGTGTACATAAAATTGTATCTTTTGCCTTACTTATTAGCCTCTCGAATAGACAGCGACATTGAGAATTTGCAACCTTAAAACATTAAATCGCATTCCATAAACCAAAAAAACAAAGCGCACACACAAAAGTCTTCAGATAAGATTAATAACTTTTAATATTAGTGTAAAAGCAACCGTAAAATTAAGAAATTAAAATTTGAAACTTAATATTATGTTACGTATACGCAGCGTTGCCAAGCGGTGAGCGCAACATTTTCAAGTTCAAAGTCAACAGAATACACAACAACGTCATATGTGAGTTCAGTGTGTGTGCGTGTGTGTGTGTGCCAATTGAATTGAATTTCGTTTAATTTTTTGTTTTCTTTAATTTTGCTCAATTTCAATTTTCGTATGCGGAACTCGGCCAACCAAATGACTACACAAAATGTAATTATTTGTCGGAAAGCAACGTGAGGCATATAAATGCACCTTGATCAGTGGAGCAAACACATCGATAAAGCGTGTCCGAAAATGTTTGGGGTCTTCCATTTTTTTCAACCGAGATTTGGTAAACGTAACTAATCGATTCGTGAGATGTAGTTGATGATGAATCGATACTTATAATTTTAATGAACCCAATCAGGAAATCAGTTTTAGGTTCAAAATAATTTTCTAAGCTTTGAAACTTAGATGCTCCTCGAACCGAACTTTTAGTTATTCTTTAGAATTTTAGAAGAAATCTGCAAATTTTTATCTTAGCTTATACCATCCCTGTGATGTATTACGAATCCTTATTAAAGTCTTAACCATAACTGAACATGAACCTGCCAGGTGCTCTTACACACTTAGAGCTTCAGCTACGTTTAGTGTTCTTTCTTTATTTGTTGTCTTACAAATTTCATTAACGTTGTCTAGGTGAAAAGATAATGATTGTTTTGTTTACAAATTGATATAAATCATATTATAGTTTAATTTTTTCATTATTACAAACTATAAACATCAGTTACAATTCCCATAAGAGCTGATTAGATTACAAAATTCAAAGTAACGTAAAATATTGAAAACGAAAATTTACGGTTGATGAGTTATGTATACACTGGGACTGCAATTTCGTAGACAGTTGACACAATTTATGGGGCCGTTCTCGGGCGTCAGAACTCTTGTTGGCTTAGATAACAAATAAATCAACAAGTTGGAAGACGTGACCATTGAAAATTAAGAAAACTATTTTTTTAAACGGTTTTTTCTATGACATCTATACCATATAGTTGTCCGATTTTGATCAAGATTGGTGTAACTATGGAAAATGAACAAAGGAAACTAAAAAATACAATGTTTGAAAACATTTCAAATGAAAACAGAAAAGTTTTTCTTACTAAGATACGACTGATGGTTCCTATGGCAGGTATATGCTATAGTCAACCGATTTGGTTCAAATTGTGTGGAAGCATAGAAAACTAACAAACACAAAGTTTGGAGAAGTTCTCATTAAAAACAGAAATCTTTTTCTCACTAAAACTAGTTTTTCGACTGATGGTTCCTTTGGCAGATATATGCTATAGTCAGCGAATTTGGATCAAACTTTGTAGATATGTGTGGAAGCATAGAAAACTACTAAAAACAAAGTTTGCAGACGTTTTTATCAAAAATAGAAAACTTTTTCTCTCTGAAACTAGTTTTTCGACTGATGGTTCCTTTGGCAGCTATAAGCTATGGTCTTTTGGTTTTGTTCAAACTTTGTGGAATTGGTTTTAAGCACATAATATAAATAAATATAAAGTTTGGAAATGATAGCATCGAAAATAAAAATATTTTCTTACCAAGACTTTTTTTCAGACATTTTTTCTATAACAGCTCTTTATATAGCTGTCCAATCTTGATCAAACTTTGTGGAAATATGATTAATCATAGGAAACTGAGAAAACCGAAGTTTGAAAACGTTTCAACTGAAAACTTAAACTCAAGCTTGTTTCCCTTCGATCGTTCCTATGGCAGCTAGCTTTATAGAATTGTGTGAAAGCATATACTATAAATAAATATCAAGTTTGGGGACAATTGCATTGAAAACATAGTTTTTCTTACTGAATCTATTTTCAGAGCTAATTTTCTATAGCAGCTATCCCATAAAGTTGTGCGATTTTAATCAATCTTGGTAGAACTATAAAATATCATAAGTTTGAAAACTTTTCAATTGAAAAAATAAAAGTTTTTTTCTAACTAAAACTTGTTTATTCCTATGGCAGATATATGCTATAGTCAACCGATCAAACTTTGTAGCATAGTGTCAAAGCATATAAAAAAGCAATAAAAGCCAAATTTGAAAACGTTTTCTTAGCAAACAAAGAAGTTTCTTTGGCAGCTATACTACACAGTAGTCCGATTTTGATATAAATTTATGGAATTATAAAAAAGGATAAAAAACGCACAGTTAGGAAACGTTTCCACTAAGAAAAAAAAAACGTTTTTCTAACTAAAACTAGTTTTCCGACCGATCACTTCTATACATTCTATACTATATCCCCGTAACTACTAGATTTTCGCATGTTTCTCTAAAAATCGAAGTCCTCTTTTTGTTAGAAATGCGTGTTTCAAACGGACATCAGTTATTACGGTAGTTTCTCTTAAATTCGAAATCCGTTTTTCTTTAAAGATGTGGGACTCAATCGTAAAAGATTCAGCTTTCGAGAAAGTGTTGAGAACGGATTCGAAAACGTGTAACAAGAATTTATGTTTTGCTGCTACAAACTGAACGACATGTAATACTTTTTCGGACCGAAAACGGAACACGTTCTCGATAGTTATCGATAGAAAAAATTTCTAGAAAATGTTTAAAACGGATCGGTTCTCGAGGTCGATTGTCGGTTGGGATAGTTGTCCGCTTATGATCAAACGAGTTTGAACCAGCGCTAGCAAATAACAATTGACCGTTTTCCGTTGTCCGAAAATAACAGTTATTTACGGACCCTTTGAACAAAAAGTCAGAGATGAGCCGTTCACATCGGCTCATGAACGAAACCAATGGATTTGTTTACATTTTGCTCTGCTCATTGACTGAGAAAGTCGACGCGAGCGAAGAAGATAAAAGTCATTTGCGTTTGTGTGTGGGTGAGGTGTCTATTTGGGCTTGTTACTCAAACAAGCCACACACACACACAAAACAAATAAATGAAAATAAAGACCCTTTGAGGTGAGTCTTTCGGCTTTTTGCTCATCTACTGACTCTTAATTTGCGAGCGCTCAGTCGGATCGCTGTCTATAAATTGTTTTTGAAAGATCAAAACAAGCAAAGCTAAAAACAAAAACAAAGAGAAACGAAGTGTTCTGCTCAAAGCGAGAGCAAGCGTGCATGGATTTTTTCGGTTTTGTTATTGAGCAGACCGCAAAGGCAAAAATGTTCAATTGTTATTTACGAGATCTGGTTTGAACTATAAAAAACCATAGGAAACTAAGAAATACAAAGTTTGAAAAAGTTTCCACAAAAAACATAAGTTTTTTTTAGTAAAATTAGTTTTCCAACCGATCATTTCTATAACGGCTCCTATAAACCTACAATCTGTATGAATTTCAAGACTTTTTCCAAAGTTTGGTCAAAATAGCTTTAAAACTGACTATTTAGCCAGGTTGATTTCAACTTTGAAACGCCAAACGATGACTCAAAAAAAAAGTTACAATTCTCTAGAAAAGATTCTCAAATGAAGATAAATGTTAAATACAAATATCAGTTCTTGGAAATTTCGCGGGATATTGCGTATTGCATATTTTATGCGTTTTTGCTAATAAAAATTTTTTATTGAGGCCTGTTCCCGTTGTCGATTTCGATTATATCCCGCGAAATTTCCAAAAACTGATATTTATATTTGACATTTATCTTCATTTGAGAATCTTTTCTAGAGAATTGTAACTTTTTTTTTAATCATCGTTTGGCGTTTCAAATTTGGCCGCATATTTCCATCCACACTAACTAATTTGAAAATGTCTTACGACCAGCCTCAAGTGAATCCAGTTGACTGGGGCGTTTGTGTGTCCAACTGCTGGGAATAGACGAAAAAAAAATTCATTCAACATAAACTTGAATAATGCTGCCAGCTGCACAAAATATATATAAAAAAAAGCCGAACTGGTTAACTGTCAAATGTTTTCATTCAATTCAATATGCGTGGGCCGACTAAATATTATAAATAAAATAAAAATAAAAAACCCGCTTAAAAAACAGGTCTCGGTTCAAAAAAGACAAAAAAAAAAAAAACACAGACTACTCCAATGATGATGATGATGATAATGTTTAGATGATGATGGCTTGTGGCTCGGGCAAACACAGTTGTCAGTTGCTCTGGCTCTCCAAACGGAAGTGAAGTGAATTGTGCCCAAAAATAATTTCAAAATTTATTTATATAAATCTAGATGAAATTATAAATAACTTTATTACTTGAAGTGATTCTTAAATTTGATACTCAGGCCATAAATAAATGTGAGCACACGCTCTTGAGTTAATATCTACAATATTTAAATTCAATTAGGAGAAACTAAGAGTAGTTGTACAGAGTGCATGTATCGATGATGTAAACTGCCTTATATCGGTTTGCTCAGTTCTATATATATAACTCATCAATTTTGCAAGTCTCCGATATGCTGCAGGAGGTTCGGAACGGATAAAAGTTTTTGATTTTGTACACCTTTACGCTTTACAAATCGACGAGATATATATTGGTCCGATCGAGTACTTAACAATTACTTTATGTGAACTAAGAATAAAATATAGGGGAAAGCTAACTTCAGCTCGACCGAGTTTCTATACCCTTACAGCCTCCATTCTAAGTCAAAGTTTTTATACCCTTGCAGAGGGTATTATAAAATTGTCCGGATGTTTGTAACGCATTGAACGAAGCATCTCCGACCACATAAAGCATATATATTCTTGATCAGCATGACGAGCTGAGTTCATTTAGCCTTGTCCGTTTGTCCGTCCGTCCGTCCGTCTGTTTGCAATCTATGCTATGCTATCTCCTCCGTCAGTTTTAAGGCTATCCTCACCAAACTTTGCACGAAGTCTTTTGGTACATATACGCTGCACATTTGTCGAAACCGGCCGGATCGGGTGACTATAGCATATAGCTGCCATAGGAACGATCGGTGGAAAAACTAGTCTTAGTGAGAAAAACTTTTTTATTTTTTATGAAAACGTCCTTATCATTGGCATTAACTTATTTTATATACTTTTACAGAATTCTACAAAGTTAGGTCGAAATCGGATGACTATAGCATATAGCTCCCATAGTAACGATTGGTCGAAAAACTAGTTCTAGTGAGAAAAACTTTTTTGTTTCTAATGAAAACGTCCCCATCATTGGCATACACTTATTTTATATACTTTTACACAATTGTACAAAGTTTGGTCGAAATCAGATGACTATAGCATATAGCTGCCATAGGAACGATCGGTCGAAAAACTAGTTCTAGTGAGAAAAACTTTTTTTGTTTTCAATATAAACGTCCTTATCATTGGCATACACTTATTTTATATACTTTTACACAATTCTACAAAGTTTGGTTGAAATCGGATGGCTATAGCATATAGCTCCCATAGGAACGATCGGTCGAAAAACTAGTTTTAGTGAGAACATTTTTTTTTTTTAATGAAAACGTCCTTATCATTAGCATTAACTTATTTTATATACTTTTACACAATTCTACAAAGTTTGATCAAAATCGGATGACTATAGCATTTATCTGTCATAGGAACAATCGCTCAAAAACTAGTTCTAATGAGAAAAAGTTCTTTGTTTTCATTGGTAACGTCTTCAAAATTTGTATGTATTAGTTTTTTAAGCTTTTTCGTAACTCCCCCAAGTTTTATTAAAATCGGACAACTATATAGTATAGCTGCCATAGAAAATTTAGGTCTGAAAACTATTCTTTATAAGAAACCCCTTTTTGTTTTCACTGTTAACGTCTACAGATTTGACATTAATTTATTTAATAGGTTCTACAACAGTTCTACAAAGTTTAATCGAAATCAGATGACTATAGCATATACCTGTCATAAAAGAAAGTTCGAAAAACTAGTTTTAGTTAGAAAAAATATTTTATTTTCAACGGAAAGGCTTTCATTTTTAATTGATTTCATAGTAAATGTTCTCTTTATGATTCCAGATTTAAAAAGGGTAAACTTTAAGTTGATTTCCATTGATTTTTGACTTTTCTGCCTATTTTTTAAGTTTCATTCAACTTTTGTAAAGAATTTAAACAAATACGTTTGTTGTTATTGTTGCTTTTGCAGCCATATCAACGGTCCGGTGACTAAGCTCAAGCCCTCTTCTACCTCTTCTCCCAATCCACCACTCTCCTAAACTCCATTCCCACTTATCCACCAGCCTCCTACGCCCCCTCAGTGACGTGTGTGTGTGTGTGTGTAATACGTACGACAGACACGGACAAACGACGACCACGCTCACGACTGCGGGACACGAAGACCCAACACAATTCCATTTAAAATGTAAACCAAAACGTTTCTTTGGCTTTCTTCCAATTTTATTCCAATTCTTCATACAACATTCCTTAAAACAGAAACCAACAAACGAAAGAGAAGCAATTCCATTTTCCACTTTCCATTAATTTCCACTAATTTATTAATTTATTTAAACCAAATTGTGTGATATTTCCATTTATAATTTTACTATATTCCTATCAAAGACTAAAGCAAAAAAGAACAGAAAATACCCCAAAAAGTATGCAAAAGCCATAAAAGCAAACGCAAAAAAAAAAAACACTAAATTATTGCACTAGTTTTCACACAAAGATTAGTTGAATTTTAGTTTAGTTAATGAGAAGCTCAGCCACCGCACCACCCACACCACCACGGACACGACTTTTGTTTTCCGTTCGGCCCGGCACGCGGCTTCTTAGGCACCCTCTACACCACACAACAGCCACAACTGGACAAATGCAAACATGTCGCTACCAAACGAACACCAGACCGTGCAACACAACCAAAACATACCACCACCATCCACATCCACACCCGCATCCACATCTACGCTTCAACCAAATGAGCTGAAACAACGCCAGAGAGCCATCGCCAGCATAGCGCCGCTCAATGTGCGCCAACTCTCGGGATATACCAATCCGCAAATGGATGCCGATGATGCGGATGATGATGCCCCGCCACCCACAACAATTAATATAAATATGCTAAATAATAACAATAATAATAATAGTAACAATAACAATATTACAACCAACAATAAAAACAATGCATCACCACCACCCTCTGCATACTCCACACCACCAATATACCAACAACAATTGTCCACACTGACAACAACAACACCCTTAGATGTGGCCGCAGATGATAAATATAAATTATTTACCATTTACAATGGAAACGGTGAGTGCACCCCAAAACCCCCCAAAATTCAAACCTCAACGGAGTGAAGGGAGTAATCCCATATGCCACACGAAACTTACACAAAAAAGAAAAGCTCGAAAGCTCTTCAACTGAAACAGAGAGAGAATTGGTGACAAGGCTGCAAAATCCCTAAGATCACTCAAAATGTGGAGTCTTTTTGACCCAAGTCAGAAGAAACTTCAACCTAGTTAACAGATTTCTCTACTGGAACTGCTGCTGGCAGGGCTTCACACATGTATGAAAGCAACTTACACCTGCCTGCTGTGGGTGAACTAGGGATATGCGAACTATCAATTAAAGGGGTTATTTTTTTATAACAGATAGTTATAAGTAAGAAAATATCGTTGGAAAGCTACATTTAACAGCTTTTTAATTAGAAAATAAACTTTGCCCAACCATTTTCCACCTAGGGGGTTGAATTTTCCGGAAGTTTGGTAAGCAGTGATTGCTAAGTTTTGAAATAGATTATTGAAAATGAGTTTGGAGTTAAGAGTTTCTTACAACAGTTTTCCTTACTTTTTGTGACTTGGGGTGGGGTTGGATTTCTTCAAATTTAAATGGCACATTGTTAAGATTTTAAGGTGTACCTTTAAAACGGAGCTTATAGCTAATCGCTCGGAAACTAAACTTCTGCGCATTCAACTTAGGCCATCTATTTGCCACCCCTTGGGGTTAATGGTATTGGGTGGCTGAAGAATATTACTATATTAAGAAACGCAAATAACTTTTTTTCAGTGAATGGAATTTATTTTTCTAGCTTTTTTCTGCCGCTCGTTGATGCATGTGCGGCATCTTATCAATAGTGGTTCATTACTGCTTGGAGAGTTGAGACAGGAATAGCCGCAATTGTTGCTCGAATGGATTGCTTTAGTAAATTCAAATTTGTCGGTCTTGTTTTGTAGACTTCCTGTTTGCAATAACCCGACAAGAAAAAGCCAGTTGCAGTAAGGTCAGGCGACCTGGGTGGCCAAAGGAATGTGGAGTTTCTGGATATCAGCTTATTCGAAAATTTTCGTCGCAATTCTGTCATAACAGGCTGGGCTATGTGAGGAGTTGCACCATCTTGCTGAAACCACACAGACTTGAAAGGAATTCTCTTTCGGCGTAATTCTGGATAGAAAAACTCACAACATGCTTAAATAACGGTCTCCAGTAACAGTAACGGTGTGACCGTTTTCTTCGAAGAAGTAGGGCCCGACAATGCAGCGTGATGAAACTGCACACCACACTGTGACACGAAGTGGATGCAATTTCGTCTCATGAAGTATCTGTGGATTGGATGCACTCCATATTCGACAATTTTGTTTGTTTATGTTGCCGTTTAAGTCGAAATGGGCCTCGTCAGACATAAAAAGACTGTTCAACAGGTTTTCGTCCTCTTCCACCATTTGAAGCATCTTCTGGCAAAATTCCAAGCGAATCGGCAAGTCTGCTGCGTTCAGTTTGTTGACCATTTGAATTTTATATGGGAATAAGTTCAAAACATTGTGCATAATTGACTGCAATGACTGTCAGCATATACCCATTTGATCAGATAAGTTCGTTAACGAAACTCTTGGATTGTTTTGTATGGCAGCAGCTATAGTTTCCTTCGTCCGAACTGTAAAGTTTCGATGGCAAGGTCTTCTTTTGTCTCATTATGGTCCATCTGCCTATACTCTCTTTGAACCAAAACTACGGACTCCAGGGCTTGATATCGGCGGACAATCCCAGTGTCCCAGTTATCCGACTTCCTCAAATTTAAAGATCAATCTACAAAATAAAAAAAAAAACGAGAAAACAAAGCTTCGTCTGTACCCAAGTTTAAATACACTTGAAACTTTTGTTACCACTGACTTAATTTTGTGACAACTTCAACTTTCTTTGAAAAAATTATTACATTCATTTGATTTTGATTAAATTATTAAATATTTATAATATATATAAGGTTTCTCTTGCAGTTTTTAGCCGGCTAGAGTTCATGTAGTGCTTGCGCATAACTTTAAACAGAGACACACAACACCTCAAAGGAGTTTGGTAGATCGTACAGCTATTTCATGAGTCACCGCACTCAATCGTAAGCGATCAAAGCCTACTGATATGCGTAAACAAAACATGACCTCGAGCCGGTTAAAAACTGCAGGTTTGCTTAGCATAAAGGTCGTAAAAACAGTCACAAAAAGTATTTAAGGTTTCTTAATTCCTAATAAGTAGGCCATGTGAGTGCACTTAGATTACGAGAGCACATGAAAAAAGTGATGCTACTTGAAAATTTAGAATGGATTCAAGGTTTTTTCGACTTGGTTCACTTGAATGACAGCCTTTTTCTCTACACGTGATTGAAAAAGGGCAAAAACCGCTGTGCAAGAGGTCGTGGGTTCGATCCCGCCTCGGAACATCTAATGAAAAAGTCAGCAGCTTTGATCTTTGCAAGATAGCCTAAGCAACAGGTGGGTTGTGAGTGGATGGGTCGTGGTGGTGGTAGATTAGCGGTGACCAAAACAGTGACTAAAATAGTGACCAAAAGAATGACCTAAACAGTGACCAAAATAGTGACCAAAATAGTGACCAAAACAATGACCAAAACAGTGACTAAAATAGTGACCAAAAATTGACCAAAACACTGACCAAACAGTGACCGAAACAAAACAGTGAGCAAAAAAGTTACCAGAAAACTGACCAAAAAAGTTACCAGAAAACTGACCGAAACAGTGACCGAAAGAGGACCGAAAAAGGGACCGAAATAGTGACCAAAACAGTGACCAAAACAGTGACATATCAATGACAAAACAGCGACCGAAACAGTGACATAAACAGTGACCTAAATAGTGACCAAAACAGTCACCGAAACAGTAACGGAAAAAAACAACTAAATAGTGACATTAACAGTGACCTAAATATTGACCAAAACAGTGACCAAAACAGTGACCAAAACAATGACCAAAACATTGACCAATACAGTGACTAAAACAGTAAGCAAAACAGTCACATAAACAGTAACTTTACAATGACCAAAACAGCGACTTTATTTTTGAAGGGACGAATTCCGGTCAAATAGTATCGGTCAGAACACAATGCACATAAGCAGGCTTCCCTAAAAGATCGTAGGATCGGGAGTTGCACGAATAATTTCAAACACCTTCAAATGATTCAGAAGAATGCGACAACTTTGCCACCAAATATATGGCAAATTTTGTAATATCTGCGCTTGAAAAAACCGTACAACTATTTGGGAACCCTTATTTTAAAGCTTAGAAATTGTATGATGATGATTTCATAGTAGTTCAAAAATTGGGAAATTCAGCAAAAATTTCTTTAGTTAAAATGGAAAATTTAAAAAATATATAGCACTATCGTCAACGTCGATTTTCGATGGGACAAAACATAACAAAATTACTTTATATTCTGTTGCAAGTGTTATAATTTCAAGCCATCCCTCGTAAAGAGCTTCGCTCGTACCGGGAGTTCCACGTCGCCCACTCTTTTTATTTTTATACCCTGTTCCCATTAAAATTGGGAAAAGGGGGATCATGAAGTTATGCAAAAGTATGTAACAGGTAGAAGGAAGCATTTGCGACCCTATAAAGTATATATATTCTTGATTAGCATCAACAGCCGAGTCGCTTTAGCCATGTCCGTCTGTCCGTATGAACGCGTCGATCTCAGAGACTATAAGAGCTAGAGCCACAAATTTTTGAATGTAGGTAGGTGTATACCCGATTCAAATCGAGTTTGTTTCAGATTTGGAAAATTCCTCCCCCTCCCCCCTTTAAGCGCAAAAAACTGTCAGAGCCACAATTAAGATAGACCTTCTAAACTTTATATATATCAAGTAAGGCCCAATATCTATCTATTCTGAAAAGATCAATAAGATCGGACAAAAAACACCGAAGTTATATTCGATTCAATTTTGCTTGTAGGTGAGAAGGGGGCCTTGCATTACCGCGTTTGCGCGTGCGTGTGTGCGTATGTTAGAGTGCGTGTGTGTGTGTTTATATGTGTATGTAAGCACAAGAAGTCAAGGGAACAGGGTATTTTGTTGTCGGGGCACTCGACTACAGCTCCCTTACTTGTTTATAAAGGGAGTATTAAACTTTTTTATCGTTGGAAATAAGAATGCGATTCTCCCAGAAGGTATCGTTTTACTCTAGCGATATCGCACTTTCATCTCCCTACGGGAAGAAATGTGCCACTCTGCGATACTTCTAGGCTATAAGAAAGCGCTACTAATGGGAGATGGGAAAAAGTCTCTTCTGAGCTTCTGAACTAAGCGTTTCTTCGTTGAGAGAAGAATACGTTTCTTCCAAACGCTAAGAAAAAATTGAGAAAAACTAAGAATTATACAAATTTTTAAGAACTTTATTACTTACTCTGAGACTCGAACTCGGCACCCTTGTACTTAACACGATTGGAATGCCGTCTCAACCAGTTGCGCTATGGCACACGCTGGTTGCTACACGACTAAACTACTTTTTACTTATATTGAATTGCCGAAAAGTATTCATCTCTGGTAATTCTCAAGTTCTTATTTCGTGCGCTCAATAGAAAAGGGGCAGTTAAAATTCGGGCTTCTTAGTGATGTAACGCCAATTTCCCGACTGGATGAAAAAATGCGATACCACATGTCACTTATTTATCCCTTGAGTGATCAAAATGCGTTACCTAATGTCATTTGTTTGTGTATGTCGCCACACTACCCCCAAATTCTCATCTCAAACTATCGCCAAACTCTCTATTTGACGAGAGAGATAAGTAACACGACCAAATGCTTGCAGGGAATAGATGGGTTTTATACAAAAGTAGAAAATGAATAGGATTTTTGCTTTAAGTATAAATGTCAAAGAAAACAAAGGCTGATTGCGTTAGTAAGCATACCCAAGGATTGTCCATGCTAAATTAATGTAAGTCCAACACTGTTCCCCTTATTAAGTAAAGTAAAATAAAAGTAAAATGGCTTGACACAGCCCCAAAGGGCCAAAGCCGAGCTTCTTTCAATCTCTTGGCTTGTGCGCTTCTAATTTTGGCACAAGAAAAAGGGACCTACAGTTTAACGCTGAATTCGAACGGCAGTTTGAGAAGCTTTTCATGGCTAATTACTACAAAGCCGGCGCCAACAGCAGAGAGGGGTGACCGGGTGTAAAGTTTATTCAAAGAAAAACTTTTCATTAGATGTTTCGAGGCGGGATCAAACCCACGACCTCTTGCACAGCGGTCGCGCACACTAGCCGTTTCCTTTAATTTGCTTGGCTTTTTTTCTCCAAGTTCTCCGCAATAAAATACGGACTCGTAGGTTTTTACAGTTCTCTGTTGGGTTCAGAAATTAAACAGGAAGTTGGAACTTAGGAACTGGGTTAAGCGAGCTCTCACCATTTTCTCTCTCTCTCTCTCTCTTTGCCTCTGTGGGGCCCCGTATTTTATCCACCTATGGATCAGCTGTACGGTGTCCTCTCTTGAAATTCAATCAATTTTTCTATATTTAATTCAAACCTCCACTTGCCTTGCCTGCCGCCTCATTCCATTTTATTTACAGACACTTTATAATTGCTTTAAGCCTTCTTTATGAGCTGTTCTAAAATAATTCATTTTTTTTTTTTTGTATTACAATTGCAAAAGCTTCGTCTCGGGCATGTTGACTATTTTGTGATAAAAAAAAAATGAGCAAATGTTTATATTAATTATTGCATGCTTTGTTTTTGTTGTTATTTGTCTAATTGTCTCTGTCGCTGGTGAATTTGATTATGGTTTATTAACTTGGCTCGAAAGAAAAACCCGTTTACAGGGCAGAGACCCTCGGTCGCTGAGACGAGCGACGGCCATTCGTTAATTGTTGCCGAAAAGATGGAAAGAAAACAACAACAAAAGCATAATTTATAGAGTCGCTAATTAATTGCCCCGCTAATTGCATAATTCTATAGCTAAATTTATCCTCCACCGATACTAACCCGCATCTGCTCCTCTTCCCGTTCCCATATGCACACACACCCAGACCCCGACAATGAGAAATTGTCCGGCTTGCCACATTCAACAACTGGTTCACTAAGCTCAATCATCACGACGTCCATAGCATCCTCTGAACCGGATCCTGGTGCGGCGAGTGGTGGCGGTGGAGGCGGCGGCGGTGGCGGCGGCGGAGGACCCGGTTCAAATGGCCCAGCCGCAGATGCATCCAGTATTGCTGGCATCAATGGCAGCTCCGAAGAGAAATTGGCCTTAAATCGTCCAGGCATCAAGCAGGAAAAATGGACCACCATCCTACTGCAGGTTTCCATACCCTTCTTCTTGGCTGGAATTGGCACCATTGGAGCGGGCATTGTCTTGGGACGCGTGGAGGTAAGAAATCCCATCATAAATTTGTCCCGATTGGCATGCGGACACCTTAAAGATTATTTAGATAACAGCAAACAAACAAACCAAAAAAAAAAAAAAGCTCCCATAAATTATAAACAATTTAATAACCGGTAACAAATGAAAAAAAAAAAAAAAAAGTTAATTGAATACATTTTGTTTTGCTTTTTTTGTTTAAAGTGTATACTTATTTTGCCCAGAAGTTTGCCACTCAAAGAAATATTTATTTTCAATCTTATAAACTATATAGATTTCTTGTTCAGGACGATCAAGTACGTCTCTCAGTTTTAAAGCTATCGAGCTGAAATTTTCCACAGAAACTTCTTTTTATTCTGGTCCTCAAGCATATCTCTGGTTCTTAGCTTAAATAGTTTAGTCGTTTTCTCGGCTCAATATTCTTATTCTTCCCCCAAATTGATTCATAGAATTCGCCTATAAGTCTGTTAGACCAGAGACAGACATTTCTTCAGTCCTCAGTGACAACTGCGAAGCCGACCGTGCACTTGGTTGTTGTTGCTTTCTCATTGCACTTACCAGGGTTACATTTTTCCGTCTGAACAATTGTATCCTACTGAAAAATGTTCGGTCTGAAACCTTTGAAAACCATTTACTACACAAGTAGACGCCGAATCAGAGTGGCGAATTCTTACGGATCGTTTCCATTCCACTTGATTATATGTGAGATAATGGATGCAACCCACTCTGAAACTAGGACTTGTTCGGTTCAGTGGTTCACACATACTTTATACCGAATGCTTTTGCTCAAAAGTTAATAAAAAATCGAAGAGCACACAAAAACGTGACTAACCTTATCAGTTGCCAAAAACAAACTACCAATCGAAAATGTGCGTGAAAATATCGTCGACTGTTTAGCGTCGATTTGGAACGGTGGAATTTGGAGCAAAAATACTTTTTTTTTAATTTTCTCAGGAACTTCTTAACTTTTTGAGACAAACTAAATTGCAAAATGTTAAGAAAATCATAACCTATTGTAAAGGGTGATTTTTTAAGAGCTATAGAAAAGTTTTTCAAAAAAAAAAACACATAAAATTCAGAAAAATGCATGAAATCTTTATTTAAATCGATAGTACGGTCTATATAATTTAATGTTTGAAGATTATTTCATGCAAATGTTGACCGTGACTGCGCTTCAAATGGTCCATCCGCTTAGTCCAATTTTGGCATACTCTTTCCAACATTTCGGCCGGTATCTCACGAATAAATGCTTCAATGTTGTCTTCCAATGCGTCAATTGAAGCGGGCTTGTCTGTATAGACATGAGCTTTAACATAGCCCCACAAAAAGTAGTCTAAAGGCACGATCTAGGCGGCCAATTGACTGGTCCCGAACGTGAAATAAAATGTTCACCGAACTCGCCTCTCAATAAGTCCATTGTTGTGCGTGCTGTGTGGCATGTGGCACCGTCTTGTTGAAACCACATGTCATACAAGTCAAGCTCTTCAATTTTGGTAAAAAAAAAAGTTGGATATCACTCACGGTAGCGCTCACCATTCACAGTTACGTTACGATTCGCATCATCTTTGAAGAAGTACGGTCCAATGATGCCACCAGCCCATAAACCGCACCAAACTGTGACTTTTTCTGGATGCGTTGGTAGCTCTTGCAATGCTTCTGGCTGATATTCACTGCAAATCGACAATTCTGCTTATTTACGTACCCATTGAGCCAAAAATGAGCTTCGTCGCTAAACACAATTTTTCGGTAAAAAAGTGGATCTTCGGCCAACTTTCCAAGAGCTCATTCACCAAAAATTCTACGTTGCGGTAGGTCGTTCGGCTTCAATTCTTGCACCAGCTGTATTTGGAAAGGCTTCACACCTTAATCCTTTCGCAAAATTTTCCACGTTGTTGAGTAACAGAGGCCCAATTGCTGCGAACGGCGAGGAATCGATAATTGATGGTCATCATTAACACTGGCCGATATTTTTTTGTTCAGTTCGCACTCTACGTAAGCGTGTTGGTGGTTTAATGTCCAACAATGTAAATTTGGTGCGAAATTTAGTCACAGTAGCCCGAATAGCCGCTTCAGTGGGTCGCTTTCTTAACAGAGCACGCATTTTGATAATAAAATTCAATAATTTGCAAGCGTTGTTCGTTTGTAAGACGATTCATGGTTAAATTATAGACCAAACTGAAGATGTTTGACAGTGAAACAAAACACGAAACTTGCGTGAGCTGTTTAAACCAGTGTTGCCAAAAAGATAATAGCTAAAAAATCACAAGTTTTTAATGAGGTTTGGGTGGATTTGAGAATTGCAGGTACCGAAAATGTGACACTAAAAAATCGGCTCGCCATATTTTTGGGTATATCTTCTCTCTCAGATATTGACATGATATGCATGGTATACGAAAACTTCGGGCACATATTCAAGTATATGCTCACAAAAATAAAAGCGTAGATAGCGCGCCGAACTTGAATTTGTTAGTGTGCCCAAGGCTGGTGTTAGGCCACTTTATTTTGCTTAAGTAGGAAAACTTAATTTTTTCCAAAACTGTAAGGTCGATTTTTATGATTAATGCATAAAAATCATTGTTAAATTATTGCCAATGATTGACAATACCGTGCAAAACGTGTCATTGTCTCAGAGCTAAGATATAAATTAGCGTCGAATTTGAATTTGGCCAGCGTGACCTTTGCTGCAGATTGATCACGGCGCCACTGTCGCTGGCGCCACTGTCGCTGCGACTGTTGCTGGCACTGGCGCCTCTGTCGCTGGCAGCCTTAGCAGTGGAAAATATGAAACCGAGCCTCCCCTACTGTAAAACGTTTTTCTCAAAACTGAAACTTGCTAGGTACACTCTTGAATATCTCTCCTATAAGCTAATATACCGTGCAATGTGTGCCATTGTCTTGGAACTTAGCAGTTGACGCATATTTAAAAAAGTAATTTTTTGAAGGTTTTTTGTATGGGAATTTTCAGAGGTTTAAGAGGTCCACTGTTAGCCGTTTTTCTCAAAAACTGTACGGTCGAAGTTTTGGTATACCGTGCATATCATGCCATTATCTGAGAGAGGAGATATACCCAAAAATGTGGCGAGCCGATTTCTTAGTGTCACATTTTCGGTACCTGCAATTCTCAAATCCACCCATACCTCATAAAATACAATAGGTTATGCTTTTCTTAACATTTTGCAATTTAATTTGTCTCAAAAAGTTAAGAAGTTCCTGAGAAAATTAAAAAATAAAAAAAGTATTCTTGTTCCAAATCGACGCTAAATAGTCGACGCTATTTTGACGCACTTTAATCGAAATTGGCTGCTAATGCAAACATATGATAAACATATGTGTCCGAATATAACAAAACCAAAATATCGATAATCGAATGTACACAGCCCGCGAAAACTCCAAATTCACCTTTTCCTTTGAACACACCTCGTATGTTGGTCTCTATCTTATTTTCATACATTGTCCGCAATAAGACATCCATATCCAACATACCTCCGCTGTATAATATCCGATCTTTCTGAAAATCATAGATTATAATGGGTTAAAATTTAGAATTTGAAGAAATTTCGTGCCAGTAAAGTTGCTGCTCCGTACACAACATATGTTTTTTCCCAGAACTGAGTAGAATGTTCACGATCCCCAGTTGAGCTAAGGCATTGTTGAATTGTGGAAATTTTACATTTCGTTCAAGTCGAAAACAAGAAGAAGAAAACATAACAATTTCACTGACATGTTTACAGAAAATGTAAAATTCCTCAATTCAACAATTCCGTATTGATATTCATAAAATATGTAAAGTCTTATACCTTTTTTCGCTACTGAATAGTACGTAACTGGAAATCAATCAAAACAAGGGTACTAATACGGAACCGCATACCAAAATAAACGAGAGCCGAAAAATAACTTTTAAAGAACCGAAGTTGGAAACAAAATGAGATTTAAATTGATTCCCTTATTTTGAGGGGACAAATTCTCATCTTTTTTCAACCTTTCTAATACAATATTCAAAGGTCAAATAATCATGTTTTGAAATGAGTTGTTCCGGATTACATAGTCCTTAACCCATATTCTTAATATCCATATTTAAACAAGTTTGTATTCAATCAATGATTCTATTTTAAAAACAAATATGGATTTCATTTTGGTGCATAAAGTGAGAATTTAATTCGATGAAATCAACATTTATGTGTCTGCTAATTAATGGACAAGTTCGTACTGGGCTTAACTGGCGTTGGGCAGTAGTGTCCATATCGAACCACTGTGGGCTGTTTGTGCTGAGATTTATGAGCCGTTGTAAATCATATGTGTGTGTATATCTTCTTCATTGCAGAAATGGTATGTCTTCAAGAATGTGAGCGAGTTGTTCATTTTGGTGCCTGCCCTTTTGGGCCTGAAGGGAAATCTGGATATGTGCCTGGCCTCGCGTCTCTCCACTCAAGTGAATTTGGGCAATATGACCTCGCGCAAGGATGTCGTGCGTATGATTGTGGGTAATATTGCCCTGGTCCAGGTACAGGCCACGGTGGCCTCATTTCTGGTGGCCATGTTTGCGATGAGTGTGGGTGCAGCCATGACGGGAAGTTTCTACTTTGAGAATGTAATGCTGCTGACCGCCTCGGCCATGTTTACGGCCACCTCATCCTGTTTTGTGCTGGGTAAGAAGTGACTGACTGATTGAATGGAATGTGTTTTGTTACATCTATATATCAATCTCCTTTCAGACTTTGTCCTGGTGGCTGTGATTCTGTTTTCGCAAAAGTATCGCCTCAATCCGGATAATTTGGCCACACCGTTGGCTGCCTCAATTGGTGATGTGGTGTCGATTAGTTTACTATCGTTTATTGCCTCGCTGCTCTATGAGCACATAGGTGAGTTCATAATCTGCGGCAGGAACGAACTTTCCTTTACAATAATTCTCTGTTTTTTTTTTCTCCTGGTAGAAACCCATCTGTGGATCACTTTTATAGTGGTTTCCTGCTATCTGGTTCTCCTGCCCATGTGGGTGGTCATTGTTCTGAAGAACGAATACACACGTCCCGTCCTGAAGAGTGGCTGGGTACCCGTTTTATCTGCCCTCTGCATCAGTGGGTAAGTTCACTCTCCGCTCATATATAGAATACAAAAACACACTTACACTTGGAATAGTTCTCATCGTCGTGCCCACTTAATAATGATGGAGTGGTTTTTTAGAAATTGGGGCCATGATAAGCACTTTTTTTTTGCTTGCTTATAGACTATATTTAGACATCCTCTGTGATTGGATTTTGTGCCCCATCATGCCCAGCAGCAGCATTACGTTTGCTAAATTTGGCCACAACGTTTTGTTAATTGAATGTGGTTGTGATGAGTTGTGGCTGCTACTCCCCTGGGTACAAAAATGTTGACCATGTGCAAATTTTTATGCGATTTTGACTCTCGATCTCGTTTGGGTGAAGGTCGAGGCAAAGTATGTATCTATAATTAGGATTAGAATCAAGTTAGATGACTTGCAACGGCGAACAACGAGATCAAGATGAAGGCAAAGATGAAGATTTATGCTTAAAGTTTACAAAACTATAGAATAACAATATATTCTTTATAGCACTAAAAATTAAAAATAGGGGAAGTTAACTTCGGCTCGACCGAAGTTCTACCTATCGGCCATCCAATCGCTGCCCGACAACAAAGCAGCAGGAGTAGACGGCATACCGGCGGAGTTCTTCAACCGCGGTGGAGTTACTGTACCCGGTAATACAACGGGCATGGGAAACTGAGGAGCTCCCCTCGGAATGGTTTGAGGGCATCCTGGTGAAAATCCCCAAAAAGGGTGACCTGCGCGAATGCGATATCTGGCGTGGAATTTGCCTGAGAGACACCATTATGGACACGATAGGCGAAGAGCAAGCCGGATTCAGACAGGGCTCGTCGTGTACGGACCACATAAACACTGTGCGCATTCTGATCGAGCAATGCACTGAACTCAACTCAGACCTGCACATGGCCTTTGTGGACTTCGCTAAAGCCTTCGACAGTGTTAGCAGGGACTCCGAAGGAGAAGGATACCGGAAAAACTTATTTCCCTCATCAGAGCGACATACGACAGCGCCCAGTGTAGAGTGCTTCACGGTGGAATGCTATCACAGCCTTTTCCAGTCCTGAGCGACGTTCGGCAGGAATGTGCTCTGTCGCCCATTTTGTTTTGTAATGGTGGTTGCAGACGTGTTTGCTACAATGCAACCTGCTCCCAACAACAGCGGCTTTGGGTGGTCAATGACTACAAGACTGCGGCATCTGGACTATGCAGACGATATATACCGCCCACCTTAACACCTCAGCTAAATCGGCATGCCTCAAAATCAACACGAAGAAGACAAAAGCGCTCAGCATCCGTTCCGGACAATCCCAGGCTCTGGTTTTGGACGAAGAGCCAATTGAGCAAGTTGAGCAATTCAGCTACCTTGAAAGCGTAGTCGCTGTTGATGGAGGGACATAGCTCGATGTGGATGTGCGTTTTCAAAAGGCTAAAGGTGCCTATAGGATGCTGTCAGCTGTTTGGCGTTGCTCGACACTGGCTCAAGTCCAACGTAATGCCAGTGCTCTTATACGGTACTTCCACTTGGAAAATTACAGCTTCCATAGTGGCGAAACTCCAAACATTTGAAAACCATTGCCTGCGACTCATCTACTGCATATTCTGGCCTGACAGAATACGGAACTCTGAGCTAATTAAACGAGCGAATATGGAGAGTGTCGACATCATAATACGCAGGATGAAATGGAGCTGTATAGGACATACATTACGAAAAAGCGAGAACAACATCGCAAGAAAGGCAATGGAATGGAACCCGTTGGACGGAGTCGGGCGGTCACGTGGCAGACCCAAAGAACTTGAAGGAGGACTGTCGGTAGACAGGCGCAAAGCATCGGGAAAAGTTGGGGAGAACTGAAAGCGACGGCCAACAAGAGAGTTCGCTGGAGGAGAGGAGTGGTTGAAAACAAAAACTTTTTCTAAGACAACTTTATGAACCTTACTTTTTTATGGGATCTATACTATATAGATGTCTGATTTCAACCAAACTTGGTGAAATCATGGAAAAGCATAATACACTGTTAATTACGAAATTTGGAGGCGATCCCATTTAAAACAAAAAAGTTTTCCTCACTAGAACTTCTTCTTCGACCGATCATTCATACTGCAGCTGTATGCTATAGTCATCCGATTTTGATAAAACTTTGTAGAATTGTGTAAAAGTATATAAGATAAGTGTATGCCAATGATAAGGACGTTTTCATTAAAAACAAAAAAGTTTTTTCACTAAAACTAGTTTTTCGACCGATCGTTCTATGACAGCTATATGCTAAAGTCATCCGATCCGGCCGGTTCCGACAAATGTGCAGCGTATTTAAACCAAATGACTTCGTGCAAAGTTTGGTGAGGATAGCTTTAAAACTGACGGAGGAGACAGCATAGAAACAGACAGTCAGACGGACATGGCTAAATGAACTCAGCTCGTCATGCTGATCAAGAATATATATAATTTATGTGGTCGAAGATGCTTCCTTCTATGCGTTACAAACATCCGCACAATTTTATAATACCCTCTGCAAGGGTATAAAAATTTTCACAACAAATATTCTACCAGGTTTAGTAACACATAAGCGCTATTTTTCTGCTGCTACCAGATTGTTAGAGCTGCGTCATGATGGGGTCATGATGGATCTTTGAATCGTGCATGAATCGTGAGTGACGCAAAATGCTGCAAAAGTTATGTGCGTGAATCGTTCGTAAGGATCCGTCCAAGCCCCCAACTCTAGATGACAGGGAGAGGGGACTCAGGAGATAAATCAAGTAAATAATCTAAGGAGAATTTTGTATTAAGGAAGGTGGCTCCAACCGACGCTTGTTTGGTGACTCGATTTTGAATTGACTTAGCAACTCAATACTGGACATTAACTCGCTTGATAGTGGATTAGTTTGTTTTTTTATACAGAACTGAAACTGTTAAAAATCTTCTGAAAATCTTTCAACTCCCTAGAGTTCACCATTTTGGAACACATTTAACCTTATGCTAATCACTTTGAATATATTCAATGTACTCAACATAGAAAATATGTCATTAATTAGACAACATTCTAATATAAATAGATTTTAAATGATCAAGTGACAAGCTAGCTCTACCTTTTCTTAATTATCTTAATTTACTTCATTCAATTCATAAACATATGTACATAAGTTGTACATTCATTGACTGCATTCATTAACTGGCAAACATGCCAGAATTTGCTTTGAAGGCAACCCAAGAACCACAACAACAAAACTTCACGCCAACTAGAATGTTGTTGGAGAATGTCTCACCGGTAGGCAAGCCTTCAGCATAACATGTTATCTTGGTACTGGGCTTAAGTGACCTTTATAGCGCCTATATTAAAGGGCATTCCAACGGACTCTAGGTCAAAGAGATTATTTATAGATTTGTTGAAAGTGAGATAAGTTAAAATACAGTCCTACTGATTGTATAAATATACAGTGGGCTTTCTCAGCTAATTTTAACGAGCAATTATAATTGGTATTAAGTTACAAATTGTTAACTGAGGTTAGCAAACATATAATGTGATAAGAATAAAAAGAACTTAGGTAATAGATGCGAAATTTGACTTTTCTTTTCGAAAACGAATCAAATTGCGAATGATGATATTCAGTGTGCGCGACCGCTGTGCAAGAGGTCGTGGGTTCGATCCCGCCTCGGAACATCTAATGAAAAGTTTTTTCTTTGAATAAACTTTACACCCGGTCACCCCTCTCTGCTGTTGGCGCCAGCTTTGTAGTAATTAGCCATGAAAAGTTTCTCAAACTGCCGTTCGGATTCGGCGTTAAACTGTAGGTAATTTTCTCTTGTGCGAAAATTAGAAGAGCACATTCCAAGAGATTGAGAGAGGCTCGGCTTTGGCTCTTTGGGGCTGTGTCAAGCCATTTTACATTTCACATTGATATTTTACAACTTGACTTGTTAACAGAGCTCTTTTCCTTTTCTTGTTGTAGTGTAGCGTGAGCGGAGAGTCTGCCGAACACTGCAATTATGAATGTTATTTATATGCTTTCTAACAGACCTGCAAAATGTGGTAAAAAAAAATGGGTTTTTATATACCAGAGGTGCTATAGGAACGACGAGAAAGACTCCGTTTGTTTGTGGTAAAGTATAGAATAAGATGTCTCATTGGATAGATCAGTTTGAGTTAGAAGATTGGTTTTTGTCGTAAAATATTAACTCAAACAAAATATTGTATACAGCAATGATTTGAGTTAGTTGTTTTCGCAAAGAGAAAGGAGATTACTGACATAAATTCTGAGAGGTTCTGTTCTGGACACATTTTCCCCTTTATTGTAACGGCTTTCTTACTCTTCATTTTTCATTTCCATTCATTTTTCTAAACTTAATTTTCCTATATTTATTTTCCAGACTTGGTGGTCTAGTGCTGGACGCCGCCGTCGAGGTTTTCAATGGCTTTGTGGTATTTCAGCCGATTATCAATGGCATTGGTGGTAATCTGGTGTCGGTGCAGGCCAGCAAGATATCCACCATGTTGCATCAGAGCTCAATTATTGGTATTGTACCACCGCATACGAAAATTTGGGAGTGGCCCTGGCGTGCGCTGTTCAAGGGTGGTAAGTAAAGCAAAGCAAACTGCCTCCTCCTCCTCCTCCCTCTATAACAACTCTTTGTGGTTTATTTGCAGTTCCCTATGCCAAGACGGCACGCATACTCATTGCCATGTCCATACCCGGCAACATATTGTTCATTTTTGCGGCTGACTATATCAATATGAACACCTCGACGGTGTCCTGGGTGTTTGTGCTATCCTATCTAATGGCCAGTTTGATACAGGTAAGTCAAGTGGATGAGATGATGGCTTTGAATGGAGCTTAATTTCTGTTTTCCGTTTTCCCAGGTAATGCTGTTATTGTACATCGCTCACATCATAGTGCACGCCATGTGGAAGTGGAAGATTGACCCGGATAACTCGGCCATACCATATCTGACTGCATTGGGTGATCTATTGGGTAGCAGTCTTTTGGCTCTGGCCTGGCTCTTTACCATGTCAGTGGGCAAACAATATGGAGCCGGACTGGAAACCCTAGATGCGCCCAACTGAACTCAACCTACTACCACCCTCCCCCACCACCACCCCCTATGAAAACCGAAAACAGAAAACCAAACCCAGGCAGCGACGCACACAGAATACAAAGAATGATTTTTTTGGATACACCTCAACGGGCTTTTGCTTGTGTTCCTTTTGCTCTAACCCAGATACGTTGATTTCGCTGCTGCTTCATTTTAGTTTAAGCCTTTTAGGACAATATTATACACGTTAGTTGTAAACAGGATGTAATGCCCCCGCAACCCTCCCAGTTATTAGTCAGAAATAGGCCCTAAACTTAATACATTTTGTGGTATTAGCGCAGATTTGATTTTACAAATCTCGCTTTTGTTTTAACTTGTTCTCCTGTCCTCCTCCGCCCTCTTCCCGATATTTATTTTGGCAAAAATTTAGTGTTACGTCTGATATAATTGTAAAAAGCTTAAGTAAGTTTAAAGATATTTTTCATTGCTTATTATTTAATTATGTTAATGTGTGTAATTAGTTTTTTTTTTTTTTTTTTGTAAACAAAAAATGCGAACAGGGAAATAAACTGAGAATGAGAGACGTTTTGAAAGGAAATGTGATCGATATTTAATTATATACATACATATATATAAAAGATAATAATAAAATTAAACAATAACTATTGATAATTGTAATAAACAGTAATTAGAAATTGAGAAATTGTGTAATTCAGCAACCGACGAAGTGAAAACAATAACAATTCATTTGAGAACATGTTGGGAATAAAAACGAAGGCCACGAAACGGTTCGTAAATAAAACAAAGAGCTGTTCTTTTTACGTGTTGGGCATGACATGGAGGCTAGGCTAACAAAGGTGCAGATACGACATTGATTTGAAGCAAAAACATGCGACTACATTTGCTCTTCCTCTAGGTGAAGCTCATACTAAATCTTATCATATTTCGCAACAAAACGACTCATTTTGAATCATTTAATTCAGTTCAAAGATTCATTGAGCCCAAGGTTTTTATATGCTGTACCAAAGGTACACAGAGTGTATTGAGTTTTTGCCAGAAGGAAGCATATTGAACCCATATATCAGATGATATAAAGTTCTTGTCATTGACCATCTGATGTCGGAGTAGTTGGGTGCTGATCGCATAGTAGATAGGGACAGTAGGAAACAGAGCACATCCCTGTCGAACGCCACTCAGGACTGGAGAGCACTGTCGTATGTTGCTCGAATGTGGGAAATGATCTTTTCCGGTTAGCCCGTCTCTCGCTAACACTGCCATAACAAAGTCTATCAAAGTCTACAACAACAGCCAAATTTCGATTTCTTCAACTTTGATTCGGACTTAGACTAATACCCTTGTTCCACTGGGTTCTCAAAATGTGATTATTTCGATTTGCGAGAAAAATCAAGAGTGCATATGTCAACTGCAAGAGTGCGAGGACCATTTCGATGCGTTGATTATTGAGTACCAACGGAAGAATATAAAGCGAAAATCACACAATTTGTAGGTTCATATTATTCTTTTTAGTTGAATTTGTTTTCATTTAAATCTTGCATGCATTGTAGAAGCGATATGGCGTGTTTTGGGAACGAGATGTGCCGAGAGGGACAACTTTAACGTGCTTAAAAATTGTCTACAATTAATAGCAAAGCAGGACACGAACTTCCGGATGGCTATTCCATAAAATAAGCGAATTGCAATTGCCTTGTATATGCTTGGCTCCTCATCCAAATATCGGACAATTGGCAGGTTGTTCGGCGTGTCGACTTCCATGGTCATCCATTTAAATGCCTGTTTTCGGGTTCTATTCATCTGATAAATATTATTAAGTAGAATTTATTTATAATAATAAATTATTATTGTTTGAAAAAGAATTCAAGTTTTGCCGCTTACCTTTCCCACTCACAGTCAGCTGTTCTATTGATGACACTTGGACTTATCGATAGAAAATCTAGCCTTTTAGCGGAAAAAAACTAGAAGTGCCCGTGCGAATTTCAAATGTAGTAACAGCGATTTGATCATTCACAGCGGATGACCTGCCGAATGGACATTTATCTCTTATGGGGAAACACACAGAGAGAATGAGGTCATTTAGCTCATCCAGTGACTGACCTACAGAATGTGCCAGTGGAACAAAGGTATAAAAGAAGACTCGAAAATGACTCTTGCATATGCTCATATGTGATTTATTGAAATTCGACTCGAAAAAGTCTCGTAAATGACTTACAACTGATCAGAAATACTGGTTTAGAACGACTATTCAAGCAGAGTGGCGGCTAGGGTACGGTCTCCCGACAAAAGTATCATCTATGATAAGAAAACGAGCGTATATGATCAAAAATGTTTGCTGGGGGACTACTCCCTATCCTACGATCTTTTAGGGACGGCTGCTCACTTTGATTGTGTTCTGAGCGATACTATTTGAGCGGAATTCGTCCCTTCAAAAATTTGGGCAGAATAAAGTCGTTGTATTAGTCACTGTTTTTGTCACTGTTTAGTCACAGTTTTGGTCACTGTTTTGGTCTCTCTTAAAGAGTCTTTTTCGGTCTCTGTTTCGGTCACTGTATCGATCACTGTTTTCGTTACTGATTTGGTTACCGCTAATCCACCAATCACAACCCACATGCTGCTATGGCTGTCTTGTAAAGAACAAAGCTGCTGACTTTGCAAAGTCAAAAACGTAGCCAAAGAAATCTGTCGCAAAGACAGTCGACCGTCCGTAAAAGAGCTTCGCTCTAAAAATCATGTTTTTTTTCAGAAGATATTATTTCGCGGTCATCTTTAAAGATTGCTGTTCATTCAGCATTTTTGTTTAATCACGTATTCTCTTTAAAGTTTGAACTTGTATAACACTTTTAGCACTAAATTATAAAAAAAATATGGACACTAGGGTAGATGCCGATAAGGTTCCATGAGGAACGCATATCGATTTCCTTTACTCAATAATATTTTCTTCATCACATAATCGAGTTCCTTTTTATGGAGGTCCGAGACATTTCCAGATACCGTTGTTGGTTGACGTTAAGATTAGCACCAAGACGAGGTCTTTAATACCAGAATCGCACCTGACACTGAATAGCCGACTACCATCTTCGTCACAGTTGTTGTGACCGTTGATTTCGCACCATTGTATTTAAAACTAGCTCACTTTACCCGTGCTTGCCGGGTGAGCTTATGCCAAAAATTTTATTTCAGGAATGGAAGCCGGTACTGACCCGAACCAAAACCAAACTTTACTGCTAATTAATTATCGTTATCCCACAAATTCAATAAGGTTTAGACATTTTGTAATGGTAGTGATAGTGGTTTTTGTAATGTCTTACTTTAGCAGGTACTGGTACAGGTTCAGATACCACTGTGTCGAAAATCCAAACAATTGTCCGAGCTAGTTAGACAGACAAGTATGGAGAGTGACGGATCGAGCTGAAAAGTACATTGATAAGGAATCTTGGAGGGCGGAAATCATCGGGAAAAGCTGAGAACTCCCAAGCACCCAAAAGCATGGGCGGTATGGGATGTAGATCAAATAAACAAGTTATCATGGACTAAATGCAAAGTGCCTTTTGTTGTCGATTATTTTTCATTTCCAATTCGATGTGCTGTTCCTGGAATCTCTACAAATCTTAGAAGAAGAACTCTGAAAGTTATTGAAAGTTGAATTTTTGTTTGTTTTTCCATATTGTTATGTTTAATATATCCAATATTATGTAACTTTTGGTAATTTGTGAAAATTTTGGAAAAAAAATATTTAAATTTTTGATTACATTTTGGATAAGCTTAAGAGTTTTGGTTATGCCACTTGGAGACTGACTAATACCCTGCACATACAATAATACAAATACATGGATTTAATATCAATTTATGGAGTAGATTTTCTTGGTTTGGTTTTGGATTACAAATTGCACTTGGAACATGGTTTAGTTTTTTTTTTACAACAGGCACGCACACAGACACACTCGCACACGCGCACTCACACATACACATTGAAAGGGGACGGGTGGAGGGAAACTTACTTATAATCGTAATATATATAACTTCTTTTTTTTTTTGGCCAATTTGTATGAATGAGAAATGCAAACATTGAGACATCTGAGAGACAATTTGTTGTGTAATAATAAATAGTTAATTCAATTTTATACAAGACTCCTCCACCTGCTCACACAATGAAGACATCGCCATTTGGCCGTTCCACACTGGCGCTGGCAGGCAAAGCATCACCAGCACAACCGGAACGCCCAGCTGGCGCTTGTGTCGTCTGATCGAGCAGCTCTGCCTCGCGTCCAATTTCCACTATGCCGGTTTGTGGGCCCACCGAGGCATTGTTGCGCGATTCGTGTGCCTCCTCCAGGGGCGCTGTTTGGCCAGCCAGATGTATGCTGACACCGGCTATGTCCAGCTCTTCGACATCTTTGTGATTCTGGAATGTTACGGCGCCCTCTTGAGGGTTGCTGCTTTCGTTGGCCTCGGTGATGGAGTCATTTGCCGGGGTATTGCTAGCACCGGCGGGTGGTGCGGTGGTGATGGATGACCACCAGCTGGAGAAGGCACCCTTGGCCTGGGAAATGGCACCACCCACCGCACGACTGGTGGTATTGACTGCCTGATTAATTTTGCGCCCACTTTCGCTGTTTTGCATGGTTCTGAAAGAGAGGGAAGAGGAGGTAGATTAGTACTATGATTTGCTCAGCTTTAAGTTGACTCACTGTGCCAGTTTAAGTTTCATGTCCGCCACCGAAAGCGTGCCAGCAAAGGGATGACCTGGGGGTAGGGCATCAAAAAATTCGGGATCAGGTCTCACATCAAACCATTCCTGATAGCACTGGGTACGCTTGAAGGCTGCCATAAAGTGCGCATTGTAATGATCATTGTCCTTGACTGTGGCGTCTGGGGATTGAGATAAGAAAAGCGTATTTAATAGGTGAATTACATATCAGTTGCAATAATGACTGACTTAGGCCTGTCCAACACAATTAGTTACTCATTATTATATTTCCGTATGTCAAGCATATCTCAGAGATGGTAAGAGACAAAGGTTCGACGTGTATGGGACAAAAACTTCTTATACCTGCAGGCAGATGAAGTTTGTATTCAATTTTTGCCACGACTCCTCTCGCCCCCGCAACTTAGAAAAAACGTCATATTTTAAAATCAAGATTATTTATCGATCCGCCTGAACACAATTTTCAACAACAGTTCATAATGCTTTAACCCGTATCCCAAAGTTTTTCGTTTTGTAAATGCTTTTTACTGCCGATGGCTTTTTTCAAAACTCAAAATATTTTTAAGAACTCACCCGGCGCCACGGCTGTCCTTAGTAGTGCCAGTATGTAGCCTTGAAACTGCTCTCGTATCCAATATTCACTGCCCTCCGCATCCTCTTTGGGTGTCTGCACATGCTTGAGAATATAGTCCATAAAACGCAAGTCCTCGGTACTCAAAATCAACTGACGACGCAATTCCGGATCATGTGCATCCAAATTGGCTGCCTCTATGTCTACCAAAACATCGGCCAATTGTCGCTTCTGCTGGAACAGCACATTCGAGGTGCCAATCACATAGGACAATACCATGGGATCACTTAAGAGATCCATGTAGGGCAAGGAGAGATACGGCAGGCAGAGATTGCCACTGGCAAATATGCTTACCGGAGCACGATACTCATCCGGATTGACGGCACACAAGGCGGCCAAATTGGCTGGAAAAGAGTAAGGGATTAGTTGTTTAAGTCCTTCGTCAGAGTCTTGTACTCACAGGCCAAAGTATCAACGCTGGCCTCGCGTGTCAAGGAGCTGCTGCGTACGAATTGTGGTTCCTGTGCCTGCGAATTGGACGTGGACTGGGGTGAAGTATCGCCGCTGCACTGAGAACCCGCCGAGGCAGCCGAGGAGACCAGAGCATAGTCCTCCACCTCCTCTAGGCCGACACCACCACCAGCACCAGCACTGGAGGCAGCCAACTCTGGCTCTGTGGCTAGTAGTGTCTGTTCCTGCACCGCCTCTGCCAGGGCCTCCGCCTCCTGTTGCAGCGAGGCCGTAAAATCGGGCATGGGTGACAATGGTCTCGAGGTGCGCACGCAGGCCACCTCCTGAAAGCCCTTCTCTAGCAGTCGCGGTATCAACGAGGCCATGCCCAAGATCAGCACACACATTCCCCTGACCGGCGAGCCAAAACACACCACGCGACGCTGCAGCAGCATCAGCTTGAACAGCATCAGCGTCTTGTGCCGCCAGTGGAGCACGATCTCCCTCAGCGACAGGCCCACATGGAAATGCCTCAACGGACGTCGCGTCTCATCGTCCAGCAGACAGGCGTTCAGCTGGTGGTACGCCTTGACCAGCAGCTCCGTGCCACTGAAGTCGCCCTGGTCAAAGAAAGCGTCCGCAATGAGCGACAGCTTCACCTCGATGTAGCCATAGATGGGCAGGCGCGACAGTATGCACACCGACTTCTGCACCGTGCTGCGTGTCATCTCCGCCGTGCGGATCTTCAGTTTCTCGACAGGAATCTGCCGATAGCAGGACACACCGTAAATGCTTTCCGCCGGCTCAAACAGACTGGGCAGATTGAAGAAGACCGTGTCCTCGACGAAATTGTGCGAACCATCGGGCAGGGCCAGGGTGGGCAGATACTTCCAGCCCGAGGGACATTCATGGCGGCCCGTGGAGCCGGATATCAGAGGCGGATGCGAGAACTCCACCTGACAGCCCAGCTTATGGTGAAAGCCCACTACCAGGATGTGCAGAATGGGTGGCTTTTGCTCCAACTCGCCGCTGCTGGCCATTTGGGATGACGTTGGAGAGTTTCGAATTGAGAAAAAGCCAACAACAATAACAATCAGAGCAGCTGCATTAGATCAGTGAGACCATATTTGATTGTAGCTGCATTAGTTTAGTGAGACCAGCTGCATTAGTTTAGTGAGACCATATTTGATTGTTTGTGGTATTAATGCGACCGCAAACCGATAAGCAATCGATAGCAAGCAGTTAATAGCAAGCAAGCTATAAAAAAACTGCTTGCAAGCAGTTGTACAGGGTGAGCCATTTGAACTTAAGCGGGCCATCCACACACGAATTTGTTTGTCGAATTTGTTCGGGGCCGATTTTTGTGTCGAACACCTCCACTAACGACGAATATTTCGTCAAACCGAACAAATTCGTGTGAGGATGGCCTGCTTTACGGGATGTTTTTATTATAAAATTGTCCGGATGTTTGAACCGCATAGAAGGAAGCATCTCCGACCACATAAAGTATATATATTCTTGATTAGCATGACGAGCTGAGTTGATTCAGCAATGTCCGTCTGTCTGTCGAAAAACTAGTTTTAGTGAAAAAAACTTTTTGGTTTCAATGGGAACGCCTCCAATCTTCGTATTTCTTAGTTTGTTATGCTTTTCCATCATTCCACTAAGTTTGGTCGAAATCGGATGTCTATATAGTATAGCTGTCATAGGAAAGAAGAGTCTGAAAAGTAGTCTTAGTCAGAAAAACTTTTTTGTTTTCGATGGAAATGTCTTAAAACTTGGCATTTATTTATTTGGAATGCTTTCACATAATTCTACAAATTATGGTGAAAATCGGATGACTATAGCATATAGCTCCCATAAGAGCGATTGGTCGAAAAACTAGTTTTAGTGAGAAAACCTTTTTTTTTTTTAATGGAAACGTCCTTATCATTGGCATATACTTATTTTATGTCAAATACAGATGACTATAGCATATAGCTGCAGTACGAATGATCTGTCGAAAAAGAAGTTCTAGTGAGAAAAACCTTTTTGTTTTAAATGGAATCGGAATTTTCCGAAGTGCTGGATACAGGTCCTTAGTCTAAATTGATGAAATTAGCTTTGAGACGTTCCCTTCAACACATTTTCAAGGATTACATCGATTAAATAACCGTTAGATATAACTGAAAATACATTTGGCCCAACCCTTCTACAAAGTTTTTATGTAAAATTCTGAAATGCTTCTTCTCAAAAACATACAAAATCTACCTGAAATTTCTTTTAGATTTTCCTCTAACCACTTCGAGAGGTTTCCGCTGTGCCATTCCCTGCACTTGGTGTTTATGTTATAAATTTCTATGATGCTTTTGCAAATATGCTTGAATGTAAGTATGTATGTATGTATTTGCATGGCACCTACACAATATATTGCATATATATTACTAGCACATTGCTCGTAAACAGCGCCCCAGATAGACATCGGAGGCCGAAACTTAGCAGACGACGCAAGCAACGAACTAAGAAAGAAAACCCGAAGACTACAGCAGCAATAATGATAATGCATCGCCCACACAAAAGAACCCAAAATAGATGGCCGAAATTGTGCTATTTGGCTGTTCCCTGAAATACCTTTGCCTTTGCCTCCAATCGGTATAAGTTCATAGGTGCATATAGCACATGGTCAGATCTTGCAATTAATGGGAAGCAGTTAACTCTCTTTGAAGATGCAGCAGGTGGGACGTCTGTCTATTTGTTTTACCATCTCAGAATCAGGCGTTCCATATCTATCGAGCCTATATTTAAGTTCATGCATACTTCTATCTATATATATCGGTTTGTACAGAGATCACTGCAATACATACACACGTGTGCCAGTGTGTGTGTGTGTGTAAGGAAAATGTGTGTCTAAATTTAAGCAACTGAGAAAGCAAAAGATACTTTTACCCAGTGCCATGAAAATAGAAAATCAAAACAAAAAAATAAAACCGTTTATAACTAGGGGAATACGTTGGATAGATACAAGCACATAGCTATGAATGAACAAATCGAATATTGCCAATTATATGTAATAGATGTGGTATGACATCATACCATTTGGTATTTATTTATTTTGTATTCCGGCTAACTTTAAAGAGGCCTACTTAGCAATGACAATAAATTATTTGTTTTTTTTTCAAACAATCAGAAGGATTCAAGTTGATCTTGATACTTTTGGTAGTATAGAGACCAGACGCACAACCCATATTCAAGAATTGGGTTTCTTAGATCCTTAGACCGATAGCTCCCACTGTAAGACTATTAAAACATAACTTGGAAAACTCTTAAAAGTCTTACACTTGCTTTGATAAAACCTACCAACTAAAGGGTGATTTTTTAGCTATTATCTTTTTGGCAACACTGGTTTAAACAGCTCACGCACGTTTCGTGTTTTGTGTCACTGTCAAACATCTTCAGTTTAGTCTATAATTTAACCATGAATCGTCTTACAAACGAACAACGCTTGCAAATTATTGAATTTTATTATCAAATTGCGTGCTCTGTTAAGAAAGTTCATCGCGCGCTTCTTCCATTTTATGGTCAGTTTAATCGACCCACTAAAGCGGCTATTCGGGCTATGGTGACTAAATTTTGCACCAAATTTATATTGTTGGACATTAAACCACCAACACGTTTACGTAGAGTGCGAACTGAAGAAAATATCACAGCTGTATCGGCCAGTGTTAATGATGACACTCAATTATCGATTCGTCGCCGTTCGCAGCAATTGGGCCTCTGTTACTCAACAACGTGGAAAATTTTGCGGACTGATTTAGGTGTGAAGCCTTTCAAAATACAGCTGGTGCAAGAATTGAAGCCGAACGACCTACCGCAACGTAGAATTTTTGGTGAATGAGCTTTTGGAAAGTTGGCCGAAGATCCACTTTTTTACCGAAAAATTGTGTTCAGCGACGAAGCTCATTGTTGGCTCAATAGGTACGTAAATAAGCAGAATTGTCGATTTTGGAGTGAATATCAGCCAGAAGCATTGCAAGAGCTGCCAATGCATCCAGAAAAAGTCACAGTTTGGTGCGGTTTATGGGCTGGTGGCATCATTGGACCGTACTTCTTCAAAGATGATGCGAATCGTAACGTAACTGTGAATGGTGAGCGCTACCGTGAGATGATATCCAAGATACAAGAGCTTGACTTGCATGTCATGTGGTTTCAACAAGACGGTGCCACATGCCACACAGCAAGCGCAACAATGGACTTATTGAGTGGCGAGTTCGGCAGTTTTCATAAAATCAGGGTTCGAAATGACTTAACTATCCACTAAAAAAAAATGATTTTTTGACTACGACTACGGAATCAAATCATAAAAACTAAAAATTAAATAGTTATAATAAAATATGATTTGATCAACTAGGCTAAGAAATATGAACAAAAACTAAACAAAATTTTAGTCATTAGTCGTTTTGCTACATTTGACTATTGACAATTTAGTTGTTTCAGTTGGGGGCATGAAATAACGCCAGGTGAAATAAAGCCCGCGGGCCTTATTTCACTTTCAAAAGTGAAATAACGCCACTAATGAGTGTGAAATAAAGCCCGCGGGCTTTATTTCATTTTTAGAAGTGAAATAACGTCCGCGGGTGTTATTTCACTCTTAAGAGTGAAATAACGCCCACGGGTGATATATTACTTTTTTTCTAAAAACTCATAGAATTTGACTGTCATAAAAAAGTAACTAATTAATTAAAGATCCGCTGATTTCTTAAGATGCATCGACCTCCCACTGATCTTCATAGCACAGAGAGAAAAATCCGTTATAAGCGTAACGAAATCATGAATTCTTGTGAACGAAAGTCTGCAATACCGTTTTTTCTTAAATTGGTATTGTGTTGAATTGACAAAATTTTTTTTTAAAAATCGCGCGATTTTTAAAAAAAATTTTGCCTGCGTTTCAACGTTTCTAGGTATAAGATCAATTATTGTGATCAATAGACATGGAACCATTTAGATTATATAGGTCTTATAAAATTTATAGAAGTAAACCTTAATGGCCATACTACTAATAGTATGTCCTAAACAATTTTTTTAGTTTACTCACTTTAATTCTATCCTGAAAGTGTTGATAGTCAAAGTGACCAGATGACCTTAGTGTGGCAAACTTAATTGAAGGCTATACATTTTTTTCTTTCCCTCAAAAAAATAACAAAGAACGGAGAAAATTGTAAAAGGAATTCTAGTTAGAGATTTAAAACCAACTTTCGAAAGTGCCGGGCTTTATAAATTGATGGAAGATATTCGATATAAGGATGTTTAGTCATCTGTCACCTAGACGAATGAAACTGTTTCGCTCTTGTTTTACTCATCTTTTTTTCCTTTTCCTTAAAAAAAACCTGTTTACTTATCATTTTCTTCTTAATGACAAAAGTGAAATAACTCCCGCTTGGCTTTATTTCACTTTTGAAAAGGAGATATCGCCCTGTCCGTCCGTCTTACGCTCTCGTTCAGTTCATTAATATATTCCTTATAGTCACAAAGGAGAAATAATGCCACCAATGAATGAGAAATACCGCCCGCGGGCGTTATTTCACATTCAAAAGTGAAATAACGCCACTCCAAAAAGTGAAATAAAGCCCGCGGGTGTTATTTCACTTTTGAAAGTGAAATAATGCCCGCGGGCCTTATTTCACTTTTGAAAGTGAAACAACGCCCGCGGGTGTAATTTCACTCTCAAAAGTGAAATAGCGCCCGCGGATAATTTTACTCACTCATTCGTGGCGTTATTTCACTTTTGAAAGTGAAATAAAGCCCGCGGGCGTTATTTCATGCTCCCGTTTCAGTTGACTTGACTATCAACTGAGTAGTCGCTTTGAAACATTTGACTAACGACAACGGATATCTGTGAAATAAGTTGGCACTCCGAGAAAAGACTACTAGTTAGGTTAGGTTAGGCATTTGATTTTACTATTTTTCTCGTCATTATATTACATTTCAGCCATTGAGCGTAGAAGTTTCCGTAGTGCAATTGTTCCTATTGAAATTTGATGATTGTTCGCTGTAGCGGTTCAAAAACAATAGAATAACTGTTCACAAAATCCCAGAAGTTTTCGTTTATATCAAAATTTTCTTTTCTCGACTTATTTTTTATTGACTCGATGTTTTTAAGAACTTCTTTTGCATTAGTCACGTTCTTTACCATATTGTAAGTAGACCCCCAACGTGTGGGACAATCTAGTTGAGGTAGCTTAAGTACTTTAAGTTTAAATATCTCTCGATATCCATTGGAGCTCTTTTTAATGAACTTTACCAAGTTTCGGCAATTAATTAAATAAGACTTAATTATAGCATCCCTCGTAACATCTAGAGCGCAGAGTTGAGCTGTGTCAGCTGCAAAGCGCCAAATTTGTATGTCGCCAACATAAACATAACTGATATTTTCAAAATCTTCAATATTTTGTAAATAAGCGGCATTGGAGGCTTCAGTATCGCAGTCGTTAAAGATTTCTTGTGTTTCGCTACATTGTGATAATATCTTTGTAGTTTTCAACATGTTTGCTCCGTTATCAGATGTAACCGATACAATTTGCCCCAGGCTTATCTCGTACTTATTGAGAACATTAATAATTTCTATTGCTAAACTACGCGATGTACTTGATGCGAATCCTTTAAGTTCCACCATGCCCAAAATTGTTGACTTGATTTCATAATGTAATGTGTGGTGCGAACGGTGATTTTTATACCCTCGCAGAGGGTGTATGGAAATAGTCCAGATGTTTCGAAAAACTATTTATTGTTATCTGCTTCGGCACAATTTTGGCGATTTTGATGAATATCGGATAAATATTTAGAGCAGCTGTCGTATAAAAAACTGGTCAGACAAATGGTCACAAGTCAGTCTACTGGTCAGTTTGGGTTACTCAATTTGTATGATTGTAATTTAAGACTTTTTTTGTTGTATGAATATAATTTAAGACTTTTATTTATATAAATTCGGCCGTGCAGAAGTTAGCTATTCTCTATTTTTTACACTTACAAAAAGCATCCATCACCTTCTAGCCTGCCCGCACTTGAAACCACACAGCATCTGGGCAAACCATTCTTTGAAGACCTGGGCAGTCTGGCAAATGTGCCCCTAGAAGACCTGGCTCTTTTTGTAGACTCCTAAAAATGGTTTAAATAGAGAGTTTGCGCAGAATCTGACCGTCATTTCCCACTATCCCCTCCCCTCCCATACCCCACCCCTTTACTAGGCATCACAATGGGCCAAAAGGCCTCTGGGTGAACTCGGCCTTTGCTGAGCAGCCTATTTAACCTAACCCAACCTACACTTACAAGGAATTTAGGCTTCGCTCTTTCTGCAAGGCTGCGTTCTGTACTTGGAAAACTGTCTCTTCTTTCGGTACGTCTGAATATACCGTTCTTTTTAAGATTGTTACTCTGAAAAAATTTGGGATATGTTTTTAAATCCAAATCAATCAATACAACAATCACAACAACGATTGATAACCAAAAATTGTCTCAATTTATAATTTTCAAATGAAACGAATCGACTCCACAGTTGATAGTCAAGTCAAGTCAAGTCAAGTCAAGTCAAGTCAAGTCAAGTGAAACAACTAAATGGTGAATAGTCAAATGTAACAAAACGACTAATGACTAACATTTTGTTTAGTTTTTGTTCATATTTCATAGCCTAGTTGATCAAATCATGTTTTATGAAAACTATTTCATTTTTAGTTTTTATGATTTGTGATTAAAGTCAAGTTTATGGTGTTAGTCGATTTATAAATATTGACCAGATAAAAGCTTAGTTTTTAGTCAAAATTGCAGACTATTGTTAATATTTAGTCAGCAATTCGAACCCTGATCAAAAGTAATAAAAAATTTAACAAAACCAAGAGAAACTATTAATCTGTACAAAAAAAAACGAGCTTTGGCACATTTGGTTGTAATTTGAAATTGACGCGTCCTTCACTGAAGTCGGCGTATTGTAAACAAGAAAATGTTTATAGCCAAACGATCAAACTGAAAATACATTTTGTAATATTATATGTCAGACGGGTCGAAAATATGTGGCCGAAATGTTTCGCTTAAACTGTTCACTGGTTCACATGCTGCCTCCGCCGCTGCCTCTGCCGCTGCCTGTGCAGCGCTGTGTATGAATATTTTGTATAATTTTGTGTTTTGTATTAACATACGCTTGCAAAGAGTATCATAACTTTAATCAAAAGCTTGAAATTCTTTTAAGTTGATAAAGAGTTTCAAACATTTTCGAAACCGACAAAAGATTTGGAATCCAACACCAAATTTTTGGATTACATTCTGTCCCGTCTGATCTCGAACCGAAGTAAGAAAATAGAAAATAATTGTGATTTAGAAGAAAGAGGACGACTTCAACAATTTTCTCGTATTTTAAGCAAGCTTGTTGATGAAATTAATCGAACAGAAACGTTTTCGATAGCGGCTTTTGGTACAATTTAGTATTAAGGACACGAGCTGGCGGATCGGTTCAGTAGAAAGTTCTGGAATGCCATCACTTACCCTGTTTAAACACAAAATAAAAATTATATTAAATGCCCTTAAAAGTATGCTATGTTTATCAAAAATAAAAGTTCAAGTAAATATTTGTTTAATATTTAGACTTACGCTGTTTTCTGAGTGTATTTACAGTGTTGATTATATAAGCCGCTTCAATAACTGACCATAAATATTCTCATTTAAATGGATAATTATAAAAGCATATTCAATTTGCATACTTTTAAGAGCAATTATCATGATGTTTTTGATAAATTTGATTATGATGATAATTGATCTTCTTATTACTGCCAAACCCTTGGCAAGGGCATCCGCAATTCGGTACCTGTCTACAGTTAGCCTTTTCTCTATATTTTCTGTTCGTCTTTCGTTCAATTTAGTTGAATTTTATTTATAATTTGAACATAGAACACGTATAAGATTCTAAATTTGGAACACGGCGAGTTATTTGTTTGAGAAATGGGAAAAAATCATTTAGCCGATATCGAAGCCAAACCAAATAAATGAAATATTTAGCTACATTTATAATCGAAGCAGACTTTCAAGATGTTGTGTTAGAAAGTCATTCAAGTCTGGCAATGTTTTAAGCCCAGTTGGGAATTCCAAAGGCACAATGAATGGAATTGTAAGTTCCCTTTTATTCAGCTAAAAAATGTTGTGAGAATATTTTTTGGGGAAACTTTGGTTCACTTTGATTGGCCTTAATTCGAGTAAATTATATTACTTTGTAACCAAATGATATGAAACTCTGCTGTAACCTGCACATTGTTTTTTCGATATACACTTATGGACAAAATAATAGATGTGTTTTATTTTTCTTTTTTAACTTTTTATTTCCAATTCATAACTTCTCTAATCTCAACAAATCAAAGTTTTTTGAAAACTTATATTATTTGTCTTTAAACAAAAAGTAAAAACAGTTTCACAGACCTCTTAATATACAACTAAATTAAATATTTTCATTAAATCCGCCAATTTTGGCTGGACACAATAATAGGTGTACGAAGATAAATGTTTGAATAAAATCAATATTTCACTATTTTTGGTTTAATAACCGGTATATCCGCCATTATTTTGCAAGAATTTCTTCGATTCGACTTGGCATGGAGGATATTAACTGGCGACAAGTTCCAATTGGAATGTTGTACCATGCTCTTTGAACAATATCCCAAAGTTGATTCTTATTTTAACAAAAAGTCTTTCCAACCTTTCTTTTGAGCTCACCCCAGAGATTTCCGATGGGATTGAGGTCCGGGGATTGACTTGGCCACTTAAGAACATCCACATTTTGCTCTCGGAACCAATCCTTTACTACTCGTAAGGCGAGCATCGGGTCGTTATCTTGCTGGAACTTCCATAAAAGTGGCATATTATCCTCGGCATATGGTAGCATTACCGTCTCCAATAGATCTTTGAATACGAATCTGTCCATTATTCCGTCAATACGATGAATCGGACCAACACCATACCATGAAAAGCAGCCCCATACCATTGGGCTACCACCTCCAAGTTTCACAGTTTTATATGTGTACTTGGGATCAAATTCTTTGCCTTTTTCATTTTGGCATCATTTTCAAATAAATGTACTTTGGTTTCGTCACTCCAGGGGATATTACGCCATTTATTATCACCCTCCGGTCCGCACCAGGTTCTACGATCTAATGCAAATTTGTTCCTCATCTGTTAATTTGCCGACCGAAGCAAAGGAACCCTGCGAGCAATCCTACCTGGTAGGTTTGCTATTGCCAATCGTCGCCGAACGGTCTGTGTTGACACAATATTCCCAATTTTATTGGCAATCGTCATGGAAGACTTGAGCGGGGCGCGTTAAGGGGGGAAAACACTTTCGACTTTTTTTTTTTTTTTTGCATATTTTTGTAGCTTGGATATTCAAAAATATCCCCCTAAAAGGATTTTCAAAAATTCGAAATAGTTTAGAAGTTAAAGCCCTTTTAATGACCGAAAGTGACGCGATTTGCCTAGCAACTGCAAACTTGAAACGCGTTTATCTCGAAACCACGTTTTCAAACTGGTGGCCACGATTCAGAGGAAACCAATGGACCGATTTTGCTCCGGAAGGGCTTATACGACGCAGAATTGTCGTCGCTATCGTTCGGCCCTCCAACTTTTGGATACCTATATTTTAAGTGTACGTTTTTTACACTAAACTACAAAAAAAAAGTCAAAAAAAATTTTTTGTTTTCAAATGTCCGCCATTTTGTCAAAAAAATTTTTCAATTTTTTCCTGGAGGGCCGAACGATAGCCACATTAGTTCTAAACATAACCGCATTTTTCTTTTTTTTCAGATCATCCCAAGTGCTGCAACCATGGTCACCATGTGGGCACCTTTTTTTATTCATCATTTTTCGGAGGCCGATAACTTTCTGAACGGCCCTCATATTGACAAAAAAAAAATTTTTTATTTTCCTTTCATTCATTAACTATTTCATAAAAAAAAAAAAAATAAAAAATCTCTTATACTTTTTTTTCTGTAATTTTTTTAAAAACCATCTACTTTTGCTCATCGCAAAGTGTGTTCCCCCCTTAAACCAACCCCAGCAAGCAATATGTGCGTTTTCCGACACTTTTCGGACACTTTTTTAGGAGCATTCACCGTCATAATGTGCACCAAAACGAGTCCGGAATGAGCGTTTTTTTCTATGAAAACGGTCGCACTTAATGTGCAAGTTTTCTGAGTCTAATCTGACTCTTTTCTGACACAGATTTAAGTGCTTTCACCCTCCCAATGAAGCATATAATAGCCTCATAAAAGACACATAAAAGACTCATAAAAGTCACTTTTCTAGGCACTTGAAGGGGTACTGAATTGCCTCCCGAAAGGCACTTTTTAGACACATATTGTAGTGCACATTTAATTAAAAAAAGAGCACTAATCTGAGGGTTTTGGGCGTCCAAAATGGCCAAAAAAGAGAAAAAAAACGAAATGATTTTATTTTTTTTTATGATATGTTATCCCGTTATTTGCAGCAAAAGAATCAACGAAAAGAACATTTTCGATTACTAACCTACTTCATCTCCGAAAATGCTCCAAAAAAAGTGCTTTTTATGAGCCCGTGCTTAGAGAGCACTAAATGTGCTCCGAAAACCCTCAAATCTATGTGTTTACTCCAAAAACGCTCTTAAGCTCGACTCTTTTTAGACACATAATTTGGAGTGCTCCGAACTTTGCTTGCTGGGACTAAATCATGCGATCGTCGGTCTTAGATGATGATTTTCTAGGTGCTCCCCGAGTGTCACCTCTTTTTTACGGTTTTAAGGCATTGGTTACAAAGTTTTAAGAACGTTTCATTAACATGGCAATGGATTTATACGTTTTTCCTTCATCTCGGAGTCGTCGAATGAGCCTACTCTCATCCGCACTGCAGTGACGCCCACGGTCCATCTCATACAATTTAAATGGTTATTAAGTCCCCATTTAGTTATATTTTCCTAATACCTTATCTTCTGCAACCAAATAATTGTATCCGTAAACTACAGGTTAATGTTTTGCTTCATACTCCTATTTTTATTGACCAGCCGAGTTTGCAGTCTAACCAATAAAACCATCCACACTTTTCCCAAAAAGCTAATTTATTCCGGGAATTCACCCAATTCGTACCGAAACAGTGTGACCATATTAAAAAATTATAGCTTCCTGTTTAAATGTTATGTTTATATCGATTTAAATCGATATTAAAAAAAAAAATTTCACACCTATTATTTTGTCCATGAGTGTAGCTCCCATAGGAACGATCGGTCGAAAAATTAGTTCTAGTGAGAAAAACTTTTTTGTTTTTAATGAAAACGTCCTTATCATTGGCAAACACTTATTTTATATACTTTTACACAATTCTAAAAAGTTTGGCCGAAATCGGATGACTATAGCATATAAAGGGTGATTTGTTAAGAGCTATAGGAAAGTTAAAAAAAAAAAAACACTTAAAATTCAGAAAAATGCATGAAATCTTTATTTGAATCGATAGTACGGTCCATATAATTTAATGTTTGAAGATTATTTCATGCAAACGTTGACCGTGACTGCGTCTCAAATGATCCATCCGCTTAGTCCAATTTTGGCATACTCTTTCCAACATTTCGGCCGGTATCTCACGAATAAATGCTTCAATGTTGTCTTCCAATGCGTCAATTGAAGCGGGCTTGTCTGTATAGACATGAGCTTTAACATAGCCCCACAAAAAATAGTCTAAACGCGATAAATGGCACGATTGACCGGTCCCGAACGTGAAATAAAATGTTCACCGAACTCGCCACTCAATAAGTCCATTGTTGCGCGTGCTGTGTGGCATGTGGCACCGTCTTGTTGAAACCACATGCTATGCAAGTCAAGCTCTTGCATTTTGGGCAAAAAAAAGTTGGATATCATCTCATGGTAGCGCTCACCATTCACAGTTACGTTACGATTCGCATCATCTTTGAAGAAGTACGGTCCAATGATGCCACCAGCCCATAAACCGCACCAAACTGTGACTTTTTCTAGATGCATTGGTAGCTCTTGCAATGCTTTTGGCTGATATTCACTCCAAAATCGACAATTCTGCTTATTTACGTACCCATTGAGCCAAAAATGAGCTTCGTCGCTGAACACAATTTTTCGTTAAAAAAGTGGATCTTCGGCTAACTTTCCAAGAGCCCATTCATCAAAATCTCTACGTTGCGGTAGGTCGTTCGGCTTCAATTCTTGCACCAGCTGTATTTTGAAAGGCTTCACACCTAAATCATTCCGCAAAATTTTCCACTTTGTTGAGTAACAGAGGCCCAATTGCTGCGAACGGCGACGAATCGATAATTGATGGTCATCATTAACACTGGCCGATACAGCTGCGATATTTTCTTCAGTTCGCACTCTACGTAAACCTGTTGGTGGTAAATGTAAATTCGGTGCGAAATTTAGTCACAATAGCCGCTTCAGTGGGTCGATTAAACTGACCATAAAATGGAAGAAGCGCGCGATGAACTTTTCTTTAACAGAGCACGCATTTTGATAATAAAATTCAATAATTTGCAAGCGCTGTTCGTTTGTAAGACGATTCATGGTTAAATTATAGACCAAACTTATTATACTCTGTGTAGGTTTGGTACTGAGTATAATAATGAAAAAAAAAAAAGTTGGGTCGACCGGGATTCGAACCTGTATATTTAAAAAACACGGCGTCCAGCATAACCACTCAGCCAACGCATGGTCAATTAATCAGGTAGCTAACTTTCTACATGAGAGTATTCATAAAGACGAAACTAAGCAATTTTCATGACACATGCTTTTACAATTCCCAACTGGCTAACGAAAGTTATTTACGAGGTGAGCGTTAAAACGTCTCTGTCGGCAGCAAACAAGCAGCAAACAATATTCTTTATTTAATTATTTTTTTCTTTTTTTGCTTCAAGATATTACATAAATAATAGAAAACTACAAAATAATACTGTTGGAAATGCACTAAAGTGTACGGCTTCGAATGGGTCTTTTTGGCACCTCTGACTGTCTTGGCTTCTTCATCTTCAATTATTGGTTCCTCGCCGATGGCTTTAATTTTCCAATTCCGCCCGATAAAGACAACGTGTTAGGTCCGTTGTCTCATTTTTGGATTTTTAGCCGCAGATTCTTAGCTGACTTGGCACTCTTTGACCAGTTCCTTTTCTTTCTTTCTTTTTATTTCCAATTTTTGGCTTTTTTGCCGCAGTCTCCACGCTTAAGTGACAGTCTTCAAGAGACTTAGTTTTTAAGGACTTTTCCTCTTGACTGTCAACGGTTTTAGCGCGTTGCCACATTTTTGGCTTCTTAGCCACAGTCTGCCGGCGATTTCGCATTCTTTGACTGATTTCTTTTCAAATATCTAAGTCCAAATTCTCCCTAGCTGCTACGGATTTGGCCATGACCAATTCGCCTGTAGAACCCATTTGAATTTCAACTGATTTTAAGGGATTATACAATTTTGTAGTATTCGATCGAATTTCCGACTTGGATTTTACATATGCGGGCGTCAAAAACTAAGCAGTGCCGCACGATGTTGCCGCGGCCAAATTAAGCGTTCTAAAGACGAAGACAATAGCCGCATTCAGAAATAAGATGTAGTCATCCGATCCCGTCGATTCCGACATATTAGCAGCGTGCAGCAAAAAGAAGACTCTTCAAAATTTTAGACCGATTGCTTTAGAGCTGAGAGACTAGTTTGAGTAGAAACAGACAGACAGACGGGGCTAAATCAACTCAGCTCGTCGCCCTGATCAAGAATATATATAGCTTATGAGGACGGAAATGAATATCATGAATGTCACGGTCGCCACTTTTTATTAAAAAATCCATTTAATCGATTTTATTTTGTATACGCTTTAAGATACTAAATTTGTATTCTTTTTAAAAAAATTTTTTTTCCCAATTTCAAACCTATGCCTTTTCCTCTTTTTCGGTATATTGTCATGGTCGCCAGTTTTTTAAGAAAATGTTATTTCATTTTTGTGGTGAAATTGGTGAAGAAGCGCGCGATGAACTTTCTTAACAGAGCACGCATTTTGATAATAAAATTGAATAATTTGCAAGCGTTGTTCGTTTGTAAGACGATTAATGGTTAAATTATAGACCAAACTGAAGATGTTTGACAGTGAAACAAAACACGAAACGTGCGTGAGCTGTTTAAGCCAGGTTAAAAAATCACCCTTTAGTATTAAACAGAATTTGATACTCAATAGTTTCAAATTGATAACTAAATTTTGTCATTTTGATGACTACTTTTTTTTGGGTGGAGTAGCTATAAAAACCGTGATAAGAACCGTTTTGTCTATAAGCCACTGAACCCAATTAAAGACGATCTTTTGATCTTTTAGATTTTTGAACTTGTAGTTAAAAGCAAAGTCTGCCAATGGTCTAACTGGTCATGATTAGGCTGTGAGAAGTTGAAGTAATTTATGTTTCGTTATTAAGTAGCTGTCTATAAGTTCCCACTGCCATCGATTTGAGAACGCAGGGGCAGAGGCAAAAGTAAAAGTGAGAAAATAAAAAATAAAGAAATTTAAACGATCGAAGAAGAACAATGACGAATACATCTCGAAGGCAATGTGTGTTGATCCTAAGGCCGGACGACGTCAGCATACGTCTGTACATACATACATATATAGCGGCAGATACATGTTGAGGTGGGCGTTAAGGGTGTGCACTGCATACAATTTCCAAGATGTGTTACATATTTTTTGCAAGTATTTCGCCTGGTTATACATAGCCCCTATATATATGCACTCGAAATTTATGTTCAACGATATTTGATTCCAAAAACAAAAGTCTGGTGAGCACACAGACGACTATGTGCCAGATCGAAAACACAGATATAGACGCTTAGTATATAGAGTCAGCCAATTGGAAAATTTACAAATTTTTGGAAAACTTTTTAGGCAGCTCGGTGCGTGCGTGTGTGTGTGTGTGTGTGAGTTTTATTCAACAACAAGTTTATGTTTCAGCACTGGCTGCAACCCACCTGAAAATCGTTGCCACCCACGACAAAAGCCCGCATCACCCGCACTCCCTCCCCTTGGCCACTTGTTGGCACATCTCACATCTAGCTGGCCTTTTCACGCCCATTCGCTTTGGGGTATATTGGCGCACACACACAGACAGATCGCTGGTCTGGGTGTGTGTGTGTGGGAAATGGCTTTTCAGGCTTTTCCGCAAGAACAAAAATTCTTTAACATAACGTGTAGCAACGCTTTGGATCGTCAGTCTGTTTAGTCGAACCGCAGCATTCGCTCCTACAACGTCAGCTGCTCGGACTTTAGTTGAGATTTCAATTTGTTTCTTTGTCCCTAAGTAAGTTTTTTTTTTCTGGTATTCTGAGCAACAAGTTTTGTGTGTGGTTCAATTTATGGATAAAATGAAGAAAAAACATAAAAAAAAGAGAAAACTTTGAACAAATCCTTTGGAAACTTTTGGGACTTTTGTAATGCAAAAAGAGAAAGGAGAAAACTGGCAACTTTTTTTTTTCTGGCTTATATAATCCTGTGACAATTACTCCTGTATTTTTTTTTATCATTTTTTTTTAACATATTTTTTTTCAAGTGAAAATTGTGTCGAAAATGAAAAAAAAAAATTTTTTTTTTTGAAAATTTTTCCTGAAAAGGCTAAAAATAAATATGCCCCCCGGGCCAAATTCCAAATACAACGAGACAACAACAAGCAACTAGCAGCAGCAGCAGCAACCACCAGCAGCAGCAGCAACAACAGCAACAGCAACAATAACAACAACAGCAACAACAGCAGCAACAACAGCAACAAGCACAAGGAATATATAAAAAATGAGAATGAGAGCGGAGACTGAGAGTGTTATATGATCTGAACAATTTTTTTGATATAAAAATAAGTTTTTTTTTCTGTCTTGGTGTGTTTACCTTGGCACACACACACTGAGAAAGAGAGAGTGACAGAGAGAAAAGCTTCAGGCGCAGGCGCTTAGGATTTCGATTTTAGGTATTCAGCCACAAATTGTGGGTGTTTCTTATATATAAAGTAACAGATTGTACATATCTGGGAATGCTGGACATGGATTTATTCTTTTAATAGATTAGAAATTCCACAAAATTGCCGCAAAATTGTGTAAGAATCAGAAGAAGACGTTTAGATGATCTCAAAAAGATTTCAGTTAACTTTGTTGAATTTAAGACATGAATTGAACACTTTTGTACATCTGAGTAAAGGGCTTTTGTAATGAAGCTATAATGTACAAAATCGTTGTATTTGCTGTACAAAAACTAAGCAAATTCTTTTCAAAAATGTATCTAAATTTAAAAGATTTTCAAGCTTAATACCTTTGATGGGAATATAGTTAGGTAGATGGTAGATAGTTCCCTTACTAGTAAACAGACTGAATAAACTGGTGTAAGAAAAATTATTCTTTCAACTTTTTAACCGTTTGCAATCATTAGGTTAACCAACTTCTTAAGCAAAGTTTAAGATTTAGAAAACAGGCAAATAAGTGTTTGGATAGGCTGGAGGATCAACCTTGATCTCTATGACCCTTTCTAAAGTTAACTTTAGGCACTTACCACTCGTATGTACCCCTCAAGAAGCACTGCTTCCTTTTTAGTAGACTTAGCCGGTGATTTCCTTCATTAGAGCAAACAGAAAACGTGGGTAACTTCAACTTTTTATACCCAAAACTATTACATACTCTTATTTGATTTGCTCTATACAAATCTGGTATATATAAAAATGGGTTTCAAATCGCAAAGTGGAAGTATGAACAAAAGTTTATTGACGATTCTATATGAATCCTTGGAAAGTTTAGGAAAGTTGATGCCTACTCTGACCCTTCTTAGGCAGGTTCTATGAAAAATTCATACTTTTGTCTTAACTTTCATTGATATTATCAGAAAGTAATACTCCTTAACTTGAAAATAAACTATACCGAACAATTCTACAATTTTTTTCAAGCGATGATATACCATTTTGAATACAAGTGGTCGAAATAACAAAATTATCTACTGCTCTAAGGTATGCAATGCAAATTCAGTACAGTTGCCTAGACATTTGTTCAACAACATAAATTGCATACTTTTGGGATGTTTATTTTCGAACCTCTGTATTCAAAATGGTATACCTTCGCTTAAAAAACATTCTATAATTGATTGAAACAGTTTATTTTGGAGTGTAACAATATTTCTTTACAATAATAGTAAAGAGAGTGTAAAAAGGATCAAAATAGGCATTTTAAGCCACTTTAAGCTCAAATCACAATAAGTTCCGATAACAGATTCCTGTTCAGCACATGAAAATCATCTAGAGCAACCCAAGAACTCTTTAATATACTGGAATTTGTTAGCTAGTCTTATCTTTATTATAAAGAAGTATCAACAACTAGAAATATACAGTTTCAACAGTTGTCTGGATTGTACAATATCTTAAAATAGACCCAATTTGGGCTTAAACTAGGTTTTTTTTTTTACATTTCTGCATAAACATTACCTACAAAAGAGGCTTACTTTTGGTCTTATATTAGATGACATTAGAACCATAAAAGCTTAATCTACTAAATGCCTTAAGTTGTTGAGTTTCTTAGAACATCTTTTTATTCTGGTTCCTGTAAAGTCAAAGAAGAAGTTGTAAGAGACTCATCTAAATGACATCTTTAACTACCTCGGGAATCTGAACAAAATCTAACTTGAAGATGAGATATACTTATCACACTGAGCTGATAGAAGCCTGATTGTCTGGGTTCCTAAGCAACTAACATCTTTTGATGTTTGGTATGGTATTTGGTAAATGACAATTGATAAAAGCTGAACTACATTAGACCAAATACTTTTTTGATGTCAAACCCAAAAGTCTCTACAGATTTGCCTGCATAAGTGAAGTGTTACAAATGTGCTCGAAAATTAAGCGATTTGTAACCCAAAGTTGAAAGATTTCGTTACTTTATAAATAAAGTCTTTCAAGTTCAGTTGGATTTGCAAATATTTGTAAGAAAATCTTAAGAGATTATCAGAAAACTACAGATTATAAGTTTTGGAAATGAAATTTTGTGGTCCACAATTTCATTTTAAACTCAAACGGGATTTACATGATGGATCAAACTTTAAGAAATTTTTGAAAAAGTTTCCTTTTGTGGGTCTACTAGACCTTTTTTCTACAAAAGCTTTCAGCTAAAACTTTATGAAGTTTGCTTCACCGTGTAAATTCTACCTTATTTGAGTTCCTACAAATCAAGTCATTGAACTGATCATAATTTGATCAAATGCTGATCAAAAACACTTCAAATTTTATAGACTGTGAAATTTTAGACATATATAAGTATATATCTATATACATATATGTAGATTTGAGTTGATTTAGTGCCAAGGTAAAAAGAAAAACATTATTTGATTTTGGTTTTTGAAAAAGCTAAAACTGTAGAAAGCTTTCAAGCTTTTCCGAGTAATCCAATACCCTTTTGAGAGTCTATTTTTAACCCAGAACAGAGCAGAAAGAGAGAGGGACACGCACATGCATATGTAGTCTGAGACAATATGTGGTTCTCTTTCCCACACACACATAAACCGAAAATTAAATAATTTCGTAAGAATTATGATGTGAGACACAACATGGCTTTTGCTATATAAAGAAGACTCTAATAACAGCATCAGAGAATTGCGAGACATACACAGACACATGAATGTATGTATGTATGTAGTAGAGGGTGAAGCTGACCAATTATAGAAATTTTGTGATTGTGTCATGAATTTTTAGCTAACACGCAAAATGGGGAAGGGGAATATAGAGTTAAATATTAAATAATTCATATGTGAAATGGAACTTGCTAAGCTATTTTCGAATGGTTGCATTAAGCAGAAGCTCTAGTCAAAGCTAAAAATTTTTACATCATTTATGTGGCCTACTTTTTGGGTCATATTTTCAACTAAATTAGTATACCTCGTGTGGGCAAAGCCGCTCTCTGAGAGTCATAACTATAAAAGTGTTAGGCAACGGAGATTTAGTGTTATAAAACACTAAAGCTGCAATTACACTGTACATAGATCTCTACAGAGTTATAGCCAAACAAAGAATTGTGACTATTTTCTGATGAAATATGATAAATTATTCTAATTATTGAATTTTAACAAACGACTTTTTTGAGATATGTACATATATAGGAAAAGTGTGAAGGCAGCTTAAGAAAGATTAAAACTTTGAAAAAGTCTGCTTTAGCTGTACTTAGTAAGTAAGGGAGTGGAACTACTTACACTATGAACAGGTCTTAAGAAGGTTTTACTTTTTGGTTAAATGAATAGTTTATTGAGCAACCTTTCTTTTCACCTTTTGGCACTTTGCGTTTACTTTTCTGTCAATCATTCTGAAAACTGATTGAATCCAAACCTTATAAACTTCAACTCACTTTGAGAAGGTCTTCAAAAGAATTTTTTAACAACTAAAAGAATTTTCCGTATAAATAAAAAAATAGCAACAAAATTCGCAAATTTTGTGGAACCTTTAAATTTTAAAAAGCAGGCATTTTCGACTCAAATTAGCTAGAAAATGAATAAGAAATGTACTGATATCAGTCTCTTTAACAATATGTTAAAGATTTATAGCTTCGTTTCTTTGGGTTTAGCAAGTCTTTAAAGCAGGGACAGGCACATTTCTATCTCGTGTGCATACGAAAAATCTCAAAGCAGCGCTGCTCCGACACACATGGTATAAGCTGTACAAGCGCCGCTGCGTTGCTTGCTTTCCTACGCTACGACGCAGTGAGAGCAACTTACGTGCTGCTCTCACACACACCAATGCAAAAATGCATATGTATTCTTTGCCTGCCTCTGCTTTAGAGAGAGAACAAGTGCCAAACCTATCATTTGGTACCCGAAACCAAACTAAACGACATTTTTTTAATATCAAATTTTCGAATCACAAGTATTTTTTAAAGTTAATCGGCGGTGTTCCAGAAATCTCTTGAGATTTTCGTATAAACGGTTTCATTTCGAACTGCAACTGCTTGCTTTTACATGTGAAGCGTCTCCAAAGGGCCAGGCTACTAGATTAGATGACTAAAGTTGAGAGATTTGAAACTGACTGCTCAGCACCAAGTACATTTCAAACGTACAGTTTTCCTTTCCTATAATCTAGTAGCTGACATTATACTTGACACTTTACATATAAAGTCCTGACAGTTTAGTTCAAAATCCAATCGTTTTTACGAAAATCTCTAGAGGTTTCTGGAACACACCCGAGTTACTTATAAAGAGTGATTCAACCCGTTTGGGAATTATAACTGACTCGGTTTAGTGTTTAAACCATCGGTTCGCTTTATAACAATTCTTTTGGAGCACAACAAATGGTGGTTTTGTTTCGATCTGCGCTAGATACTGTTAACACCATGAGAGAGGTGGATTTCTATTAGATCTTCAGCCACCAGGGCTTCAAGGAAGCCTTTGCTTGCATTTGCTTAAGCTACAAGAATTCGTTAGAATACTTCAAAACATTAAAGTGCACAGAGAAAAGAAAGGATATTAAGAAATATCCACTGGATGATTTCCCGTAACCAATTGGATTTGGACTGGATATGTCTTTAATATCCTTTTAACATTCAACGGAGCTTTCAACTCATCCAAAGGATGATAATTTTTCATATTCTTTGTATGATTTTCAGCTCCTTTGGATGATAACAGGATATTATAGTCTATTTGTCTATGCTCTTTGGGTACGTTTTGTTTTTGTAATTGCACCGAAGATAGTAAATCAATGATCGTATACATGCAAACGATTTAGTGTGTATACGTCGCGTAAAACAAAAACCGGTTTTGATATCTTTTTGATTGGTGTTTGCGGCGCAAGCAAACTGACCAACAACAATTTCATGTGATTTTATTGTTGCAATGAAAAATAGCTTGACACAGCCCCAAAGGGCCAAAGCCGAGCCTCCCTCAATCTTTTGGCTTGTGCGCTTCTAATTTTCGCTCAAGAGAAAGGGACCTACAGTTTAACGCCGAGTCCGAACGGCAGTTTGAGAAGCTTTTCATGGCTAATTACTACAAAGCTGGCGCCTACAGCAGAGAGGGGTGACCGGGTGTAAAATTTTATTCAAAGAAAAAACTTTTCATTAGATGTTCCGAGGCGGAATCAAAACTACGGTCTCTTGCACAGCGGTCGCGCACACTAGCCACTGAGCCAGCCGGCCACTCAATTATTGTTGTCTTACCCAACTTCTTTGTGAGTATTGGTGAGTGCTCTGCCGTATCCCAGTCGACCAGAGACCGATAGTAAAGCAAAACTATCGTAGAATGTTCGTAAACGGACTTACAAACGAGACAAATGTGCGAGCGTTGGCAATAGTCTCGCCAAACTATCATAAGCGGGCTTAAAAACGAGTGACATACGAGTGATATATCAGAAATGGCCCGTAAAAGTTATCGCTAAAGGCTCGCGAACGAATCATTTGCGAGCTGGCGAATATAAAACTTTCACTGCCACAAACTGAGCGACCAGTAATTCGTTTTCGGATCTGTTTTCGATAGTCTTACACGTAACTCTCGTTAGCAATATCGCTTACGTAGGTTTGATCCACTGAGATGCTGCTTTTGGCCATGCCTGGTCTATACAGTACTGTTTCAAGGTACTCCCGCTACTATTATCAGCAAACTTTTTGCTGTCACACTTCAAGTCGTTTGTCATGTTCCTTTTGTATCCACATTTGGGGACTATAACGAACGTTATTTGTTGTAGAAACCACCGCGTGATTATATGTTCCCCAAGGAAAGTTGAAAAGTATGCAAAGTCTTTTCATCTTTCCATGTAACTAGCGCCAAAGAGTGGAAAACACTAACCCCTGAAGAATATTTAGAATTCGGGAAACTTACGCAATTCAATTTAGGACTTTTGTGCCGGCACTGAAATCCCTCTGCCTACTCAAGTTGATTTTCCAAGTACAATTCATCAATTTCATCTATCAAATGAAGCAATCCAAAACCAGTTTCCTGTTTTGGGGTTCGTTTTGGTTCGCGGTTCGGTTTGTAATCTCAAATGAGCTGCTCGTTCGGATTGGTTCTGTTTAAACTGAACCTAATGCCGATATGTTTTTTCTTAACGATTCCCCTTTTTGCATTGAATGCCAGCCAGTTGTGTCGTTAGATCAGTACCTTTCTTTGCTTCCATCCGATTTATTCTTGTATCAATCTCGAGTTGTTCTGCAAACTAGAAATTCGTTCTTATATGTAATTAAGAGCTTGTTTCTAATTTAAAAAGGAAACTATTTCATTTTTGATATTCGTTCTGGAAAGTATGAACAACCAAGAACTTTTACATTATCGTCATCTTTACCTGCTATAAGTGTCAGCTGCGGCCGAGACCGTCAAACGGTTGTGATAGAATTATCAGGAAGAAGAAGTGTTAGCTGTGTAGTAAGTAGTCATGAAAAGGCCAGTCAAAAATCCCTTTTGGGTTCGAAGAGACAATATATGAAGAGAATTTAGTCAAACCAAATACTTATCAGCCTTGTTCTCAATTCCACTTTCACAAAAGTTGTATGGTTTCAAACCGATTTTTGAACTAACACACTTTTGTGCAAGTGGAGTTGAGAACAAGGCTGTATAGTTTTTACTGAGAATATTTTGAATGAGTAAGCAAAACCATACTAGGTTAGTTAGAGGGAAGTTTGGTATTAGTTTCAGCTCATTCAACCGAGTTCCTAGTTGCAGAATGTCTCGATAAAGCCTCCTTCTTCATACTGGTTGCTGCTGCTGTTGTTGTTGTTAAAGCTGATGCAGTCGCTGCTGCTAGACTACAACACTTCAAGTTCTAAATGCATCAACTAATCAATATCCTTCTTCTACTTCATTGCAGGTTTTTTCAACCCTAAACCGTAACCATGTCCGACGATGAAGAGTACACGTAAGTAGCCCTCAATTATGTATGAATCCTGTCTATGGAGCCGCAAAAAACAAGTAGAGTCAAATTTTGATATAGGTATTTGCCTAATCAAGGGTTATTTTAATTTTTATTTTTGACTAATTTAATTAATTCTGGGTACCCCCTTTTTGACCTGTATTCCCTTCTATACATTTTCTATTTTCATTCATGGACCCCCCGAACCAACGAAACCCCCATCCTCTGAACCTGAACCTGAACCCGAATCTCATATTTCTCTGTCGTATCGTTTTGCTAATGTTATCGTCTCGTTATCAAACTATGTTACCACCTGATGCACCACTCTATGCACCACCACCACCACCACCAACCACCACCAAAACATATCAAAAACAAACAAAAAAAACAAACTCTTTTACTTACGAACACGTCAGCAGCTCCGAGGAGGAGGAGGTTGTCGAGGAGACCAGAGAGGAGACGTAAGTACACACTAATTTTTGGTGGTCGAATTTTGTTTTACAATCCACAACTCCTCGATTGGTTGATATAATTTTTATGTTCTTATCATTTGTTTTGTTTTACTTTGATTTCTTTTGATTTTTCACCAAAATTTTCCCCCCTATTTATACTATATATGTGTGTGTTGTCAATGTGCAAATGCCCCCCCAATCCCCCAAAACAAAAAAAAAATCAAAAAATCCCCCTTTTTTTTTTGTTGTGTGGCTTTGTCTGTAAATAGTTTTGTTAAAACTTTTATGATTTTGTTTAGTTCGATTTGTTATTTTACATTTGGTTTTTGTTTTCAATGTGTTGTTGTGTGTGTGTCTGTATATGTATGTATGTGTATATGTATTCTACATATATACCTAGGAATGCATTTTTTTTCTTCTTTTTGGAAAAAGTTAAAAAAAAGAAACTTTGGCTGGCCAAAGTTATCAAACCCTTGCAGATGATCATACTAGTTTAAAGGTATTACTTTAAGTTGTCTTTAACACTCAATTCTATACATTAAAGCAGCGATGTTCAAGAAGAGCGAGGCCAAAAAGTGAGAGTGTATTGGTGTGCGATATTAAAGCGACACAGCCCAGCTTTGATTTGCCCTCAACGACGGTTGGGCAGCGAATGAAGGCAAAGAGAGCTCTGCCTACGCTCATATGCCCGATTTCGGCATGCGCTCGGCTCGTGTGCGTGTAAATCAGTGATCCCCAGCCATGCCCCGGGGGGCCGAACACACTCGGAAATTCACACCGAAGGCTTGCCGAAGTAATGTATCAGTGTGTGTTAGAGAGAGACAGAGAGCCCAGAGAGCCTCTCTTCTTGGGGAACCCTGGTGTAAATAGTCGATTGTGCTCGGCCCCTGGGGGCTATGGAGGAACATCGCTGCTGTATACCCACGATGTCATTTCAGAAACTCTATGACGTCAATATCCCTACTAGACACGACTGGGGGAACTTACCACATAGCAGAGCTAATACCATTAACATCTACACGGATGGATCTAAGCTGGATAACAAAGTAGGGGGGCGTTTACTAATCAGAACTGGTGGGTATCCAGAAGGACGCCAATTACCTTAGCACACTCATGGTCGTAGAAAGGAATATATACATCTACTCAGACAGTCAAGCAGCTCTAAGGTCGCTTGACTCTTACACTAATAATGCCAAAACGCTCACGGAATGCTGTAGATTCTTCAATGAACTCGCTCGGTAGCCTTTTATGCCAAAGTAGAGGAAACATCTCACTTCTGGTCGGAGCCATAACGGGTCACTGTCTTATCGGTAGACATGCAGCACGCTTAGGAGTCGACCACTATGACTTCTGTAGAAGCTGCAAGTGTGAGGAAGAGGAGTATATATTACTGCATCTTATATGCCACTGCCCAGCACTTAGTAGGAGGAGACTCAAAACACTTGGTCACCCCTTTCTACTCAACCTCATACTAAAGATTTTTACTGATTGTACAGTGAGGAGCACCCCTGGCTTAAATAGGGAATACTTATGGCATCGCAATGGGCCTCTCGTGGTCTAAGTAAAGGAACAATTTATTGTCCCTAGCCATCTCAACCTTACCTAGCCAAATCTATCCATTTGTGATTTAAAGAATTGGCCCTAATATCGTAAATCTATAGATCAGAGACTGTAGGGATGAAGCTAAGTTCACACAGGCAAATATCTTGCACAAATTTCAATAAAAATTTGGCAATTAATTTGCTCCAATATGGCCAAAAAGTTTACGTTTTAGGCGTATTTAGCCATATTTATATCAAAATTTGTTCAAACTATTTGCCTGCGTGAAATTAGCTTGAGACTCAGGCAGTATTTAGCACTCTGCGACATTTAGTTTTCCTTCTGAGCTAATTTTAGAATACTTTTGTGAGCAACTAAGGCACCCATCTGACAGCAAACTTCTTGCCATACATTTCTAACTCTAGGAATGTGGTGAGCAATCTTCATAACACAAAACACCTCAGTCGTTTGACATTTTGGAGAGGTGAACTTTGTGAGCAAATCAGGCACCTAGCGGCGAAAAAGTTTTTTTTACAAAATTTCTTGTTATTTGTTTTTAAAGATCCAACTTCATAGATTAGATGAGATTAAGACTCTGGGGAAGGCTTAAGTTCCTTCAAAACTCCTCCTAGATCCGCTGCTAGATACTTTTTTGGGACTGCATTTCAGAATTAAACCAATTCTGACACATTGTTGATCTTTTAGAAACCTTAGGTAAGCGGAGCTCTCCAAATCAGCTTTTCTATATCGCTAGAAAAAAATATTGAATCACATCCGAATATCGTAAAAATATTGCAATATCAGTCCGAATATCGTGAAAAAATTGTTCTATCAGTTCATCGAAGTCATATTGACAGCCCTAAACTACACACAAATTGCTCTAGGTAGACTTGATTAGTTGCTCCTTTACCTAAGACCACAACTCGCACCACCAATTTTTTCTATGCTGTCCGCTCATCAAAATGACAGGTACAAATCAAACAGACTCGCTCACTCTGTAAACCGAACGCTAGTCTATCGGCCCTGTTCCGCATTTCGAGTCGATTTTATGCCTACCGATATACACTTGCAGTTTATATGCAGCAAAGTGTATCATAGAATCAAATACACAAAGAGAGCGTTGGTTGAGCAAAGAGCTCTCTTATTCATGGTGTCCTAGGTTCCCTTATTCATGGTGTCCTAGGATAACTGCTAAGATCAATGACCACTTTTGACGGATGCACATGGAAAAAAGCCAAGCAAAACCTGTATCTACCAAGTTTTAGATATGCCCATAACCTGTATATCGTTGTGATTAGCGTTATATATATAAGTCAAGCAGCTCTTCTAGGGCTAAGCAGAAATCTTAAATAAGATTAAGACTTACAGACTAAGAAAACAATGCTCACAGTCACCTCTAAACCAGCCATGTTCAAGAAGAGCGAGGCCAAAAAGTGAGAGTGTATTGGTGTGCGATATCAAAGCGACACAGCCCAGCTTTGAATTGCCCTCAATGAAGGCAAAGAGAGCTCTGCTTACGCTCATATGCCCGATTTCGGTATGCGGTCGGCTCGTGTGCGTGTAAATAGTCGATTGTGCTCTGCCCCTGGGGGCTATGGAGGAACATCGCTGCTCTAAATTCATAAAGTAAACACCTGCCGTCTGTCTGTCTGTGCGAACTCCGAGATGGTTCAAAATTAAAGCAAGTTCTATAAGTTCTACTTAAAACTAAAAACATTCTGCAAAGGTATGAACAAACTTTTGACTTTTCAATTGTACAAAATCTACTAACACTTCCCCAACTCAAAAAAGAAACCAAATTCACACACACTCGATGTTTTCCCCACACTCCCAAAAACCAAAAAAATTCCAAAATTCCATAAAAAGCAAAATTGATTGGCAACAAAAAAAAAACAACAAAATTGTACATAAAAGCTATACTCCTCCTTACCTCCACCACCACCACCCCCAAGTATTTGTCTTTTGTCTTTTTCCCATCCTCCCCCCAAAAAAATCCACCAAAAATTTAAAACACTTTTGAGTATACATAAAAATTTCGTAATTTTCGCCTACTGCTGGCCTGGCTTTGTTGTTCACACAAATTAAGACTTAAATGGATTTTTTTTTTGTTAAATCATAAACTATTTTTCTCTCTTTTTCTCCCCCCACATTTCTTATTTACAGGAAGTAAGTGAATTGTGTTCAAAAACAAAAACATTGTATGAAAAAGCCAAAATTTCCTATTTTTTGCTCGACATTTGCCATTATTCCCTCTTGAACGAAGTTCTGTACAAAAAAAAAAAAAAGCACACAGCCTTTTGCTTGGAATTTTTGATTAGTTTTTAGTTCTACAACCAAAACAAACTACAACAACAAACCACCACCACGACAACAACCACCGAAAACAACACCAAACAAACAAAAAACAAACCAAAAAAATAAAATATACAAAAAACAACAACAAATACGTACTACTACTTACCCATTTAATTTACCGTTTTTCTCTCTCTCTCTCTCTCTTTCTTTCATTTCCAACAAACTTTGCAAATATGTTTTTTTTTTTGTTTTAAACAAAATGTTCTTCTTTTTTTTTTGTTCAACATAAAAAACAAACTTTTTGAAACACAAATCTATATATATATATATAAATCAATCTATATCACCACCTCCATGTTTGTTGCCACCTCAATGCCTCACGTATAGAAAACCACCTCAGACACCAGCCGAGTAAGTCTATGTACAAAAACAACAAAAATTATAGAACAAAAACCACCAATAACCCAGACTAAACCCTTAGTGTTATGTTTTAAGCTGTCCCCACCACAGTAGTCTGCACCACAACTCACCACAACTCACCATTCAAAACTCAAATCTCAAACTCAAAACTCTTTTTTGTGTGTTTCCCCTTAAACCCATTATTTTTTTTTAACTAGAGTGTAGTCTAAAAATTCTAGTAGAATAGAGTCTAATGCTTTCAAAAAAAAAACAATGGTTACTAATGTGTAAAATTTAGGTCTAGGTCGTCTGTGTAATTAATTTTAGTCTGTAGAAATTATAGAACTACATATACATATATAACTCACGAGGATAACGTTTTTTTTGAAAGGCCAATTCTTTAGAGTTCAATTATCAAGTTTGATGTCAATATATTGTTTATTCGGATTAAGAACTTTAATGCGCTCTAAGCACTTAATACCAGAGCTCGTAAATAACAATTGAACATTTTTTGCCTTTGCGGTCTGCTCAATAACAAAACCGAAAAAAATCCATGCACGCTTGCTCTCGCTCTGAGCAGAACACTTTGTATCTCCTTGTTTTTGTTTTCAGTTGACTGTTCTCAGTTGAGCGTTGCTTGTCTTGCTCTTTCAATAACAATTTATAGACAGCGATCCGACTGAGCGTTCGCACATTAAGAGTCAGTAGGTGAGCAGAAAGCCGAAAGACTCACCTCAAAGGGTCTTTTTTTCATTTATATGTTCTGTGTGTGTGTGTGTGTGGCTTGTCTGAGTCGCAAGCCCAAACAGACACCTCACTCACACATACACACACACAAACGCAAATGACTTTTATCTTCTTCGCTCGCGTCGATCTGCTCAGTCAATGAGCAGAGCAAAATGTCAACAAATCCATTGGTTTTTCTTTGAGCACTGAGCGATTCGTTCATGAGCCGATGTGAACGGTTCATCTCTGACTTTTTGCTCAAAGGGTTCGTAAATAAATATTATTTTTGGACAACGAAAAACGGTCAATTGTTTTTTGCTAGCTCTGCTTAATATCCATAAGCAACAATCAGGAGCAACCTTTGAGTTAATACAGTGTTTCCCAGCAAATGCTTTTCAAAGTCAAGCCTCGCTGTTTTCCGTTCTCTTTTCAGGAGGAACACTGTATCTAACTTTGCAAAGAAACATAAAAGAGCATGAAGCTGAAGTACTTAAAATCAGAATTGTTGAAACAAACTGTAAATATAGATTCGCTAAATATTCGCCCAGGGGCTTAGAAGCGAACATTGATAACTACTTCGGAAGCCACTAAGCCTTATTGTTCGATCTTAACTGGCCCCGCAAAACAAAGACTTAACTTTGTAGACTGAGTCTATTCCTTGACCAAAAGTAATATTCTTGAAGCAAAGAGACCTTTAACTTTTTACACAGACCTTCGCTGTCATTTTCGCTCTTTGAGTTACTTTTGACTATATTCGTCTCGCTCTAACCAAAGTGTTTTTCTATGTAAACTATAAGTTAGTTTACACTCAGAACGGGATAGTATTCATACCGCTTCGAACTTAAAATTTCAAGTAAGTTTTGTTTCTGCAAGTACTTAAATTAAATAAGACACATTAATAAGACACATTTAATGTTAATGAAATTAGAACAAACGTTCTTAAATCTAGAACATTACGTACTTCTAGTAAGCAAAAAATGTAAGAAAAGCGTGATCTTTTAGTAAAAGAACAAAATTCCATGGATTAAAAATAGACTTACAGTTCAACCTTTAAACAGTGTGCAATGAAAAATGCGAACTTTTCTTATGGAGTGATAGGAGACTTCTGACCCACGGTAATACCATCTTGGTCTTTGGTTAATTCAAGTCCCTTAGATATTTTCAGCCTCTTTTAAAAACAAATTGGGAATAGCTTTTGAGCTTAAACCAACTACATTTCGTACTTCTTGGATTATTTAACTCGTATTTTGTTTCAAAATATATAAGGATTGTCTTTTAACTTTATTGAACTTTTAGAAGGAACATTTTGTACTTACTTTGAGGGTTAATTAGGTTTGACTTAAGACCATAATTACTTAAAAGTATGATTCAAAAAAATTTGTTAAAATAATTTGAAATGTTCTCAAACGTTTGTATTTAGAGTTTTAAATTAACAATGTTATTTGGAAAGTGACAAGCATTCCAACGGTTACTAGATTATGTTTGACGAAAATCGGGAATTGCTTAAGCAGCTGAAACCGATTGCTTAATGCCAAGTGGATTCAATTCGTCAAAAAGAAAAGACCTGATCTAGTAGCCATAGACATTCTGCTTACTTTTGATATAAAATTGTTAACTTTACATTAGAAAATGCAACGTTTATACGAAAACCGACTCGATATTCAGAACAAGGCCGAGTATATTCCAAGCAGTCTTCAATCAAATCGTTCTTGAAATTTGAATTTTGTACTTGAATCAAGTAATTTCATACTTACCTTACTATGAATTCCGTTTGCACCTAATTAAAATACAAAGTTCTTCTCATTTTTTCTGAGTGTATATGCCAGTTCGCTCTCAATGCACTCAAAACAGAGTGGCTTTTCGAATCGACTCTCTAAGGCAGTATCAGGCCTGACCAGCCGTAGCCCCAGGGGCCCGAAGTCATTCGCCGATTTACACTAAATGCATGCCGAAGTCAATCATCACTAAGTGTCAGAGAGAGAGAGAAAGACAGACATATTTTTCTGTCCTCTCTATTTGGCCAGGCCTGTTATCCAGCCATAGCCCCTGGGGGCCGAACACACTCTGCAATTGACACCGAATGCATTACTGACTGTCAGAGAGGAAGATAGGTAGACAGTCACATTTTCCGGTCTGTCTTCTTGTGAACCCTGCTACTGACTTTTCTTTGCACAAATTAGGAATATCGTACAAAACAGTTTCAATAGAACCACTCAAGACATAAATACTTGATTTTAGTATAAAATTCAAATTCCAATCACGATTTTTTCAATCACAAAATACATGATAAACTTAAATTGTTTCGGAAAAAGGGTTCGCTTTCGGAATTCCATCATTATATTTACCCTAATCCGATCCACGATAAGAAAAACCAGCTAAATCTGAACCTAATCGGAATTTCTCAGTTCGGGTCAACAAAAAACCTACCTGAGTTTCACAAAAATATCGAATTCAAGTTTGAGAACGAACCATAAACGAATCATCTCATGCTCTGACACTCGTTTCTAAGTACTTGGGCGAATATTATTATGGATCTAGAATTGGCTTTTGTCAGTGACTTTCATAAGATGAAGAAGTAATAAGTAATCTACACGATTTTAACCAAAAACTTCGCCCAAAAATCTGGTATATTTTGATAAATTTTAATTCGAACCAGCAAATCGGAGCTCCTAGCAATATTATTGAGTTTGCAACCCGAACTGTTTTAAAATCTTTCTGATCATACTTTTGAGTGGTAAAAGACTCAGGCCAAGTCCGATTTAGTCTTTAAAGATAGACAAAATATTCTTTGTTCAGTAATTTATTTGGCGACCTGTCTAATGTTTAACTAGTAATGAGTTTAGCTGGCTCGAGGTCGAAAAAGTTGCGACTGTTCATAGCTTTAAACAACTTATGCAATGACACACCAAAAAGAGCTGGATGCCCATACAGTACTGTTTCATGAAAGCCCAAATCTAATTTTCAGTAGGCGTTTGCTAATGACTTCGTTCACCTAAAGCAGGGGTATTGCTATGTGTCAAATGGAAAGAGGAAATATGTCTGTCTCTCTCTTTCTCTGACTCTCAGAGATGATTGAAGTTGAGAGCAGCACAAAACCTTATTCACTTTGCTCTGCGATGAGCTGATACTGTTTGTGTGACGGCAGCACTGCTTTTAAGAGCTTCCATTTGCCCAGTAGATAACAATGTGCCGGCCCCTGATCTAAAGTCAACACCAATGTGTTGTTGAAATACAATTAGAGTACACACAAGAGGTACAAAATGTTCTTGGTTTAAGCCCATAAAATTTTAAATCAATTTCTAATTTGTTCTTAAAACGAAGCTGAAAATATCAAAGACTAAATAGTGTAAATCTACCATCACATCATAAGCAAAGTTAGAACCCTGGGAATTTCAAAATACTTTGCATTTTCTGTTGCATACTTGTTGGAGTTTGCATAGTAAGTCTGTTTTGTAAGTATTCCAAGTTGTTTTGTTCCTGAATTAAGAAAGAGCTTTTCTAAAAATGTGTGAAAAAAGTTCAGGAGTTAAGACAGTTGGTTCTCATTTTAACTTTTGAATGATTCGTACTCAAATTAAGTGCATTCAAAATCAAATCATTTCATCAAGTTCTATTCTGAACTTTTTCTTTTTCTGAGTGTTTCTACACTCTTCACCCTTCTTTGCTGTGTCTTAGCTCCAGTCGAATCCTAACCTATCAAATCCAAAATCGATTCAAGCAATCCTTGGAACCTTAGAAAGACCTCAAACTTGATAATGATTCCCAAAGTTGGCCTATAGAAGAAACAGTTGATGATCCCTCGTTGTAGTAAATATTTTTATAATCTATAATATTTTGCCATTTAAGATTTATGATTTATCATGGCGATGCGTACTAATCGTTTTTGCTTTTACTCCCCTGTGCAGAGGTGAGGGCGATCCAGAGTTCATCAAGCGTCAGGATCAAAAGCGTTCCGATCTCGATGAACAGCTGAAAGAATACATCAGCGAATGGCGCAAACAGAGATCCAAGGAGGAGGATGAGCTGAAGAAACTGAAGGAGAAGCAGGCCAAGCGCAAGGTCACCCGTGCCGAGGAGGAGCAGAAGATGGCTCAGCGCAAGAAGGAGGAGGAGGAGCGTCGCGTGCGCGAGGCTGAGGAGAAGAAGCAGCGCGAGATTGAGGAGAAGCGCATGCGCCTCGAGGAGGCCGAGAAGAAGCGCCAGGCCATGTTGCAGGCCATGAAGGACAAGGACAAGAAGGGGCCCAACTTCACTATTGCCAAGAAGGAGACAGGCGTGGTAATTATATGAGATTCCATAAATGCCGCCTACTGATACGCCTCCCCGAAACATCTATATTTTTTTCATTTTGTTTTGTGTATTAAATTTCGATTTTTTTGTTTGTGTTTCATCATCGATCATTCCGCTTACCGTACAACAACACCTCCTAACTGTGAAATTGAAACTGAAACGAAAACAACAACAAATATTCTGTTTCTTTCTCTCTCTTACACACGCTCCACTCTCTTTGAATGTTTCACCACAACTCTTCCTGTGTGTCTGTGTCTCTCTCTCTCTCTGTCTATACTTTCACTGTTCTGTGTCTCCATCACACTATCTGTTATAACTGTACCCACACACACACACACACACCAACCACACACACGCACATAACCCGTTAAAAACACAATGAACTGTGTTCTCTCACCATGAACAACAACAAAACACCCGAAAATTACACGCACATATAGTTGGGACTCTCGTCCGCCGCCATGGAACGTAACAAGACTAAGGAACAATTGGAGGAGGAGAAGAAGATCTCGCTGTCGTTCCGCATTAAGCCACTCGCCATCGAGGGCTTCGGCGAGTCCAAGCTGCGCGAGAAGGCCCAGGAATTGTGGGAGCTGATTGTCAAATTGGAAACTGAGAAGTATGACTTGGAAGAAAGGCAGAAACGTCAGGACTACGATGTGAGTAACTTGTTGATGAGAGTGAAAAAAATAGGCCCTGACTTACGCTAGGCTCATCCTCCTTGCAGTTGAAAGAGTTGAAGGAAAGACAGAAGCAACAGCTCAGGCACAAAGCCTTGAAGAAGGGTCTCGACCCTGAAGCTTTGACTGGCAAATACCCGGTAAGTCCCACTGAACCACATCCAACTGCCACTCGCTAATATCGTTTATGGTGTTTCCACAGCCCAAGATTCAAGTCGCCTCCAAATATGAGCGACGTGTGGATACACGCTCATACGATGACAAGAAGAAGCTCTTCGAGGGTGTAAGTATTTGGTTCAATCTTAACCTTTTGTTGGGTACTCGCAGCAGCATTTGGGTCTTCTAGGGTTATAATACGGTCTATGCGGAAACCTTAGAAAAAACCTGGCAAGAAAGACAGGAAAGATTCACTCAGCGCACAAAATGTAAATATGTATGGTTATTCGTTGTATCACTTTGTGTATCCAATATCTGTCTCCTTATTGTATCAACAAATCATTATTTTTCGTACTCTTTCATGTCAGTACAGTCACATCAAAAGTTTTGAAACTAAATGTACTCTTTTTTGAAACTTTTTAGTTTGAGCTTTCCTTAAACCCATGAAATGAGTAATTCGGATGCTTATTCGTACAGACACAACAGAAGTTTGGGCACTAAATCTACTCTTTTTCGAAACTATATAGAAAAATTGGGTCTAAGTTTTAGTTTTCTCTAACTAATGCAATGAGGAATATACTATTCAGCAAGGTTTTGCTTAACTTGAGCTTTTTTTTTAGCAAATGGAATGAGTCGTATGTACATATAGAGGGGGTCCTTTGGATGCTTATTAGCTCAGTCAGTACAGTCACAGCAAAAGTTTAGGCTTTTAGTTTACACTTTTTTGAAACTCTAAAGTCAAATTTGGACTTAGTTTGAGCTACTCGAACGATTACTTCTTCTTTTTTTTAGTTTTTTTCCGTGGAATCTTTGGGGCTAGCTGATTAACCCTGAGGCCATTGCATATATCACATCTAACGTCTATATTTCTACTTTTTTTATTATCTCTTTCTATGTTTTGTTTACTACATTTTTCAATGTCAACTGTACTTTTGCGTGTTCGTCTTCTACGTTTCATACCATAAATTATAAATATTTCAACACACAATGCAACACACATACACACACACACACACCTCCCTAGGGTTGGGATGAGATCACCAAGGATGTGAATGAGAAGATCTGGAATGAGAAGAAGGAACAATACACCGGCCGTCAAAAATGTATGTATCAACAGTACAACAATAACAACAGCACAACATCATCCATATGATTCTGTTTCCTGTCTCGCCCTGCTATCTATAACCCCCTACATATTGAACCGCTCTTCTAATCCAATGTCCTCTTATCTTTCACCAAACTTTAGCCAAACTGCCAAAGTGGTTCGGCGAGCGACCAGGCAAGAAGGCTGGCGAACCCGAGACACCCGAGGGCGAGGAAGATGCCAAGGCCGATGAAGATATCGTCGAGGAGGATGAGGAAGTCGAGGAGGAGGTTGTCGAGGAGGACGATGAGGAGGCTGAGGAGGATGAGGAAGAGGAGGAGGAGGAAGAGGAGGAGGAGGAAGAAGAGGAGGAGGAGGAAGAGGAGGAGGAAGAGGAAGAAGAGGAGGAAGAGGAATAAATAAATTAAATTTCTTTCGTAAAAATCTTTACATTTAAACCAAAAGCCAAAAACAATTTTAATAAAAGTAAACGAATGAACTAAATAGTTATTTAAAACTCACTTGCAACAACAAATTACCACAAACTTTTTTATTATTGAACTTTGAACAAGAAATGTCCATTTCTTTCAAATAAATCAATCCAAAAAAAAACCAAAAAACCAAACCAAACATCTCCAAAAAAACCCAAAATCCAGATATTAAAGTGTGTTATGGAAATCATTTATCAATGAACAAAAGCTGTTGTACTTTGTGTATGGAAAGAGTATCGATAGCACAAAACTTCATTGGGTTACGCTCCAGCCAAAAGGTTGAGAACACAGAGGGAAGAGGAAGAGGCTAGTCCTGCTCAAATTAAGTCTACCGAATACATAGAAACACATTTCAATGACCGATGTTTCCGATAAAAGGGATTTAGGGAACCTGAAAACCTTGTATGACTTTACACGATGTTGGGTGTAATAAGCGTAGGTCAACGAAGAGGCGGCCCTGCCGGACATCGATATACCCATTACTCAAGGGCTAGAAGAGCTCAATAGCCTTCCCTCATGTTAACTATTTGTTCCTCCATGAAGCGTCGAGACGTATGCAACGTTTTTTATTATTATAATTCTATTAAGGAGACTTGGCAGAAATTTAATATTATCGTGGTCTACATGCAGACATCCGGAGTCTTCATTTTAAATTTGATTGGGTTGCTCCAGCTCTTCCAGTCTCTGAGATGTGGGTTATGCTATGTGGGTTATGTTACTAGCCGAAATGCGTCTAAGGATTTTCGCCTGGACCACTCTAATCTTACTCAGGTCGCCGCGATTCCTTAAATTTGTAGGCCATATCTCCATACCGGAGCCAGAATAGTCTTGTAGATTAGGACTTTTTTCCTGAGTGACAGCTTGTTGTTGGAGTTCAGAAGCCACCCCATGCGCCGTGCTTTGGCAGCCAGGGCCTTAGCTGTTGTCGTGACATGTTGTGCAAAGGTCAGTCTTCTGTCCAGTGTCACCCTAAGGTATTTATGGGCTGCTTTATGCTCCATAAGCTGACCGTGCTAGAATACTCCCGGGCAGGTGTCACGACGGGTGGAATAAGTCACCGAAGCACACTTGTCCGTGTTTATGGCAATGTTCCATCTAGCGGCCCAATTGCTAAACCTATTCAAGTACTCTTGAAGGGCATCTGTGGTTGAGTATAAGCATTTGTTGCGGGCAAGTATGGCCGTGTCGTCAGCAAATGTTGCAATTAGAAGATCTTTGGGGTTTTCAAGCGGAACGCTACAGGCTCTGGGCATATCGTGAGTGAATAGGGAGTATAGCGTAGGACCCAATACGCTACCCTGCGGTACATCAGCCCGAATTGTTCTTGTTTGGGATGTCGCTCCGTCCTGGGCAACCTAAAAAGCTGTGTCCGTCAGGAAGCTTTTGATTAGCAGGTACAGTTGAGGCGGAAGAAGTTTTTTGATCTTCGAGAGCAGACCTGCTTGCCACACTCTATCGAAGGCCTGCTGGCTGTCAAGGTAAGCTGCCACTATGTACTCTTTCCCGTCATACCCTTCAAGGATGTAGTTGACCACTCGATGTAATTGTTCGGGAGTTCCATGGCTCAGTCGGAAGCCAAATTGGAAATCGGGTATAGCTTTTCGAATAGATCGAAAATCAAGCATTCTTCGAAGGATACAGCGCTCGAAGATCTTTCCAAGGGTGGATAGTAGGCTAATCGGCCGGTAGGAATCAAGGCAGGATGATGGTTTTCCATTCTTGTGAAAGAGAACAATTTTGGCTTTCTTCCAGGGTGATGGAAAATGGCTTAGTCTCAGAGCCGCGTTAAAGATGAGCACCAAGAACAATATGGCTTTGTCTGGCAGGAGCTTCATTGTCCTGTGGTCTTACGTACCACCGGATCCTTATTTTCCCCTTTTACCTCAGGGGTGATTGGCGAAACTTGGAGGGCCATTTGGAGGGGGCTATCGAGGGCATCTGAGACTAGTTGGTTCCCGCGGGGCGAGGATGTTTCATACGGCTGGAACCGCTCTTTTAGGTTCAGGACAATGGCTTCCACTCGATCCTTTGGTGATTTTGCCCAGGAACCATCAGGACGTTGAACTGGGAACTTTGGCGCAACTTGCCGCTTGAACCGTTTGGTGAGCTTCCAAAGCGCAAACTTGGAGCTCTCATCCGCAGAAGCTTTTTTCAGCATTCGGTCTGTCGCCTCACGCCTGAGTGTGGCAAGGATCTTCCTTACTCTGTTGGCAACTCTGCGGTATATTCTGTGAATCCGGGGGTCATTTGTGCGGATATACTACCTCCGTAGCCGCTTTTTAAAATAAAAGGGTTGAGTCCAGTAAAGAGTCCTCCGGGTTGATAAGTTTGGTCAGTGGGGGAGGAGTAGCCTTCAGGGCAGCTTGTTGTACTTTATTTAGGAAGATAGCAACAGCATCTTCGACATCCTGCGTGGTTTTTACCTCCATATTAAGGTTGACGGAGCTCACCAACTCGGTTCGGAAGGTTTGGATGTTGTATCCAGATGGGAGTAAGAATTGCCTCTTGGGGATTCTTTGTGGAGACGTGTGGATAGTAGCCAGAATAGGAAGATGATCTGAGGATAGTTAGTACTTTTCCTTCACAGTAAGTTGGGCCCTTTGTATATGAAAAAGTCAATAGCAGATGGTGTGTTTCGTCGGTTAGAGGGGTAGTAGGTCGGACGACCAGTAGCCAGAACCTGGGCGGAGGAGTCCGTGATGGCATTAAAGAGCGCTGTACCACGGTTTTCTGCTCTAAAGTTGCCCCATAATCGATGTTTGGCGTTAAAGTCACCTCCTACAATAAGCTTCTGTCCAAGTTGGTCCAGGAGTCTCTCAAAATCAGCATGCGTCCATGGTTTTCGTGGTGGGAGGTAGGCTGCAGCAATCGTAACTCCTTTAGGATTGCTCTCATTGCTTCAAGGGAGCACAGGAGACCGAATTCAAGCTTGTTTGGGGGAAAAAAAACACAAATTTCTCACATTTTGCCATACATTTTATTGTGTGTTTAACTTTTGAAGGGTTTTGATTTCGGAATTTTGTTTTAAGGTTCCATTTCATCTATTATATGGTACAATTGTTGCTTAGACTAAGTTGTTTGTATTTCATACATACACACATACATACATGTGCATATTTTTTTGTATATATAACATTTTAAGTTTCTTGCAGCGTACAGCTTGTGGGTTACACATATTTATTTAGTTATTTCGAGAGAGAAAAAAAAAACATTTGCTAAACATTCATTCATGGGTTACGATTTCTTTCCTATATAGATCCTTTGAGCTTTGATTGTCTGTCAGCTGCAAGTAAGCTGTTCCCGAAAGAAGCAGGAAAAGTAAACCTAAAATCTAGCATTTATATATAGTATATATATGTATAAATATGTGTCGCCAGTGCGAAGGAGACAGCCAGACATTGTTTGTTCTGTCTTTCTTGGTTTTCTCTTTCTGTTTTTTAGTTATTGTCAGCAATTTTTTGTATGTTTAACAAATTGCAAATGAACAAGACCAACAGAACAAATGAAACAGAGCTAAGGGCAAGTAAGTACGCAAACTACTACATAGACAACATCACACACTAAGTACGGACGGACAATACTTAACGGTTGCCGAGAACGAAATCTTTGATTTTAAGTCTAAATGCGCCCGTTATTATATGTCACACATATACACACACACACACAAATGGTGGTTCAATTAAAATCTATTACAACTTTCATTTACATTTAGACATTTATATGGGGTATAAGTATATGGGGCATTGTATATATATATATATATATATGTATAGTTTAAATATTTCTTTACATTCAGTCAATTTATTGCAACAAAACAATTTATTTTAGGCTAGACTTAAAAAACACTTCCATTTCACATTTTTGCAGTAAATTTTTGTTCTGATTTAAAGCTCCCTCTCTCTAATCTTAACTCACAATCAGCTGGAGATTCAGAAAGGAAAAGCTACAAAAAACAGTTGTAAAAAAAAAATATATTTACAAAATTAAATTACAAGTACATATGTAAATATAAATATATATATGTATATAAGACGTCAAATGGACACAAGTCTCTCAAAAAGAATATTCATTTATATAACTAGGGAACCCCCAGGCTAACTGGCTGACTGGGCCAACGTCGATCGTGCTACAACTTAAGAGAATTATGCTGGAACACCTCTTTAAAGCTTTCTCCAACAAATCGCCCACATATAGGAGAACACTAACGTTGAAATCATATCATCCAGGGTCTCTATTTAACTATATCTTAACAGTGGTTAAGTTGTTTTCTCTAGATTTACAATGGGAAACACATAAATGTTTACAATTTCTCATATAGGATAGTGATTTAAAATATCAAGGGTCGTAATATGTCGTAATATGTCAAGGGTAAAATATGTCGTTCTGTCTCCTTGTGCGCGGCGGCGCCAAGAAGAGAGGCAATTTTAAATGCAACTGCGAGCCGCCAATTGCCGTAAAAGAACTCTCGGAGCAATGGGAGCAAGGGCTTGCCCAAAGCTGTTCTAGATATCCCTATTAGTCACATAAACTAACAAATTGCAGTGTAAATTGCACGTTTATCTGACACACAGCAGCTATCTAAATCAGAACCGAACCAAACCGGAACCAAACCGCTATTCTAGGTGATAAACCGAACCGGCGTCCCTTCGAAAATGCTGAACCAAAACAAAAACCACAAATGAAAACGGTTCGGTTCGGTTCAGTTCATTGACGAGTCTCAAGAGGTACAAATTTTGGGAATTTTAATCGAATTGCTACGATAAGTTCTTATCGATGCCGTATAAATGTAGCATCCAACCATTTTGAAACATAACGATTGCCCTGTGAGGTGTCATAAGCTCTTACATTTGGGTGGTCCACAACTACAGGCTGTGGTCTACAGTTTGCCAGGAGCCATAGTTCCAGTTGACGAGGATAAGAAGACCGATGTGTTTACGCCGCTTGTTAACAAGCTAAGCGAGTATTTCTCACCACCTTGTAATTCAGCGTTTGAACGGCACATTTATCGGAGTATGACTCAAGTTGACGGTGAAGGGTTTACCGAGTTTCTGTTACGGTTACGACAACAGATGGCCAAATGCTTATTTGGCTCGACGGAAGCGGAAGTCCGAGAAATCTGTTTAAAAGACAAGCCGATTGACATGTGGGCCCCGAGGGAACTTTAGAAGAAGCTTCTAGAAAACGAGTATTCTCTGGACGAAGTCATCAAAGCTTGCTGTATCGATGGCGACGACGTCAGAGACTAGCACTGTTAACAAAATAAGTTCCCATTCTGCACGCGATTAAAAGACCCAAGGTGAATGCAGCCGTTGCGGCCGGAATGACCACAGCGGGAATAGTTTGGGGTATCCTGCCCGAAACGTACAGTGTCACAAATGCTCACGGAAACGCAGAACCAAAGTAACAAGGCCATTTTCTAGATTTCGTGAAGGCAACATGAAGCGAAGGCGGATTAACGACTCGAGAGTGAATTTCGAGCAGGAGAATAAAGCTGTGATTGACAAGAAGATATACACGGCTGATTGGTTTTAGGTGATGTAAGCGATGCAAAGGAAGATGTGACGATTCATTGCCTGGTAGGAGGCTCTCCAATAGCGATGGTGATTGACTCGGGAGTCCGTTATAGTCTGGTAGTCAGGGATCGACATAGCATTGCCTAATAGTATCTCTTTCGAATAAGCTAGCAGGAATGCAAAGGCACATTTTCCCTACAGTGCCTTGGAAGTATGTAGCAGCTGACTTGTTAGGCCCACTTCCAAGTAATAATTATTAGTCAGATATCTGCACCTGTGTCTAATAAAATGTTAAGGTCGGGTTCGTCTAAAATCATTATCGAGGTAATGTGAGAAATGTTTAGCAGGCGGCTATTGAGTCATTTCGGACTGACAATGGAAGACAATTTTGTTAGCGGAGAATTTAAGCTGCAAACAAAAGGAGGAGCTAAGGAATCTAGCATTAGAGTGGGGGACATGGGAATTCTTAAAAATGTTGTGTATTTTCAGCAGTCCAGCGATGCCCTTAAACAGCCTCAGCTAAATCTCGAGCCACAGCAGTCCATCCCTACGGAAACTTTAGATGCTCCAGAAGCTGTCCCAAGCAACGAGAACGTTTTGAAGATCCAGCTAAAGAAAATTGGAGGGATGTGGAGACCTGTAGCGATGGAGTGAACCCTGGTCGTTAACGATTGCCCTGAGACGTGTCATCGTTAGAGCAAGTGGAACACAAAAGTGACAGACCACATTGAGACGTCGGGCCAGACGGTCACGGGAAATAAATCTGTGAACAGTCTTATCATTAATAGTCCCGAGGCGGGTTAATACACTTATAAATGAAGTCGTTGGTCACAAAAGGTGTTACAATATAACTTACACGAAATAGTTTACTAGAAATTGTTTCAGAACAAGTTAACGATCCAAATTTGAACGCGGAAACGAACTCCACAGATAGAGTTGTGTTATCCAGCGCTCAGAAAAAGAAAAAGAAGAAAGCACAGCAGCCAAATGATTTCATAGATCTTAATGTTCCAACTCCATCAAACAATAATAACAGTAATGGATTTTCCAATTCTGCTTCTTGGGAAAATCCAGGTTTAATAGAACAGCGAAGCTTAACACAAGTAGAAAATCGAGTGAGCTCGCAAATGAGAAATGAGTGATTGCTGAACTTTCACGCCAAATTTCTAGATTATCAACAGACAGATCCGGTAGGACTGAAGCAATGAATAATCTCAACAATACCAATGCTGACGATAATGCTCAGAACAACGAACCTGATTGGGGAATAAGAACTACAAGAGCTTTCTCATTTCATTTGGATAGAGATGCTCCTCCTTTCATACCTATTGACGTTAGAAACAATAATAATGCGTCGGGAAGGAATAGTAATTTCAATCTTAATCCTGATGTTGGTAAAGTAGTGACAAATGTACAATGTGATGGTGCTGTTAAGCACACTACGAACTAGACGACGACCATCAATTATGGTTAGCACTGGGGAAGTTTTCGGCTAGGACTCGTCGGATGTCTAGTTCGTGGTGTGCTTAACAGCACCATCACATTGTACATTAGTCACACTACCAAAGCCAACTCAAATGAGAACTCAGACAAGTGGAAGTGACAGCTTAACACAATTATTCTTCAGAATGCGTATTTGCGATTTACACGCTGATTTAAACTTTATGAATAATTTCGATATTTTACTATAATAATCTTATCTATCCTCTTGATCATCTGGTATCGAAATCCACAACAATATCTATAATAATCTTATGTACTGCTGGTCAATGGCCAATTTGATGAACATATTTAAGTACAGTATGTCAAGAAAGTGTTTTAACACAGGAAAAATTCACGTTTTTGACTTATTTTTCAAAAAAAAAAGGTGCTTTCATGGCACCTTCTATTTTATTTATATTTTTCATATTAAAAATATTTAATTTATTTGAAATTTCTTCATTTAAAACAACTCAAACTCAGACACTCAAACTTTATCTTATAAAAAGTGTCTTTGCAAGACATCAAAAGAAGAGAAGCGAACGAAAAAACGCAAGCTCTCTGAGTTGCGGAAAAAAAACAGTTAAAAGCAGAGCTCGCAAATAACAATTGACCGTTTTTTTCCTTTGTGGTCTGCTCCATAACATAACCGAAAAAAATACCTTGCTCTTGCTCTCATTTTATTCATTTTATAGTTTAACAATGTTCTGTCTAACTTTAAAGGGGCCTACTTAGGAACGACAACAAATTATTTTTAATTACAAACAAGGATTGAGAGGAAATTATATGAGAGTACTTATTATAGTTTAGACAAAGGTAACGGAAGGGTTCGTAATGAGCGTAGTTCGTCAGGCAAGGCTGAAGGTAAATTGGATAACAATTTCTAGTAGCGCGTTGTGGAACAGCTAAGTTTATTTGAGATAACAAAGCGATAGAGTCAATTTTCCCGGATAAGAGTTTATGAATAAAAAGTACACTATGGCATGTACGGCGGCTCTGAAGAGAAGGCAGGTTGATAAGGCGTAATCTATCCTCATACAGAGAAAGATGGATGGAAGGATCCCAATTTAAGCCTCGGAGAGCGAAAATTAAGAACTGTTTTTGAACCAATTCTAGTTGATCTTGATATTTTTGATAGTACGGAGACCAGACACACGACCCATATTCAAGAATTGGTCTCACAAGGTAGACATATAGTTGCTTGGTGACGTAGGAGTCATTAAATTCCTTGGACCATCTTTTAACAAAATCGAGAACTCCCCTTGCCTTGTTTGCAATGATCGCAATATGACTATTAAAACTTCGTTTCTCTGTGTTTTGGTTTTCAGTTGACTGTACTCAGTTGAGCTATTCTTGTTTTGCTCATTCAATAGCAACTTATAGAGAGCGATCGCACATTAAGAGACAGCAGATAAGCAAAAAAAAGAACGGCTCGCCTCAAAGGGTAATTTTTTTCTTTATTTGTTTTTTCCGACTCTTTGCTCAAAAGGGTCCACAAATAACAGTTAATTTTTGGACAACGAAAAACGGTCAATTGTTATTGTTAAAAGTGAAATGAGATATTTTCAGCCGGCAATTAGCCAGTAACTTTTGCAGAGAGCGCATTGAGTAACCGCCTTACCTAAGCTAAGTTCTCCCAGGCAAATAATTTGCATAAATAGAGGCTTTAATAGAGAACTTTTCGGCCATATTTGGGCAAACTATCTGCGAATGGAACCATTGTGCCATCATGGCTATTTAGCTACATTTTCATAGAAATTTGTGCAAATTATTTGCCTGTGTGAACTTAGCTTTAGTGTATCGCACTAGTAGCTTTGGTCTCTGCTCAAAAACAATGGTTATTCCATTGATTCCTTAAAAACATTAGTTTAACATTCTATTTTCACTACTATTATACAGAGAGAGCCTTTCTTGAAAGATTGCTTTGAGCAAAAATTTAAGTACTTGATTTAAACTTAAATATACTAATGCCTAGAGCGGACTGTTGGCCCTGGATGATTTGATTAAATTACAAAAAAAAAACATATCTAATTATGACCTCAACAGTGGGGGACTATTTCATATGTTGAACGCAAAATCATTGCCTGATTTCTGTTCTTTTACACTCATTTTTGGTAGAACTTTGTCTAGAATATATAAATATATATGGTACATACACAAATCCATATGTATACAAAGATAGCTAGGTAGGTAGAGTTAGGTAGGTAGGTAGGCATATAGGAAATTATGGCTAATAGTTTAATCTAAAATTAGTTTCCCTTTTGCAAGTGAATGGCTTTTGTGTTGTGTCATTTTGTGGGTCATTATATCAGCATCAGCCACATCATTTGTTGTCCTGCTTTTACTACTCAGTGCTTGCCCCGTCCGGGCAGTCTTTTGGGTATATGCGGATATCATGTATCCAGCAGTGGACCAACCTCATTGTTATTTGGCAGCTGCTTTATCGTTATGACATCCTTTGGCTTCTGATGCAACAACTGCACGGCTTGCGGCTGCGGCTGTGGCTCTTGTTCGTGTTCTTGTTCCTGTTCCAGCTGCTGCTGTTGCGGTTGTGGTTGATCCTCTGGTATAATTTTATTAATATTGTACACGTTATTATTGTTGTTGTTGTTATCCTCATTCGATTTTGGATCCATTTGTAGCACTTGCTTGGCCTTACTTTCCCACAGCATGCGATTCGCTTTTAGCTGGAGAAGAAACCAAATCAGAAACAAATGGATTAAAAATTGAAGCAATTTTGTGCGGTTTTTGTTTTAAGTAGTTGAGGCTGCTGCTGCTTCCATTACAAGCCAAGATGATGTAAAATTTGCTAACAAAACATTCCACTGTACTTATTAGGACACATTCAAATTGTTCTCTGATTTGCTGTGGCATTTCATTAATATTCAATTAAATTTGTGCAGATTCTCTACTTTTTTTTTCTGACTGCAATTAAAACAATATTTTTCGACAACCTGCGACACCTTCAAACCAAACAGCCGCAACTACCGCGGGGGAAACAAACATGATAAAAATGTAAATTAATTAAAATATTTGGCATTAACATAAATTAAGGCATATAATGAAATTGTCGGGCCTTTCAATTGATATTAATTGCGCTCGGTCAGCCATGGCCGCCGCAAGTGGGCCTGCAGCAGCCTTCAATCAATGTGCCAGCAGCAGCAGGTGCAGCAGCAGGGCATAGGGCGAAGTTGACATGGCTTTCCCGGCTTTCTGCTTGCATGTGAAAATGGGCGCTGCCCGCTCACTCAACTGTCAAAAGTGAAATTGCTCTTGTGACAGTTGCAAAAAGTGCAAAAAAAAAAAAAAAAAGAACGCAGCGACTTCTGTCCTTTTTTGCCCGTTTATGTTGTCTCTGTTTCCAGCAGTTGGCAGTCGGTAGCTAAAATATATATTCCAACTCAACTTAACTAAATTCAACTCGTCGACGACTCGTCTCGACTAATTAATTAGCAGCTAATTTAACGCGCCACTGAAGCAGCTGCGCAGGACATAACTCAACGGGATGCAGCTTCGCCAGAGTAGAGATGTTGGCGAAGGGGGTTGGTAGGCGGAGGACAGTGCAAATGCTAAGAGCCCTTAGTTATACAGTTGGTCACGTTGTTGTCACAAAAAAAAAAAAAAAAAAAAGTGTGCAAAATTGAAAAACTTTGTGAACTTGTGCAACTCTGGCTAAGAAATTATGCAAAATGTTACCACAAACTAAGCTTTTTGATTTAAATCTAAATTTTAAAGTGTCTTTCTTTACATTTACTCATACTCTGTGAGTACTGAAAGTCTACTCTATACCTTACTGTATACTCAACTCTATACTTTAAATCTCAGCTTATACTTTATATTCATAATCTATGCTCATACTCTATACTCATACTCAAGAGTATAAACGACTCTTAACTCTACCCTATACTCATACTCCATTTCCCTACTCTATACTTATAAAGGGTGATTTTTTAGCTATTATCTTTTTGGCAACACTGATTTAAACAGCTCACGCACGTTTCGTGTTTTGTTTCACTGTCAAACATCTTCAGTTTGGTCTATAATTTAACCATGAATCGTCTTACAAACGAACAACGCTTGCAAATTATTGAATTTTATTATCAAAATGCGTGCTCTGTTAAGAAAGTTCTTCCATTTTATGGTCAGTTTAATCGACCCACTGAAGCGGCTATTCGGGCTATTGTGACTAAATTTCGCACCAAATTTACATTGTTGGACATTAAACCACCAACACGCTTACGTAGAGTGCGAACTGAAGAAAATATCGCAGCTGTATCGGCCAGTGTTAATGATGACCATCAGTTAACGATTCGTCGCCGTTCGCAGCAATTGGGCCTCTGTTACTCAACAACGTGGAAAATTTTGCGGAAGGATTTGGGTGTGAAGCTTTTCAAAATACAGCTGGTGCAAAAATTGAAGCCGAACGACCTACCGCAACGTAGAATTTTTGGTGAATGGGCTCTTGGAAAGTTGGCCGAAGATCCACTTTTTTTACCGAAAAATTGTGTTCAGCGACGAAGCTCATTTTTGGCTCAATGGGTACGTAAATAAGCAGAATTGTCGATTTTGGAGTGAATATCAGCCAGAAGCATTGCAAGAGCTACCAATGCATCCAGCAAAAGTCGCAGTTTGGTGCGGTTTATGGGCTGGTGGCATCATTGGACCGTACTTCTTCAAAGATGATGCGAATCGTAACGTAACTGTGAATGGTGAGCGCTACCGTGAGATGATATCCAAGATACAAGAGCTTGACTTGCATGACATGTGGTTTCAACAAGACGGTGCCACATGCCACACAGCACGCGCAACAATGGACTTATTGAGTGGCGAGTTCGGTGAACATTTTATTTCACGTTCGGGACCGGTCAATTGGCCGCCTAGATCGTGCGATTTAACGCCTTTAGACTATTTTTTGTGGGGCTATGTTAAAGCTCATGTCTATACAGATAAGCCCGCTTCAATTGACGCATTGAAGACAACATTGAAGCATTTATTCGTGAGATTCCGGCCGAAATGTTGGAAAGAGTATGCCAAAATTGAACTAAGCGGATGGACCATTTGAGGCGCAGTCACGGTCAACATTTGCATGAAATAATCTTCAAACATTAAATTATATGGACCGTACTATCGATTAAAATAAAGATTTCATGCATTTTTCTGAATTTTATGTGTTTTTTTTTTAAAACTTTCCTTTAGCTCTTAAAAAATCATAGAATCATAGATAGAATGTTCGTTCCTTCTGATCATATTTAGTAATGAGAATTATTTATCGATCCGCCGAAGGAATGGTAAAGATTGGATGAACGGTTGTCAAGTTATAAGGAAAACAAACGATATTATCGATATTTTTCCCTAAAATATTTATATCAAAGTGATACTTTTTTCAATGTCGTCAAAAATATCGATATAAATATTTGTGAAATATCTGGCAACCCCACTCAATACTGATACCCCACTCTATACTCAACTCTGAACACATTTTCGATGCTCATATTCTTCTTTACTCATACTCTATACCAGCGATGTTCAAGAAGAGCGAGGCCAAAAAGTGAGAGTGTATTGGTGTGCGATATCAAAGCGACACAGCCCAGCTTTGAACTGGCCTGCTCAACGTCTGGGCATCGAATGCAAGCAAAGAGAGCGCTGCTTACGCTGATATGCCCGACTTTGGTATGCGCTCGGCTCGTGTGCGTGTAAATAGCCGATTGCGCTCGGCCCCTGGGGGCTATGGAGGAACATCGCTGATCTCTACTCAATCCTCATACTCTATACTCAAACTGTATACTCAAACTGTATACTCATACTCTATACTCATACTCTATACTCATTCTCTATACTCATACTCTATACTCATACTCTATAAGCTACTCTTTACTTTAGTCTAGCTTGCAGAGGTACTAAGCGTCCGTATTTATGGAGTCGTAGTGCATCTACCTCTTTTTTTGTATTTGAATAGCCAATCCTTACCTATGTTAGAGTACTCTACGGAGCAGTTGTGCATTCACTTTGTTCTTGTGTATATTGGAGAGCAAATCCTGCCCAAAGTTGGAATTCTTTATGGAACAGTCGTGCCCCTACTCGTCTCTGATTTTTGGAAAACAAATCCTCACCAGAGTCGTTGATTATTGGATTGATAGTTGGAATACTTTACGGAAATAAAATCCATAAGGGAACACATTGAAACCTCTAAACCAGCGATGCCCAGCCGTGTGCTCTTTGGGTAAGTTTTGATTTTGTAATCGCACCGAAGATAGGAAATCAATGATCATATAAATGCAGGGTGCGAGGTATACCAAACGACACACATGCAAACGATTTCGTGTGTATGCGTCGCGTAGAACAATAACCGGTTTTTTTTTCTTCTTTGATTGGTGACCAACAACAATTTCTTGTGATTTTGTTGTTGTTCCTTTATTGGTATTGGTGCTTTTCTTTGTGAGTATTGGTGAGTGCTTTACCGCATGCGGCTTTTAAGCATGCCAGCTCTAAAGTATAAGAAATCAAAAAGTTCTGTAACCCACGACTAGGCGAGCACTCCATAGGCCAGAGTTCGTTACATGCTACTCTGTACTCTACTCTATAATCTCTTAGCTCATATTCTATACTCTAATATATACTCTATTTCTTATTCTACTCAATACTCAAAACCTCAGCTATAAATTGGCTAACTTGTTAATTCTAGCTACGAGTAAATTAAATTTTAAAGAGCTCTTCATTTCAAGTAGATTGAATCCCTTTTTTGTTGTACTCTAAACAAAAACAGAAATGCCCCCAGGGCAAAACCATTTTTGCAAAGAGAGAGCACAACCTTTGCCCCAAATCATCAAGAACAAGAGCAACAACAACGACAACGACGACAACCACAACAACTACATCAACAATCATCGTCATCATCATCATCGATATGGACTGGCGAGAACATATGTAAGCTCCCCAGGGGGAACAGGAACAGCAGCAGCGTCAACGAGGTTAAAAGTAGCTGAAAGTAAAAGAAAGTAAAGCAAAAAAAAATTGCAAGGGTGCAAAACGAAAAAGGCAAAGTGCAAAAAACAAACAAACAAACAAACACAAGATCGCACAAACAACACAAAAAATGGAAATGGAGATGGGAAAAGTGCAAAATATGCCAATGACATAAGCCAAGGCAACAAACAAAAGCGGGGACGATAACAACATGACAACAAAAAGGATGGACGTTGGTATGTGGCAGGCGGAAACACGGATGACGGGTGGGGAGATGGAGATGGGAGGACACCCTGCCTACAGTCTGATTGTTTGCTGCACATACCTTAGACGTATTGTCCTGCACCCATGCATCTGGCTTACCATAGTCCGGTGGATTAGCATACGGATCGTAGCCCAGCACGGACAGCATGGGCGCTATGTCGGCCATATCGCGAACCACATCGCCAGGTATTTGGCCCACCCATTTGGAAAGAGCCTCCAGATTCACGGGCTTAATGACCTGATCCGAGGAACGTTCCACTCTAATTGAGGGTTACAAATGTGTAGATACAAAGGGAGACTTTTTTTTTTGAAAAACTTGAACTTACTTTGACAAGGGCACACCGTTGGGTTTATTAATAAACTCCTCGTGATGCAGTACCGCATCATTCCATGGCACATCCAAGAATTTTAAGATTTTACGCATCCATTCTTCGGGATGCAAGACCAGTTGCTCATAGTAGACCTAAGAGGGAAGATGGTGAAGAAGACAACAGAGTTTTGATAAACGAATTAGTTCATTGATTTTTGTTTGTTTGTGAATTCATATACTCACATTCATACTTGTGTTCAGAATCATACACATGCTCAAACTCACATTCATACTCGTATTCAAATTCGTACAGGTATTCACATTCATGATCACATTCATGCCCGTATTCACATTCATGCACATGATCAAACTCACATTCATACTAGTGTTCACATACTTACTCGTATTCACAACATTCATACTCATGCTCAAAACTCAGGTTCATACTCCCATTTATATACATACACGTACTCACATAGATACTCGAATTCACATTCATACTGGTATCAACATTCATACTTATGCGCAAACCTTACATTCATACTCATCGAGCGCATTCATATACTCATGTTCGAAGCTCTTAAGCTTAATCATCATATATACTCGTACATATTAATACTCATTCAGAATATTATCACACCCTCCTCACACACTCAGTCAAACTCATGTCCATTCAATTCTCATCAAACCCGCACTCATATTTGTGAAGAGCCTTTAGCAACGTTAAAGGCCAGAAGACCAAGCACCTGCCCACTCATTTACTCACCATCATGCAGCGGTCCTTCCCAATGTCGCGGCACTGCTCGTGCATCACCTCGATGGCATGGTTCCATTTTTGCATGCACTGCCGGTAGCTGCTCAAATCGAAGCCGGTGATTGTCACCTTGCGCGATATAATCGAATGAACTGTCGCCCTTCCGTCGCGCACCATGAATAGGAATTTTGCCTGCAAAGGGAAAACAAACACGAAAAACCATAAAGGGTGTTAAAACTCCACATGGCTGTTGCCGCTGCTCTCTATGTGTGTGTGTGCACGCTTACGTTGGGAAATAGCTCGATTACATAGGAGCCCATTTTCAGCGTCAGTGGATCCTTGTTACATAAACGCGGCGCCGGCTCGCCATGTTTTGCAATGATTTCCAAGCAAAATTGTGCGATGGCACTGTTCATGACCTCTTTGGTAATGCCGGCTTCCTGCAGGCGCAGTGACTCCTTCTCGGACTTTAGCCAGTGTGAGCGCAGCTGGAGAATGCGCGGTATGACGCGGGTCTCCTGCCCGCAGCTGCAGCAGCGAAAAATAAAAAAGAAAACAAATGGTAATAATGGCGAAGAACACAAAGGAGAGTTGATAAAGCAGGATTTGAGAGCGCGCATAGCAGGGAGTACGGGGAGTACTGGGAAAGTAGCCTCCCTTCTTCCGTAATGTAATCGACAAAATGAAAGTGGAGCCTTTGGGCTAAACACTCACTGAACTGTGATTCGCTTAGATACTGTGCGGGCGGAAGGGCAGCAACGTCCGTAATCATGTTTCAGATATGACTGCTGATTGAAAATTAACATTAAAATTGGTTTAGACCTATTCAATGCGCTGATTTGTTCAATTCAAAATATGAACATGCAAATTTGATGTCAATTTTGAACGTAATTCCGGGGAATGACTCACTCATCGACACAGTTTGGACTGTTGTTTTTCTATTTGTGGATAGAGTTAGGGCTTCCTTGAAAGGCAAGAACTCTACTGTGGCTATGGGGCCATATGTAGTAAGGTATGTAGCGAGGTGATCCTGGCTTACCACGTCCCTAGTCGACTCACACCTCCCCGTTGGTAACCCTTGGTAACACCGCAATGCACCCGCGAAGCTGCTGGCTAACGTGAGCGGCGACGCATTTGGCTTGGTACTTGTACTCGATTACCGACAAATAAACCTCCACCAATGAAAACTGCAAAAACAATGCCTCGAGGCGGGCATTAATTGCAGCGGCCGACACTGTCAAGCGGTTGTGATTGAAATATCGGACCAAATATGAAGTTAGTACTAGAACTAGCTTCACCAAGAAGGTAAGCGACGAGAATATTGGTCGGTCCCGGTTCAGTCCGCTCATTTGCCATTTATCTCGACGATCTTGCAACTATAGGTATTCTCCGCATAAAATGTTCCTAGAACAATTGACCCAAGAAGGTTTAGAAATAAATCTTAGTTTTTAAGTCCACGCAATCAAAAATCTGTCCTGAATCTAAATTCAGTGTCAGAATATAGCTACCAATTTGAATATAGAACACCCGATGGCATTTTCACTGACTTTAGAAAAGCTTTCGATCCGGTCAATCATGGGTATCCCTTTCATAAGTTGTCTAGATTTGACTTTCCCCTAACTCAATTAATGTGGATATCTTCCATCTTTTAAATAAAAACTTCGACCGAAATTTTGTATTTCTTTGCAGCCTCCATTGAAAACAAAAAAGTTTTTCTAGCTAAGAGTACCGTTCGGTCCCTACTTTTCTAAGGGAGCTATACTATATCGATGTCCGATTTCGACCAAACTTAGTGAGATCATGGAAAAGCAAAACAAACTAACAATTACGAAATTTGGAGGCGATTCCATTTTAAACAAAAAAAGTTTTTCTCACTAGAACTTCTATTTCGACCGATCATTCCTACTGCAGCTATATGCTATAAATCTAAATATATAAAACTGTTCAACCTGACTGACTGACTGGTGACCATCGCACAGCCTAAACGGTAAGAGCTAGAGAGCTGAAATTTGGACAGGAGTTTCCTTATGTGATGAAAGTGCGTACTAAGACGGGGAAATTCCACCTGGAAAAGCCGGAAAAGCGTCGCGAAAGTTTGTATGGGGAAATTTTTTTTTTTTTCATCCGATTGACTTAAAATTCGGTTTGTAAGCATAGTATGCAAAATAATTGGACACGTGTTTTCCCGATTTCGGAAAATCCACCCACAAGGAAAATTATCGGAAAATTCGATATGCGAAAATCTATTTTTCATCCGATTGACTTGAAATTCGGTTTGTAAGGACAGTAAGTGAATTAAATTGTAATACGACTTTCCGGAAATTCCCGGAAAAGCGTCGGAAAAGTTAGTATGGGTAATTTTATTTTTTAACCGATTGACTTGAAACTGTGTTGGTAAGCGAAGTGTACGAAATAGTTCGACATGTATTTTCCCGATTTTGAAAAATCTGCCCCGCAAGGAAAATTCTCGGGAAATTCGCTAAGCAAAAATCTATTTTTCATCCGATTGACTTGAAATTCGGTTTGTAAGGATAATAAGTGAAATGAATTGAAATGTAATTTTCTGATGATGGAAAATTTGATCTTAGGGTCGGAAAACTAATGGAAAACTCAGCAGCCAAAAACCGATTTTCATCCGATTGGCTTTAAACTTGGTTTGTAAGGATAGTATAAGAAATAACGATGACGGTAACGGTAACGATAGCAATAATGATGGCGACAACGATAGCGATAACCAGTAATCAGGATTATTTACCGATCCGCCAAAGGAATGGTAAAGATCGGATGATCGGTTGTCGATTTATAAGGAAACAAACAATTATGGGCAGCACCGGTAGCAACGGTGATGGGCAGCACTTCACATGTACAGAGTATGTTATAGTCGGGCTTGACCGACTTTCTTTCTTGTTCCTTAAGCTATACTAACACAACCTGATCGCTCAACTGAGCTTTTGTCAGACGTGAGAGTATAAAATCTCAGGTGAGCAACTCAGATCAGCATTTACACATTCTGAAGAAGCTCAGTTGAGTTCAGGCAGTCCTATGACCCCTCAGCTGAACGTTAAGGTCAAGAAGAACCGGTTCCATTTTACCTGATCGTTCAGCTGAGTAGGTCGTCAAATGGCTACTCGGACGACTGTTTACACGGGCTGACAGAAACTAAGCTGAAAGATCCGGTCGTATAAATTGGGCTTTAGACTAGTATTGAGCATGTATTTTGATATTTTGGGGTTCTTTTTTTTTTTGTACCTTTTTTTGTACAGATGTTTGTAAGTCAAGGATGGAATCATAAGACGATTTTCTTGCCACTTTTCTTAGAAGGCGTTAAACTCAAACACCTCTCTGTAAAATAAGACATACACGAAACTCTCGCAGCTTGTAAAGGGTGCATAAGGTACGTACATTGATTAAAATGTTTTACAGGTTATCGCTAATTGGCTCGTGATAAAGATAATCAGTGATTTACCGACAATTTTTAGCAGCAATCTTGCTCTTATGGGAATCGAAATGGGTGAGAGCGAGACAAAGTTGTTGAATGCTGACGGGATAGCAGCAGGCGGCCGAATTGTTTTCAGTAGAAACAATATTGTCGCTAGACAGCAATTTGTTTTGGTTGCTGTGTTTAATTTCTTATATACCATTAGTAATACACCATTTACAACATTTACATTAACTGTGCCATTATTACTGTTTATAAACCATCAACATATGGTTTGCAATTTTTCCCTTTCACTCTGTAAAGGGTGCTTTATGTAGAATCCCATACCAAAGTACATTATCTGTGACTGAATGGAAAGCGCCACAAGTTGGCATTCTCACTCTGGCTGTAAAAAACTTATTAAATGCAAATCCTTTAGTGCAAATTCCTCTCTGATAGCTACTAATTCTATTTATTTATTATCAGCTTTAAGGGTGAACCCTTACACACACACATCTGGGCAAACATATATATTTAATCTCTGGGGGATTCTGTTCACATACGTTTACACTTGACATGCAAATTTTTAGACTCTTTTTAGAATGGACAAAAGACTGGACGTGGCATAAGCCCACCGCCCACCCCATCCTCGCTTTGTTCTCCACCTCCTCTGCCTGGCTTTGCGGCGGAACGGAAGTAAGTTTTTAAATAGCGGAAATTGCGCTGTGCAGTCAACAGAGAAAAAGCGAGAAGCCTGACTGCTGTCAGAGAAATAAGGAGAGAGAGAGGACTGCAGAAAGGCAAATTGTTAATAAAAAATGCAAAAAATAAGCGGACCTTCCCTTAGACACAGCTTTGCCTATTCGTGGCTAATTACTCATGCGTAACGAAAACTTAATAATCTAATTCTCAGACTATGACAGGCCGCAGGACCTTCCATAGAAACACAGCAGGAGCAAGTCCAAAATGCCTGAAGTGAAAAAAATGAAATAAAAAGATTCCTATCGTATGGAGAAAAGGAAGATGAAACTGGCTGGGTGTGTGGGTGGGTGGAAGCTCAAATTACGGTCGCAGGCGCGTCAACAAAATAATCATAGTCATCCAGGCGAAATACGTAAGAAACAATGTAAGAAAATTGGTTTAGCCCGAATGATATATACCCTGAACAGCTTACGGCACTGAATCACTTTTGAACCGGTTCAGCCAGCTGGTTCGAAACCGGAGAAAGTGTGGAACTTTGTACTACGAACTTACACACTAAGGTCCGTTTTCTCATGTTCCTGTTTTGCACAGCTCACATTGAGTGTGAGCTATGCAATTGCGATGATATTGATATCATTGGCAAAGACGAATCGGCAGTAAGACAGGCGTTCTTAGAGATAGAGAAGCAGTCAAAACTTATGGGCTTAGCGGTTAATGAGGATAAGACGAAGTACCTACTATCAAAGCGCAGGGAGTCTACGCTTGGACAATCTGTTGCAATGGGAGAATACAACTTCAAGGTTGTTAAAGACTTTGTCTACCTCGGAACGACGATAACCAGCGACAACAACACCAGTCTGGAAATCCGAAGAAGAATTACTCTTGCAAACCGATGTTACTAAGGGCTCAGTAAGGAGTTCAAGAGCAGAGCCCTCTCTCGAAAAACGAAAATTGCGCTATACAAGTCGCTTATCATCCCAGTCCTGCTATACGGCGCAGAAGAATAGACAATGTCATCAACGAATGAGTCGGCAATTGACGTGTTCGAGAGAAAAGTTCTTCGGAGGATTTATGGACCTCTAAGAGTTGGCGACGAATTTCGCATCCGTATGATTCACGAACTGTACGAGCTCTATGGGGACACTAAGCTTGTCCAGCGCATAAAACAACAGCGGCTGCGCTGGATAGGACATGTTACCCGTATGGATGATAACGCTCCAGCAAAACGGGTGTACAGTCGGCATCCGAACGAGTTAAGAGGCAAGCGCGGGCCGGGTCGACCGAAGCAGAAATGGCGCGACCAGGTGCAGGGAGATATCTCGGAGCTGGGTGTGTCCTTCTGGTGGAATTTCGCTCGGGACAGAGGCGAGTGGCGGTCAGTAGTTGCAGCGGCCGAGACCGTAAAACGGTTGTGATGCTATCATCAAAATGGCCAAAGAAGAAGAAGACACACTCACACTAAAATGATCACACACGTACGCGGTAACTGACCATGCAACTTGCATTATGCAAGACCCCCCTCTCTCCTACAAACAAAATTGATTCGTATATAACTTCAGTGTTTTTTGTCCGATCTTGTTGTACTTTTCAGAATAGATAGATAATGGGCCTTACTTGATACAAGCAAAGTCTCAAGTTTCTAACTTAAAAATTGCGGTTCAAAAAGTAGTCTTAGTTAGAAAAACTTTTTTGTTTTCAATGGAAGCTGCAAGGGTATACAAAACTTCGGTCGAGCCGAAGTTAACTTTCCCCTATTTTTGGACCTTACTTTTCTATGGGATCTATACTATATAGATGTCTGATTTCGACCAAACTTGGTGAAATCATGGAAAAGCATAATACACTGTTAATTACAAAATTTGGAGGCGATCCCATTTAAAACAAACAAGTTTTTCTCACTAGAACATCTTTTTCGACCGATCGTTCCTATGGCAGCTATATGCTATAGTCATCCGATTTCGACCAAACTTTGTGAAATCATGGGAAAGGATAGTAAACTAAGAAATACGTACTTTGGAGGCGTTTCCATTAAAAACAAAAAAGTTTTTCTCACTAAGACTAGTTTTTGGACCGATCGTTCCTATGACAGCTATATGCTATAGTTATCCGATCCAGCCGGTTCCGACAAATGTGCAGCGTATTTGTACCAAAAGACTTCGTGCAAAGTTTGGTGAGGATAGCTTTAAAACTGACGGAGGAGATAGCATAGAAACAGACAGTCAGACGGACAGGGCTAAATGAACTCAGCTCGTCATGCTGATCAAGAATATATATACTATATGTGGTCGGAGATGCTTCCTTCTATGCGACACAAACATCTGCACAATTTTATAATACCCTCTGCAAGGGTATAATTAAAAATAAAGGAATATCCCGTTTACAGAATCCTGCAACTTGAATTAGTATATCTAAGATATTTCTATTCATCTAAATTATGTTTTTAAGGTTTGATTTTTATCAACTCATAACTCGCATATGCGATAATTTCTTAGTTCTGACTCTGAACCACTTTTGAAGCGGTTCAGTCAGGTGGCTTGAAACTGGGGAATATATGTGAGTTCATGCTACGAATCTACACACCAAATTTCGGGTTCATAGCTTAAGTATCATCTGAGTTCTGAACCACTTTTGAACCGGAACAGTGAAAATTATATGCAACTCTATACTGCCGCCGACTACCAAATTTCAGTTCGTAGGTCCAATAATCTACGATTTATGGCTCTGAACCGCTTTTGACCACCACTGGTTCAAAACAATGAAAATCGAATTTCCATTTCATAGCTTAAATAATTTCTCAGTTTTGGCTCTGAACCACTTTTGAATCGGTTCAGTCGGCTGGTTCGGAACACTGAATATTATATCTAGCTCTATACCAGCAAAGTATACACCAAATTTTTAGTTCGTAACACAAATATTTTCAAACTTATGCCACTGAAACACTTTTGAACCGGTTTGGCAGTTTCGGATCATCTAACTGATCAAAAATATCGACTTAACTTGTTTACATTTGTTTTATAATCATTACTTTTAACACGCTTTCCAAACAGCTCTTGAATTATAAAAAAAAACCACATAAGTTCACAAAACTCCGGGGACAAGTGCAAACCGGAACATGCCAATTAGGAAACTTGTTTTGTTAAAATTTATTTCTAAATTTCTAAGTCAAGAACCAAAAATAAAAACTTTTCCATGGAAGTTCTGGCATGTTTAACCAAAACCACACACAAGTTGTTCCTTTCCTTACAACAAAAAGTGGGAGCGGGAGCGGGAGAGAGGGTACACCTTAGTCAGGACAAAGAAAAAACTTACCGCACATCGGGATGGGCATCCAGCATGGCGCGCATCAATGTCGTCCCAGATCTGGGTACACCGCCTATGAATATTAATGGCATCTCACGGTTGTATGAATAAACGCGTTGATTGTCATCTGTGACGTATTTCTGTATGTGTGCAAGTGTAGGTGTAGGTGTGTGTGTGTGTGTGGGGTAGAGAAAAAATGAAATTAGAGAAAATTTTACAGGCAAAAATTACGTGGCTCGATGATGCTGATGATGATGATGATAAGGAAAAGGAGACGACGGAAGCAGCCACCAGGTGCCACACCACACCTCCACAAGCTGTTAACGCCTCCGCCGCGGCATTAATGTCAATTTAAAGGATTTGCTTTGAGCATAAAATGTGGTGGTTGTATAAGCCCACCCTCTACCCTACCCACGCGCATATCTAAGGGTTAAAAAGCAACCAACCTGGCCAACAGTTTGCTAGCATTTTGATCGATGACACCAATATAAGTATATACGAGAATATCTCTTTGTCTACCTAATTGATAAGAGAAATGCAAACGACATAATGTCACCTAGCAATGGGAAATTGATTTGAGTTCATATTCCAGTGGGGGGGCTTAACTACTCGACACAAAAACAAACTATAAACAAATAATTTAAATAGAGAAATGCTTTCGCTTTACGCTAAGATTCTCATCGTTAGAGGTACCCACCTTTGGCGGGCATTTGGTCTGTAAGACCAAATTTTTCTTCAAGAATATTTATTTATCCATTTAAGACCAACTTTATAAATCCTTTTTGCAAGGGTGGCTGAAGCTAGCAAGTTGAACTCGCAACCATTTAACAATCGGGCTTCGGTCCTCTATCGATAGTAGACTTTAGTAAAGTAAAATTAGCTTGTCAAGATGACACAGCCCCAAAGGGCCAAAGCCGAGCCTCTCCCAATCTCTTGGCTTGTGCGCTTCTAATTTTTAGCACAAGAGAAAGGGACCTACAGTTTAACGCCGAATCCGAGCGGGTGTAAAGTTTACTCAAAGAAAAAACTTTATATTAGATGTTCCGAGGCGGGATCGAACCCACGACCTCTTGCACAGCGGTCGCGCACACTAGTCGCTGAGCCACCCGGCCACTCACCAGCAGAGTACGTACGAGTAAATTCTGTTGCGCGTACGAGTAAGACTGGCTGCAAAAGAAAAATGGGATTTGGAGGTTGGAGAGCTTCAGGTGGATTCAATCTGGGAGCCGAGCACGCATTAACCGTTGGTTTTGTGTATTTGAAAGTTTCCATAAATTTCAGTTCAGCGTAAAACATAAAACAAAAAGTATGCCTGAACTTGTAGCTGTCTAATCGCTGATACTGACTCTATCCATTTTCTCCCATCTTTTTATCGACCATCTTTTTGGCAATTCATTCTACGCCATTTGACAACTCAATTGTGTTCCACTTGCAAATCCCCAATGCTAATCTCGAAGCCAATTGGCTTGTCTCCGCCCTTTTGGGCAACCATTTTCAGTTTTTGGTTTGAACTAATGTTTACAAAATAGTGTTCGGCCAACCGATAAACGGGCTAAATTCCCCCAATGACTTTGCTTTGGTTTTGTGGTCATAGGGGGAGGAGGACGAGAAGCAGCAGCAGCAGTGTGTGTGCATTGAACATGAAATTAGTTAGCCACTGCTCCTCCTGCTGCTCCTACACTCCTGGTATTCTTCCCATTCTTTTTAATTTATCACTGGTTTGGAGAGCTGACCCAGCGTTTGCTGGTCTGATTCAGTGTGGTCTAGTGGGTGCGGTACATACCTCAACGCGAACCATTTGCGAGGCCAAATCATTTGTGGTGTCCACCTTGAATAGGCAGGTGGGTCGCAGCTCGGTGAATTTGAATAGGAACATGGTGATGACAATGATGCCAAAGAGCACCCAAAGGGTGACCTTTTTATTGCGATATGGCAGACGCATTTTTCCCGCTGCTCCTTTATTGATTCCAAGTCTGGAACTAACTTCTTAAATATGTAAATTGGTTTTGTTCAAACAAAACGGAAAAAAAAGAAGAAAAAAATCGGAGTTGAGTTTGCTTTGCGTCCGAAATAGTGGGCTCTCCTCCTGCTGGTGCTGCTGCTGCCGCTGTTGCTTATTCCCTTTTGTTGATGCCACCGCAAGGATTTCGTCTACGGCGGCCGCTGTGTTGCTGCTCCTGCTGCTCCTGCTTATGACGTTGATTGCTTTGCATTTCCTCGCCTTTGTTTGCTGTCCTTTTGCTACTCCTAACAGCTGGTCGTTATTTTTATCGCTGCCCTCGCCAACTCTCCGTAAGCATATTTGAATAGTTTTCGAATATTTTTCTATCCAACCGCCGCGGACAGGCAACTCCCGGAGACTGAGCGACACCAACTCTTCTTCAGATGCTGCTGCTGCTGCTCCTCCTCCTGCTGCTGTTGTCTCCGAATGTTTGTTTTGTTTTTGGGATGTTTGCTCAGTTGTTAACGAATAGCTGCCAGCCCAAAGACTTAATGAGCTGAAAGGCCAAATAGACTGGAACCAGCGTTAGTGAAATATACACGTAATAGCTCCAATTTCCAGTTATTTCCTCCGTCATAGCTGTGGAATAGACAATAATAAATACACAAACTGTTAATGTTTGAGCAACAATTGAAAAAATAGACAGAAACTACTATGTGGAGATAACAAGACGAAGCCAAACAATATTTCTTGCCACAATATTTGATTAGAAACATCTATAAATTCTTTCTAATATGACGACGTACGAACGTGACTACCAATTGCTGCAGTGCGCGAGTGGTGTATGGCGGTGAGGGGAAACGGGGGGAGCGTAAGCTGCTTAAGTGGCCTGGGACACACATGTATGTAGTTACTGGTCCTTGGGCTTTGGTTCAGTTATACAATGTATGTACAAGTACAGTGAAGTTGTGTAACACAAAACTCAATCAGAAATTGAATCAATCATTTTTTACTACGAGCGCAATCCAAGAAAACCAAAGATCATACGGCCAAATTTTAGGTTCATAGCTCAAATGAATTCTGAGTTCTGGCTCTGAACCGCTTTTCCGCCAGTTCAGCCAGCTGGTTCGGAAAAGTAAAGCCATATATCTAACTTTTTTTTACGAACCTAAACTCCAAGTTTCTAGTTCGTAGCTCAAATAGTTTCCGAGTTCTGGCTCTGAACCAAGAGGGATCGTAAATAATAATTATTAATTTATGTTATAGTCATCATATTTGGACTAAACTTTGTAGAATTGTGTAAAAGTATATAAAATGAGTGTATGCCAATGATAAGGACGTTTTCATTAATAACAAAAAGTTTTCCTCACTAGAACAAGTTTTTCGACCGATCGTTTCTATGGGAGCTATATGCTATAGTCATCCGATTTCGACCAAACTTTGTAGAATTGTGTAAAAGTATATAAAATAAGTGTATGCCAATGATAAGGACGTTTTCATTAAAAACAAGAAAGTTTTTTCCACTAGAACAAGTTTTTCGACCGATCCTTCCTATGGGAGCTATGCTATGTATGTTTGACCAAACTGTGTTGTATAAAGGTAGCCAAGGGGTTCTTAAAAACAAAAGTCACTAGACAAGTTTTTCGACCGATCCTTCCTATGGGAGCTATATGCTATAGTCATCCGATTTCGACCAAACTGTAAAGAATTGTGTTAAAGCATATAAAATAATTGTATGCCAATGATAAGGACGTTTTCATTAAAAACAAAAAAGTTTTTCTCACTAGAACTAGTTTTTCGACCGATCGTTCCTATGGCAGCTATATGCTATAGTCATCCGATTTCGACCAAACTTTGTAGAATTGTGTAAAAGTATATAAAATAGTGATGCAATGATAAGGACGTTTTCATTAAAAACAAAAAGTTTTTCCACTAGAACTAGTTTTTCGACCGATCGTTCCTATGGGAGCTATATGCTATAGTCATCCGATTTCGACCAAACTAAGTGAAATCATGGGAAAGGATAGTAAACAAAGTAATACGTACTTTGGAGGCGTTTCCATTAAAAACAAAAAAGTTTTTCTCACTAAGACTAGTTTTTCGACCGATCGTTCCTATGACAGCTATATGCTATAGTCATCCGATCCGGCCGGTTCCGACAAATGTGCAGCGTATTTGTACCAAAAGACTTCGTGCAAAGTTTGGTGAGGATAGCTTTAAAACTGACGGAGAAGATAGCATAGAAACAGACGGACAGGGCTAAATCAACTCAGCTCGTCATACTGATCAAGAATATATATACTTTATGTGGTTGGAGATGCTTCCTTCTATGCGTTACAAACATCCGGATGATAATACCCTCTGCAAGGGTATAATAAAATGTTTACTAAAATTTGGGGGGAAGTATCTTATATGTAGAAAATGTGTCCAAAGTTTCAAATCAATCGGTCAAGTAGTTTTTAAATGGGAGTGAACGCGGCTTTTGAAAACGTAGTTTTGAGAAAAACGCGTTTAAGCAACGTATGCAACTCATGCGTATAGAGCGCAAGCACCCCTGAATTGGACAATAACTTCAAGAGTTTTGCTCTGATCGACTTGAAATTTTGGGAAGATATTCTTAAAATGTTTAAGTGCCAACCCCTTTCCCTACACATCAAGTTTCAGTTCTGACTCTGAGCCACTATAGAACCGGTTCAGCCAGCCTGTTTGGAACAGTGAAAATTGTATCTAACACTGTACTACCAAATCACACACCAAATTACTAGTTCGTAGCTCAAATAGTTTCAGAATTCTGTCTCTGAACCACTTTTGAACCGGTTTAGCTAGCTAGTTCGGAAACGGGGATAACATTAAACAACATCCTACCAACCTATACATCACGTTTCAGGCTTATAGCCTACTTAATTTCTGAGTTCTGGGAGTTTTCTGGTTTGGAAAAGCTTAAGATATACCTAACTTAATACTACCAACCTTCACACCAAATTTCTAGCTCTGAACCACTTTTGAACCGGTTCAGTAGGCTGGTTCGGAACTGGCAAAAAACAGTAACAACTTTCCGTGTCACAGCTCAATATGAATTTGACACTGTCTGTGACGAAGTATATACCCAGCATTACACAACAAATATCAGTTTCAAAGCTCAAATAATAGCCTAGATGTGGCACTGAACATCTTTTATATCAGTCTACACATTTGGGACATTACCTAAGACACTTTCCTGATTAAGGAAGAAGGGAGGGAAATAAATATTCGATATGCACCTCACACACATGTAGCTTTATTCTACCACAGCTCAAAGCCAAAGAATTGAAGAGTTACATAATTCGCTCAAGTCAACCTTTACTGTACACATCGAGGTTTTTATCTAAGCGTAAAGCAGAAAGGAGAATGGCCACATTCGTCAACAGGCAAACAGCAGCAGAAGCAGCTTTCAGTCTTGCCACCAAGGAAAAGGTTTTGGTTTGGCATGGATGGATGGTTGAAGAAGGATGAAAAGCAGCAGCACTTCACCAAGTGCCAAGTTCCAAGTTTCAAGCAAAGCCAACTTCAAGTGAAGCAGAAGTGTCAGATGTTGGGTTGTCGGTGGGGAGTTGTGACTGATGTGGAGAACGGTATCTAAATGTATATAAAGCACTAGATGAGCTATGACTAGAGGAGTGTAAGCACAGTTGACGCATCGAATGGGTAGCTAAAATTGTTAGGAGGCAGCAGGATATTAAGTGGGGACGAGAAAGGTAAGTAAGTGTGGGTCCTTTTTTAATAGAAAGAACCTTAGGAAAAAAGCTGGAGATGGCTTCAAATTATCAATGAAATTTCCGACTGTAGACGTGCCTCAACACTGTATAAATAAGGAAGCTGTAAACGTTCTTGAACCTAAGAGTCACTGAATTAACACCGAAGCAGCAGACTTCTCTAAGAGCAAGAGATCAGCTCATGAACAGTCTGTGCTTCATGGCGTAAAAGGAAGTTTATACAGCGTTTGGCTGTTAACTTTCACACTTTTCTAAAAACTATGAGAAGCACCTTATACAAGTAATCCTAATGCTGCTTTCATCACCATTTTCTTTAACTTTCGCCACCTGTTTTATCTCGTAACCCACATATCCCTTTATACTCAATTACACTGAGCATCCTGTGTCAGCTCCAGCCCCTGCTCAGAATGGTTGGTCATTCGCCTCAAGTATTATTCCCCCCTCCTCGCTCACTTTTTGGTCATATTGTGCATACTAAAATGTGGCTTATATATTTACATGTACAAAAAATATGGATGCAAAAGTTTTAAGAGTAAAGTTACTAGAGCACTACCACCACCACCAGCAGCTCATTTCCCCCGCTCCACCACCATTCATCGCAGCGCGAAGTGGAATAAAAAAAAACACAGGGAAGAACCAAAAACCAAGTTGAATTTTTGTTTGAAGAGGTGCCTGGGTATATGTTGTGTTAGTGAATGGTAAACACGGCAAGTGAGGGAGAGGTTGCTCTAGTTTTGTTTGCTGGCTGGCTGGTTGGTTTACTCAAGTGTCGACCAAAGTCTTGTAAAAATTAATAAGCGTGTAAATTTTATTGTATTGCCAAACAAGAGCAACACCACACGCATCTCGGTTTGTTTTTGCATATGAAAAGTTTTTGCTTCTTTTTTTTTTATATACATTATTTCATGAGATTTGCTTTCAACAAACAATTCTCAGATACTTTGTTTTTTAGCGCTCTACTTAAGCTTAATGGCGTTTTTGTTTGGACACTTTTGTAGGTACAGTGGAACTGAGAAGTAGATTTGTAGCAAGGAGCAAGGAAAGAAGTTTGCTGGAGTTTTCAGGACCCTAGCAAATGATTTAATCCAGGCTAAACACGACAGCTAGGCCGATAAAAGCAGATGTTTGCTAGGTACTTAGTCCAACCGCTGCCGTATCTGGCGAGGCATCCGCCCGTTGAAAAAATGTAAAAGGATCTTGCGCTTGAATGCCGAGAAGCGGTCATAATCCATAAATATTGTCCGAACTGTCTGGTGCTTAAGCACACTCTGGTCGCTGGCAACAGCCACGCTCCCGACCTGCTTCATCAATCTAACGTCTGTCCTCCCAACCAGAAACCCTAGTCCGTGATCCCTCTTTGACCATACCTCTGCAACATAAGAACCCACAGTACACGATACTAAATACACTATACTCAGTACTTGATACTAAGTACTCGTTACTGACTACTCAATACACAGTACTCGATACTTAGTAGTCGATACTTAGTACTCGAAACTCAGTATTCGATACTCATTACTCGATTCAATGAACACTATGCTAAGTACTCGATACTTAGTACGATACTCAGTACTCGATTCAAAGTACTCGACTCTAAATACTCACAGCTAAATACTAGTTACTAACTTCTCGATACTCAGTACTCGATACTAAGTATTTGATACTCAGTACTCGATACTCAGTACACGATACTAAGCATTCGATACTCGGGACTCGATACTGAATACTTTATACTCAGTACTTGATACTTAGTACCCGTTACTGACTACTCAATACACTGTACTCGATACTCAGTATTCGATACTCAGTACTCGATTCATTCTAAATATTCGATTCTAATTACTCGATACTCAGTACTCGATTCTAAGTACTCGATTGTCAGTATTCGATACTTAGAACTCGAAACTACGAACTCGATATTCCGTATTCTATACTCAGTACTCAACACTCAGTACTTGATTAGGTGCCGCGTGTGGCTCAGCGGCTAGAGTGCGCGACCGTTGTGCAACAGGTCGTGGGTTCGATTCCGCCTCGGAGCATCTAATGAATAGTTTTTTCTTTGAATAAACTTACACACCCATCACCCTCACCGCTGTTGGCGCCAGCTTTGTAGTATAAGCGGCACAAAAGTTGACAAATTCGGAGCACACAAAAACTGTGTTGTTTACACTTTAGCGAAACGACACATACGGAAAAAGATAGGCTTCAAAATGATGTTGATTCGATTTAATAGACCATTATGGGGGCCGATTTAAACACTTATTCTATATCGGAAATGCCTTGGTAAGCGGTGTATGCTTACATGCAATACGAAAATTTATTCGATAATGGTTTTGCAGTGTTTGACTGTGTGGATTATATGCTTATGCGATGTTTACAGTACAAAAATGCAGTCCATGAGGTTTTTGAGGAGTTTTACGTTGTGCATTGTATTAAAATGCGGTGAAAATGAGTCTTGATAGAAGGTCATTGTATATGATAAGTTAAATGCGGTGTTTCTGTTATTAAAAAGCGGTGTTAGAAGATTTTTACATAAGGAAAATGCAGTCAATGAAGTGTTTGCGTTATGGAAATGGGTATCAAGCCATATATACAGCTCGAAAATGCAGTCAATGAGGAGTTTGCAGTATTTCTCGGTTTATATTTTTTAGAAATGCGGTGGTGATAGGCGGTTTATGCTGTTTTGTAATGTGCTAAAAATGAAATTACAGGGTTTATGTTAATAAATTATGATGGAAGGCGATGTATAAATTATTAAATATCAGTCAATGCGGGGGATTGGTAGTAAATGCGGTGTATGCGGGATTGATTATAGTGGCTGGTAGGGTAACTGCGGTGTATCTGTTATTAAAATGCGATGGCAGGCGATGTATACGTAATCTAAAAGGCACTCAACGCGGTGTTTTCCAATAAGTCTTAATAGAAATGCTCGCCTCCACATTATGCCAGAACTTTGTGGATCCTGTTTTAAGCTTCGTCAGGTGGTGGCTTTCTTATGATCCACCCTGGACTTTTGACCACAAAACAATAGAAATCTATTTGTTTTTGTTGAACCGATCCGAAATCTTTTGTTAGGAACATGTTCAAGCTTAATGATTTTTTCACAGTTGGTTCAGTTTAAAACAAGGCTGCAAACCGGTCCGGAACCGAACCCCTGAGAACAAGTTCGGGTCATACAGAAAGAAACCATTTGAATGAAATCTACTTGGCCTTGAACGGACAGTATAGATAAAGAGATTCTAAGTCTGACTGCTACCATTCAAGAAGATACTAAAACATATGCTTAATGAGTGTACTAACAATTCGACTATAAATGACTCAGATTGCAAAGAATAGAAGTCTATGAAAGCAATAAACCAATATCAAATAAGTATAAAATCTGTGAATAAAGTTATATTCCCTTGAAAATTTTTCAAGAGCACATACATTACATACAAGTCTTAAGAAACATTGCCCTAACTGTACTAGCTCTTCCAGCTACTCAGGTATCAGTTGAACAAGCATTTTCAACTCTAAAGTTTGTTTTTTCTGATTCAAGAGCTAATTTAGATGAACAGCTCCTGGAAGATATAATGCTTGCTTATTAACCTAATCAAAGCATTTCCTAAAAATGGTTAATTCTTGATAATTGCAATATCTTAAGTAATGAATATTATGATTAAGTATACAAATAGAAAGGTATTCAAATTTCATTATGAACGTATTAATAAATCGATAGACAGACTGTTCTTTTTTGTTCAAGCGAATCAAGGTTCGAACCAAAACCTCGGGTTCAGTGGTACCAGAAACCGGTCCGCAAACCGAACCTTGGACTTTACAATGGGTTCGAAACCCCGAACCGAACCTTCTACAAAATTTTAGAGGTTTGTAGCCTTGGTTTTAAGTTCGGCAGCCTTGTTTTCAATTCCACTTCCACAAAAATTGTTTATTTTAAAACCGGTTTTCATACTAGATTTGGTCTCGTAAATCACAAAACTTTTGCAGAAGTGGAAATGAGAACAAGGCTGATAGTTCCGGGTTCAACCCGGCTTAATTCCAAGCCAGTTTGCGGTAATTGCAACTATTATATAGTGCAAGGTGGTCGGGATATTTCAGTTTGGTCCGATTCATTCGTCGTGACGCGTGTTTTAAAATTTCCTTAGCCTTAAAATCGAACTTGAGAACGCACCCCCCGCCTACATCAAATCGTTTAGAAGATTTTCTTTATAATTTTATTTTCTGCCTTACCCTTTTACCAACTGCACCACCGGGTTTTTGCATGCTAAGAGCTTAATATATGAAGGCATTCTTTGTCGCACCTTCACGCGTATGGTCGTTTATGCTGGGAGTTAAATGGCCCTGCCGGTGCTTCAAAAGTTTAAAATTCAAATGTTTAAAATTTTTGTGTTTTTTTTTTAAACAAGACTAGACCTAAAAAGCTTATTATCTGCGATCAAAGTGAGAAGTTTAAGCTGTGGTACAATCTCATCCACTGTGCCTGGGCCTCTGTGTGTGTGTGTGTGTGGGCTAGTTCTCACGCTTGTTGCACGCTTCCCCATGCTGACGACAGTTTGGAGTAGAGTTGGAAGCTTTTATTACTGTGTTTTTCTTTTTCTTTTTGTTTTAAAAATCTGCATAAATAATGTTGAGCCTGGCTTTTAGCTAGGAAGTGTTGATGATTTGATGGAATTTTTTTTTTGGTTTGATGGCATTCAAAAGACCTTGTCAGGGTGAGTTCTATTTGGGGGAGCTCTGGCACTCAAGCGAAACGCCAAAACGTGGCAACATACATATATATGTACATATGTATTCATCTACTATGTATATTTAGCAAACTCGACTGCATCAGCCGCTCATTTATCAGTACTTGCATATTATAAATTACTTGCAGCAGCAGCAGCTGTTGTTGTTGGAAGGGATTTGCTGGCAGCCACTGAAGCGCACATCTTTTTTCATTATGCAACAAAAATATTTGCACAGTGAAGCGCAACGCTTAGAAAATACCGTTGCTGGTCAAAAGATTGCGTCTAGGAAATGTGTTAATTAAAGCTTAACGTTTGATCGCACTACACACGAACGGAACACGATGAAACGTCACAAGAACGTGAACAACCACCAACAAAATGCTTATAATTCAATTTGTGTTATGTCAACTTTGAATAAACTATGAATAAATATGACGGAGGGGGAGGAGAGGTGATGGTGGTGTTTGGAAAGAGCTTTGGCAGCTTATTCAGCTGTGAAATTGGCAAGTGCATTGAACTTGACTAGACTAGAACACGAGTTGCTACTTTGGCCACTTTTTGATATTTTGTAGTTATGTTTAGCAAAGAGATTTTGGTTCAGGGATGCAAATTCTATCGGGAATTATGATGGGTGCAGTTCAGTGGTTCTGTTCAGTTAAGCATCATCGACATTGCGCTTTGGCATTACAATTTATCCTTTATTTCCTGAAAGGAACCATTTCAAATTTGTTTTTTTGATGAAAACAACAGAAAAAACCAGAGAGCAAACCGCTCAAGAATTAAGTCTGGTTCGGTTCAGTAGTTCATGGCGGTTTATGAATCAAACCAATCCGCGGCTTCGTTTCGGTTCAGTGGTTCACTCTCAATTTTCAAGCTTTATATTTCGCAAACTAGATGGACAGGTAGATATAATTTTTTACAAAGCTAGAACGATGCAAGACTTTTCGAATAGTAAATGTTTCGAATACAACTTTCAATAGGTGTCTATGTACATTAATATGAAATGAACCAAGCCTTTATCAAATGCGGTTTTCGGTTCGGTTCTGCATTTTTAATCAGACGCTGGTTTGGTTAACAGTTTGGCTTACAAGCACAACTTAGCACGGTTCGGTTCAGAAGCAATTTGCATCCCTGTAAAAAATAGCCCTTATAAGCGAGGCTCGAGTCGAGCAGCTTTTCAGGCTCTGCCTGTATTTTAGTTTTTGCAACCATATTTCTGCGCAGTCTGCTTATGCACCAAGCTGGGCCGGTACTGCATGCCATTGTTTCTGTAACTCACTTCGAAGCGAAGCAATTGCTTGTGCGACAGAGTGGTGCCAGTGGCCGAAAAGTAACTTTCGAAGCTCGAATAGAGCATGGCTTGACTAAAGCAACTACCTAATTGTACTTATTAAATCTCAGCTATTAAGCATACTTAAGACCTCGTGAGGTCATAATTAATCTTTGCCTATGTGCATTATTGCGCCTTACTGTTATAATAAAATGACAAGATGTTGTTATTCAACCAACATTTTTGCTTTTTTGTTACCTTCGTTGTACCCTTACTTTAAAAACGTGCACATGCATTCAATGCTGCGTAGTAAATAATTATATGGGCAAATCACTTCTAGCTGATCGTTTTGGTTGATTAGCGAGTTTCAAAAAGCTAATTAGCAAAAATTGTGGCCGGAGTGGCTCAGCGGTTAGTGTGCGCGACTGCTGAGCATGTGGTCGTGGGTTCGATCCCGCCTGGGAACATCTAACGAAAAAGTTTTTTTCTTTGAATAAAACCTTACACCCGGCCACACCTCTTGCTGTTGGCGCCAGCATTGCAGTAATTAGCCATGAAAAGCCTCTCAAAAACTGCCGTTCGGATTCGGCGTTAAACTGTAGGTCCCTTTCTCTTGTGCTAAAATTAGAAGCGCACAAGCCAAGAGATTGAGAGAGGCTCGGCTTTGGCCCCTCGGGGCTGTTGTCATCTTGACAAGCCGATTTTACTTTTACTTTACTTTTACTAATTAGCAAAAATTTATTTCGGATTTTCAATGCATGTATTCTACTGTGAATAATTGTTTATAAGTTTTAAGTATTTTCCAATTGGTTGTGCAAAACAACTCGCACATACTCTAACATACGCACACACCCACGCGCAAACGCGGTAACTGACAATGCAAGGCCCCGTCTCTCCCACAAGCAAAATTGATTCGTATATAACTTCGGTGTTTTTTGTCCGATCTTATTGATCTTTTCAGAATAGATAGATATATATAAAGTTTGGAAGGTCTATCTTAAAAATTGTGGCTCTGACAGTTTTTTGCGCTTACAGGGGGGAGGGGAAGGAATTTTCGAAATCTGAAACAAACTCGATTTGAATCGGGTATACACCTATCTACATGCAAAAATTTGTGGCTCTAGCTTTTAAAGTCTCTGAGATCGACGCCTTCATACGGACAGACGGACGGTCAGGACTAATTCGACTCGGCTGTTGATGCTGATCAAGAATATATACTTTATAGGGTCGCAAATGCTTTCTTCTACCTGTTACATACTTTTGCACAACTTCATGATCCCCCTTTTCCCCTTTTCCCAATGGGAACAGGGTATAAAAATGCTAGCAATGAAAAAAAAGGGGAAGTTAACTTCGGCTCGGCCGAAGTTTTGTATACCCTTGCAGCTTCCATTGAAAACACAAAAGTTTTTCTAACTAAGACTACTTTTTGGACCTTACTTTTCTATGGGATCTATACTATATAGATGTCTGATTTCGACCAAACTTGGTGAAATCATGTAAAAGCATAATACACTGTTAATTACGAAATTTGGAGGCGATCCCATTTAAAACAAAAAAGTTTTTCTCACTAGAACTAGTTTTTCGACCGATCGTTCCTATGGCAGCTATATGCTATAGTCATCTGATTTCGACCAAACTTACTGAAATCAAGGGAAAGGATAGTAAACTAAGAAATAAGTACTTTGGAGGCGTTTCCATAAAAAACAAGCAAGTTTTTCTCATTAAGACTAGTTTTTCGACCGATCGTTCGTATGACAGCTATATGCTATAGTCATCCGATCCGGCCGGTTCCGACAAATGTGCAGCGTATTTGTACCAAAAGACTTTGTGCAAAGTTTGGTGAGGATAGCTTTAAAACTGACGGAGGAGATAGCATAGAAACAGACAGACGGGTGGACAAGGCTAAATGAACTCAGCTCGTCATGCTGATCAAGAATATATATACTTTATGTGGTCGGAGATGCTTCCTTCAATGCGTTACAAACATCCGCACAATTTTATAATGCCCTCTGCAAGGGTATAAAAAGTTTTTCTTTTTTGATTTGACCCATTCTCCGACCGATCTGTCTTATAGCAGCCCTAAGATATAGTCATCTAATTTTGACCAAATTTGGTAAACGTTAATGTTTCAAGTTAAAGTTGCATAAATTTTTTATGTCAGTAACAATCTCTGGTTACTAGATCTCGTTGCAATTTTCTCTCGAATTGAATTCACTTGTAATTAAGCAATCGGTTTCAGTTGCTCCAACGAATTCGAGTTTTTTATACCAGATCTTGTAACCGTAGGCATATTTTTCACCTTCCATACAACGTTATTGAAATTGGTAGCAAAATGTTAACGTTTTCCTGAAAATCGACTCGAAAAATCAGGGGCCGGCGCGTCGCTATCTACTTGGCATAGGCAAACTCTGAAAACGAGCTTGCCGTTGCTTCGGCGTGCCGCTGCGCTGCGCGTTGCGCTCTTGTTCGACTGCGTCACTGCAATCGCTGAAGAGCAAACTGAATCAGTTTTTGTGCTGCTCTCGACCTTTTGTCTGTTGCACCGCACACATGCCAATGTCAAAATGTGATTGTGTTTTTTTTCCGGCCCCTGATTTAAAGAAGAGCGGGCCACAAAGTAAGAGTGTATTGGTGTGCGAGTCAAGCTGTACCATCGCTGATATAAATGCATGAACAAATTTTACTTAATTTATTGAATAAAACTCCATTTGAATCCGACCAAACGTTTCTTCTTTGGACAATTTGTGAAGCACGTCTCATCGCAATTTGTGATACTTTACTACGACATGCGCAATAATAATGGCTCGTCATTTTTACTATCTATGAATAATACAACACAAGCCCAGTTTTATAATAATATAATAATGTGGTGGCGTAAGCTGAATTACTTACTATACGTCGTCAGTCCGTCGGGGGCTTTAACTTAAAAACACACCCCTAAAATTGGCCGTCACAACCAGTGACAGTGACAGACTGAAATAGTGTGAACTGAGAGCACAATGAAAGATACGTCATACCTTATATAGTGGTATCAAGCTATATTGTTTGTCCAAAAGTATGTTACAGCCAGAAGGCAACATCCTTGACGCTATGAAGCATGTATATTCTTGATCAGCATCAACAGCCGAGTCGTTATAGCCATATCCCTTTCAGTGCCAACATGAAATATTAATAAATTCTGTTTAAATTTTAAATATAAGTCACATTTGAGATATTATTTCATGACTCATGACTCAGCCAATTTTCCGGAATATTTTAATGAGAAATTTACCCGCACAAATGTGTGGGTAGGCGCACTGAAAGGGATATCCGTCTGTCCGTATGAACGCACAGATCTCAGAGATGATGGTTCAACATGAAAGGGACATAAGCTTCTTATACTTGCAGGCAGATTAAGTTTATTTTACATATTTGATAAGCCCCTTCCGTCCCAGCTCCGACTGCTTTAAACTAAAAATGCAAAAAGGTTCATTTAAGCGTCTTCTTTCCGATGCTCTAGTTTGTTTTGGCTCGATTTGACCTGAATTGCATTTAAAAGTCAAAAGTAAATCGGTTATACGAGGTGTGTTCAAAAAGTATCGCGAATTTTGAATTTTCGCGGGTTACGTATATTCGAATTTCGATTTCTTTGTGGCGTTATGTTGGTACTCATGTCTCTCACTTATGCCGACAAGCTCGGCCATTTTGAATGTTCACTTAATTGTTGACAGCTGCTTTCCTTGCAAGTGTTTTGGATCGTCTTCGATTTTTACCTATTCAAAAAAATGGATCAAAGAACCAGTATCAAATTTTGTGTGAAAAACGAAATTAAGTGCGCGGATGCATTCCGAATGTTGACTGTGGCATACGGAGAAGCTACCTTGGACCGAAGCAACGTTTATCGGTGGTACAAAATGTTCTCAGAAGGCCGAGAAGATGTGAACGACAAGACCGAAATAAGCAGCGCGAGCCAAGTTCGGTCGAATGTGAAAGTTTTGCTGACAGTTTTCTTCGATTGCAGGGGCGTGGTGCATCATGAGTTCTTGCCACAGGGAAGAACGGTCAATAAGTAATATTACCTGCAAGTTATGCGCAATTTGCGCGAAGCAATCCGCCAGAAACGCCCGGATTTGTGGAAGAACAAAAATTGGCTTTTGCACCACGATAACGCCCCTGCTCACACATCGTTGCTTGTGCGCGACTTTTTGGCCAAAAACAACACACTAATGATGCCGCAGCCACCGTATTCCCCAGATCTGGCCCCCTGTGACTTTTTCTTGTTCCCTAAACTGAAGAGGCCCATGAAAGGACGACGTTACGCTACGCTTGACGAGATAAAGACGGCATCGAAGGAGGAGCTGAACAAGATAAAAAAAAAATGATTTTTTGAAGTGCTTCGAAGATTGGAAAAACCGTTGGCACAAGTGTATAATATCTCATGGGGATTACTTTGAAGGGGACAAAATAGATATTCATGAATAAATAAATAATTTTTGAAAAAACACAAAATTCGCGATACTTTTTGAACACACCTCGTATCTTAACTTTATGCCAAAAGAATCAACTCCTATTTTCTATATCCGTGATTAAGAATTTTACAGCAAATGATCATTTTTCCCATATGGTCTAATGGCCAGGATATCATTTCGTCACTTCACAACAACAATAACAACAAGTTTCATTAGCTTTTAGACTTATCTTGAAGATTCATTTGGCTTAACTGCTGGCACACCCCTCAGACAATTATCGTTATTTCTTCTATCGTGCTTTATGCGTTAGGTTGTATGACACTTTACTTCTTTTATCCATGCCGATAAGTTGACAATTAAAACAAAAAAGTAATTAACACCCCAGCAGCAGCAGCCGCAGCAGCCGGCACCCCGGTAAAAGTCAATGAACCCTATCTCTGGTTTGGATACTGATTCTGGGTTAAAACAAAGACATTGTCGCTGGGATGTTTGTGGATAAATCGATTCGAAATTAAAACGATGCGTGGTCGATGGGCGGCAGGGAGGCGCTGGCGGTGTCAGCATATAAAATGACTTTGAAATTGTGCAACCAAAAAGTTACAAACTGCAAACTGCATTGTATGCAAATTGGCCAGCAAAAGTTTCCGGTGAGGCGGCGGGCGGGTTTAAAATTGATAAGCGTGCGCTAGACGTTTTTTTCCATTTTTATGAAATTGTTGCTGTTTTTTTTTCATATTATTTCATTTACAATTTCACGTCGACGCCTATCAACCCAAGCTAGGCAAAGCTTGACAAAAGGGCTTACGTGTCCCAGGGAATTTGCTGTTGTTGAAAAGCCATTAAAAACTTCTTTTGGCAGGGAATCTCTTCTATGTTGGAATTTTTCGGTCAACTTTTTAATGGCAAATGGTTGAGGGGGAGGGTGGGAAGGGAGTTGGAGAGAAAGGGAGACTGTATAAACATTTTGTGTGATTGCCTTGGACTTTAACGTACCGTGTCGTCCATTTTTTTTTTGTTTGCATAATTTGCTTAATTTTTGGTGTATTTTTTTTTTTTTTTGACTTTAATGGGCCTCGTTTCATTGATGAAAACTGCTGATAAGTTAAAACCCTGAGCAAGCTGTGGGTGTGTGTGTGTGGTTTCATTAATCATTTTGTTTTTGGCTCAAGTTTCGGCATTGTTCTTCTGGTTGGTATTCCTGTGAAAATCAACAGGTTCAGCCATTTATGAAAACTTACTTTGGAAATGGATTACGAGCAAAAGAACATTGCTTCACAGTTACCAATTAAAAATCACTCAACCGGCTGTCGATTCATTTCATTTCATTCATTTCATTTAGTTTCATAATCAATTGTACAACAGAAAGTAATCTAAATTGAAATTGCATCCCTCCTTTTCGTATCAATTTTCCCGCCTAGGCGAAGCGAATAATGATTAGGTACAGCAAGCCAGTAGCTTGTGTTTCTAACACATTTGTTAAGGTAAATTAAAGACCCTCAAGTTTCATTTCATGCCATGTCAAGAAGGGGGAGCAGCAGCATGTGTAATATGGGCACTTTTGGGCCACTTGTTCTTCGAAATTGAAAACCATGAAGCGCATTTAAAAGATGAAGTGACAACTGGCATACTGATGATGCACATGCCACACACAAAATGGGAGGAGGGAGGTGATGAAATGTGTACATACAACTGTGAGTGTAAGGCTTTTGTCTGTCTTCTTCTGCTTCTGCCAGGCTCTTATGCCAGCTGCGACTAATTGTTGACGGAGAAACAAAATATTGAGCGGGGGGAGGATGGGCGGTTTGACAGGATGCCAAAGGAGCCTGCGAAAAGTGCAACAAACTTTGACAAAAATATAACGAAAATGTAGGAGGATGCTGCAGCAGCCGGGTTTTCGGGAGAACAAATGAAGCGCCCTGACTGCAACTTCAAATCGGTGGCACACACACGCACACAGAAGTCTCATGCACATGCATGGCATATACAAAAAAAAAAAAAACAAAAATTGTTAAAAACTTTTACAGTTGGAAGTAGTCGACCACTTGATACCTAATAATCTTTTGGTTAGCACTAAATTGTTTGTTTATCTGACACATAACAACTGTCTAGAACAGGAAGAGCGCGGCCAACAATGGCGAGTGTATTGGTCTGCAAAAAAAAAAGCTACGCAAACTAGCTCTGACCTACTTCATCGACCACTGGAAAACAAGTGAAATGCTGTTTGCTCTCTTGGTACAAGCCTTGGCGTGTGATTGGCTCGTGTCAGTGTGAATTGCGAATGTGCTCCTCGGCCCCTGCGAGCCAGGCGGAACCATCGCTGAACTAGAAGATTATAAATTACCATACTAAGGAGTTCCGGTTTAGTGTCCAGTGACTACAGAATTGGTGGCAATATCCAAATGTTTCTGATTCACTCTGACACCACCAAAGCTCAGCAAGTGTTTGGAATTTGAACTATTCATAATTTGACTTTAAAAACGTCAAATGTCATTCGGAAAGAAACTAATATTTATTAAAAACTTTGACATTTACGAAATGGGTCGCTTTCGCTTGAAAGTGTGGGAAATATTAAAAGTAGGGGAAAGTTAACTTCGGTTCGGCCGAAGTTTTGTAAACCCTTGCAGCTTCCATTGAAAAAAAAAAGTTTTCCTAACTAAGACTACTTTTTGGACCTTACTTTTCTATGGGATCTATACTATATAGATGTCTGATTTCGACCAAACTTGGTGAAATCATGGAAAAGCATAATACACTGTTAATTACGAAATTTGGAGGCGATCCCATTTAAAACAAAAAATTTTTCTCACTAGAACTTCTTTTTCGACCGATCATTCATACTGCAGCTATATGCTATAGTCATCCGATTTCGACCAAACTTTGTAGAATTGTGTTAAAAATTATATAATAAAAAATATAGAATAGTGGGCCAATAAAAAAGAACGTTTTCATTAAAAGCAAAAAAAAGTTTTCCTCACTAGAACTAGTTTTTCGACCCATCGTTCCTATGGGAGCTATATGCTATAGTCATCCGATTTCGACCAAACTTGGTGAAATCATGGAAAAGGATAGTAAACTAAGAAATACACACTTTGGAGGCGTTTCCATTAAAAACAAAAAAGTTTTTCCCACTAAGACTAGTTTTTCGACCGATCGTTCCTATGGCAGCTATATGCTATAGTCATCCGATCCGGCCGGTTCCGACAAATGTGCAGCGTATTTGTACCAAGAGACTTCGTGGAAAGTTTGGTGAGGATTGCTTTAAAACTGACGGAGGAGATAGCATAGAAACACACAGACGGGTGGACAAGGCTAAATGAACTCAGCTCGTCATGCTGATCAAGAATATATATATGTTACTTTATGTGGTCGGAGATGCTTCCTTCAATGCGTTACAAACATCCGCACAATTTTATAATACCCTCTGCAAGGGTATAACAATGTTCCGAAAGCTCAATTTGTGGATCAATTCGTGAAGCGAGTTCGTGAAACTGGAATGTTGGTGGATAAACCAACCCGTGTACGTACTCGTCCGGTGCGCTCGACCGAAAACATTGCTGCGGTTGCTGCAAATGTGCGTGAACAACAATCGACGTGAACTCGCCATCGATCTCAACAATTGGACATTTTGCGCACTTCTTTGATGCGAATTTTGCATAAAGGCCTTGCCATGAAGACACAAAGTACAAAGTGGATTTGGTGCACATTTGGTTTGCAAATTGGGCGGAAAATCGTTTGGCCGGAAGGGTGAATTTTACCGAAAAATCATCTTTTCGGGTGAAGCACATTTCCACCTAGCTGGTTATGTTAATAAGCTAAATTGTCGCATCTGGGGCACAGAAAATCCGCATATCGTCGTCGAGAAGCCAATGCACCCACCACATGTAACTGTTTGGTGCGGATTTTTGGTCTCGAGCCATTATTGGTCCATTTTTCTTTCAAATTGAAATAGGAAGGGGGTGGAGAAATTGGGGATAGGGGGGGGGGGGGGGGGGGGGGGGGAAAGGGAAAAAAAAAAAAAAAGTGTTTTCCGATGAAAAAAAAAAAAAAAAATTTTTTTTTTTATAAAAAAAAAAAAAAAAAAGAAGGGGGTTGTTAAATATTAAAAAAAAAAAAGAAAAAATGTTTTGGAAAAAAAAGTAAGAAAAAATATTTAACTAAACTTTTACTTTCGGAGTAAACCTTCTGGATGGTTCAAACACATTCAGAAATTCACACCAAATGCTTGCCGAGAAGTCATATAACATTGAGTGTCAGAGAGATACAGTCACATTTTTCGTTCTCTCTTGTTGGGAAACCCTGGAAACCCATGGTATTTTATGGGAGCATGGCTGTAAGTTCACAACGCAACCAAAAGGACCTTGCGCAAGCAGAAAATCATGTCTCGTGAGATGAATATCAGCAAGGACAGCATGTCGCGCATTATAAAACGTGACCTGGGACTTAGTGCATACAAGAGACACACCGGCCACTTGCTCACAGCAGCATTTAAACAAAAACACAAGACAGTGCGCGAGCACAGATGAATTCTGTTTACTGACGAGGAAGTTATCACCATGAAGGAATCGTTCAACAAACAAGCGTCCGAACTCATTCCATGATTTCAGAGAAGTCACCATCCGGCTAATGTGATGTCACCAAGCTCCATTTTTATACTCTGTACCATAGACCAAAAGCTTTTCTCTCTCTCTTTGTGCGAAAATTGGAAGCGCACAAGCCAAGAGTTTTAAAAAAAGTTCGGCTTTGGCCTTTTGGGGCTGTGTCAAGCCATTTTACATTTACCAGAGACCTGCAACAAGCCTCTAATGTTCGATCACACTCGTGCGTTTACTTGGCTTGGTTGGGCTCGTCGCCTTGGTTCGACACACTCGAAATGATCGCAAGCACATTGAGTCAGAATAAGCAAACTCTTTGCTTCGCACGAGTGATAATATGAACTACTTTTCATAACACGAGTCAAAAGTTGCCAGCATCGAAGTTAGAGGCAGTGTTGAAATAAAAACAAAAGGAAGAAAAGCGTAAAATTAATGCAAAAAGCACATCTTTGCTACAAATGTGTTGTGAGCTGTGACGATTGTGTACAAGGGATTACAGCTCAGATTTTACGTAAAAATACTCGCGGTGACCCGAACTTTAATTATAGCAACAAGGGGCTTGCGTCGACTCGCGGCCGAAGCTCTGAGTCAACTTGAGTTAACTCGAGTTTGACAAGCCTTGAGCGCTGAGCAATTGTACTCGTGGCGGCTCGTTGCAGTTCTCTGGTGTACACCTGTTTTACTGGAGCTTTTTCGTCCATACCAGTTAATATGTCCTATATCCAGCGCAACCGTTGTTATTCAGCAATGAAATATTGCTTTTTTTGACGCTAGCTCTATTCGTTATAACCGGTATGGCAAGATCGAACAACTAGGTGTGTATCATGTCTTTATGCTGTTTATATACATATTAATGCGAGAGTGCATTTACATTTTCATTAGATTAACAGACTCGGATATGGTCAAAACTCTATCAAGCGAGAGCGATTATGACATAGAAGATACCGATTTGGTTACAAATGAATTAGCGTCGCATGAAGATTTGGTGGACAACAAGTGATAAGCGATTGTGAGATTCAAGAAACGATTAAAGAATTCCGTTGAAACGTTTTGTCACAGTTAGCTTTATCGCCTAAAACCCGACTTCGTTGGGTTAGGTTGGGAGCCGGAAGGCCATACTTATTACTGAGAATCAGCTAGAAAGTATGAGTCAAGAAATTTCTGGCTTGGTCAGCTCGACTTATTTAAAGCTTGGATGAGGTTATCGGTGTATATGTGTGCCTGTTTTGAAGAAGGAAGATGTGAGCCTGCTTACTAATTTCGAGATGGTATGTCGTTTTGAATGCAATCCCTATACAAGCTTGCTTACGAAGTGTATGGAGATGTAATCTGTGTCATCTGCATACTCTTTCGATGACAACGTAAGTGGTTAATAAGGGGCTTACGATCGCCGCTGGGCTTGTGAAAGTAACTCTCTTTATTTCTTTTTCCCGCTCACTCTCTCACTTCCTATAGCCTCAAAGCCTATACACCCCACTTTGGGGGGCCTGCTACATTTACAGGGTATACACAAAAAGAGCGCCAGCGCCAAAGCAAGGGGCGAAATGCATTGAAATTGAAGCACTCTCATTATGCGGCCTGCAGGCGGCAACGAACTAAATCGTACATACCACCAAGCGAAGAAGATGCCGCTACAACAAAAAAAAGACGCAAAGCGCTAGCAGCGACAACAGTTTCTGCTTAGGTGACGTAGCTTAAATTTTAGTTTGTTTGTAAAATGCATTTCAATTAAGTTTAGGGCATATTTACTCGTTTCATTCTTTTTGTTGTTGTTCTTGTTGGTGGTGGCCGTCCCTCCTTTCCGACGGCTTTTTTTTCAAAGGGAGTTCTTAGTGTTTGCACTTGTTGTTGTTTGCGCTCATGCACAAACACTAACACACACACGCGTACACAAAAACACGAGCCTTTTCGTTAGGGTCTCTCCTTAACCACTGCTTCAATTCATCAACAACAAAAAAAATGCCGCACACGTATTTTAGTTATTTGCAATAAAAAAAAATCACAAATATTATCTACTAATTAAAATTGGTTAATCACAGAAAACACGTCCGACTTGACTTTGCTTACCGTTGATACTGAACTCGCGTTTATTTGCGAGTGTGTGTGCGTGTGTTGGAGAATTGTGCAACACTGAGGTTTGTTGATGTGTTGAACTGGTTAAACTAGTTCTTTTAAGTGAGGTGAACTAGTTTGTATTAGAGATGAGGCAGTGACTGATTCACGAGTACTTCAGTTGTGGTAGCGAATCAAAATTTAACAACATATCTAATGGTTTTTTGTTCGATTTTGGGATGAAAGCGATTTGTAAAACTTAGGGCATAAACTTTTGAACAAATTGTAAAATAAAATATATAATTTATCATACTTATCAGGACAATTATAACAGCGCCAAAAGTAATTATTATTCTCCAAGTATTCGCTTTAATATTCAACGGTTCTAAGACCGTCTTGGTGAGCACCACTGAATAAGTCGTTCGTCCACAATAGGTGTTCTCATTTGCTCGTACGTTATGTTTCGTTCGTTACAATTTTTTCCATTACTATAAATCAGGTAGAAAAGTTAAGAGTGAGAAGCCTCTTATTCATAATTAATCACACTGGTACAATTATTAGCTCCTCTTTCTTAGCTGACGACACTTAATTTATAATTTTCACAGTTATGACGGAAGGCAAGGGCTCACACCTTCGGCTAGGATGAGGAAGCTGCGACTTAGGGAAACAGAGATTCTTAAAATGGATGAGCTTTTCTAACCATTTAGACTGTAGTGTAGTACTTGTCAAATCTATACGCAGAGTTTATACAGTTGCAAGTTTCGGCCATCTGTTTAATAATTTAGATTTTTTTTTTGCAGAGTTTATCAATGGCCGGTGTACCATCTGCGGCGCTTATAAAAATAGTTCGTTGTAAGAAAATGCACGAAAAGAACAAAGGTTAGGTTAGGTTGCGATGGCTGAGAGCGACAAGTCGTCCTCCCACTTAGGCCTCTTTGGACCCATTGCGTTGCCATATGTGTTCCCAGTTAACCCTTTTTAAAACTGAGGTGGGACGTCGACACTGAGCCATTGTGTGGACAGAATGAATTTTATTAGAGCTGGGTTCTCTAGCTCGGATGTCTCCTAGAGGTTGAGTAGGAGAGGTTGACCTAGTGTCCTAAGTCTCATTCCACTCAGAGCTGGGCAATGGCAGAGGTGATGTTTTACTGTTAAATTTAAAAAAAATCCTTATATTTCGTTACGTACGTTAGCCAATTTAAACATTCAAATAAATTACTAACTCAAAGAGTTTTAAAGTGTGTTTGTACAAAATTCTTCAAGTAAAAAGATGGTATAGGTAGGGAGCCCCTTTTCTTAGTGTAAAGCTATGTTATGTCCATTTGAAAATGTTCTCAACATATTCTTAAAGGTACATATGTGGTCTATATATTCAATATTTTTTCGATTTCAATGGCCCAACATTTCAGATTGACTCCGGGTCGACCTTTTTTCGGAAGTGCCCATATTTCTCTATATTTATAATAAAGTTCAACATAACTGACTCACTGGTTACTAACGCGCAGACCAAACCATGTTCCGCTTGCTGCTCAAAGAGATATCCGGCTAGTCCATTAAAGTATTTGCTATAAAAGCCACTTTTTTCGAGTACATAGTAACTTTTTCAATGATCCAAAGAGCACTTATCAATTTGTTAAAACGAAGCTACAGTCCAACACTTTACCTACTTCTCCATACTATCAACACGAAATTGCCTTCTCTGGCATGGAAAATGCAACTCTCTTCAGAATATTTTCTCAACCTTCGATATTCATATTCTATATCTATATGGGTTTTAGCGACCTGTAATGATTTTAGTCAAAGTGGTTGTTGGCCGTCTCATGTTAAACTTTGACATATTCTATTTCTTAATACATATGTTTTCCTACGTTGTCCCACGAGTTTATTTTTCTTCTATCCTTAATAGTTTACCTTCCTTAAAGTCTAACCTTTTTCCTGAGCCGAATAATGTGCCTTCGTTCGCCTTAAAGCAATTTGCAAGTTTGGTTGCCTCTCCTTTCCACATCTTCATTTCCAAATCATTTGAGCAGTCTAAATTTTCAGTTCCTTGGAAAGAATCTTTTATTATCGGATAAGGGTTACGAATTCGGTCTCTGCTTTTAACGCCACATATTAGTGATGTTCCTGAAAGTGAATTGGATTTGATTTGTATTTCGTGAAATCATACTACGCTTATGCTTAAATGAAAAAAAACCATTATTTTGCCCCTTAAAGTATGCTGTACCGAAACCAAAGCTTCAGTTCTAATTCCTTCAAAAGCTGTCATCATGGCTTTTTAGCCAAATTTTCTACTAAATTTGTACAAATTATTTGGTTCTTCGCAATATTTTCAAACACCTATTTAAAGTCGCGGTCACGCAGTCATCTCTCATATTTGCTCATCTCTGGTTCATGTTTTGGTTCATTTCTGTGCTCAGTTAAGCAGCACTGGCAGATTAGCCGATAGTTTTGCCTCAAACCAAACAACAGGGGGCGCTGCTTACCAACAATATTCCCACCTGTTCAAGGAGGGCGCCACTGAGCCCTAAATGAGCGCCAATTTCAAAATCAAAATCAAAATTTCGTGCAAGATAACAACTCTAAGGCCAACAGGTAGTTCTGGGAAAACAATTGATTGCCCCATCACATCATCGATAAGAAGCCGTCCCCCCTTCATTATCTGTCTTGTACTCGCCTGATAAGACCCAATCAACGTAAGTTTTACGACCCAGCAGATGTTAAAAAAGTTCCATGGAATTCTTGGAATTTATTTAGAGTCGCACCAACACCTCGTAGTCCTCCAGCTTGATCTCCTCGCCACCAAACGGTATATAGATGCCGCCATGCGAGGGATGAATCTTGCCCACAGTCACACTGTCGCAATATCTGGCCCTGCCCACGTACAGAGTCTCCCCATCGGCTGTGGTGCCGGTGGAGACGGCTCCGGGCACCACATTGCCGTGCGAGGCCGATGTCCATAGATAACCCGCTCCCACCAGCACCTGGACATCGGTGAGTTCGTGCTCCTGCGAGCCATACGCCGCATAGGCTGTGCCCTTGGCGGGCACCACCTTGACGGGCATGGAATCGCCATTGCGGGAGACGCGACCCACATAGATGGCATCTCCGTTGGAGTCGTGTCCGGCCAGCAGAGCGCCGTCTGGCATATGGGAGGCGACGGTATCAATCCAGCGTTCCGGTTGCGATAGAACCTCATAGGCCACCAGTTTCACCTCATCCGAGTCGTAGGGTATGTACAGGCAACCATGCGAGGGATGCACCTTGCCCACCGTGAGGCTACCCGCATGATAGCCCCGGCCCGCATACAGTGACTCCCCATCCACGGTGCAGCCCACCTTGACAGCGCCCGGCGGCACCGATCCATTCTCACCCGGCAACCATTCATAGTGATGACCACTCAACACCTCATAGTTCTCCAGCTCATGCTCCTGTCCGCCATGTGCCACATAGGCCTTGCCCTTGTTAGGAATCACCTTGGCCGGCAGCAGGTCATTCGCGAAGAAGGCGCGTCCTATGTAGATGGCATCGCCATCAGAATCGTGGCCAGCCACCACACTATTGGCGGGTACATTGCCATGACTCAGGCTCAGCCAATGGTGCTCAACGGAGGGGGGAAATACTGAGGAAAGAGAAATGAGATTTCGTGTCCAGAGCAATTACAACTCCCGCTCACCTGCCATGTCTGCCACTGTTTAACTGAAATGCTCAACTGAAACGCGCAATGGACATTTCTGACTGGGGAAATCAGCTTATCAGTCTGATAACAGTGCCAGACCCAGACCCTACTCATTTCCCCACCCAACCACATGAATTATTTGCTGTTGACTTTCGTTATTTTCCTTTAACGGCCACGAAAAGTGGGTTAAAGCGCACTACGTGCCCCAAATAAGCAAACCAAAAAACGGCACTAGCCAACGCTTCCGTTGGGTGGACTTGCCCTGTGCCCTGAGTTACTCCCATAAAAGTTATGGCACAGCTTTGAAAAATGGCACCCCCCAAGAGTAAACACAACTTTAAATTACCGCCAAAGAGTTAAGTGCTTTCCAACACTTATTTAATGCCCGATCCTAGGCCTATCGTTATCGATGTTGCTTATCGATATGTTGACAGTTGCCAGAGTTGCTTCAACTAAAATAGAACAGAGTCTGGTTAAAATCATAAACCAAGCAGATCTGCAAATCAGGCTCGGTTCGGAATTCCGTCATACTTTTCACTGCGCACCTTAAACCGAAGCAAGTGTGAAAACATAGTTGAACCTGATCCTGAACAAGTGCTTTTCGGTCTGAGCCTTTTCTAGTGATTTTTTTGGGTGGAAATTGAGAGTTAGTGCTGAATTGTAATGAATGGTTGCAAAGGAATGCAAATGCTGCTACACCATGGTTGGACTTGACTTTTGGATTCACTCTATTTCGCGCCCTTAGGAAGATATCCCAAATCTTAGGAGGCAGAACCACAAGTAAGCAAGGCACAATCAGTTGGCGGGCGGGCTGGGGGGGTGCGGTCGGGGGGGAGGGTTCGTGGTCATCGTGATAATAAGAACCACAATTTTAAATTTCTTTTGATGCTAAACCATGTAAAGGGTGATTTTTTAGCTATTTTCTTTTTTGCAACACTGGTTTAAACAGCTCAGGCACGTTTCGTGTTTTGTTTAACTGTCAAACATCTTCAGTTTGGTCTATAATTTAACCATGAATCGTCTTACAAACGAACAACGCTTGCAAATTATTGAATTTTATTATGAAAATGCGTGCTCTGCTAAGAAAATTCATCGCGCGCTTCTTCCATTTTATGGTCAGTTTAATTGACCCAGCGATGAATCTCATTTTTGGCTCAATGGGTACGTAAATAAGCAGAATTGTCGATTTTGAAGTGAATATTAGCCACAAGCATTGCAAGAGCTACCATTGCATCCAGAAAAAGTCACAGTTTGGTGCGGTTTATGGGCTGGTGGCATCATTGGACCGTACTTCTTCAAAGATGATGCGAATCGAAGAATATTAGAATTATGAACAAACGTAAAAAAACAATAAAAACAAAATTTTAAGACGTTTCCATTGAAAACAAAAACTAAATCACTAAAACTAGTTTTTCGACCGATAGTTCCTATAGGAGCTATATGCATTCGATCCGATCGATTCGGATATATTAGCAGCGTGCATCAGAAAGATGACTCTATGCAAAATTTCAGCTCGATAGCTTAAAAACTGACAAACTAGTTTTCGTAGAAACAGACAGACGGACGAACATAGCATAATCGACTCAGCTCGTCACCCTAATCAAGAATATATATAGTGTAAGGGGTTGGAAATGAATCTTTCTATGCATTGCAAACTTTTGGGCAAAATTATGATACTCTTTGAAAGGGTTTAAGTCAAACCGATTCGAAATAAGGACTGGTTCGGTTCAGTGGTTCACATAGTTTTTGAACCACCGGTTCGGTTTATTACATGGTTTTTGAAGCCAACTGAACAGCGGTTTCGGTTCGGTTCAGTCTTTATTATAAATTTATTGAAGGCCAGTTTCTGTTTTTGCAAATAGCCCCGATCTTCCCTAAAATCTGAGCGAAAAGGAATTCGCAACGCACTTTGTTCTTGGATGCCGAAAATCTCTAAAATCTCAACCCTTAAAGCCCATCCTTAAGTTTAACGACCAAATATTTTCATAATTATATTTAAAAGAAATGACAGAAACTTTTTTCTAGGATCTCCTTATTTCCGACCGAACATAAACCCTTAAGGATTTTGCTTTAATCTGTTCGAAAATCTATTTCTTTGTCAGTTAGTCCAAAAGATGTCAAAACGCATTTCTGTTCAAGGATCGTTTTTAATTTGGCCGAGTCTCAAGCCCTAAGCTATTTCTAAAGTATAAAGTCCCACTTTGCCTTAAAGTCTGCGCGAACAGATATTTTTCCGAAGTTTCGAAGGAAAAGCAGTCCGGTAACGTGTTAGAAACTCCATTATTTTGTTGGATCGCCCCTAATTTCACCTTATGTCAACTCTTAAAGCCTTTTGTTGAGTATAACGTCGCTATTTACCCTGAAATCTGCTCAGAAAGTCATAGTTTTAGACTTTTGAAGTTGTGGCAAGTCCAAAACTTCTTTTTGTTCTATGATCACCCTTCATTCAACCAAACCCTAACCCTTTAAGCCCATTGTGAAGTCTAACATTCAAAAATATGCTTAAATCTGTTCAGAAAGTATTTTTTTTGGACTTTTGAAGCTGCAGAAGTTTGAAAAACTATAAACCTAGGTGGGACATACTATTTGATGAAAAATAAAGTTGGATCGAACACATTATAAAGTACTAGTTCTGGTTTTAAGAGATAGTACACCCCCGATTATTGTTTGAACCAACTCTATTTGGTCTAGCTAATCCTTTATTTATTGAAAATTTTCTCAGAGAAAGCTATCTTATACCGAAAAACTTTTTACAATATTAGAGCTAGCGTTAAATCTATAGCGTCTTTTCCCCAAACTTCTGCTTTAATATTTGAAATATAATGATTTCTAAAGTCATTTGTGACTTTTTGACCAATTCGATACTGAATTCCTAGAGAATTGAAAAGTTTGAATAGTCGGATGTGCTTGCTTCGTCCATAATGATATCATATTAATAAAGGCTAGACAGACTAATGAGAATATCGTCCCGTAAAGGAAATGATACGAGTATATGCAATCAAATCGATTATCAACTTCCAAAGAAATATTGTTAAATTACGACAGGCATATTCAGAGGTCGGAGGACAATTGCATGTTTCAAAATGGTTGGGTGCTACATAAATTCGGTATCAATAAGGACTTATTGTAGCAACTCGATCAAAATTCGCAACATTTGTGCGTCTTGAGACTCGTCAGTGAACTGAACCGAACCGAATAGTTGTCATTTTTGTGGTTTTCGGTTCGGTTCAGCATTTTTGAAGGGACGCCGGTTCGGTTTGCGGTTCGGTTCACCAGCTGAAAAAAGCGTTTCGGTTCGGTTCAGAACCGGTTTGCCCTGGTTTAAATTCAAGTCTAAGCTAAAAATAGGGGAAGTTAACTTCGGCTCGGCCGAAGTTTTGTATGCCCTTGCAGCCTCCATTGAAAAAAAAAGAGTTTCTAACTAATACCACTTCTTCGGACCTTACTTTTCTAAAGGAGCTATACTATATAGAAGTCCGATTTTTACCAAACTTAGTGGAATCATGGAAAAGCTTAACAAACCAACAACTACAAAATTTGGAGGCGATTCTATTTAATACAAAAAAGTTTTTCTCACCAGAACTTCTTTTTCGACCGATCATTCGTACTGCAGCGATATGTTATAGTCATCCGATTTTGACAAAACTTTGTAGAATTGTGTACAAGTCAATAAAATAAGTATATGCCAATGATAAGGACGTTTCCATTGAAAACAAAAAAGTTTTTCTCACTAAAACAAGTTTTTCGACCGATCGTTCCTATGACAGCTGTATGCTATAGTCATCCGACAAATGAGCAGCAAAGTTCGATCAATATAGCTTTGTTTATTCCGCACTTAACTCACTTGAAACTTAAACTGGAATTCGTATTATAACTTTATTGTGCTTCAACAAAATGGAGAAAATATCTGTGATTTTCAAGAATAAAGCCGAACTCGACCGCCTTAAAAGAGACTATGAAAAGGACATATTCGAGACCCTGAAGAAGTCGGAGCTGCAACGTCGTCCTTTGTATTTTTGTTCCTGCCAAATGGACGATAGGCACAAGATGTTGCAGCTCTGTGACACGGTTAAAAACAATGTACGGGCTATGCCGCTGTACCCTACATTTCAGCATTTACCTGCTGGACCGCATAATGGATTACTATAAAATACGTCCAGACAAGCTGCAGCTGGTGACCCTTGTCTGTATCCATATAGCCGCTCAGATTGAGAATAGAGATGCCCTGACACCGCTCTACAGTGAACTGAATGGTCAGGTAGAGAATGCCTACAAACCCTTCGAGTACAAGGCGGTGGAACGCAAAGTGCTGTTTTTCTTCAATTTCGAGCTACTTCGTCCTACCACAGCCAGCTTTGTGGAGATGCTGGCCTGTAGCATTCTCACACGCTCCGATTATGCCTCCTATATGCAAATGTTGGATGATTACGATCCGGAAATGTGTGCGCAACCATTGCCTGGGTATGACGACTTTGAGCAAATGTTGGCTTCGCTTACGCAACTGTTACTCCGCATGGCGGATGACACTTTGGGCATTCATCGTTTTGGCAACGTGCCGCCATCTCTGCTGGCGGCTGCCTGTATGGCAGCGGTGCGTCAGGTTAGTGGCCTAGTTGAGCGCTGGACGCCCCATCTTACCGCGTTGACCACATATACAGAGGATATGTTGGAGCCATATATGAATATTCTAATACTGAATCATAACAATCAGACCACTCAAGTGGAGCAGTTGATTACCTTAGCCAAGGCACAGAAGGAGGAGAACGCGCTGTATTACCACGAGGAGAACGAGCCTTACTTATTAACCGAAGAGACGCAGAATTGGTCCAATCCGGACTCGATCTTTGAGGAGGCCATATCGCTGCAGAATTGTGCAGAAGTGGTTAGTGAAGATATCACCGTACAGCTTGGTCAGCAGGTTCACCGTGAACTAAAGCGAAAGCGTGAGACAAATAATGATGATGATGATCAGCGGGAGCAACCAGCTGCCAAGCATGCCTGTCTGGACATAGAAGAGAACTGAATACATTCATGTTATTATGTTATATTTTCTATGACCAAATATTGAGACATTAGTATAATTTACGCTTGCGAAAAGCCAGAAATTTGATTTAGTTTATTTTTAAGAATATCTCGCTTGTTCCCAATTCCACTTCCGCAAAAGTTTTGTGATTTATAGACCAAGTTTACAGTTAAAAACAGATTTAAATCACAAAGTTTTTGCGGAAGCAAACTTGATTTGGTATAGTCTGACAGATGACAGATGGACGGCCAAAGCGACTCGTCTGTTGATGCTGATCAAGAATATATATACTTTACAGGGTCGCGAATGCTTCCTTCTACCTGTTACATACTTTTGCACAACTTCATGATCCCCCTTTTCCCATTTTTAATGGGAACGGGGTATAAAAAGTAAAGTATATAGGCCGACTCTTCCATCTTTATTTTCATTCCATATTTAAAAGACAGAGAAAAAAAAATCAATTAAATTGCTTACATTAATAAGTGCAGAATTGGTAGGTTAAAATTAAGAATTAAAATTCAGCAAATTGTAAATATCATCAAATCCGCTGAGATCCCAACTCTCCATTTCTTTGAGCAACTCCTGAGCAAGTGGTATATCCTCCTCTGCCAGTTTCAAATCGGGCATATAATTCACCGCATTGCCAAACACCATTGTAATGGTGCCCAGAGGCTGATTCCAGGTCTCAGCCTCTGTGCCTTGTAGTTCCTTAACTTGCAGCCAATCCGAATTGGCCTCAACATCATCCATAAAAAGCCAGTTATGATGTTCTAAGCGCAATTTCGTGGATTGACTATATCGAATATGCAGTGCACCCAAGTTAGCCTGACTCTTGCGCAGAGAGAGCATACGCTGGAATACATTCTTGGGACCTCCTTTGAAGGCTAGTTTGCAATCGAAGAGCTCAATCAACTGCATTAGAGGATGTGACTTTAGAAAGCCATGAAGATTTTTAAGGTTACAACGGTGCAAGCTTATACGTTGGCAGCTCAACGGTAAAGGACGGCTTGACTTCTCGGCCAGCTTGCAGTTGCTCATGCGTAGCTGAGTCAATGCGGTGCACTCGCTTAAATGCAGGTCGGAAAGATTAAGTGGGGAGTTCAACATGGCTCCATCAATGGTGAAACTTTGCAGTTCAAATCGCTTGGCATCTACGATTTTTACCAGGCCTGTCAGCCAGCTCCGCTCCGGCCATGTTTGCTGGAGCTGCAGCGACAGTTGCTTCAGCTGCGTCAATTGGCACACCGCCAGCGGTCTTTTTAACTGAAGTGGCAGCGTTACCTCCCTGAGCAGCTGACACTGATCAATTCCCGTTAAATCCAGGGCCAGGCTACCTTTGCTATCATCCTGCAACACAAAGTGCTCCAGTTGTGGACAATTCTGAAACAGCTCATTCAGTGCCACCTGGGAGACTTCTCCATTTAGGTGCAGCGTGCGTAGCTGCTTCAAGGCCGGGAAATGCCCATCAATTGGGGCAAATACATGCAATACCTCCACACCTGGCAGCAGATCGCCCAACAGCTCCAGCTGACTGCCACCAAACGGGGCCACATTGTTCGTTTGCCCACAAACTAAAACCATGCAGGTCCTAATCAGGGGCATCTGAGATACACCCATACGCATGCACAATTTGATCAGTTCGGGTATGTCCATCATCTGCAGACGCAGACTTTTCAAGCGGCTTCCCAGTAGCGGTATCAGCCTCTTCAGCTCCAAGTCATCCATGTCCTGATGGCGCAGCATGGGCACAAAGTCGATCGTCTCCAGGGACATCAGCGCTTTTTCCAGGACTTTGGAGTCGTCGGTCAAATGACGCAGGCAAAATCGTAGGGTGCGATAAATCTCATCGGCGGTGCCGAAGGCGGGCTCGAAGTCCTCGAACACCAAACTGTTCTCTGCTAAAAGTTGGTGTTGGTGTTTGTATTTACTAAATATTATTTCTCACTCTACTTACTTTTCGACATGATTTTATTTTTTATTAAATAAACTCCAGGAAATCAAAATGAATTGGGCGAGCCAAGCGTCAGCAATGCTTTTTCCATGTGACAGAGCTGCCACTTGGTAGTTTGATGCAAGTGTTGGAAAGTGACAAGTTGTTGTCAAAACAATTGGGGCCTACTTACACGAGGTCTTTTGGACAGGCTAATGCTGGGTTTATACAGCGTCATAGAGTGTCACATTTTAGTGTCATAATGTCAAATTCGTATGGAGCTGTGACTTTGTGATACTGAAATGTGACACTCTGTGACGCAGTATAAGCCCAGCATAATTTACGTTTAATTTTATTTGTAAGAAATGCTTACGAATTAAAAAACCATATATATAATTTAAAATGCTTTCGAACGATAGTTTGTCATGAATTAAGAAGCAATGTCACAGCGTTGCCAACGTTTATATATCGGCTATGTAGTATGGGTATTATACCGTTTGGGTTAGGGTTATTAGTAAAAAGTATAGGCAAATCACGTCAGACAAAAGTGACTTTCAATCGGAGTCTCATGTATTCAGTAAAAGGTCTTAGCTGAAATTTAATATCCAAAAGCATTTTCCTGAATATTAAGACCAGGGACTGTAATCGTTTAAAAAATTTTATTATATAAATAATAAAATAATGTTTAATTTTAATTTTTATTGATTTACTTACAAAAAATTGATTCATTTTGGTTTAGATTTTACAACTCGAGTAATAATCATTATTTTGAGCAATAAAATAAAACTCATGACATAATGATTATTCTTTAAGTTTTATTGTTTGCTCAAAAACTAAACTCATGTTGTAATTTCGACTTTTTCTTGGGGAGTAGAGACAAACATTATTTATATTCCTAGTAAGTAGACCAAGACAATCCATTTTGGAATTAAAAAAGTCTTGAAAAATATGATTACTTGAAAAAAATGAGGGATACTTCCCTAGGGAGTGGAAATGTGCGAAAGTGATTGTCCTTCTGAAGTTTCCCGATAGAGTGAGGAGTCCTAAATTTTGGGGCTTACTATTCCCAAATGCTTCATGCCTTTTATGGCCTAAAATTGAGGTAAAAATGACCTAAATTTTAAGTTAAGAACTACCTACAAATTAATGAACACTTTGCGCTCACTTATACTACGTTTATGCTTACATAAAAAATCATGATTTTTGCCCATCGAAGTATGCTGTATTTATAAATATAAGTCATTAACAAAATTATTTATTTTATATTTGCCTTAAACCTCATTTATTTGGTACATCTTTAACTAGTCAGACAAACTGAGTGAGCGTATAGTATGGACTAGGCTTTAAACTGCAATACTTACAATCAATTATCTCTTTCAAATAAATATATGTTAATGGAAATTAAGTTGGCATACTTTTGAGCGCAAAAAATCATGGTTTTTTGCAAGCATAAACGTAGTATTAGTGAAATAAAAACCGTTGTTTCCAACTGTTTGGCTTGCCCTTCTCACTTTCATTCTCTCCCTGTAAAGAGTAGTTTTACTTGTCTTACGCATTTATTTTAATTTCCCTGCCCATACTGGGAATCAAACTCGGGACCCTCCGCGGTGTAATGAACTTACATATTCCGCTAAGGCGACATCTCAACACATTCGGCTATTGAAATCACGCGTGAGAGTGCGACAAAACACTGTAAAGAGTTCAACTATTCAAACATACTTCGACTACATATTAAGATAACTTTTGATAATTTATAATTATTTTAATATTTTCAAAAAGAAAAGACGCAGACATTATTATTGTCTCTTAAATAGCTTGTTTGTCAAGCATCTGTGTGGTGTATAGATAATAGACTCGACGCCTGTGTGAAGAGATCGGGGTTCGAGTCACACTGGGGAAATGCTATATTTTTATACCCTTGAAGAGGGTATTATAAAATTGTGCGGATGTTTGTAACGCATTGAAGGAAGCATCTTCGACCACATAAAGTATATATGTTTCTATGCTATCTCCTCCGTCAGTTTTAAAGCTATACTCACCAAACTTTGTACTTAGTCCTTTGGTACAAATACGCTGCACATTTGTCGGAACCGGCCGGATCGGATGACTATAGCATATAGCTCCCATAGGAACGATCGATCGAAAAACTAGTTCGAGTGAGGAAAACTTTTTTGTTTTTAATGAAAACGTCGTTATTTTTGGCATATTCTTATTTTATATACTGTAACCCATTTCTACAAAGTTTTATTAAAATCGGATGACTATAGCATATAGCTGCAGCATGAATGATCGGTCGAAAAAGAAATTCTAGTGAGAAAAACTTTTTTGTTTTCAATGGGATCGCCTCCAAGTTTCGTAATTAATTTTGTAAAAGTATATAAAATAAGTGTATGCCAATGATAAGGACGTTTAAATTAAAAACAAAAAAGTTTTTCTCACTAAGACTAGCTTTCAGACCGATTGTTTCTATGGCAGCTATATGCTATAGTCATCCGATCCGGCCGGTTCCGACAAATGTCCAGCGTGTTTGTACCAAGAGACTTCGTGCAAAATTTGGTGAGGATAGCTTTAAAACTAACAGAGGAGATAACGTAGAATCAGACAGACGGACGAACGGACGGACGGACAGACGGATAAGGCTAAATGAACTCACCTTGTCATGCTGATCATCAATATATTTACTTTATGTTGTCGGAGATGCTTCCTTCAATGCGTTACAAACGTCCGCACAATTTTATAATACCCTCTGCAAGGGTATAAAAAGAATTCAAATTTTGCCGCTTACCGTGGCCACTCACAATCAGCTGTTCTATTGATGTCCCTTGGACTTATCGATAGAAAATCTAGCCTTTTAGCGGAAAATAGCTATAAGTGCCCTTGCTATAAGTGCGCAGCGGATGATCTGCCGAATGGACATTCATCTCTGGGGAAATAACAGAGTAAATTATAAGTTTATCTGACACATAGCAGCTATTTAGGAGATAAGAAATCGGCCCTTACTCTGTTACATAATATAATTATACAGGTAAGGCGGATATGTCATTGTGCTCTCAATTTAGTCCACACATGGTGGAATTAACAACGTGAAGCCGTCAGCATATGCTGAGGGCCAGACTATCAATGACTATGTGATAGACGGAGACAGCATCACATTTGTTAGATAGAAGATGGCTGGCTTTGTTTGTTTGTTTTTGTATGTTATATTTGAACTATTTTCAAGACAAAATAAAATTTTGATAATAAAAGTTCACAAACAAATTATATGAACCATTCGGCAGTCAAAATCAAAGAAGACGGGCGGCTTCTACAATTTTGTTAATCCTCGAACAATTGCCACTCGTACACAATGCCTGATGATGAGCTGTACTCATATGTTGAAACAACTTTCTTTTCATCAAAGAGTAGCACACACAATTTTTCGTCCTCGCTTATCTCCATTAGCCCAATGACAGCATCCAAAGTTCCATTCGCATCCTCCTTTGAAGGGTTGTAAGGCTAGGCAAAGGAAAGTCTTTTTCATACAAATGATTGTATGCTCGCAGCATGCAGACATGAGCCGTATGAAATATCTGCCGAACTCCATCCAACCCTTTTCCACCGTTATTTAATTTTTTCTGCTACTTTTCGAAAAAATCGTCGAAAGAGTTACTTTTTGGACCTCTCTAAGAGATTTCTGTAAATTTCCAATTTTTCTATATAATCTGAAAATCTCCAGATGTGCAGCCGACAGTATATTTTCCCCGTCTTTAATATGAAAAATTAGAATAATAAATATACCTGCATACTCACACACTTATAATAATTACGAACTCTGTTTGCGAACCGCAGTCTTTATATGTGCTGTCAGATGATTCAATTTCAAGAACTACAATTTTTCTTGGTACCAATCGTTGGCGCTTAGCTTCTTTGTCTTTAGATGTAGTCGTTTTCCAGTCGGCGGGTTTAAAATGTTTGTCGCAAACTCTAGTATTTACCTTAATACTAATGACTATAGACTCTTCCCATATTGTTTTTTTTCCAAGTCCTTGGGAACTCGTATGAGTTTTACGTTGTTTCGCGCAAACGATTTATGGCAAATGACACAATAGCTTGACAATTTTCCACGCACTAAAATCAGAAATGACAGCACGAGTAAGACTATTACGCATACATACAAAACTACAGAAAAATTTATCCGTAGCCAACCTTTTGCTTCAAGCATTCACAGCATACTGGCCCATTGGCCCTACAAACAGAGAGAGTGCTGTCTCGGACGGCTTCACCTTGTTAGTTTCACCATGAGTCCACATTATTTCAGTCTGTTGCTGTCATTCCATGTGAAAGGTTGTCACATTCTCGTCTCTCCGATTGCTGACGGCAAATTTAGGCGAGGGTTTTTGTTTGCACAGCTCACTTTGTTGTTGCTGATGCTGATTTACATAAAGTATGTAATATAATAATCATTTTTTCACACACACACACACCACTAAATTTGTGTGCGCGTGCACTGGTAGACTCTCTCTCACTTACACACTCTCTCTAACATACTCACTCTAGCTCGCTTAGCAAATGCTGTCAGTCCACATTTTTTAATGTGCGCCGTACCTGTATAATTGTATCATGCTCTGTTATTTGTAAGCTTATGTGACAGGTAGCTCCTTGAAGAAGAACTGGAATCGGCTCTAAGCTATAGCAACAAGTTGAGAGATGATTTACCTTTTTTTTTTGAGATTTTTAATCTCATTTTAAGGCAGTTCAATCTTGTTGTTTGCAAGCTTCTTAAACAGAAGATATTCCAGCTGGATTTCAGAATGAAATTTATTCTCTTCTTTGCGTAAAAATTGATGCTTAGTTGGTTTCGTGCTGGGCTAAGCATTCACGAACAGGCACGAAATCAATTATAATTGTCCAATAATGCTGGCGAGAAGAATTGCTAACTGGTGTAACTCGAGGTACTCAGTGAGTATGTGGCTTACTCCGTCTCCCTTTTTGTAGTGAACTCCAAAAAAACAGAGTCATCCATCCGCAAAGTAGCTGCTGGAGCAAGAACTCCCCATAATCCTAGCCAATTCAACAAAATGCCACTGCAAATTGTTGGGGTTAGAATAACAGAGGGTAGCTCCAAAGTCACACCTCAACTTACAAAACGAACCCCAGCCCAGCTTTAACTCTTCCCCTTAGCTTGGTGCGTCAATTACTACCACAGTTCCAGCTGGAAACCGCAGTGGAGGCCACACTAGCTGGGCAAGACATTTGTGCAGCAGCTGGCCCGGACACCCCATCCCCATTTGACTGGGGGTAATTACGCATTACCAGATGACGGCCAGACAGCCGCTTTGGGGCATCTTTAACTAATGCCGACGACTCGCTTGCACCATGCATCATTAATTCGACTGAATGCTCCACATTGGCACAAGTTGGTTGTTGTTTTTGTTTGGTTTTTACTGCTGGCCAGGTCTTGCATCCATTAGCCAGATATGAGCCGAGCAGACGGGACGTCGCAACCGCAGCCCCCCTCTGGCTCTATCTCCATCTCTGTCCCACCTAGCCGGAAGAATAACAGTCGCTGGTAAAAGTAAATGACCTGGGCGTTCGCATGCCAACCCCAACCCAACCCAAATCCAACCCAACTCACAAAAAGGAAAAACTGGCGCATTGTGTGGCCACAAACTGCACTGAAGAACTAGAACTGGAGGACGGACAGCAGCTGAAACTGGTAGAGCGATTGGGATTGGAATTGGGGATAGGACACTCGCCGACGGATGTGCATTGGGAACGGAAAAGCGGCCACAGGTACACCACTACGCGTTGTTGTTACCAAACTATGCTGAGAATCAGTCGCAACCGCACACAGTGCAAGCACAGTGGTGCGCAGCGATGACAAATTCGGGGACTAAACAGTGATCCATATTCATGTCATCTCAAGATTGGGTAAAGTAGGTAAGCTCAGAATTAGTTTAGAAGACTAGCTCGAGGGTTGCTCTAGCTTAGCTCTTTTCGAACCATACTCTTTATTTGCTGGCAGCTCGGTTTTTGTGCGAACTTGTCCCACTGTTTATACAGCCTGGGTCAATACTGCAGTTTTTGCTCTGTTCAAATAGTTGTAAATTGTCGAAATCGCCAACCAAAACTACGAGACTCCGGGACTCCGAGACTCTGCACAGGCACGGACGACAAGCAGCAACACCAACCCCAAATTCAATGAAGAGCCACAATGCCTGGCAGGGGATGGGATGGGATGCACTGGCAGAGGTCAAACCACTAAATAAGTTGCATGCGTGCAACAAAAATAGCAGCGAGCGACAAACAAATAAAGGATCAGCCTGAAGTGCCCCACTCTCGTAAGCCAGGGGCGTGCTACACTTGGAGATTTTGCTATGACTTATATATCTTCATTTAGTATGAAAGTATGTAGTATTAAGCTAAGTTCACACGGGCAAACTAATTTGTCAAAAATGAAGAAAATTTGTAAAAATTAGTTTGACGTGTGTGTGAACGCCAAATTAATTTGCAGCCAAACGCTTGTGTCAAATGGTTTGCCGAGTTTGCTAAGTCAAGTTTTCGTCAAGTTTGCATACTGTCTGAACACAATGTGAACACTCTCCCGCAAACTGTTATGGTATTTGTCGAGTTTGTTCTTGAAAGGCAAATGTAAGAACAAACTATGGCTATCTTGTGATGCTTGTCTGAGTAATTTCAGGTGCAATGACGTTTGTAAATCAATTTTAATATTTAATTTGGATGAGATTTGCATAATTATGTAAAAATGAGTACATTAATATTGTTTTATTCGGGGCTGTCCTGGAAATCTCTAAAGATGTTGGCTTCGGTTGGTTTGCAAATCGCTAGAGAAATCCGTCGGTGTCCCAGAACTTCGAGAGATTTCGTTTTCTTCGAAAGTCTAATTCGAAAGATTATGGTCATACTACAAAAACAGTGCTCAATTGTGTAAGTTCGTGAAGTCGGTTTTGGTTGGTTTGTTTATTGGTTGGATTGCCAAAATACTAGAGGTTTGAAAGCAACCGAAAGAGATTTCTTGTACAGCTTCAAAAAAAGGGATCTTCTGTCTATGGAAGCGAAAGCAGCTCTGAAGTCTACAAAGAAAGCGTACAGCTTGACAGCTTTGAAAAGAGATTCCCCTGTAGTGTGCCGCGATTTGCGGGTCACCCTTTTTATTCAAAATTGGGAACAATATAGCCTCCTTAAAAATGTTAGTCACTGAGACTGAGATACGGATTCAGCGCGTGATTTTACATAAGGAATGACATAAATTTGTCGAGGATGAAAATATCATTAAAAATTTGTAAACTTGTGTTATAAGAGCCAGGGACTCCAACATGAGGATTGAAAGGTCTACTATCTCGCGACGAGCGGGTAAGGTAGGTGGTGTAACTGCGATGGAAGGACGTTCCGGTATCTCTTGGTTTTTAAAACAATGTAAATTGTTTATTTATTTATTTCGCCAAAGGATAACCTTAACTGGCTACAATAAAACTTAAAACTAACAGTAACAATTTAACTACAAGAAGAAGTCCCTAAGAAGTCGTTTAACAATAATATTGTCGATGCTAAAGTCAAACCGCATGCCAACTGGGAGACGATTGTACATCAACAGGGCTCTACATATCGGCTCATTATTGGCATAATTGACCCTATGAGTTGCTACTCTAAAGGGGACCAAGTCACGCAAAGATCTGGGCGGAACATTGAAATGAATCTTGTCCAGTATCATAGGACAATTAATATTGCCGACTACAATGTCATTTAAAAAAATTAAAGACGCAATTGTCCTTCTATCCTCAAGGGTGGAAAGATGCAATAGGCGACATCTACTCAGATATGGTGGAAAAGGCTCAGAAAAATGTAAATGGGCGAGTGCAAATTTAAGGAATCGTTTCTGCAGACGTTCAAGCCTGTTTATGTGAACGGCAGCAGAAGGATTCCAGATAAACGAAGCATATTCAAGCCTAGAACGCACTAAATCAGAATACAAACTTAGCCGTGTGTAGGGATCATTAAATTGCTTGGAATTGCGCTTTACAAAGCCCAGCATTGAATAAGCTTTGGGGAGGATATAATTTAGATGCTCAGAGAACAGAAATTTGGAGTCAAACACCACCCCCAAATCAATAGCTTCATACTGCCGTCTCAAAGCGTGATGACTAATGGAATACGATGTTAATATCGGCAGGTTGCGCTTTACATATGTAACAAAGAAGCATTTTGAGAAGTTAAGAGGCAGTAAATTGCGCCCGCACCAGTCAGCAACCGAATTAAGATCGCATTGAAGAGCTTCAACATCGCTGATGTTTTTAACAGATCTAAAGATTTTTAAGTCATCAGCATACATTAGATAATGCGAGTTAAGTAGGCAACCGATATCATTAATAAATAGTGAAAATAGCAATGGACCTAGTACACTCCCTTGAGGGAGGCCAGATGTTGCTATGTAGGTGCTTGAACGTATGCCATTAATGAGAACTTGGTACGATCGACCATCAAGATAAGACTCAAGCCAATTGAGGATGGAAGAATGAAAGCCAAGCTTGGCGAGCTTGGATAAAAGAGCACTATGGCAGACTTTGTCAAATGCTTTAGAAAAATCCGTGTAGATCACATCGACTTGACAACGATTTTCAAACGCGGAAATGCAGATATTGCTAAATACTGCTAAATTCGTTACCGTGGAACGGCCAGGAAAAAAACCATGCTGGTTGGGATCTATATAAGAATTAATAATGAAGTTAAGATGTTTTGAGACTATTCGTTCAAAAAGCTTAGAAATATTGCTAAGCTTAGCGATAGGCCTATAATTAGAGACATCACTTTTTGAATCTTTTTTATGAATAGGTATAACTGATGCAATCTTCCATTTACGTATAAATTGACCAGTCTCAAGGGACTTGGAATAAATCATAGTGAGAGGCTCACAAAGCTCACCAATGCAATTCTTCAGGAGAAAAGAAGAAATTCCATCACTGTCCGGCTTAAACGAGTCATCAAAGTCATTGATTGCTTCTAAGACATCCTCATTCGATATGGGAACAGTCCCGACATTAAATAAAGAAGGAATGAAATCAAGAGTAAATTGGTCATCCCAGATACTCTCTGGCTCGAAATCGCCGCTAAAAAAGGTAGCAAACAGATTCACTGTCCCCTCATCAGTATTTGATAACAGCGAACCAAAGCTCATACTAGATGGAATGGAAGAGGTATTATTAACCGCTTAAAACCGCTTAAAAATTGTATTAGTTTAAGGCTAAAGGCAAAAATGGGTTGCTTATAAATATCTGGTGTTCTATGAAAAGGGAACTGCTACTACTACTATAAAAAATGGATCGTGGTTTGTTAGGTTGCTAAAAATTTGAAATCGACTGTACCAAATTGACACTTTCTTCTGGGGGTAGTGCGTAATTGCTTCGCAAACATTTAGGAAAAATAAAAAGTTTGAAATTCATAACAGGTTGCGCTGTAGCCGAAAATTTCATTTTCAGTTCAATTCAATTACAGTTTAACACGTGGCGCAGTAGGCGGTCATTGTTACATAGGAATCTGCCATTGAAAGGGAAACAGCTGGAATCAGAATGAGAGTTCAAAGAAGCTTATAATGATCAAGAACGATTGAGAAAAAGAGAGTTTGGAAACAAGCGTTTGGGAAATTGGGACTATAAAACGAATTTCCTTGGCAACCACCAATTCTTACGATGAACATACATAGAACGAGCAGCCTTTCGATATGAGCCCAACATTCAATACATTACAGAATATGTTTGAAGCATCTGAGGCATAAATATTATTTCCAGCTCAAAGCGCAGCAAAAAAAAAAAAAAAATCAACCAACTTTTAATTATATTTCTGTTTTTGCTTCATAAGCTTTTTGCTCTTTTGCTTTCGCATTCGCCTTTGCTTTGTATTTCCTTTAGTTGTCTCATCATCAACTTTGGTTTCTGTGAGCAAATCCTGGCAGTTTCCATTTCCAGGGGCATCCTGTCAAACAAAAACTTGTCCTCATTCCCATTGCGCATCCGCTTTTGCTCGTGAAGTTCTTTGGAGCCGCAATTTCCACTTTGGCCATTTGACTGCCTGATTTCCATTTGCCAAATTGAGCTCTTTGGTGGAGCAACTTGTTGAACTTGTTGAGCAAATTGGGCCGAAATTCTGGTGTTTGGGTAAATTACGTACATTAGTTGGAAATTTTATTCAATTTGGGGAATTCACAGAGAGAAATATCAGTTAAAGTTGTCCATTGATTTCCTCGTCGAACTCCGATTTGGGCGGCTCACCGCTGACATCCGCACGCACCGTGTAGTCCGTGTCATTGATGCTGTAGTAAATGGTGAAGTAGCGTCCCGTTTGTATGCGCAACGCATAGTAACCCATTTGGCCCGACTGCTTGCTAGTTTTTTGATAGATCACCTGTCCGGAGCTCAGGATGACACGCAACTCCTGTGAGCCGTCCTCGTTGCGTCGTGAATGTTGACTCATTATCTGCACCATTTGGGTTTGCGGTTGACGTTGTGAGGCTCCCGGTGGTTTGGGCAGCGATATTAACGGTTCACAGCGACAACTTAGCTTCTGGGTGAGGGGACACTGAGCCGCGGGCGGATTGCCAACGGGGGCGGCACCCAGATTACCCAAGCCCAGATTCCCCAAACCCAGATTGGCCAGATTGAGGCCACCCAAACCACCCAAACCACCGCCGCCCAGATTGCCCAGACCCAGACCGCCCAGATTGCCCAAACCCAGACCGCTGATCAGATTGGGCAACACTGGCAGATTGCCCACCAGCGTGCCAATGATGGGCAGATTGGGCAGAAAACCGGGCGGCTGTTGTATCAGCTGTGCATTGGCATTGGAGGCCACCGGAGTGACCACCGTAATGGGCTGTAGCGGTGGCAGTGCAGGAGGATTCACATTGCTGTTGTCATAGAAGATGGGATACAAGCCGCTGCCCGTCTGCAGAAGTTCCAAGCATATTTCAGGGTACTTAAAAACTGATTCCCTACAATTTGTGCCTCACCAATTGACGCTTATCGCGGCGCTCTTGGGTCTTGGGTTTCGCTGTCGTCGTCGTGGTCGTCTCCCCCCTGGCCAGAGTCGTGGCCGCCATTAGGATGAGTATCAAATTCAGATAGCTGTTCATGTTTGCTCCTCGACTTGGCTCTGTCGACTTCTTGCCTTCACTGGGCAGGAGGAGGCTTTTTATATACCCCGTTTTATTTCAGGGATTTCAGAGATTTTACGACTTTAAGTTTCGTTTATGGGCCGGTGGGAACCTGTTACTCGGCCACAGCATCTTAAATGTTCTTATTGCGCCGCATTCAAATCATAAAAACAAAACAACAAAAGAACTGGATTACATCAAAAAATGTGTGTCAAATGAGCGGTAAGAGAAGAGTTTAATACCTGCGTTTGAGTTAATTCAATTCGTTTTAATTGGACTGAGACTTCAAGTTCGATTTGAGTTGGATGGCTTCTTTGATGACTTCTATACATCTACACTTATGTATCGCTTGATTTATCTTACTTATTTTATTAATAGATTAAATCTTAACATTCCAACCCCCTTTGAACTGCATGGTTACTTCAATATACCTTAATGTAGTAGATAGGTGCGGTAGTAAAACAACTGAGTTCATTCGAATACGGTGCTGTAGGCCACTGAGAGGCCTGCGCTGCTGGGGAGGATACCTAAGCGGATTATTTCCTCTTTGATATGAGCTACCACAACCAGGGAAGTCATCGAGTTGAAAAGTAGTCTAAAGTGGAAGAAGATATTATCTTGCAATGGTTATAATGTGTATCGTTCGGACAGCATAGGCCAAGCAGATGAAGTTGCATTGTCAAATTATTTGTTGCCACCAATTGGACAGTCCATTTCCCTAAAAGCGGCATAAGGATTCAACACGCCAGAAAAAAATCCAGATAGTATGCTGATTCATTTTGAACTACAAATGCTTGCTTTTACATGTGAAGTGTCTCCCAAATGCAAGGCTAATAGATTAGATGACAAAACTTGAGAGATTTGAAACCGTCTGCTCAGCGACAAGTAGATTTGAAGCGTACGGTTTTTCTTCCCTATAATCTAGTAGGCGACATTATTCTCGACACTTTAGATATAAACCCCTCCTAGTTTAGTTCAAATACCAATCGCTTATACGAAAATCTCTAGAGAAATTGGTTCTATTAATGACAGTAAGGCCTACTGGGGAGTAGTTCGCAAACTAAATGGTCCTCATGCCAGAAGAGGTATCGTAGCACTTCCATGGTCTTCTGTACACTAAAACACAAATGCAAATCAGCTAAGCACTACCACAACAGGCAAACGTTGACATGGATGCCAGAATTACACTCCAAGAGGTTTGAAGTGCAGTCCGTTAAGAGAAGCAGAGCACGTAGTTGAAGGTTTTTGGATTCACCATTCTTAGTAGGCTCTGCTTATTGTCAAACAAAAAAATATTAAAAAAAAATTTTAAGTAGGCCTGGCTAAAGCATTTACAACTCATGTGGCCTGAATTTGTCTCAACGATTTCATTCTAGCTAGTTATTCCGGGTGAACACTTCGAACGGAGAACTCTCTTAAATTAATTTTTAGTTGTTGTTTCTTTTAAATTTAAAATAAATCAAAACACACACAGTACTCAAGGTAAGTACACAAATCTCGGCCATTTATTTAAATAATTAAATTATTTTTTCTTATAGATGGCTGTTTCCACACTCATGGGGGCTTTACTGATGGCGGCAATGAAGGAAGCGCATCAGCCGGTGACTTTTAGAGAGCTGGTAAAACTTATTGCTGGACAGTTACAGGTGCCGACTTGCCAGATAAAAAGCAGTGTACGTGTAGCACTTGCTGTGGCGACAAAGAACGGGTTTATTCAAAAAAATGGCCACCGCTATTCGGTTTACACCAATTTTCGGGGATTAGGAATTGGGTCCGCTGTAAGGAAAATGATGGATAAGAAACGTCGCAGAGTCAAGGCAGAAAAAGCGAAGAAAAATAATAATCCAAGGGTTAATGTCAAGCGCAGAGTATCATTTTGTCCAAAGTCTTTAGCGGCTAAGAAGGCATTATGCAAAGCGAGGGCAGCCAGAGCGAGAACAGCCCGGGCCAATGGCTTAAAAGCGCCCAAGTCCAAGGCGCCAGCTAATAAATCTGCCAACTCGGGAAAGACCAGCAAGAAGAATCGCAAGCCCCAAGCTGCTCGTACGCGATCTCGTTCAGCAGGCGCGGAATCCAGGAACAAATCTACTTCTAAGTGCACTACATCGCTGTCAAAAACTGTTCCACCAGCCCGATCTCAATCAGCAGGTGCCGCTTCTCGAAAGACGGAACAAAAACATCAAAATTCCGGGGTGGCTACCAGAGCTAGCTCAATTCTCCGACGATATTTTCCAAAACCTTTATCCAAAACCTTATATAGACCGCCTTTTGTCTAACTAGCGCCTCCTGTATAATACCTCAACAGTTACGTCGTAAAATCAAGAAGTACAAATTCTTAATGATGTTTCAAATTTGTATGTAATCCCAAAGTAGTCACCCGTCTACTATGTAGTCAAATTTCTAGAAGCTGTTCCAAATTTGTATGAAAACTTTCTGTTTGCGTATTCAAAATTTCAAGTAAACATTTTCGGCAGAACCAATCAATAAAGTTTTTATACCCTTGCAGAGGGTATTATAAAATTGTGCGGATGTTTGTAACGCATTGAAGGAAGCATCTCCGACCACATAAAGTATATATATTCTTGATCAGCATGACGAGCTGAGTTCATATAGCCTTGTCCGTCTGTCCGTCTGTCTGTTTCTATGCTATCTCCTCCGTCAGTTTTAAAGCTATCCTCACCAAACTTTGGACGAAGTCTTTTGGTACAAATACGCTGCACATTTGTCGGAACCGGCCGGATCAGATGACTATAGCATATAGCTGCCATAAGAACGATCGGTCGAAAAACAAGTTCTAGTGAGAAAAACTTTTTTGTTTTTAATGAAAACGTCCTTTTTATTTTCATATTCTTATTTTATATACCTTAACACAATTCTACAAAGTTTTTTAAAAATCGGATGGGTATAGCATATAGCTGTAGAACGAATGATCGGTCGAAAAAGAAGTTCTAGTGTGAAAAACTTTTTTGTTTTAAATGGGATCGCCTCCAAATTTCGAAATTAACAGTGTATTTTGTTTTTCCATGATTTCACCAAGTTTGGTGGAAATCAGACATCTATATAGTATAGATTCCATAGAAAAGTAAGGTCCAAAAAGTAGATGGAAGCTGCAAGGATATATAAAACTTTCATTTAAACAAACAAGTTTTCCTCAATAACACTTGTTTCCGACTGATTGTTTCTATAGCAGCTATATGCTATGGTCAACCTATTTTGATCGAACTTTGTAGAATTGTGTCGAAACAGAAAAAATGGATATACATATAACCAGTTTGAAGACGTTACGATTGTAAATCAGAAAGTCCTTCTATGGCAGTACTAAATATTTGTGCGATTTTGATTCAACTTGTTAGAATTATGAAAAAGCATTGAAAACTAATACTCAATCCACTCAAATCAAGAATCATTACCTGATCAAACATCATTTCACAATTATCATTCAGGTTACTTAACTCTTTAAGGATTATCGGTAAAACATGTGAATGGTCCAAACTAAAGCCGAATGGGACAAATGTAGGTGTCAAGAAATGCTCTAAAATGAAGCATCTTTCAGATGTAGGTTAATCTTCCCACACACACACGCACACACACACTTAAACCCAAATTGCATTCTGTGTGCTGTAATTTTTGTTGTTTTATTTTTTGGGGGTTTCTTCTTTTTTTTTTTTTGTTTTTTGGCCATTTGAGCAACATCATTTATAATAAGATTTTCCAAGCTGGTCCGCGAGCAGCAGCAGCGCTGCCGGCTGGCGCTGATGAGGATGAGGATGGGGATGACGCAGCTTTAATTTTGTTATTGCATTTCTTTTCGGTGTTGTTTTTTCGCTTTTGGCTTTTGTTGGTGATGGCAGCAGCTTATGTCATGTGTCATAAAATATATTTAAAAAGTATTTTTAAGCGCTCACACTTTAAGAACTGCAACAACAAAAAATGCGCACAAAAAATCAAAACTAATCACTTAACATGTCAAATGGAAATTTTTTTAATTTAATATAATTCAACAAAAGGACACAGCGGGCGTCTTTAATGTGCAATTTGTCAAAAAGTTTTTGATTTATGAGTCGGCCACAAACAACAACAACTACAACCAGGGCAACTGTCAAAGAACCCCCGGCCCCTACCCCCCCTTCCTGTACCTAATCGCCCTCACACAACATTACCATGTAAACGCTTTTCGTTCAAAAGAAATTTCTTGTCGTTGGTTCCGTTGCCTAATTTAATTTGATTTCCTTCTGGACACTGGCAATTTGTCACAGTCAGAAAAGTGAAAATACTTATTACTTGATTCAATTTCAATTTCAGTTTCATTTAAAATTAATTTCATGATTTTCATTTCGAACTAATTGGTGGAAATACTTGTACATTTAAATCAAAGGTCTCGAAACATCCTTAAATGCTTATTAACCCTGATTTGCATCCAAATCTCCCATTTTAATTATGCCAACGAACCTTTGTTCGCGTCCTCCCATACCCCCACCCCCTATCATGTCATAATAAATGTAACAATAATAATCCTCCTCCACCTGTTCCCATTAAGTCTTCAATTTTGTTTGCTTAACATTTTGCCTGCTAACTAAAAACTTCAAGTTAGCCCGTTATTGGTCTGTTCTTGGTGCTGGGGTGGGCTAAAATAATGGCTGAGTTAAAAATTTAACTAAGATCCCAAATTAACGTTGCACTCTGTATAAAAATCGAAGCTACTTGTTTCGGATCGAATGACTATGGCATATATGGGTCATTTAGTAAAAGTAAAAATATAAAAGTCATAAGAGAATTTACTTTAAAGTCCTACACACTGAGAGTTTAATGCTATTTTTTGACATCTCCACCATCTGCTAACATAATGTTGATATATTTACATTAATGTTAATGCTCTGTTAATTAACATTTAACCCACTGAGTCCCGGTACTCATCCAAGCCGGGCGGGACCGTCTTTAACTTTCGCTCTTGTTATCTAAAACTAGTGTTGTTTCTTAAAAACTCAAAACAATATTTAATTAGTAAGAAAACCTTGCACTGGTATGAACCAAGAACTGTATGAGCTCTATGGGGACACTGATCTAGTCAAGCGCATAAAGCAACAGCGGCTGGGCTGGATTGGATATGTTACTCGTATGGATCAAGAAGCTCCAGTAAAAAAATAGGGGAAAGTTAACTTCGGCTCGGCCGAAGTTTTGTATACCCTTGCAGCTTCCATTGAAAACAAAAATGTTTTTCAAACTAAGACTACTTTTTGGACCTTATTTTTCTATGGGATCTATGCTATATAGATGTCTGATTTGGACCAAACTTGGTGAAATCATGGAAAAGCATAATACACTGTTAATTACGAAATTTGGAGGCGATTCCATTTAAAACAAAAAAGTTTTCTCACTAGAACTTCTTTTTCGACCGATCATTCACACTGCGACTTTGATAAAACTTAGAATGTGTTAAAGTATATAAATTAAGAATATGCCAACAAAAATGACGTTTTCATTAAAAACAAAAAAGTTTTCCTCACTCGAAATAGTTTTTCGATTTCGACCAAACTTAGTGAAATCATGGGAAAGAATAGTAAATTAAGAAACAAAAAAGTTTTTCTCACTAAAACTTTCTTTTTCAACCGATCGTTCCTATGACAGCTATATGCTATAGTCATCCGATCCGGCCGGTTCCGACAAATGTGCAGCGTATATGTAACAGAAGACTTCGTGCAAAGTTTGGTGAAGATAGCTTTCAAACTGACGGAGGAGATAGCATAGAAACAGACAGACGGACAGACGGACGGACGGACAGACGGACAGGGCTAAATCAACTCAGCCCTCTGCAAGGGTATAAAAAGGTACTATAGAATGTATTGAATTTGGCGCTCTAAAATCGATTTTAGGGAACAACGGGTAAAAAAAAATAATGAAAATGAAACCATAACAAACTATGTGATTGCAATCAACTGTAACTTTTTGCATTCTTTTATATCAGAAATGACATATATATTATGATGGAAAAATATGTCACGTACGCAGTGTCACGTAGCGAATCCTTTTTTTTTACTTTCTAAGAAAAAAAATTAAGAAAATGTTTCAGTCAAACTAATTCTAATATACAGTAAAAGTGATTAAAACAGGGATGCAAACTGGTTCGGTTCAGTGGTTCACACAGTTTCTGTACCGTCGGTTCGGTTCATTACATGGTTTTTGGAGCTAACTGTACCGCGGTTTTGGTTCGTTTCAGTGGTTCATAAAGGCATATTATGAAATACAGTCGAACTTCTGTATAGCGAATCTTAAGAAGACTAAAATGAGCATCGTTATATAGAAAACTCGTAATATAGAAAAGTTTGAATATTAAACGAAATTGCAGTGTTCTGAAAGTTAATTCGCTATAAAGAAAACTTCATTGTACAGAAGTTCGTAAAAGAAAAGTTCGACTGTATTATGATTTCTGTTGTAATGTGACTTTTCGTACACTTTAGAAATTCAATTCCTATAAGCCATCTGAGTATTTTTAAGATTCTTATAAGAATGTCCTAGACTTTTCAAGTCGGATTTGTAGGACTCGTCTAAAAGTTCTAGGAATGCACTTTGAAAACGGAGAATGTCTGCAAGAAGAGAATACGAACTATGCATCTTACACATCCTATTAATGGTATGAGAAAAAACTCTCCTGGCTAAGATTAAATGATTATCAACTTTCAAGAAAAGAATGCACACTGGTGACAGGTATATTAAGAGATCGGCTTGCAATTGCGGTAGACTTACAGGAGAACATGTTGTAAAATTTGAGTCAAGTCATCTTTTAAGGCTTTATCTATCCGAAGGATTAATTCGGTCTATCAGGAAAACGAAGTTAATAAGTAGGTATCATTGGCTAGAGGAAAGCGATTCACGTTTTAAAACTCATCAGAGAACTGAACCGAACTGTTTTTCTTTTTGGTTTTCGGTTCGGTTCAGCATTTCTGAAAGGAAGCCGGTTCGGTTTGCGGTTCGGTTTACCAGCTGGAAAAAGCGGTTCGGTTCGGTTCAGAACCGGCTTGCAGGTTTCGCTGAGTTCTACACTTCTATTGATGCCCAAAAAAAACACTTCCATTTTTGGTCACGTGCATATCGCTGACTATTAGTAGCATATAGCACTCATAGTAACAATTGGTGAAAAAACTTTTTGAATTTACTAGTAGCGTCTTCCAACTTAATGTTAATTAGTTTTCTAAGCTTTCACACAGTATTTCAAAGTTAAAACAAAATCGGTTGACTCTACATATATGTAACTATATAGTATAGCTGCCATAGAAGAGATGGAAAAGATAAAAGGGAAGCGGCGGCAGCATTTATAAAAGATTATTTCTTTCGGTCTTAATTTCTGATTGAAATAAATGGTCATAATGAAACACTAACGATGACCGATGAGGCTCAAGCCAACGTTTTGCTTAAGCACCTGCCGAATCCCCCAGGAGCAGCAAAGGGTTAAGGCCAACTTCTTCTTGGTTTGTCTTTGGTGTTCTTCTCATTCCATTTTTATGGCTTTTAACGGTATTAAAACAATATAAGTATAAAAAGTTTTGGTGGCTTTAAAATGTTGATTAAATCGATGCCTCACTCGCAGTCGCAGCCGCTGCCCGCTGCAGTTGCCGTCTTAATTCCCGATTCGTATATAAATACCAGCCGCCGGGGCCTTGGATGAGCAGCAGCAGCAGCAGCGAGTGAAAGAATTCTGTTGTTTTTTATTTTAAGTCCCCCAGCAGTTCCCAGCCATGTCATCAAGTTGTAGCCGTATATGGGTCATCCTGCCCTGGGTAGTGACACTAATCCTGGCCAAGAGTAGCGGCAGTGTCCAGGCGGCGCCCTCGACAACGCTTGAGCAGCAACAGCAAGAACGCATTGACTGCAAATTGACTTTCGATGCGGTGACAATGGACTCGTTAGGCCAACAACAACCAGAATGTCAGCAGGAGGAGAGTGCGTCTAATAAGGCGGAGTTGCAGCCGGAGCCCTTGAGGACCCTGAACAGTCAGCCCATCTATGAATTGCAATTGGTTGTGTGGCCCACTGACATTGAGGATGGTGATGAGGACCCAACAACAACAGCAACTGTGGAGACGAGCAGCAGCAGCAGCAGCACAACCACGACAACAACGCCTGCTCCCTTGGCGGCCTTCCCTTTGTATGAGGATCAATTGACTGTATTCCCGCAAATGGATTTTGAAGAGGAAAATCTTGATTATTTCTTTGATGATGCAACAAGCACCAATAAGCCGACTTCCACACCCTCCACCATTCCCACTGAGAGTTCAGCCATTACTGTTCTACAGGATTATCATCTCATCCATCCAAACGGCACCGAGGAATACAAGTAAGTCTGCCCAAACAAGTTAAGCTCAGCTACCACCCTTTTTTTGTCCACAGATTGGTCCTAAGCAACGGCCTGGTCAACTATAAGAAAATGTATACCAAACTAATTGGCGATCAGCTGGTCAATGTGCAAGAGGGCTACAATTCTGTACCCATCGCTGGGCATCCCAATCAGTTCCAAACTCAATACTTTGTGGCCGATGAGCGTGGCTATAATGTCTATAGACGTAAGTTGATGGAAAGGGAGCAACTCAATGCGTTAAGCTTAAATCAGCATTCCGTCTATTCACCCACAGTTGAGCACAACTATCGACAGCCCCAACTGGACAAACATTTGCATTACAAAGCCACACAAGCAGGCCAGGTCTAAGCAAGGAGACAGTGGGGCAAGGATGTGAGTTAAATAATGGGGTGAATTCTTTTTTTTTTTCTAAATCTAAGTTAATAAATAAGTAATAGAGAATTGATTGTTGTTGTTTTGTACTTAAATCAAACACAAACGGTTTCAAAAGTAGGCAAATGTCATTTTTAGCATGGGATTTGGGCTGGGCGGAAATTAGAACCTTGTCGGTTCGGTTCTTAAATTAACGGTACTGAGTACTGAGTATCGAGTACTGAGTATCGAGTTCAAGGTATCGAGTATTGAATATGGAGTATCGAGTGCAGAGAACAGTGTATCGACTAGGGAATATCAAGTGCAGAGTATCGAGTACTGAGTATCGAGTATTGAAAACTGAAACAGAGTTCTAAATTTCGCGAACAGAATATCGGGTACAGAGTGTCGAGTACAGAGTATCGAGTACACAGTACCGAGTTCAAGGTATCGAGTGCTGAGTATCGAGTATTGAATATGGAGTATCGAGTGCAGAGAACAGTGTATCGACTAGAGAGTAGAGTGATTTACTTTCGTTTGCAGAACAATTGGCGGCAATTTAAACAAAGGCGCGAACCCAAAAATGTCGAATTAAATTGTGAAAACTAGTTTTCTATGCTTCTTAAGTAAGTTTGTGGGCAGAATGTGTGGTCTAGAATGTTTGCAACTTTACAAAGGTTAATTAAATTAATTATGTATTTGATTAAGGTCAAGTGAAGTGACTTATGCCATTTGGCAGAACTTAAGAGGAAAAGGCAGGACAAAATTGTGGAAGAATTGGGGGAGAATTATGCAAATAAGTAATCCCGAACACATTCCCAAAACTCGAGCACTTATGACATCGTCCACTCTAGGCCGCTGGTCTATTTGCCCAATCGGCTCGTAGGCATTCTAAAATGCTAGCGATAAATACCAGTTCAATGCGAAAAGACTTACTACTTGTTCACATTTAAGTATCAGCAGAATTTAAACAACCGCCAAAAACTGTGTGCAAGAGAATGGTCACACTAAAATGAAATCAAATTCAAATCAACCTCGAAGATGAGCTGCGTCAAAATAGCGACGATTTTTAGTGTCAAACTGGAACGGTGGAATATGGAACAAAATTAATTTTTTTATTTTTTAATTTTCGCAGGAACTAAAATTCGTGGCTATCTCTCACTGATGTTGTGCCCATATGAACGATATGTCCCCTGATAGGGAAAAATTCAAGCAATTTTCTTGAGAAAACTTCCACAGTTTCTTTGAAATCCCCTTCAAATTTATGTTTGTTGCAAGATGGATTCTTGCAGTAACCATATGCAACGAAAGAATCTTTTTTTTTGTTAACTCTTGTGGACTTAAAGTTCAGACCACAAGCATTGTTAATAGAGAAAAATTTTTCTCTAATAATGTCACACTACAAGTCACCGTCTTTTCTTAACATTTTGCAATTTAATTTGTCCCAAAAAGTTCAGTAGTTTCTGAGAAAATTTAAGAATAAAAAAATCATTTTTGTTCCACACTCCACCGTTTCAATTCGGAGCTAAAAAGTCGACGCTATTTTGACGCAGCTTCGAAGATGATTTCGTACTTTCCTTACTTTTTCTGGGCACACTGCTCAATTTGAATGGAGCAGTCGTGAGCAACTGATGCACGAAATCCAAAGCAAATCAAAATCGAAAGCAAATCACTTTCAGGAATACCACTATTATCTTGGTTTTTCAAAATTTAAGAAGCGACAAAATCCGCGATAGTATCGATTGGGGGTCACAACAATCGATGGTTGGCTAAATTCACAACTATCGATAGTATCGATGGATTTCACAACACTAGTGTCTTCGGCTAATAAGACCATGTCGTCCGCATACATCAGTATGATCTCCAAACTTGACTCCTGGCAGTGCCATAACTATGTCTACATATAATGCAAACAAAAACGGACTCTGTAGGCCACTTTGTTTTACCCCGTTATTTGTTTTAAGCCATGAATAAAGAAATGTGTGAGAAACTTGTCATGAATTTTTAGACATTTTAATTCCCTTGCAGAGGGTATTATATAATTGTCCGGATGTTTGTAACGCATAGAAGGAATCATCTTCGACCGCTTAAAGTGAATGTATATTCTTGATCCGCATTTCGAGCTGAGTTGACAGTCGTCTGACAGTCCGTCTTACCGTCCGTCAGTCCGTCTGTCTATTTCCTCCTCCGTCAGTTTGAAAGCTATCTTCACCAAACTTTACACGAAGTCTTTTAGTACTTATATGCTGCACATTTGCCGGAACCATCCGGATCGGATGACTATAGCTTATAGCTGTCATAGGAACGATCGGTCGAAAAACTAGTATATGTGAGAAAAACTTTTTTGTTTTCAACGGAAATGCCTATAAACTTCGTATTACTTAGTTGACTATGCTTTCCCATGATTCCATTAAGTTTGTTGGAAATCGGACATCTATATAGTATAGCTCCTTTAGAAAAGTAATGTACAAAAAGTATTCTTAGTTAGAAAAACTTTTTGTTTTAAATGGAGGCTGCAAGGGTATACAAAACTTCGGCCGAGCCGAAGTTAACTTTAACCTATTTTTACTCTTCGAGTCACGGGTATAAAAAATATTTATTTGAGCCAGTTGCTGTCATACACGTGTAGACACCTGCCAGTGGTGTAGTGCCAGTTGGCTGGTGCCATATATGGTCAGAGAAATCTGTCAATATTCTCGTGTATTTTACTTGCCTGAAGAGACCTGCCAGATAACTGGCACATATATATATATATTTGGCAGCCTGCCAGTGCGCCTGAACGCACCCTTTTAAATGATAACCCTGATAACCCTTAATAACAGAAGATACCAGTCACTAAAAACTCGCAACATCAGCGGCTGCGCAGTAGCCTGGTCCAGATTTGAAAAATTCTGGAAATTGAAATACATCCCGAAGGATTCTGAAAGATTGACATTGCAAAATAATATCCAAATTTTTTGTGGCAAAACCCATGGAAAGAGGCCTCTGAAGTTCGTAAATTTGACTTAATTCGTGTGACCAAAGCTTCAACGGTAGGATCCTTAGACTTAACACAGGGGTTTTCTTTAATGATCTGCTAAAACATACATTTTTATTTTACAAATACCATCATGCATTTATCAAGTAGCTCCCATAGAGACGATTGCTCTTAAAAATGAGTATTGTGGGATGACTTCTTTGTTTGTAACGACACATCTACGTAATATTATTTGTATTTGTTTTTGACTGTCTATCTTTTTCACTTTTCAAGCTACCACCATCAAATTTCATATTTATCAGTTCTGAATATTCCTCCATACTATTTTATCAAGTAGCTGCCATAGAGAGTGTTGCTTTTGAAATTTTATCTAGTGAGAAAAACTTCATTGCTTTTAAGGGTACCTGAATAAAAATTCATATTAACTGTACTCCCTCATAACATGTTCAAATTTTATGATAACTTTAATAATTAGGCTCTCTTTATACCTCTAAGTATATTATCCTTCGTGCTACAGGAAGTTTGTCAGGTAGCAAACAAGTTATAGCCCGAAGTGAAGTCTGGTTACTCATAATCTTCCTGCTCGAGACCATTTTGTCATGTAGCATCCAATTTACCTTGGACTGAACTAAGAGCTCAATGACAGATATGCCATACCTATATATAGTTGTATCATGGTCATAATAATTAAAAACACATTTCACCAACCACTACCAAAATTATAGCGATAGTCAAAGAAAATTGTTGGCGTTCTCAAATTCAAGAACAAGAAAGTACAGTAACAGTCAAGTGAACTAGTTCAGCCGGTGAGTTGGTTCTGCTGTTCTCACATTTGCTTATCGATATTTCTGCCATCACTAACGAAAAATTGCGTGCATTTAGATTTGTAAATGATTTCAAGAGGCAGCGACATGGACAACAGCGTTGTGGTACTTGACGATTCACTGAAAAGTGTTGAGGTTGTGAAAAACGATGTGGAAGAAGGTGAAATAATTAAGGATGAAGGCGAGGGACCACAAGCCACCAAATCTCTCGCACAACTTGATGCCTCTTCCGATTCTAGTCTTGGTACCATCAATTCAGAGGCTCAGGTAAGGACATGCAAATTCTAGTTATAATCAATTATGTAACTCTATGGCTTCGCCAGGATGGCGTTGAGGAGCAGAAGTCGGCCGGCTTGGTGTCTGAGGTGAAGTTCCAAAAGAAGGAGCAATTTGACAGACATCAGGAACAAATGCTGGAAGTGATGAGAGCCGCATTTTCGGACCAAGGCGTTGTCATTAAGGTCGACGCAAAAGAGTTAACTATTGCAGCTTACAAAGCTAGCGACATTTAAAGGCACCCAATAAATCACAAAGCTTTACCATCTGCCGCTGTGCAGTTGCCAAACTCACCCTAATCTAGTTTTTTTGCTACCAGTTAAATTCTAGTTGCTTTACAAATAGGTATAGGACAGTTTTTTTGGTGTTACTAATTGACAGTTTCTCTGCAGTGAACTTATGGAAACTCTCTTTCATTTTGCATCAGAATGTGAAGACATTCTGGTCCCACGTTTGCCGTTGGAGAGAAAACAAATTGACTTTAACTAAGCGCTGTTCTCTGTTGCAGACTTGCCCAAATGGACAGGACAAAAAAATGTGTTTGTGTTGGTGAGCACTAGAAGCTTATGTGAGAGGGGCGCCTTAAGTATGGGGCACAGCAGTTAAGTTTGCGCAAAAGTATGTAACAGGCAGAAGGAAGCATCTCTGACCCTATAAAGTATATATATTCTTGATCAGCATCAACAGCCGAGTCGATCTAGCCATGTCCACCTGTCTGTCTGTCTGTATGAACAAACGGATTTCTGAGATGGTAAGAGATAGAGGTTTGACATGTATGGGACTTATGCTTCTTATACTTGCAGGCAGATCAAGTTTATTTTCGATTTTTGCCACGCCACCTCCCACCACCCAAGTTGGAAAAACGTCATATCTCCCACATTTTTATAGATAGAAGGTTCGTTCCTTTTGGACACATTAAGTAAAAATAGTAAAATCGGCTTGTCAAGATGACAACAGCCCCGAGGGGCCAAAGCCGAGCCTCTCTCAATCTCTTGGCTTGTGCGCTTCTAATTTTTAGCACAAGAGAAAGGGACGTACAGTTTAACGCCGAATCCGAACGGCAGTTTTTGAGAGGCTTTTCATGGCTAATTACTGCAATGCTGGCGCCAACAGCAAGAGGTGTGGCCGGGTGTAAAGTTTTATTCAAAGAAAAAAACTTTTCATTAGATGTTCCGAGGCGGGATCGAACCCACGACCTCATGCTCAGCAGTCGCGCACACTAACCGCTGAGCCACTCCGGACACATTAAGTAATCTGGATTATTTATCGATCCGAAAAAGGAATGGTAAAGATCGGATGAACGGTTGTCGAGTTATAAGGAAAACAAACAATTATGGGCTTGTCGGGCTTGACCGACTTTCTTTCTTGTTTTTATTAAAAAAACATTTAAAAAACAACCACTACTTATTAAAAAACGTTTCTTTTATAAGATTTTCTAGCTTGACTTGGTTCATGAGGGGTGTTTTTAATGCTCCAACAATAGTCCGCCATCATGTGAGCATTCAAGTGATCCTGGTAACGTTCCTTCATGTATCGAATGTCTTGATGGAACTGTTCTTCTTGTTCTTTACTCAGATCACTAAGTTTTTCAGGGAAACCGTCCAAATGGCTGTGGAGGAAGTGTATCTTGATGCTCATATTAGAACAAGGCTGCTGGTAGTGGGACAACATTAGTTCAATATGCTCCGCATAGCTTTCATCCATTTGCAATAGTATGAAAGTATGGTTTCTGGGGTTGAAAGATTTCTTTGCTTTAATCAAGAAGCTAGCATCTCGAAGTCTTTTTTAAAAAGACCAAGGTCTCTGCCTAATGCACTGAGGTCTTTCTGATTAAAGGGCTGCGGATCGGAAGAAATATCTGGGTTAAAATCAGTTGACCAGTTTTCATCACTAAAAGAAGAGTTTTTATACCCTTGCAGAGGGTATTATAAAATTGTACGGATGTTTGTAACGCATTAAAGGAAGCATCTCCAACCACATAAAGTATATATATTCTTGATCAGCACGACGACCTGAGCTGATTTAGCCATGTCCGTCTGTCTGTTTCTATGCTATCGCCTCCGTCAGTTTGAAAGCTTTCTTCACCAAACTTTACACGAAGTCTATTGGTTCATATACGCTGCACATTTGTCGGAACCGACCAAAGACACACATGAGCGCAACACACAGTCACAAATACATACGCAATAACAGTTTGGAAGTTTGCTTTTGGCAAAAGTGTGAGTGAAAGGGAGGAAAGAAACAGGAACGAAAAAAAGGTCTTTGCTCTGAGAGCAACAGAATTGAGCAAAAGCAGAACTGAAACTGTCTTTCGCTCCCTGTTTTCGTTGTGTCCGTAACCAAACTGTTTTTGTGCTAGTATTTCATATAAGTAAGCTTCGATTGTAGTGTTTTCTACCTCGATTTATTCCCTTTTCACTACATTTAAGCCCACTGTACTTGTGCAAAATGCTGGCAAAGTCGTATGTAACGCCCGCAAAATGATTTGCTTTCCATTTTGTTCTTTTTTTTTTGGTTTATTTTGGAACTTTTTTCAAAAAGCAGTTGTTGATGTTGTTTGGCTTCTGGTTTGTGGAACCATTTGGTTCGTTGTGTTATTATTGTTCGTTCTATTTGTTTGTCTCTCAATCGCACCGTTTGCTGATTGCCTTCTTGAGTTGACTTGATTTCTTCGTAGGGCCGCCTGTCGCATTTATACCGCCCCTGGCCACACAATGCTGATGATGCCCATTTAGATGCATATCCAAGTATTTCACTTTTGGCCAATCCTTTTGGCATTTTTGCATATGTATTTATTTATTTATTGTTGTTGTTTGCTGCTGGTGTTGCCGCTATTGCTGTTGGCGCTTTCAATTGTAGTTTATGGCTTGGCCCAGACTTTTCTTTTGTTGTTTGTACGCTGAAAAGTTTCCGCTTTGGTCGGAAAGAGGCGTCAGCTGGCATCAACTGAAGGAGTTTGGCTTATGATTATTTAAGGGCTTTGTTTTGTTTTTGTGGCTGATGTGGATTTTCGCTTTGAATATCTTGAAAATGATTTGGTGGGGCAAATTAAAGATGATAAGAAACTGAAATTCAACAGTTTGGAGAGATCAAAGTTCAGCGCACGAATATTTGATCAGCTACTTTAGGGGAGGGAAGTGATCAAAAATATGTGTATACAGGTTAAGGGGCCAGAAATGAATGCTTCAATGCGCTGCAATTATAATTTCCTTGGCAAAGTTCAAATTTGGTTGGTTCTTCCGAAAAAGTTTACTTGAAATTAGAACAGCATCTAGAATTCAGACAGCATAGTGGACAGCAGACCGTTTCGGGATTTTTAAGATTTAACAGATCTGTTAGATTGTGAAGTCTTCAGTTTGCTTCTGCCGACGACGGAACAGTTGAGTTATTATACGGGAGGCGCTGGTTAGACAAAAGGCGGTCTATATAAGGTTTTGGATTAAGGTTTTGGAAAATATCGTCGAAGAATTGAGCTAGCTGTGGTAGCCACCCCGGATTTTGGATGTTTTTGTTCCGTCTTTCGAGAAGCGGCACCTGCTGATTGAGATCGGGCTGGTGGAACAGTTTTTGACTGCGATGTAGTGCACTTAGAAGTAGATTTGTTCCTGGATTCCGCGCCTGCTGAACGAGATCGCGTACGAGCAGCTTGGGGCTTGCGATTCTTCTTGCTGGTCTTTCCCGAGTTGGCAGATTTATTAGCTGGCGCCTTGGACTTGGGCGCTTTTAAGCCATTGGCCCGGGCTGTTCTCGCTCTGGCTGCCCTCGCTTTGCATAATGCCTTCTTAGCCGCTAAAGACTTCGGACAAAATGATACTCTGCGCTTGACATTAACACTCGGATTATTATTTTTCTTCGCTTTTTCTGCCTTGACTCTGCGACGTTTCTTATCCATCATTTTCCTTACAGCGGACCCAATTCCTAATCCCCGAAAATTGGTGTAAACCGAATAGCGGTGGCCATTTTTTTGAATAAACCCGTTCTTTGTCGCCACAGCAAGTGCTACACGTACACTGCTTTTTATCTGGCAAGTCGGCACCTGTAACTGTCCAGCAATAAGTTTTACCAGCTCTCTAAAAGTCACCGGCTGATGCGCTTCCTTCATTGCCGCCATCAGTAAAGCCCCCATGAGTGTGGAAACAGCCATCTATAAGAAAAAAAATATTTAATTATTTAAATAAATGGCCGAGATTTGTGTACTTACCTTGAGTACTGTGTGTGTTTTGATTTACTTTAAATTTGAATAAGAAACAACAACTAAAAATTTATTTAAGAGAGTTCTCCGTTCGAAGTGTTCACCCGGAATTACTAGCTAGAATGAAATTGTTGAGACAAATTCAGGCCACATGAAGTGTAAATGCTTTAGCCAGGCCTACTTAACATTTTTTTTCAATAAAAACGTTTACAAATTATCATTTTTATATGCTTCCATAAAATTTGACCTAATTTGAACAAAATCGACCGACTAAGTCGTAAACCTAGGAGCTTGATCAAAATATTTGATCATTGGCAATGGCGCTCCAAAAATTTAATAAATGTGTGAGAGAGGCTTGAAAACAGGGTCCGGCAGCTTGCTATCTGGCGTGCATACGAAAAATTTCAAAGCAGCGCTAAAGTTTATACTATAAACCAGGGTTCCCCAAGAGAGAGGCTCTTGCCTTCTTGTCTTCTAACACACTTTGAGGCTTGCTCGGCACGCATCGGCGAACGTCGAATGTGTTCCCCCGGGGCATGGCTGGGGATCACTGCTATAAACTGTTAAAGCTCCGCTGCGTTACGTGTTCGCGACGCAGTCGTTGCTACTGGAAAAGAGAGAAATTTTTGCGCTGCTCTCACACACACCAATGCAATGCAAATATATGAATGTATTTCTTTCCAGCCTCTGCTTTAGAATGATGGGTGTGAGTGGTGGGCGCGAGAGGCTGGAAACTGAGAGGCTAGACACATACAAAATTCATTCTGAAAACGATATTTGCCCGTCCTTTTTTTACGACTAGGTAATGAACTCAAAAAAAAAAAACAAAAATTACAAGAGCCGTTACAAAGTAGGTATTCACTTGACTTCCGGGTTTTCAGGTACCGAAAGATCGCTTTCTATCGGCGAAATTACGTCATTGCGGTCGCGAACTGTTGCGTCGAATCTACCTGATTTGTAAAAAAATGGGTTGAACTGCGACAATCTCACAGCATAAATGCACAACACTGCAATTTTCGTTCATAAAACCGGATAGATCTGGATTTTGTTGGATTTTTTTTGCCCTTTTTTATGACTTGACCATTTTTTATGAAAAAACAAGTAAGGGAGCTGCAGTCGAGTGCCCCGACTACAAAATACCCTGTTCCCTTGATTTCGTGTGTTTTTTCCTTTTACATACACATACAAAAAAACATACTTTTTTTTTTTAAAAATGACTTTTATCCCCCCCGCGCGGTTTCTTTTTGATTAGGCAGAACAAAATGTAAACATATCCATTGGTTGTTCGTTGACCACTGAGCGATTCGTTCATGAGCCGATGTGAACGGTTCAAAGGGTCCGTAAATAATTGTTATTTTTGGACAACGAAAAACGGTCAATAGTTATTTGCTAGCTCTAATTTATCAGGCCTGTTCCGGTTTTCACTTTCACTAAATTTGCTCGAATTCGATTTGGCTACCTGTTCCGGTCTTCTCAATTCGATAAATTTACTCGATTTGAATTCACATTGCTTGGAGCCGATGAATTCAAAAGTAAATGCGATTTTGTATATAAAGGCGTCAAATTAATGGCTTAAAAATTAATTTTGTACCATTGTTTAGTGTCTTTAGATACTTTTTGCAGTCTTACTTTCCTTTAAATATATTTATTTTAAATAAACAAATTAATTATTTTTATAAATAGCTTCTATTTTGCTATGTCCCAGTCAAATCGAATTCACATATTTTGTTCAAGCTATTCTGGTTTTCACATTTTTTTGAAACGATGGGAATGAAATTGAATAGGGCTGTCAAGATAGTCATAATTCTGACAGAAGTGCATAAATTTTTTGCTCTCGGACATGTTAATTAGATGCCATTAAAAAAATAAAAACGTCATTTTAAACAGCAATATTCTAATTCTATCAACTTCTCGATTTTGACCCAGTTGTTTCTATTTTTTGTTGTTTTGCTCCACCAGTTGATTGAGGTGAAAAGTAGTCAACGGGAACAATTTGGAAATGAAACGTTCGAATTGCAAAATGGAAATCGTTCGAATACCCCAAGAACAGCTAAAACCAAATCGTTCGATTTTGTATTTCATTTGAAATCGAAGAAATATGTGAAAACCGGAACAGGCCTGTGACGATGAATTCAAAAGTAAATGTGATTTTTGGACAAAAAAGGCGTCAATATTATCTATTTGCAGCCATCACTAACTTGTATATTATCGCCGAGTATTCAGCTAGTAGTTTTATAATTTCACTATACATCTTTTACATCTTCTACATCTCCTAAATCTTCTACATCTTCTACACTTCCAACAACTTCTACATCTTTTACATCTTCTCAATTTTCCACATCTTCATTATCTCTTTAACAATTTCTTAATTTTAAGTGCCTACTCTTGGGAGCCCAACACAAAATTGTGTGGCATAATTTTGAGATTCTTCATTCGAGTTCAAGTCAATGAAGTGCTCGTAAAGCAGCATATCCGTGTCTCCCCTCAACTTGGACTTGCAGTGGCAGGAAACCTGCTTTTTACGGCTCGTTCCCAAAGTTGTCTGCTCAAAATAAACTCTTAAGTGCATACTTATAGGCTCCAATTTCAACAAAATGTTCCTTCAATTAAACAAAAAATATAACTTGTCCCACGAAATCTCGCACAAATTCAATAAAAAATTTACGGCTTCTCCTGCAGGTGCTTGTGGGGTGGGTGGGTTAGAGGGCTTAACTGGGTCAACCCTTTTTTTTTTTTGTTTCCCTGTCAGCCGAGTCGCGTTTCGTCTGCGTTTTCCCCGGTTTTACGGCCTTTGTAATTATCACTTTAATGAACTTTGCTAGTTTTGATACCGACCAACCGGTCGACGGGTGCTTTACGTGCCGCAGCACCTTCATCACCCATCAGCCATTGTGTGCCCTGGTTTTTATTAAGGAATAAAATTAGTGAGCGCGTGCCGAGAACGCCAAAATGCCAGTTTCCCCAGTTTCCACAGTTCCCACAGTCCCCACAGTTTGCCAGCTTGCATCTTGCAGTGAAAGGCGAGCTGGAGGAGCCAAAACGAGAAAGAGGAAGCGGAAGCTGAAAGTAATGCGAAACGAATGTGCACAAAATAATGCAAAGATAAACGCGCCAATTTCCAGCAGCACAGGAAGGCATCCAGGGCTAAATAGCCAAGGGTGGTTGCGCCCCCCAACACCCCTGTAAAATCCATAAAAAGGGAGTATGCCGGCGAAATTGTCGGACTGACAATTGTGTTTACTGCCAAAGCAATTAATCATAGGAAAACAGAAACTGCACATACTTGTACATATGTTCCACCTCCATCCCCATCCCCATTCCCATCCTCCATTAAATATGCAAAATATCTTGTAATGTGTTTATCAGCGAGTGTTTGTCCATGTCAAGTGCTCTGGCCAGGTCGGGTCGGGTCTGCGTCCGGGTCCGGGTCAGGACAGAGTAAAAATAAATTCATTGAATTAACAAATAGCTTTATGTTCATTTTGCACAAAAATTTGTCTGTCGCATTCGCGGATTTCGTTACATGCGCACATGCACTGCCCCCCACCGGCCTCACCCTTCTCCTGTGGCTGGAAAAGCTCTTAGTGGATTTTCGTTAAAAATTTAAATATTTCCTACAGTTGTTTTGCGGTTGTTTTTGTTCCCTTTTAATGTATCATTTTTAATTTTGCAGTCGGAAAATGTTCAATCCCCACACAATTGCCAGAGTACTTAACTCCTTGGCACTTGAATCCACATAGTTTTGGCATTTCACTTAATTAATTTCATTTGCAAATCGCTTACATTTTGTCTGGTTGTCCCTTAATTTAAGCAATTTTACTCGCCTAATTCAATTAAAGCGCAAACAACTTTACTCAAATGCCATTTACCCCAAGTCAAATCCACTCGTTTCCTGAAAGTAAAACTTCAAAACAACAACAGCAAAATGTCCTCGAATGCAGGAAACAAACACAAAACAACTGAAAATGTAGCTAATCAAAAAAATTAAATTAAAAAGGAAATTGTACAAGCGAAAGAGCAGCGGCAAGCACCAGCACAGTTCGCTGCCATAAAAGTAGCACTTGGGCTCGCGGTTTGGACTGGATATTCGCTTTTTTGCCACGGTTTTTGGCCTTGGACACTTGGCTCAATAGTTGGCCAATGTTGCATTTGAAAAGAAGAAGCGCAAAAAAAAAAAAAAACGAAGAGAAAGGAATACACAAGGCAGAAAAGTTGAAAAGCAATTGAGAATGAAGATGAGAAGGAAGAGGAAGATGACTCCTAGTTTTCCCTAACAAAGTGCGATATTTGTTAATCAAAATTGTTTCCTTTTAAAAGAGAGGCGTTTTCTGAATAGTTTGAATACTTGGTGTATTCGGTAAGTAAACTGGGACAGAAATCAATCTAAAATCAAGTTCCGTTTGCGATTCGAACTAAGGACTTCGGAAACTGGTGATTTTCGAATGTTGGCAGGTCCGTCCACTGAGTGGGAAAATACCCGGAAACAACTAGGCTTAAACTGATTTATCTGAAACTCGGTTTGTAAAGATTTACTATTTGTGATGTGATTTCCCCAATGTTGAAAAATCCTCCTCAGGGTGGGAAAATTTCACAAATTTCCAGACTGTTCGACTTACTCAAGGCAACACGTAAGAATCTCCACGAATGCCATTCACATTTCCATAGTATTTGGGCTGTTTTGATTTCAAATCAGTTGCCAGTTTTCGGTGGCATGACATAACGCCCGAGGACTTATCGCCCAAATTTAATTCGGGCGTTAAGTCCGTTTTCATTTCGGACTTAACGCCCGAATTAAATTTGGGCGATATGACCGAAATGAAAGCGGACATAAGACCCAAAATCATTCGGGCTTTATGTCCGAAATAAAAACGGACATAATGCCCAAAAATTTTTTGGACATTACGCCCGAATTGCTGAAAACTGAATTAAGATAGATTCATTTTTTAACGCTTCGCTAGAAATTGAATTACTCTACAACTACAACTGATAAGAACAAACGGTTTTTATATTGAAAACATATAAGATGATATTAAATAAAATTGTTTTTGTTATCCTTGTTGTCATTGAGGTTTTTGTTGTAGCGAACAGCAAAGTGGATAATAAAATTCAGGTTAAAGTGCGTAGGGACATGGGGAAAAAATTCCAAAAAAACTGCCAAGCAAATTTTTTAAAAAAAAAACTTACTTTTCGGAAAATTACAAACATTTGATAACTTTATTTTTATTTTATTTAAATTTAATGATATTTTGCTTTATTAAACCCTTCGTATGAAGTTGGTTTGAAGCTAGTTTAAGAACAAGGAAGGTTTTGAGAATATGGATTTTTGTATTGGGCCAATTTGAGTTTTGTTGATTTTTCTATTGTGGCTTTCATTTTATTTCCATTTGCTTTTTTTTATATATTACTAGCTGAATATAAAACTATGTTTCTATCCCACACAAAAAATTTACAGCCTATGCTAAAATAAATTCTGAACATTGGTAAACGTCTAACACTTACATTAGAAACCTTCAGACCACTAATAAAATCAAATGGACCTAAACCACTTTTAAAGTGGTTCATCCGGATGGTTCGAAGCTGGGAAAATGTCTAACTTCATAGTACACATCAAATTTAAAAATCTTTGCGTAAATAACCTCTGAACCATTAAAATAAAATCCCTATTACCAACTTACATACAAAATTTCGAGTTTCTAGCTATATAGCTTCTGATTTCTGAACCACTTTTTATCCGTTTTTAACCGCTTTCGAAACGACTCTTTCGTGATCGACATGAACATCATGTGAAAATATCTTGATGAAAGGTTCAGCGGTCTAGACGCCTTTAAGGAACAAACAAATGTACTGTAATACGAACATACTTTCACTTTTATATGTATTCTAGCATATATCCCAGCACGCTTCGCTTCGCCGCCGTCAGTCTAAAAGAATAATAAATTCAATAAATAAAACACATGTTCCAGATTTTCTGTCTGATTGGCAGTCTAATCCAAAGGTTCGCCAAATTAGACTGAAATGGTGGGTCGCACAGCCAAATCATATCGTGCGCTGGCCAAAAGAAATACAGGAATGTTCTCAATTCCATAACTTTCTAAAAAGTAAACCGATCACAGTTCCGCTTCGGTTTGGTTTTGCTGTTCTCATTCGGAAATGAGAGAGGCTGACTTTTACGATTTACTTTTTTTTCTGACACTGGGAAATTCTTGAGACCATTAGCAAAAAAAAAATTTTTAATTCAGTTAAAGACTTAAATGCAAGCCAAATTACATAAACAAATTCCAAATTAATCAAAGAATTAAGAAAGAATTAGCTTAATGTACATTTAGCAACTGTACAGGTGAGTAATAAGCCAATTATTTAAAATTTTACCGGCCACAAGCATAACTTTTTAAAACGAAATAGTTTTCGTTCTTGTGTTGCGAGAACATGAATCAATTCAGTTTCCAAAAAGTTGCAGTGGAAATAGAATTGGAATGAAAGAGGTAAAAAAAGTGATTTTCGAATTTTTGACTTTGAAACCATTAACTTTTTATTTAATAATCGATCCCGAATATTCTAGATCACACCATAACCGCATCAGTTCCTAACAAATCTCCGATTTCATTTTTACTTTCAAATAATCCGTTTTCAAAAATCTTATGAACCATGGGCTCATGTTTTAAATTTTTGTTAAACTTTGGACTGGAATCCAACAATAACCGCAGCAACAACAACAGCAAAAAATGTAATAATTTAATTAAATCGATTACCTATAAAATAAAAAAACCGCTTGTTAGTATCACTTACATCTGAAGGTATACACATACAGTACCATTAAATTTGTTTGACCAGTGTTTTTGAAGCAGCGACCCACTGTATATCTGAATGTCTGCCGGTCACAACGCCCCAAAAAATTTTCGGGCGTTGTGACCGTTTTTAAAACGGACTTATCGCCCAAATGAAATTTGGCTTTGTACAAAAAATATTTCACGTTCGTAACATCGTAAACTCCCAAAAAGCTGACCAAGAAAGTAAGTACAAAAAAATGAATATATTGCACGAAATTGTTATTCACAATGCATGAAACAGTGAGTCATTAATAAAATTGAAGGTTTCTTCTTGGACACATTATGAAAAGACGCGTTAGAAAAAGCAATAAGTCAAAAGTTACTTTCAGATCCCGCTCTAAAACAAAATAGAATCTGTTGTTTAGACAGTGCTTCAAAATATATCCAAAAATTAGCTGCATCTAGCTGCGACTTTTGTCTCGGTGATGATTTTTGTGAGGTAGCACAAAATTCAGAAAAGCGGTTGATGGGTGTGCCAAACTGGTACTGCCGAACGGATGCAGGTTGCGGCAGACTGGGAGATTGTCCCATCAGGGTCCTGCCACGATGGTTTGGAATGGAAAAACCCACCGATTAAGACTATCACCCGAATTAAATAGGTTTTTAAAGAAATTTTGACTTCGAATTCGTAATCAGTGGACCCGAAGAACCCCGAGTACAGACTTTCAGCCAAATCAATTACGTTTTTCGACTTTTGGCCAGTTTTTTGGGACCAATGAGCGATCGTTTCTAGGACAGCTATAGTCCGGTTCCGACAAATGAGCCAAGTTGGGTGGAGAAAGCTTTCAAACTGACGGAGAAGATAGCATAGAAAAATACGGACAGACGGACGGATATAATACAATAACCTTTGCAAGTTTATAATGAAGTTTCTGTGCAATTTTTGGAAAATCCGGTAAGCAAGAGCATTCTACTGAGTTGAGCAAACCTTGTGATCATTTTTGCTTAAGTCTGCTTTCCAAAAATGCAGAATTTAGGGCCTCATGTTCCTGTTTTTTCAAAAAACATTTGGTTTTTTTCTCGTTTGCATAGCTCATGCTCAAAATAAGCAATTCAAATTCACCAAATCCACCTAGATTTGCATAAACAGGAGCATGAGAAAACGTCCTTAGTTAGAAAATTTAAGAATTTAGTTTACCAAGCTGGAACTCATCATTTTGAATGAGACTAGGGTTTAAAAAGTAAAGAATTTAGGCCGACTCTTCCATCTTTATTTTCATTCCATATTTAAAAGACAGAGAAAAATATCAATTAAATTGCTTACATTAATAAGTGCAGAATTGGTAGGTTTAAATTAAGAATTAAAATTCAGCAAATTGTAAATCTCATCAAATCCGCTGAGATCCCAACTCTCCATATCTTTGAGCAACTCCTGAGCAAGTGGTATATCCTCCTCTGCCAGTTTCAAATCGGGCATATAATTCACCGCATTGCCAAACACCATTGTAATGGTGCCCAGAGGCTGATTCCAGGTCTCTGCCTCTGTGGCTTGCAGTTCCTTAACTTGCAGCCATTCCGAATTGGCCTCAACATCACCCATAATAAGCCAGTTATCATGTGCTAAGCGCAATTTCGTGGATTGACTATATCGAATGTGCAGTGCTCCCAAGATAGCCTGACTCTTGCGCAGAGAGAGCATACGCTGGAATAGATTCTTGGGACCTCCTTCGGAGTTTATTTGGCAATCGAAGAGCTCAATCAACTGCATTAGAGGATGTGACTTTAGAAAGCCATGAAGATTTTTAAGGTTACAACGGTGCAAGCTTATACGTTGGCAGCTCAACGGTAAAGGACGGCTTGTCTTCTCGGCCAGCTTGCAGTTGCTCATGCGTACCTGAGTCAATGCGGTGCACTCGCTTAAGTGCAGGTCGGAGAGATTAAGTGGGGAGTTCAACAAGGCTCCATCAATGGCAAAACTTTGCAGTTCAAATCGCTTGGCATCTACGATTTTTACCAGGCCTGTCAGCCAGCTCCGCTCCGGCCAGGTTTTCTGGAGCTGCAGCGACAGTTGCGTCAGCTGCGTCAATTGGCACACCGCCAGCGGTCTTTTCAACTGAAGTGGCAGCATTACCTCCCTGAGAAGCTGACACTGATCAATTCCCGTTAAATCCAGGGCCAGGCTACCTTTGCTATCATCCTGCAACACAAAGTGCTCCAGTTGTGGACAATTCTGAAACAGCTCATTCAGTGCCACCTGGGAGACTTCTCCATTTAGGTGCAGCGTGCGTAGCTGCTTCAAGGTCGGAAAATGTCCATCAATTGGGGCAAATACATGCAATACCTCCACACCTGGCAGCAGATCGCCCAACAGCTCCAGCTGACTGCCACCAAACGGGGCCACATTGTTCGTTTGCCCACAAGCTAAAACCATGCAGCTCCTAATCAGGGGCATCTGGGATACACCCATACGCATGCACAATTTGATCAGTTCGGGTATGTCCATCATCTGCAGCCGCAGACTTTTCAAGCGGCTCCCCAGTAGCGGTATCAGCCTCTTCAGCTCCAAGTCATCAATGTCCTGATGGCGCAGCATGGGCACAAAGTCGATCGTTTCCAGGGACATCAGCGCTTTTTCCAGGACTTTGGAGTCGTCGGTCAAATGACGCAGGCAAAATAGTAGAGTGCGATAAATCTCATCGGCAGTGCTGAAGGCGGGCTCGAAGTCCTCGAACACCAAACTGTTCTCTGCTAAAAGTTGGTGTTGGTGTTTGTATTTACTAAATATTATTTCTCACTCTACTTACTTTTCGACATGATTCTATTTTGTTAAATAAACTCCAGGAAATCAAAATGATTTGGCCGAGAAACCTGACGCGCTTTCAATGCTTTTTCCATATGACAGAGCTGCCACTTGGTAGTTTGATGCAAGTGTTGGAAAGTGACAGTTGTTGTCAATACAATTGGGGCCTACTTACACGAGGTCTTTTGGACAGGCTAATGCTGGGTTTATACAGCGTCACATTTTAGTGTCACAATGTCAAATTCGTATGGAGCTGTGACATTGTGATACTGAAATGTGACACTCTGTGACGCAGTATAAACCCAGCATAGTTTACGTTTAATCTTATTTGTAAGAAATGCTTACGAATTCAAAAACTATATATAAATTTAAATGCTTTCGCACGATAGTTAGTCATGAATTAAAAAGCGATGTCACAGCGTTGCCAACGTTTATATATCGGCTATGTAGTATGGGTATTATACCGTTTGGGTTAGGGTTATTAGTAAAAAGTATAGGCAAATCACGTCAGACAAAAGTGACTTTCAATCGGAGTCTCATCAATCTTAGCTGAAATTTAATATCCAAAAGCATTTTCCTGAATTTAAGACCAGGGACTGTAATCGTTTTAAATTTTATTATACAAATAATAAAATAATGATTCATTTGAATTTTTATTGATTTACTCACAAAAAAATTGATTAATTTTTGTTTAGATTTTACAACTCGAGCAATAATCATTATTTTGAGCAATAAAATAAAACTCACGATGCTATAAGTTTTATTGTTTGCTCAAAAACTAAACTCAAGTTGTAATTTCCACTTTATCTTGGGATGTAGGGACAAGAATTATTCATATTTCCCGTAAGTAAGCCAAGACAATCCATTTTGGAATTAAAAAGAGTCTTGAAAAAATGGATTTCTTGAAAAAAAAATGAGGGATACTTCCCTAGGGAGTAGAAATGTGCGAAAGTGATTGTCCTTCTGAAGTCTCCCGATAGGGTGAGGAGTAATCCTCGATCCTTTCATGGAATCAGTCTCATTCCAATTCTAGGGAAAGTTCTGGAAAGAGTTCTGGTGGAGAGACTTGAGGAGATATTTTTGGCGATGATCGAGGTTTACACGATAGCGCAGTTAATTCTGCGTCGTGTGGCGCTTATTTAATTAAAATCGGTCCATTAAATCTTGAATTATCGTGTGAACATGTTTGTAGTTTCGAGAAGTAACTGTTATTTTTGGGTAACGAAAAATGATAAATTGTTATCTGCTAGCTCTGGTTTAAAGGATTAGACACAAATACTCAAAAGTTCAAACTGTCATTTAAAATCAAAACGACAACTTTCAAGCTTACTCTATTTTACTAATTGTTCCGTATTATGAATTATGATTGATTTTTGACGTTTGATGAATGCTGTAGAACACGGCCATTATGTATCTAATAGATTAAAATATCGTAGCAGTTTCGAATTCCGAGTCGATGTTCGTGGAAACGTTTAATTTTCGAGTTTAAGTTGCATAAACTTATACGTTAGTAACATACAAAGCTGTGGTATCTAGATGCCGTTGAAATTTCTCACGAATTGAAATCAACAGCACAATCAACTCCGACTGCTGTAATGCTGGGCTTATACTGCGTCACAGAGTGTTACAGTGTCAAATTCGTATGGAGCTGTGACATTGTGACACTGAAATGTGACACTCTGTGACGCAGTATAAACCCAGCATAAGTAGGCCCCAATTGTTTGACAACTATTGTCACTTTCCAACACATGCATCAAATTACCAGGTGGCAACTCTGACACATGTAAAAAGCATTGAAAACGCGGCAGGTTTCTCGGCCAAATCATTTTGATCTCCTGGAGTTTATTTAAATAAATAAAATCATGTCGAAAAGTAAGTAGAGTGAGAAATAATATTTAGTAAATACAAACACCAACACCAACTTTTAGTAGAGAACAGTTTGGTTTTCGAGGACTTCAAGCCCGCCTTCAGCACCGCCGATGAGATTTATCGCACTCTACGATTTTGCCTGCGTCATTTGACCGACGACTCCAAAGTCCTGGAAAAAGCGCTGATGTCCCTGGAGACGATCGACTTTGTGCCCATGCTGCGCCATCAGGACATGGATGACTTGGAGCTGAAAAGGCTGATGCCGCTACTGGGAAGCCGCTTGAAAAGTCTGCGGCTGCAGATGATGGACATACCCGAACTGATCAAATTGTGCATGCGCATGGGTGTATCCCAGATGCCCCTGATTAGGAGCTGCATGGTTTTAGCTTGTGGGCAAACGAACAATGTGGCCCCGTTTGGTGGCAGTCAGCTGGAGCTGTTGGGTGATCTGCTGCCAGGTGTGGAGGTATTGCATGTATTTGCCTCAATTGATGGACATTTTCCGGCCTTGAAGCAGCTACGCACGCTGCACCTAAATGGAGAAGTCTCCCAGGTGGCACTGAATGAGCTGTTTCAGAATTGTCCACAACTGGAGCACTTTGTGTTGCAGGATGATAGCAAAGGTAGCCTGGCCCTGGATTTAACGGGAATTGATCAGTGTCAGCTTCTCAGGGAGGTAATGCTGCCACTTCAGTTGAAAAGACCGCTGGCGGTGTGCCAATTGACGCAGCTGACGCAACTGTCGCTGCAGCTCCAGCAAACCTGGCCGGAGCGGAGCTGGCTGACAGGCCTGGTAAAAATCGTAGATGCCAAGCGATTTGAACTGCAAAGTTTTGCCATTGATGGAGCCTTGTTGAACTCCCCACTTAATCTCTCCGACCTGCACTTAAGCGAGTGCACCGCATTGACTCAGGTACGCTTGAGCAACTGCAAGCTGGCCGAGAAGACAAGCCGTCCTTTACCGTTGAGCTGCCAACGTATAAGCTTGCACCGTTGTAACCTTAAAAATCTTCATGGCTTTCTAAAGTCACATCCTCTAATGCAGTTGATTGAGCTCTTCGATTGCCAAATAAACTCCGAAGGAGGTCCCAAGAATCTATTCCAGCGAATGCTCTCTCTGCGCAAGAGTCAGGCTAGCTTGGGTGCACTGCATATTCGATATAGTCAATCCACGAAATTGCGCTTAGCACATGATAACTGGCTTATTATGGGTGATGTTGAGGCCAATTCGGAATTGCTGCAAGTTAAGGAACTACAAGCCACAGAGGCAGAGACCTGGGATCAGCCTCTGGGCACCATTACAATGGTGTTTGGCAATGCGGTGAATTATATGCCCGATTTGAAACTGCCAGAGGAGGATATACCACTTGCTCAGGAGTTGCTCAAAGAAATGGAGAGTTGGGATCTTAGCGGATTTGATGATATTGCCAATTTGCTGAATTTTAATTCTTAATTTTAACCTACCAATTCTGCACTTATTAATGTAAGCAATTTAATTGATTTTTTTCTCTGTCTTTTAAATATGGAATGAAAATAAAGATGGAAGAGTCGGCCTAAACTCTTAACTTTTATACCCTATACTCATTCAAAATGATGAGTTCCAGCTTGGCAAACTAAATCTTTGAATTTTCTTCCTAAGGTCGTTTCTTAAACCCATAACTCTTTTTTGCGATCCCTGCTTAAAACTCGTCAGTGAACTAAACCGAACCGAACCGCTTTGCTTTGGTCTTCAAAAGGTAGACGATTTGTTTTGTAAAGGTCGTTTTCTCATCTCTGTCACATAAACTTACAAATAACAGTGTAAAATCAAAGATTATCTGACTCATAGCAGCTATGTGGAAGATGAGAAATCGGCCCTAAGTCTAGAATTTCTAAGTAATAATTGGAAAAAACTTGCATATAAAAACAGATGGCATTTGCTATCTGCCCTTCTAATAATTAAAGCATCCACTAATACACCTTTCGATGCATATCGAAATTAGATTCTCACTGAAACCACTAACTTTCACAATTTACACTGTCTTATCATTGAACTTTGATTCACTTTGCCTCCCACAGGGTATACAATGAAAGCAAACTTGGACAAAAGTACTAAAAAGCGTCTTTTGAGCTTAACACGAAGTTCAACTTTTTCCCCCACCCACCCTTATTGGCACCCTCCGCGTGAACGGACACATGTACTTAACTCCGAAGTAGTTAAAATTATCAATGAAACTTTACAATCACAGCGGCAAAAGAAGCCAAATGCTTGGGGAATGATCACGGCGGAATGAAAAGAATGAAAGGAACGAAGAAAAATTAAAACAAAGTTGCACTTTGTTAACTTTTGCGTTTATTAAAAGCAGAAGAAATCAGGGGGGAAGTTTAAAGCTTTAAAGCGGCAAAAAAATCAAAACGCAATAAATATTGCAAATGTGACAAAGCAGGCAAAGTTTAACTAGGACCTGACAGTATCCTTACCTTCCGCGCGGGTACAGGAAATGGCTGCTAAATGTTTGCATGCTGCGGTAACAAGTTATCTAGCCGGACTGTTACATACTCTGCACATACCAAAAGGGGAAGGTTATTCAATTTGTTAAAAACTCCGACCAAGGTTTGTCAGATTGTTGCCAAACTTGGTAAGGCTCGAAGGATTGCTGTCCAAGATAAACATTATTGATTCTCTTCCCACCACTTCCTTACTGACTGCACTTATTCATCGTTCTCCAACTCGCTGGAAAGTATAGAGTTTCATACTTAAATCAAGAAGAAGATATTCGATGTTTCTGACATCTGACATACGGTAAGAATGCAAACTCTTGATCCAAGAGAGAAAATTACTGAACGTAGAATCACTTTTTGATCGAGAATTTCTTGATCCAAGTACGAAAAATTCTCAATTCAAGAAGAACCATTCTTGAATAAAGAGCTAAGCATACTTAACATGCTTAAAACCAAGATTGCTCCTTCTTGAACCAAGTTCTTAGTCTCACAGCGCCCCTTCTTGAATCTCGATAGACCTTGATTCAAGACCCCCATAGATTCATATTCATGGTAAATTTACATTTAAGACAGGAGCTAATTATATTTTGGCTGACACCTAAGTCCACCCCAATCCGTTTACAACGAAGAGTGTGCATCCCAAATGTGTGTGATAAGTTTTAGATTGGAGAGTTACAATGGACCATGTGACCAAAAAACTCATTTTTGAATATCGATGTAAAGTTTTCCCCAGGAATGTAGTATCAGGAGGGACTCTATAATAAAATTTGTGTAGTAGTGATCATTTACGGCAGCAACAACCCCTCCATCCTGCTAGAGCTAGAAAGTAATGGGTCCCGCTCCGCTGTTTAGTTAATGATCCACTGGCCTACTTGTGATTGACAGGTTGACACAACACAAGGATCAAACAAAGATTGTCCCTGCTCTCAAGATCGTACTTTTCAGAAGTATACTGGATGCAACGCGAGTCAGGAAAATATTACATATAGATTTTTGTTAGTAGCATGTGGCGCGTGTTTCTAAAGTCCGATGGACTGGCTGAAAGGTTGATGAAGTCTATTTGTAGATTTGGCTTAAGGCCCAGATTAGCTTACGCCATCAAATATTGCGTCAACGCGGAACGTATCCCTAGTGTGGCCAGAATTGACAACAAAATTAAACCGACGCTTCGCGTTGTTTCAGGTTTATGGCATTTTTAAATAAGTTGGTGGTGGGTCACTCTACTCAACCCGCTGTGTTTTGTTTTGATGGCAAGTGATTTACGCTTGTGTTTCTGCCATGATATCATATAGCTCTCTCGCAAAGCCTTAAACCCAGTTTGGCAATCAGCAACTGTCACATATTGGTAGAAATTGGAATCAATTTATCCAAGGTGATAGTCTTTCACATCTGTTATATACGTTCTTTTTAAAGAAGCTCAGCCAATTCACTCCAAGCCTTGTTAACAAAATATAGGTCCGAATGCTTGGGGTGGGATAAATCCCTACTGCCAAACCCAACTGCATGTAGAGTAACAGCGCGTAATATCTATTGCCATCAATATGGCATCTGCTGCTCAACCCAAAATATGGCCCACTGTCTATTAACATAGAGTCCACGTATGTGCTGTTAAGCGCTCTTATGCGCGATTAAGCGCTGTTAAGCGCAAGAATATTTTTTTAAGTCCGTCGTGTAAAATGTAAAGTGCAAGGAATTCGTTTCGCTTGCTTCTTCTTCGCTCAATTTATTTACGAAACTTCTCGTTACGTCGTAAGTCCGTCTGGGCCTTAACGTTGCTTCAAATGCCTATTTTGACACTTTTTATGTGCGTTTTGTAGGGAGTTCACTATTTTGTTTTGACTCTCTTTGACACTATCGGAGAGTACTACTCCTTATCTTTCAATTGAAAAAGCCCAATTAATTCAACGATTTTCTTAAGCGAAGATATACCATTTTGAATACATAGGTTAGAAGCTACAAAATTGTATCCTTTCCTTAAGTATCCAAGGTGTGTTGTTAAAAATTTTCATTAGCATTCTTTACTGTACTGTTTTTTGTATAGCATACCTTTGAACAGTAGACGATTTTATTGTTTCGAGCACAACTATTCAAAATGGTGTATCTTCGCTTATAAAATCATGGAACTGTTTGACATTGTTTGCTTTTGAAGTTAAGAAAGAGAACTTCACGGTAATATCAAACATATATGTTATTATCATATGTAAATACAAATGTATGAATTCATGTGTATGAATTTGCATATATATGTGCATAAATCTTACACTCGGAGAAAAAAATATCGAATTTTATACCTGGATCAAGAATGTATGATGTCAGAAGTTCTATAAGATTGAAAATTTTTGACCCAAGAGCGTAATTCTTGATCCAAGTATGCAGTTTTGATCTCGGTTTTCGTTATCCAAGAGCTTCAAGTCCTAGCATGCTTATTCTGGAATCAAGAGCATAGGGCATTGTCGAAAACCAAGAATGTCCGATTTTGTATCAAGAGCTCATATGGATCAAACGTAAGATCGTTCACTCTTGAATCAAACAACAATTTGAAATCTATTGATTTATTTTTTTTTGTAAAACTTTATTTTATAGAATATTTATGTAAACCTGCAGTTTTTAGCTGGCTCGAGGTCATGTTATGCTTATGCATAACTTTAAACAGAGACACACAACACCACAAAGGAGGCTGCTAGATCGTACAGCTGTTTCATGGGGAACCAACCCCACTCATCAGCGATCATGCCCTACAGTCTGTTCAAACTGCAGTCTTTCCATGTCGGCGCACAGTGGTCGATTTTGCCAATCTGGCAGGCAATAATTAATAACTTGCCCAACTGCCAAACTCGGAAACTGGTATAAAAGTAAGCTTTCGGTAAAACATAAGTAGTCCACATTCAGCTGCTTGGGTTAGAAAATATTAATCAAATAGTCCAAATGGGGGTGGACATAAGAATTATGACATGATTTCAAAATTGATTTATTCTCGGCACCGGAACTCAAATGCTAATGATTCATTCGAGTGAAGTTTTTTACGTTGAAACTGACATATTCAAAGGACCAAATACTCCAGAAAAAAAGATGTTTTTATAAATTTGATTTGTTCGTGGCTAAGAACTTATTATTATCTGTTAAATGCAATTTAAACCATAATCATTTCATAAAACATAAGTTCGTGATCGATCTGCAAAGTAAGGCTTTTTTGTGTTTTAAATGAGCGCCAGTCATACTTTACAGATCTGTGCCAGAAATGGCACTGAATGGTTAACGGTTTTGGTTTCTTGTGATCAGGTTTAGTACTAATTAGGAGCTCTCTGACCTTTGCTTGCTGGTTGCCTACTTCACCTCCGAAAACACTCATAAGTGTTTTATATAATCCCTTGCTTAGAGAGCACTGAATGTGCTCCGAAAAACCTAAAATTTGCGTGTTTAGTCCGAAAACGCTCTAAAGCTCTGTCCTTTTCACACACATAACTTGCAGCGCTCCGACCTTTGCTTGCTAGGAATAATCCGATCTAAGTCAAATTCGCGCCATTTTGTTCAATAACTTCCTATCATTTTGAAGGAATTTTTATTATACCTCTCTCATAAAAACCTAGGGTTTTCTTATGACCAAAAAACTGTAGTAACCGACTTTCGCAAACCTCTCTTGAAGTCGTTCGCCATTGTTAGGAACTGGTAGTAATCACTTAGTACTTAGTCCGGACTATATGGTGGATGACGAGTAACTAACGTCGTGAGTGGCCTGGCGTTATCCTGATGAAAGACCATTACTTTTCTATTCTGGGCGATTGCTTCCTTCAGACGGATTAATTGTTGACGACTGCCTTAACGATTTCCATAATGTTATCAACATTTTTGAGAATTGGCCTTTTGGAGCATGGTTCATCTTTAACCTAATCTTAAATTACCGGAACGGAAACGACGAAACCAAAATGGCGCATGGTTGGCTGTTACAGTATCTCAGGATCGTAAAAACTACTCTCATGACCAAATAGAGTTAAAGTCAGCAATTGAAGTGACAAAGCGAAACTGTTTAGCGAATGTTGTGATCTCTGGTGTCTTAGTTTACAGAGTATCCGAATTTTATTGAAATGTGTTTTATTTTCGATATCTACACAAAGTAAAGGGGAATTTTTCCGGGAAAACAATTAAAATTGATTAATAAAGTTGATTGAAATATACTAATGGGTAGATGATATCCTTTACCTAAATACATAGAAGTTGAATTGTTATAGCTTTTTAATTTCATTTTGTGTTTTCGTTTCTTGATATTAAGTCACGTTTTCTAAATGAGACCATACTTTTGAAATTCAAAAGGCTTTGGCATTTGTTGAAGCAATTTGTGGAAGATTTAGATTGTTGAATGGAGTTCAATCCGAGTCCCTCCCAAGTTCGTTAATTTTTGTCAAATAAACTTTCAAAAAGTGAAAACAATCCTAAAACTACATAAAAAATGTTTGGAACCATTTATTCGACCTGTTTAAAAGTCCGAAAAGTTAACGAAAATATGAATAGTTATTGAGGATTTGAGGTTACCAAAAGTAAAGATAATTATGTTTGGTCTTTAAAGTCCAGCTAAAGGGCTGAAAGTTATGAAGCTAAAGTTTGGACAGAGTTTACTTTTACTTGTCTTGTACTTGTAATTGAGCACTAAGAAGCCTTATTCCAAAGATTTCTATTCTCACGGCCGGCACTGCATTTCTTCCCGAACGATTTGTTAGAACGTAGGCACAGATCCCACTTCTGATGTCGGGTTTTATCAGGTTAGCACTATTATTATCCGTTTTCTAGCTTGTTTATAAAATTAAAATAAGTATCATTCGCCCTTTTTGAAATTATACCAACCTCTGAATCGCTTTTACATTATGATTTGATTTGTTCAACAAAGAAAATGGTTTGCATATATTAAGCATATGCATTTCATGCAAATATGCAAAAAAAAAAAATTGAAAATATGCACTTCGTTTTCAACTCATTTTTCAATGAAACGAACTTTGGCGTCATCAGAATTCACCTATCTTAATCCTGCAAAAATATGCAAATATGCAAAATCTGAGGTCTTCTCATTACTAATAAAGCATTACTAAATCTTTAGGCAGTATGTGATATTTAAGAATGTTCAAAATTGTTGTTGAATTGAACCGAAACCTTAGGATCGGAACAGGATTAGGTTTAGCTACTTGGCTGAAACTTTTGCTGGCTGCTTCCTACTCTTGGACCAACTCGTTATACTCTTTCTACCTTTTGTCACAGAGTATAAAAACGCGCTCCAAAGGATATAGTATAAACAAACAAAAAAAGGATAAAAGGGGGGCGAGGCCGCAAAAAAAAAAAAAAAAAAATTAAATATAAAATGCAAAAATGGCTTTTAAGCAGCGAAAGTCGCGTTTAGTTCTGCGGCCGGGCAAGAGCAGAGCGGACCCCAGAGGAAACAGGTATGTATGTATATGTATATAAAAGTGTCCAGGATGTGCTAAAAGGACATTCCTGTTGTGTTTGTTAAGTGAGCAGGGGCGGCGTTGTGTGTGCACTTCATCAACGACCGCAGCAAAAAGGACACAATGAGCCATTGCCCTGGGAGAGCCAACACTTTGGAGACATATTTCTCGGAAAACCAACCAGAATTAGCTAAGCACAAACCCTATTCAACTATTCTGTTGTCAACCACCAAGGAATATATTCAATTGGTTTTATTATTTAATTTTAATTTATTTTGTTATCTTTCGAATCTTTAATCGCTGCTCCAGGAAACTCGTTCAAGTTCATTGCAAATTTCATGCAAACCAATTGGCCAACTGTCTGCACTCATAAAATTTATGATAAACCTTCACACTTCAGCTTGTAGGATGGAGTCCCCTAATTGCCCCACACCCCAAACCACAGAACACGAAAAAAAAACAACCAAAAAATGTTGTAAAGTGTTAAAAATTTTAAAATTATGAGCCGATACTCGCAGGGGGGCGTGGGGTAAGCCAGTTCCACTTGTACTCGTATGTTTTATTGCCCGAATCGCTTTGCTCAAAATTTATGGCCAAATTGTCGGCGACTTTCGAAAATTCATGAAATCTTCCCCAGGCGTAACCCATTGGCCGCCATAAAAAACGACAAACAACTTTTTGGGGCCCTCGTCAATAATAAATTCATAATTTTTGCCTTTGCCTTAATAAATTTTTATTATTTTTTAATTCCATTTCATTGCACACAAAAAAAAAGAAGGAAAAAACAATCACTTTTGAGGCCTAATAATACGCGAAAAAAAATGTATATAATAATAATAATAATGAGAGTCTGAGCGTAATTTAAGTACTTGGCGGAAACCACATCTCTCAGAAACGGCCCCTGCGAGTGGGCAATCCCGTGGCCCGAGGCGTAGAACTGGCATAGTTATGACTGGCTGAAGATTGGGTGGGGAACTGCTGGGATGGCGAGCGGGTAGGGCTGGTGCCTGTCGGGTGCTGTGTGTCCTCACTGAGCTGCTGTGGCACATCAATGGAGCGCGGCAGATTTGGATAGACTTGCGGTGTGATGGCTGAAAAGGTAACAGAAAGAAGTCAATTTGCTTTTATTATGGCCAACTATCGTTCGTAAGAAACCTCTCGCAGTGCACTTTTTGGCTACCTGTTGTGAGTCAACTTGTAATTGTTATCTTAAAAGTGGAATTTTCGGTATAAAAAAGTTAAATGAGACTGAAAATTAATGATATAAGTACGAAATTATTAATTCAAGATGTGTGACGCAACTTTCGAAAATGTTTTCAGAACTTTTAGTGCTCAATTTAGTTAAAACTGTCTTAGATTTAGTTAAGTTCTTTGTGAGCTTAATTTGTATTATGATCTTTCATCAAAGTTTATACAATTCCGAATATTATTATACCCTTGCAGAGGGTATTATAAGATTGTCCGGATGTTTGTAACGCATAGAAGGAAGCATTACCGACCACATAAAGTATACATATTCTTGATCAGCATGACGAGCAGAATTGATTTAGCCCTGTCCGTCTGTCCGTCCGTCTGTCCGTCTGTTTCTATGCTATCTCCTCTGTCAGTTTTAAAGCTTTCCTCACCAAGTCTTTTGGTACAAATACGCTGCACATTTGTCGGAACCGGTCGGATAGTCGGATGACTATAGCATTTAGCTGTCATAGGATCGATCGGTCGAAAAACTAGTCTTAGAGAGAAAAACTTTTTTGTTTTTAATGGTAACGCCTCCAAAACTTCGTATTTTTTAGTTTACTATGCTTCTCCATGATTCCACCAAATTTGGTCGAAATCGGACATCTATATAGTATAGCTGTCATAGAAAAGTAGCGTCAGAAAAGTAGTCTTAGTTAAAAATATTGGGGAAATTTAATTTCGGCTCGGCCGAAGTTTTGTATACCCTTGCAGTTTGATTTTCTAAATAAGACTACTTTGCTGATCTTACTTTTATATGGGAGCTATACTATATAGATGTCCGATTTCGACCAAACTTAGTGCCATCATGGAAAAAAAGCATAACAAACTGTTATTTACGAAATTCGAAGGCGATCCCAATTAAAACAAAAAAGTTTTTCTCACTAGAACTAGTTTTTCGACCGATCGTTCCTATGGGAGCTATATGCTATAGTCATCCGATTTCGACCAAACTTAGTGAAATCATGGGAAAGGATAGTAAACTAAGAAATACGGACTTTGGAGGCAATTCCATTAAAAACAGAAAAGTTTTTCTCACTAGAACTAGTTTTTCGACCCATCGTTCCTATGAAAGCTATATGCTATAGTCATCCGATCCGGCCGGTTCCGACAAATGTGCAGCGTATTTGTACCAAAAGACTTCGTGCAAAGTTTGGTGAGGATAGCTTTAAAATTGACGGAGGAGATAGCATAGAAACAGACGGACAGACGGACGGACAGACGGACGGGGCTAAATCAATTCAGCTCGTCGTGCTGATCAAGAATATATATACTTTATGTGGTCGGAGATGCTTCCTTTTATGCGTTACAAACATACGGACAATTTTATAATACCCTCTGCAAGGGTATAAAAACTTTTTATACCCTGTTCCCATTAAAAATGGGAAAAGGGAGATCATGAATTAGTGCAAATGTATGTAACAGGGAAATGGAAACATTTCCGACCTCATAAAGTATATATCGTAAAGTATATATATTATTGATCAGCGCCAGAAGCCGAGTCGATATAGCCATGTCCGTCTGTCTGTATGAGCGCGTCGATTTTGCATGTAGGTAGCTGTATACGTTAAAGTTTGTTACAGATTTGGAAAATTTCCCACCCTTCACCCTGTAACCGCAAAAAACTGTCAAAGAAACAAGGGATGCAAACCGGTTCTGAACCGAACCGAACCGCTTATTCCAACTGTTGAACCGAACCGCGAACCGATCCGGCTTCCTTTCAGAAATGCAGAACCAAACCGAAAACCACCAAGCAAAACGGATCTGTTCGGTTCAGTTCTCTGACGAGTTTAAAGACGTTACTCGCTTTCCTCTAGCCAATGACACTTATCAATTTGAGAAATTTTAATCGTATCCCTAAGATAAATTTTGTACGACAAAAGGACGATCACTGATTGACCGAATGTCGGATCGATATAACCTTTAAGGAGGACTTGACACAAATTTTACAACATGTAATACTGTAAGTCTTCTGCATTTGCCCGCCGATCTTTTAATATACTTGTCATCAATCTGTGTTCTTTTCTTGAAAGTTGATTATTTAGCCTTGTTTTCAATTCCACTTCCACAAAAGTTTTGTGTTTTAAAACCGGTTTTTATACACTTGATAAGTGTATTATAATTTTGACCAGAAGTTTGGAACGCATCATCTCTGACCACATAAAGTATATATATTTTTGATCAGCATGACGAGCTAAGACGATTGAGCTTTGTCTGTCCGTCCGTCTGTCAGTTTCTACGCAAACTAGTTCATCAGTTTTTAAGCTTTCGAGCTAAAATTTTGCACAGAGTCATCTTTTAGCTGCACACTGCACATATGTCGGAACCGCGAAAAACGAATGGTCACTTCTTGTAGCTACCAAACAATTTTTTTTGTTTTTTAATATTTTATTTAATTTTCCAATGACACAAGACATGAAGCTTATAAATTAAGTCATTGGGTATAAAATTAAGTCAGTGGTCTCAAAACAGAGACAAAGTTAGTTTTGCTTTCTCGTTTGTACTAGATTTGGTCTCTAAATCACAAAACATTTGCTGAAGTGGAATTATGAACAAGGCTGATAGATCGTCCTCTAGTGGACAATGTTTTCAATTTTCTGTAGTACTTCTTTACCATGATTCAATCTTAGCCAGGAGATTTTTTTCTCATACGATAAAAAGGATACGTAAAATGCATGGTATTCCGAAGGGAACTTATAGATGAATCCTGCAAATCCGACTTCAAAATTTCTCAAAATTCTTCTAAGGATCTTAAAGATATTCAAATGGTTTGTAGGAATTCAGTTTCCAAAGAGTGCGAAAAGTCACATTACGACAGAAATCATAATATTTAAAAACGTGTCTTTATGAACCACTGAACCGAACCGCGGTTCTGTTAGCACCAAAAGCCAGGTAATGAACCGAACCGGCGGTTCCGAAACTGTGTGAACCACTGTCTTAACGAGTACCTATTTTCGAGTATCTTGCATCCCTGATATCTATCTATTCTCAGAAGTTCAATAAGATCGGACCAAAAACACCGAAGTAATACATGAAACAATTTTGCTTTATGGAACGGGGTTTCGGCATCCTCAGCTATCAAAGCACATAAAATCAAGGGAACGGGGTATTTTGGAGTCGGGGCACTCGACTTCAGCTTCCTCTCTTGTTCAGTTTTTATACCCTGTTCAGTTTAAAAATGGAAAAAGGGGGATCATTAAGTTCTGCAAAAATATGTAACAGGTAGAAGGAAGCACTTGCGACCCTACAAAGTATATATATTCTTAATCAGCCATGTCCAAGTCGATTTAGCCATGTCAGTCTGTCCGTCCGTCCGTCCGTCCGTCTTTCCGTATGAACGCCTCGATCTCAGAGATTATAAGAGATTAAACCACAAATTTTTGCATGAAGGTAGATGTATACCAGATTCAAATAGAGTTTGTTTCAGAATGACTTTGATTTTACTTAGACTTTGATTTGATCTTATAACAAGCTTTAAGCTAAGTTGGCGCAGGCAAATAATTTGGACAAATATAATTCATAATGAAGCTAAATAGGCCTACAACAAATTATTTGCGAACAGGACCATATGTTTAGTCTTAAGATCGCCGTGTCTGCCATCATGGCTATGTAGCCAAAATTTCATCGAAATTTGTGCAAATTATTTGCCTGTGAGAACTTAGCTTATGATAGTTCCGAATATTTGTCTCCATTGAAAAGATACGTATTATCGATACGTTATTGTTGAATCGATATAACACATATTTTTAGAATAGGTGTTCAATAAATTACATTTTTGGTTTGCTTCCGAAAAAGCATTCAAAAATGACTTTCAATAATGTTATCCATAGACTAAAGCGGCAAAAAATGTAAACAGATGCTATCGAAATGTTGTTCATTCTTTAAAAAGACATTATGACTTAAACAACCGTTACTTAAGCTCGTTTTCTATTTGCACAGATTTGCTATCAATAGGATACCTATCAATTCTATAAAACTGACTTAATGGCTTATACAAGGGCTACCGATAAGCTTTCAATTCTTGAAATGTACTCTATAAATTGTAGAATAGTTATCGATGTGTTATCAATTCTTGAAATGGACAATATGACTTATTAAAGTGTTATCGATATGTTATAAGTTCCTTGAAAAAGACTCAATGACTTATAAAAGTGTTATCGATATGTTATCAATTCTTAAAATGAACTCTATGACTTATACAAGTGTTATCGATAAGTTAAGAGTTCTTGGAATGGACACTTTCACTTCAGAAGTGCTATAGATATGTTGGCAACTCTTTAAAATGACTCTATTTGGAAACATGTGTCACTCCATCGAAAACATTTAAGTGATTATGGAAAGTCGATTAATTATCGATTGCTCGAAATGTGAAAATTTAGCAAGATATGTACAAAGAGTGGGCGGGTGGCTCAGCGGCTAGTGTGCGCGACCGCTGTGCAAGAGGTCGTGGGTTCGATCCCGCCTCGGAACATCTAATGCAAAGTTTTTTCTTTGAATAAACTTGACACCCGGTCACCCATCTCTGCTGTTGGCGCCAGCATTGTAGTAATAAGAATCGCTTTTCAAATTTTGGAATTTACATCTACGTTCTTTCTTCAACTCACACTGATTCTGTCGATATCCAAACTGATCCGCATTGTAGAACACTGTGATGTAACGCCCATCGGTCATGCGATACGAATAATATCCCACAACCATCAGAGTTTTCACCTCATTAACGAGTGCAAAGTAACCGCGCTCATATCTCGCCGTGCCATCATCAAGCTCGAAGCGATACTCGTAGCTGCCATCCGGATAGCGATGATTGAAACGGTCCAAGAGGCGAACACCTCGCGCATCTATTGTCTCCTGGCCCCAGGACATGTGCAGGAGTAGCACCAATAGCAGCATAAGGCTGGGTCTGGGTCTCGGCCACGCCATGAATATGTGGATGAGTGTGCGGGAGTGGGGGGAAACAAGGAGATTTGGTGATGGTTGAGAGGTACGTGGTACGTGTGCCGTCCCGTTGTTGTGTTAACAGTTTAATTCGGAACCTGCGTAACTTTGGCTTTTTATAGTCGCTGCGGAACGAGACGCGACGTCAGCGGCGGCGTCGGCGGCTACATCTGTACACATGATCCGTGTGGATGGTGCTGGCACCAGCTCATTGCCGTCAAAAATTCTCAACGCTTAATCATAAAAGAAAAAAAAAATCTTAATTTCATCTACTTACACACATTGTTGTTGTTGTTGCTGCTGTTGCTGCGGCTGCTGTTGCCGTGGGCCTTGACTGGGGGCGGGCCTTGGGGCTGGACATGTTGCTAACTGGGCACAAATTGGTCCTCTCGTTCGCCCTCACTAATACAAGCTGTCTCTTTCTGTGTGTTTGCATTGGGGATCTGTTCGCACCGCCAACAAATTGCCTGTTCCCAGGGAACCTTTGGACAGTGGGCACCAGAGTTTAGAAACAAGAGAAATGGAATTTATGTACTGTTTAAGGCCAAAGTTTTGAGAAGCTTTTTCATGTCCAGCGCCAAAATATTAGGCCGTACATCCCAAACAGGGGCTTAATCTCTGGGGATTCCCATTTTCGCACAAGAGAAAGGGCCATACAGTCGTGTTCAAACGGGCAAGGAAGGCTTTTAAAGAAGGAAAACCTGCTTAGTGAAAAAGTTGCCAAAAATTCTAAAATGCTTTTAGTTTAACTGTTTTAAGAAGCATCTAAGAAGTTTGATATGAATTGTGTTTGCTGGTGTAGTGTGATATGACGACATTCCGCTGTGTTGAATGCGTTCTTCACGTCTAGGGTCACAATCAGACAATACTCCTTTTTGCCCCCTCGCCACCGCGCTCCAGATATGGATTCCTTTGCAATTTCAACCACTTTGCCGATGGCGTCAATGGTTGATATTGCCTTCCTGAACCCGTACCTGCTTGGTTAAAGACCGCCTGCCACTTCTACAGCTACGTTAAGCCTATTGCACAGCAACTTCTCCAGAACTTTGTTAACTGTGTCCAGCAGGCAGATGGGCCTGTATGAGGAAGCATCCTCTGGAAGCATCCTCTGCAGTTTCCATCTTTCTGGAAATGTCGATTCCCTCAAGCATTTATTGTACAACGTGACAAATAGCTCTAGCATCTTCAGCAAGCTGTTTGGAACATCATCTGGTCCGGGTGCCTTGTTGGGTTTGAAGTTGTTTGCTGCCGCTCACACTTCGTCAGCCGTTACCTCAACTATGAAGTGGTCTGAAGCTGAACCTCGGCCCAGATCAAGCGTATTGCTTACGGCGTTAGGCCTGAATGCTTCTGAGTGCTTCCGGATTCGTAGGACCTGGTAGTCTGCCTGCATATAGGCGCTTGACCATGGTTTTATAGGCTCTGCCCCATGGGTCAGTGTCACATAGGTCCAGGAAGCACTTCCGTTTGCTCTGCTTAATTAGAGTCTTGAGCTCCCTTCTTCTCTCCCGATACAGCAAATGGAGTTGCTGGAAGGACTCGCTGCCACGCGATCGCTGACTTATTCTCCTTGCTCGAGGACATAAACGACGAGCATCAGCAATGCTGTCGTTCCACCAATAAGTCGGCATGTGGTGACACTTGTAGGGCTTGCGCTGAGTCATACTTGCATTGCAAGCCGTCTCCAGATGTTTTGCCAACTGATCCGCCATATTCAGTGCACTTCCAGAAACCCAAATTTTTGTCAGCTCCGTGACCGCATTTTCTCTGCAGAGAGACCTCAGTTGGTCCGGTGTTCCTTTCGCCGACGATGCACATGATAGCCTCATGGTCGCTCGCTGTGTACACCTGGCTAATTTTCCATGTGGGTGATGGGAGGAGCGAGCTACTGACAAAAATCAGGTCGATCACTGAACCAGTACCGCCTCTAGTAAAAGTTTTCTGTGAGCCTACATTTAGAAGCGACACGTCGAGCACCGCAAACGCCTCTAAAAGCTCATATTTTGCAGTGTAGTGTATGTGCCCAATGTCAACAATCTCCGAAAGTTTCATAAAGATAGGATAAAAAATTAAAGAGTTATAAAAGTTAAAATAAACGTTGCATACTTTTTGGCGCCGCATGAGCTATTTGCTTACATAATGTTGAAATGTTCTCATTAATGTTAATGCTCTGTTAACTAACATAATGGAAGGCTATACAACATTAATTTCCCTGAGTAACGGCTAAATCGAAGTCGGGCAGGACCGACTTTAACTTATGGATTTTGTAATGCTATTGAATGTTGCTGGGAATTTTTTATAGCGGAAAAATGTAATAAAATTGCTTGCGATAAATCAAAAGTAATAGCGGTGAACACTTGTTGACCTGTACGTCTTATTAAAGAAGCGCTGATTCCACAGAAGTCTCCCGCAGTGAAGAGGAAGTTGCCACCAAATTCTTAAGTCAAAACAAATTAAATCGCAAGTGAAGTTAAGGCTATGACAGTTTCTTTGGGAACCCCCTTGGTCTCCAATTCTAGCAAGAATCATTTTACATGTTAATTTTCGCAACCTGAATAGTTGGCATCATCCAGATCAGTAAAGTAATTAGGCATCTTCCTGTTCTCTCTTGCTTTATTTATTCGTTGCTCTGCCTCTTTGACTTCCAGAGTTAAAAGTTCGTTTATTCATTACAGCCTGTCCGCAGAAACCTCTTCCTTGCAACGACGGCACTTGGGTTCATTCTGGTGACGCTATTGCGGATGCTTTTGCTCGTGATCACGCCCTTTGATTTTGCTAACAGCCACGAAGAGCAGATCACCATATCGCGATTTGGACTCGCATTTGGTCCACCGTGTACTACTATCTGTCCGATTAATGAGGAAGAGATAAAAGAACAGATAAAGCGACTAAAGCCTTGCAAAGCCCCTGAATTGGATGCTGCCCACGGAAAGGTAGTCAAATCACTCAAAAATGAATCAATTTCCTTATTATGTGGACTGTTTAACGCTGTTTTGGAAGTTGGTCATTTTCCAAGTCGTTAAAAACGTGCCTTGGTGGTCAGGGTACCGAAAAAGGACAAGGACCCACATAATATGGACTCATATCGCCCTATAAGCCCCATGCCTACCTTCTCTAAGATTTTTGAGCGACTTCTTCTAGCAAGGATTTTGACTATTGACTCTTTTGAGTCTGCGCTTCCAGATCACCAGTTTGGATTTCGCAGTCGTCACAGTACAATAGAACAGGTTCACAGAGTAGTTAATCATAATTTCGATGCCTTTGAGAAAAAGAAGTACTGTTCGGCAGTATTTTTGGATATAGTTAGGTCAAGCCTTCAATAGAGTCTGACATGAGGGTTTGAGGTATAAATTGAATCCGATACTCCCGGAGTGTCTGTGGGGACTTATTGACTCTTTTTTGATGGACAGAGCTTTCACTTTTGAAGTGCGTTATCCTTGTTACGTCCTATTCAAGCTGGTGTCCCGCAAGAAAGTGTTCTTGGCCCTGTTTTGTAAACATTGTATACTGCTGATCTTCCATATCATAATATCCAAAGTTCACTTACTGCCACCTAAGCCGATGACACTGTCATCTCGACGAATTTAAATGCTGGGAATATAGGTGTTAGTGTGGAGAAGACTCAGCATCCTACTTTTACACTAGGTCAACACTGAGCTCGAATTGCCCATTAGGACACCATTACTTATCAAGGCGTTACACTGGATAGGAGGCTCACCTGGAGAGCCCACTTTAATCGGGTGTGTGGACTGGTTACTCCGGCCAGTGAATGGCCTTTCCCTTGAGGCTAAGGTCAGGCTTTTAAAGACCATTGTCCTCCCTACGCTTAACTTAGGTATGACATGTTGGGGATATGCCTGCAACACTATCATTAAGAGAGTAGAAACATGTATAAGTAAGGCCATTCGCTGAATATGTCTGTAATACAGCGATGTTCCTCCATAGCCCCCAGGGGCCGAGCGCAATCGGCTATTTAAACGCACACGAGTTGAGCGCATGCCGAAGTCGGGCATATGAGCGTAAGCAGCGCTCTCTTTGCTTGCATTCGATGCCCAGACGTCGAGCAGGGCAGTTCATAGCTGAGCTGTGTCCCTTTGATATCGCACACCAATACACTCTTACTTTTTGGCCTCGCTCTACTTGAACATCACTGCTGTAATAGCACCATATTCCGGGACTTAAACATTTCCATCATTTGCGAAACTATAGAAACATACTTAAATCGTTACAGAGAAAGATAATTTTGCCGTGCACCACAGGGTTGCCTTATTTAATATGTATATAAAAATCTTCAACAGCATGGAAGGATTTAAAATAAATGCGAAGCATAGCTAAATAAATCCAATTTCAAAATAAAAATTCATAACCGTTTTTAGCGGCAAATACTATAATAAAGTAAACAATGCAAGTGTAGGAGCCCAGCTTTTTGTATACCGATAAAAATATCGATAATTCCATGGGGACTGAACTCGCAGCTATGTTTAACCAGTGCTTGAGCTGCGGTTAAGTTGGTTCCTCCGGTTACGCACACGCAGCATGTGATACTCAAATTCGGTTAACCTGCCTGTCAAGTTGACTAACCGGAAATTGAAAAATCGGGCCTAAGTCAAGTATTTCCGGATTAAGGAATCGTCCCTGTGCCTCTATTGACGCTGATTGTACTTAATTCAAGTACACAATTCTTAAATATATTTCTGAGTATAGCTGTTGTGCCCTTTGCAGCTATTAAAAGTCGGATATGCCAACGTCTTCAGGATATCAGCAATGTGTAGATATCAGTATCAACTGAAAAACGATGCATGTCTATTTGAAATATGGGATATGCTTCCAATGTAACTGCCTGGTGCCTATTGGAGTGTATCTATTTTATCACCGGAAACGCAAGCTTTGAACTGTTTTGCTATGCCGAACTTCCTGGTACAAGGTCATAAGTTTTACACATAAAGTAAACTTCAGATAAGCTCTTTACCTTATCAAACTCATCGATAAATGAACCAAACCATTTGCATTTTGGGTCTTTGCTACAATTCAGCATTTGAGCTGCCTCGTTCCAAGAGTGGAAACAATGATCAATCTGATCATATAAATTGAGTAAATCGTTAAAACAATTTGGCCACATTTGTGGCAATAATTTTTGCAAACCACTGTCCCTTGGCTACCGCTAAAAATACTCATTTGTTGTACCCTACAATTTGGCCCGGGAGTAAGTACGTGCCGCCTGTCAGCGAGAACACAGACCGTTCCGGGCTTAGTCCCTGGGCAACAGGCAGGCAGGCAGGCTGACTGCCTATGATGATCGACCGAACTTGCGTCCTGTGGCCAATTAGGGCTAATTTATGATTTCAATCATTTCTTAATTGCATTTAATGTGCAGCGATTTAGTGAACAAGCAGGGGACTTGACTGCCCCGCGGACTCATGAAGAGGTTGCCGCCGCCACCGCCGCCGCCGCAGCCGCTGGTTGCAGTTGGTCAGTCGGCCAAAGTTAATGGGGGTATCTTATCGGTGTGGCTGTCAATATGTCGACACGAGGTTATCGCTGTTAAATTAATTTTAAGCATGATTTAAGTATGACAATTGCTGGTGTTACACTCAACTAAGTCACTGAGTCAGTCAGTCATTGCTGTCAGCCTCTGTCAGCCACAGCCACAAATAAACAAACAAACAGACAAACAGTGGCAACTGCCGCCACAGCAACATCTCATCCTGGGCACAAACTGATTTATTTATAAACGTACTTTATCTCTGACTCTGACACAGCTTTAATTTCACATTCTGCACAACGAACAAAAGGCAAATTAAAACACAACAACATCAGCAGCAGCAGCAGCAGCACGGCAGCAACAAAAAAAGTGCAAACATTTTTGGCAAACTTGTTGCGCCGACAGCAACAACAACAACAACAGCAGCAGCAGCAGGTTCAGCAGCGAGGAGTGGGTAGGCAAGGTCATTTGTTTGGTATGTCGATGACAAAGACACAAAACAAAAAAGGAGACAAGGCAAATGTTTCTGTTGACGACGACGACGACGACATGTTGCCGCCGTGACAGGAAGTATTTCTTGTTACGGTCCGACCAAGTCTTGGGATTGGGCAGAGATTTGTCAAGTAGCAAACGCAGCAGCCTGTGCCTTACTTTGTAGGTGTCATCGTCATCGCCATCGCCCTTTGCATTTCAGTTGGCGACGTGCCGTGGCCACCACCTTTCAACAAAACGCTGAGGCTGTAAGTGCCACCGTGAGGCAAAAGTCTATAAAAATTTAATCATTTCCAAGCCATGAAATATTCATCTCATGCGTTAAGTGAATTCTAATTTGGACTTAGTTTAGGTGGGAGAAAACTTTTGCCACCAAGTGTTTTGATTTCTCTGGACTGCTCAGTGTAAACAAGATAATCGATTGCCTTTAAGGAAAAGTTTTGTTGTGCCTGAAAGGCCCGTTTTTCAGATGAGCGGAAAGTACATTTTTATGAACAAAACTTTCCGCTGCTGCTGCTGCTCTGCGTTCTGAGAGGAGCTAAGATACGAGTATCTTAAGTGTTTGCATGTTCAACAGTCTTCCACCCACGGTACGCACTGTCAATTGCAAATTGCGCGCAAGTGTATCTGCAACAACAATCCAAACGAAATAAAAAACGTAGAAATTTCGCGCAAAAACGCGACTCACACTCGGCCTGCCTGCCACTGGCACAGATACAACCACAGATACACAGATAAAGATACGCAGCAGAACTTCTCCGTCAGCAATGTAGAGAGATGTTGGACAAAGTTACACACAAATAATGTATAAAAGTGGCTTATAAAACAAAAATTTGTATGAATGGTCCATGCGCTCGTCGTCCGTTGCCTACGTGACATGACGTCTCCCAGATACAAAACACAACTTGTTGTTGTTGTTGCTGTTGGACCCGGGACATGCCTACCTACCTATGTATGTACATAGCCTCAAATCACGTCGCTTTTTTGCGGAACTCTTCAAAACTGATTCAGATTTTGCTTTTTATGTTTTTTATGATATGCCCAAGCATCTCAAAACAATTTGTAAGAAACTTAAGCTGAGTTTTGGCTTGGTGTCTGGCATAAATTATAAACACCGCCTGCTGAGTGCCCAGACTCACACACACACACACACACACCCAGATACACAGATACAGAATGGCAGGGCAGGTCTTTAAATTTATTAAGTAGCCAAAACCGAAACACACAATTGCCAATTACCGAAATATGCTGGGACTTGCTGCAGTTATACATAGCCCAGGGCCAGAGGACCGTGCAGCCAGTCTGCAGTCATACGTAAGATACATAATCCAGGTCAATAAAATTCTAACCAGCTGAGCTCCACATGCACATTAAATGGCCAACCTGCAGAAACACCTTTCCGCCCGGCGTCTGCTCGGAGTGTTTTTGTTGTCGTTTTTGTGTTTTTTCTCTTTGAAATTTACGTAAAGCCACTTTATTAATCTCAAGATTAGATGGAGTTTTGTTTTTGATAAACACACAAAATGCGAAATGTGAAATGTTTATGTTTTGACTTAAGCGTATGCATAAACATAAATATCTACGCTGGGCTATCTGGCATCTAAATGGCAGAGTGTGGGAGAGTGAATGAACTGAGGACACAGTACAAAAGGGTTGCATGCACTGGGGGAAAAATTTATGGTATGAGGGAGGGAGGATGGGATGAAACTATGATTTTAATCGATTCACTCGAATGGATAAAAGCCAAATTTCAAGACATAAGAGTTTGTTGTATGGAAGCTATACCTTAAAGCTGTTCGATTTTGTTTAAACTAGGTAGAATTTGGAGAAAAGCATGGAACACAAATTTGGAAACAATACTATTTAAGACAAAAAACTTTTTATACCCTTGCAGAGGGTATTATAAAATTGTGCGAATGTTTGTAACGCATAGAACGAAGCAGCTCTGACGACATAAAGTATATATATTCTTGATCAGCATGACGAGCTGAGTCGATTTAGCCCTGTCCGTCCGTCCGTCTGTCTGTTTCTATGCTATCTCCTCCGTCAAGTCTTCTGGTACATATACGCTGCACATTTGTCGGAACCGGCCGGATCGGATGACTATAGCATATAGCTGCCATTGGAACGATCGGTCAAAAAACTAGTTTTAGTGAGAAAAACTTTTTTGTTTTTAATGGAAACGCCTCCAAAGTACTTATTTCTTAGTTTACTATCCTTTCCCATGATTTCACTAAGTTTGGTCGAAATCGGATGACTATAGCATATAGCTGCCATAGGAACGATCGGTCGAAAAATTAGTTCTAGTGAGAAAAAGTTTTTGTTTTTAATGAAAACGTCCTTTTTATTGGCATATTCTTATTTCATATACTTTAACATAATTCTACAAGGTTTTATCAAAATCGGATAACTATAGCATATAGCTGCAGTATGAATGATCGGTCGAAAAAGAAGTTCTAGTGAGAAAAACTTTTTGTTTTAAATGGGATCGCCTCCAAATTAACGCCTCGTAATTAACAGTGTATTATGCTTTTCCATGATTTCACCAAGTTTGGTCGAAATCAGACATCTATATAGTATAGATCCGATAGAAAAGTAAGGTCCAAAAAGTAGTCTTAGTTAGAAAAACTTTTTTGTTTTCAATGGAAGCTGCAAGGGTATACAAAACTTCGGCCGAGCCGAAGTTAACTTTCCCCTATTTTTTAGTTTACTATCCTTTCCCATGATTTCACTATGTTTGGTCGAATTCGGATGACTATAGCTTATAGCTGCCATAGGAACGATCGGTCGAAAAACTAGTTCTTGTGAGAAAAACTTTTTTGTTTTTAATGAAAACGTCCTTATCGTTGGCATATTATTATTTTTTATACTTTAACACATTTCTGCAAAGTTTTATCAAAATCGGATGACTATAGCATATAGCTGCAGTATGAATGATCGGTCGTAATTCGTAATTAAATCAAATTTCGTAATTAACAGTGTATTATGCTTTTCCATGATTTCACCAAGTTTGGTCGAAATCAGACATCTATATAGTATAGATCCCATAGAAACGTAAGGTCCAAAAGTAGTCTTAGTTACAAAAACTTTTTTGTTTTCCATGATTTTTTAGTTTGTTTTTTTTTTCAATGTAAAACTCTCTCTGCAAATGGAAATGAACTTGAAATGATTTCAGCTCTAGTTGGATCCAATAGATTGGTTTTGCTGGCTCGAGGTCATAGATCTGTTTCATTTATGGGCTTCGTTTCCAAATTAACCAATATGTATAGATTGCGTAATACGATTATATTTAGTTAAGGTTATGAATTCCAACGTAGACGATTTGGATTCATATTGATCTAAAGAATTAGCAAATGCAATTTGTTTTATAGATTGTTTATAGATGGACAAGAACGTCATAGTGGACCATCTCAAGCCGAAGATATCGTGTGCAGTGGAACTTAAAGAATATTAATTTTTGTACTCGACAAAATATAGCAAATAGAATCTATGAAATTTTTTTAGGCGTCAGTCAGAAATTAGTGATTAAATTGGTCATCGCGTGGCCAACTCTTCATTTGAAATGTACAGCCAAAACTATACAACTAAACAAATTGCGACTTCTTCAGTTTAGAACATGGCATTCGTACATTAAAGCATGAATATTGTGCACTGTCGTAAAAATTTTCCAACAGATTGATTTTCAGTATTCTTTATTAGTTATATTTTTCTCCCAATATGCACACAGGGCGAAACAGCTGATTTAGCGGAAGAAAAAGCAAATTTTTAAACATGAAAATTCGTAAATTTTTGATTGGAAATCGATTACCAAAAGACTATTTAGCCTATCGATACTTTTCATTTATTTTTGTGGTTTTTATTCGCTCAGCTGTGAGCTATCAAACATAACATATGTTGCAAATTGCCAAAGTTTATTTTTCCAGCTGTTATATTTGGTTTTAATTAAGTTAAAGGTATGTATTAACGAGAAAAATTGTTTCGGGACTTGCGCGTGTCTGTTGTAGTGGTCTTGCAGTCGAATTTATTTCTTTTTAACAACTGTTTTAAGACTTTCGTGGAGTGCCAGCGTTGTAAGCCGGCAGTATTCGGTCTAATTCCTTTTGTTTTTGTTTAAATGATTCGTTATCTTTGTGAAAGGTCTATATTTGGCTGCAGCAACCTGCATCTGCTAACAACAGAATACTTTTCAGGCACGCACTCTTTTTTTGGAATGGCTCGCCGAAAACGTCCCTGCACAGAAATTTCCGGCAGTTGAGGCGTATGTTTTTGCAAGCATCATTAATAAATAAAAATATACTGATGAAAAGCTGCAAGAAATTGGAAAACTATTAAGGAATTTCAACAGCAAGTTGGTTGATTAATGGAGGCAGTGTTATCGGTGTAGTATTTGGTATGAGACAAAAAACAAAGATTGATTGGATGGAATGTTCGTATTTTCTGAGACAAATATTTCAACTGGACGACCAGAAAAAGACTTTGCAGAATTCCACATGAAACATAAGGCGATAAAAGTTGCGGAGCTAATTGGATCGAGCTTGTATAAAGCTGAAAAACGAAGTGCATCGCAAGTTATGACAATGATATACACAGATTCGAGTTCATCAACCGAAATTAAGAAATTTTTTGAGTCCGACCCACAACTTCCTATTCTGTAGCTCTGTACATTGACGGAGGCAACAAGAAGAACTCGTACAAGCTAATGCAAGCTGGTGTGAAAAGCCAATTTTTATCCAACTTACGGCGTTCTGCGATCTGCCAAAAATCGGCGATACCCTGATATAATCAGAGTAACTGAATTTTCTGCTGAGGTTCCCTTGCAACTTTTATTAGATCACACAATTACTAGGATTGTCGAATGTAACAAAAATGTGTTTTGCCGTATTGTTGACGGTCAAATATATCAAGCACTTACTCCTTTTTATACCCTGTTCCCATTGAAAATGGGAAAAGGGGGATCATGAAGTTGTGCAAAAGCATATAACATGTAGAAGGAAGCATTTGCGACCCTAAAAAGTATATATATTCTTGATCAGCATCAGCAGCCGAGTCGATTCAGCCATGTCCGTCTGTCCGTCCGTCTGTCTGTCTATCCGTCTGTCCGTATGAACGCGTCTATCTCAGAGACTATAAAAGATAGAGCCACAGTGTATATGTATTTCAAGACTTCGAGTAACTCAGCTTTCTTCTAAGCTTTATTTTACCATTTGCAAGGATATAAAAAGCTGAGATTTCCCTTAATTAAACACTTCATCATTAATAATTTCTCACAGTGTACACAATTTCCTCTAACATGTCTAACACACGAATACCAACCTTCCCCTTCGCTGCAGACATTTACGGGTGTCCGGGGCATCGAATGGATGGTATGTGCCCAGTTTACTAAAACCCCACAAAAAAAGAGAGACAGAAAAAATCCGTCGTCATTCCTTTGACTCTCTTTAGTTTCTTTTTTTTTTTTGCCGGATTTATTTATTTATTTACTTTTTGTTGGCTTTCTTATTGTATTTTGTGGTTTGATAACCCCGATATAAATCTAGCAAAAGCCGCATTTCGTTTGGGTTGCTGTCTGCATTGGGTCAACGCATGAGATAATCGCACGTTTGCCTCAAGTGATCCATTTAAGCTCGCTTTCAATTGGTTAGCGCCTTGCATTTTTCATTAGGCCACGTCAATTATTTGCCATTACTCAATTTATTTATTTATAGGCGAGCCAACCGCTAGACCAGCCCACAGGAAATCCCGCATGAAGATAAATTAATTTGGGCAAATAGCTAAATGATGGGGTTACGTTGGCCTTGCCGCACATTTTGTGAGAGTATTTACATAAACAATCAGGCGGGCGGGAAGGCAGTCCAAGGGTCGGTAGGTCGCCCGGTCATTGATGAACCCTTCTTGTTGGCAGTTTATAAATAGCCACAAGTGGCCATCTTTGTTGGCTATCGACAAGTATTTAAATCAAATTTTAAATTGATTTATTGCCCTTTCAGGCTCAAGTGGCAAATTAATTTTTTTGTGTAGCCCGCTTTTGGGGTTAACAATAGTTGGGGAGAGGGAACAAATCACTTGAAAACTCAAGTAATCAAATGTAAAACAGTTAATTGGAAACTGGAACTGGGACTTGATTAGGCTTTTGCTACTATTCGTCCTCTCTTTGTGTGGTTCTCGAAACTTATTAGAGAATTTTATGGTAAGAACAGCTTAAGCAAAGGTGATTGATTAACAGATTCTTACTCGTAAGGATTATTAGTAGAAGTCTACGCCGAAACTAAAATTCGATGTATTTTTCTGCGAACTTATACAAATTGTATTCTTTTCCAGTGGGTCCAATATTTATTTTCATTGGCAGCGTCTCCAAACTTTGACTATATTAGTTGAAACGCTGCGTGTTAAAACGGTAATCCTAAGCAAAACGTAGTTCACCCTGCTAACAAAAGTTCGGCAAGCTGGTGACTTTGTAGTCTTTTTCACAAAACCAAATATAGCAGATCCTTAGTAATTGTTTTACGGGATGTTGTTTGAAATTTTAGAAAGATCTGTTAAAATGGAGATGAGAAAACGCGGAATAGCTGAGGGTGACTCAGATAAAAATTTGTTGGGAAACCGAAAGGCAGAAGAATTGCGGCGCTATTTCTTACATCATGATAAGGCGCCAGGTCACACCGCCGAATCGACGCCCACATGGTTATGTCAAGAGTCTGCAGGAGCAGGCACCAGCATTACCAGAACCATTAAAATTTCGATTAAGATCAAGAGGAAAAGAACCGCAGGCTAAGACTTTGGCCGAAGTGATGGCAGAACGGAGGCGAAACCGTAAGGAATAAAACCTGAAATTCATGTTTAAAATTTTGGGAACTATCTTTTAAGGGAATATACAAATTGGAAGTAAATGAAATTGATGATTTGAAAATATCCAAATTTTTGTGATTAAGACAATTTTATATTGAAATGTTTGTTATTTTTGAAGTCCTTTTTCACATTTCTTATTAGGTATGTTTTCTCTGAGGAAAGGGGATTCCGGGTCCGGGGGGTTTTTCTTCTGTTGTACATAGTTTATTTAAGTTTTCGCCAAAAATCCTGTCTTCGGGCCCCTCTCAGAAGTCCGGGTCCGGGGGGAAACACCCCGTTCCCTGTCGACGGACCTGCTTGCAGCCACTCTGTTTTTGCACCATTTCCCAAATTTGCAGCCACACTGTTCAACCTATACTGATCCAATCTCCAAACGTTTGCTTACATTTTCAATGGCCCATTTGATGGCCTACACATGACATTATGAGGCGACAGGAGAAACACATTTGTGTGAATTACAGGGAACTCTTTGCCCCTTTGCTTGCAATTTGAATGCAAAATCCAAATTGGTTGCCCGTGTCATTCATAAAACGGTTCCATGTAAGACATGACTGCTTACCTTTTGCTGCACTCCCGCTCTCTGTCCCTTTCTTGCACCAAAGGGCGAAGGATGACAGCAGCCATTCATTTCGCTACTAATCCAAATGCGGGTGAGGGATTTCCTTTTTTTCTAGCCATTTCTCGGCCAGGCCCATTTAATGAATGGCGAGGCGGCACACTGGCAACGGGTGTATGAATGAATGAACGAATGAATGAATGTGATTGTGGATGCGGGATAGCTTGGCCCCAAGCGAAACCAGAAGCAGTAGAAGGAGGCGGAAAGAAAGGGCAGTAAAAAGTGCAAACTTGAATTCTAATTGCAAACAACGAGACCAAAAACAGAGCTCACTGTTGACCAAAAGGTGTTGTTGCCAAACTGCAGGTAGCCCCATTGCAGTACTTATTAGAGATGAGAGAATAGTGACCCTGGAAGTAATCTTACTTTAAAATGTGCAATGAATAAAACGCTTACACATTACTAAGTCAATTGTCTCACTAAAGCTAGTTTTTCGGACGAAATCTCCTATGACAGCTATATGCTATAGTCATCCGATTTACATCAAACTTTGTGGAATTGTGTGAAAGTACAAAAAAAAAACAAGTAAGGGAGCTGCAGTCGAGTGCCCCGACTACAAAATACCCTGTTCCCTTGATTTCGTGTGTTTTTTCCTTACATACACACACACTCCAACACACACACAAACGCATGGCTTGCGGCCGCGCGCGATAACTGACAATGCAAGACCCCCCCCTCTCCCACAAGCAAAATTGATTCGTATATAACTTCGGTGTTTATTGTCCGATCTTAGTGATCTTTTCAGAATAGATAGATATTGATATATGTAAAGTTTGGAAGGTCTATCTTAAAAATTGTGGCTCTGACAGTTTTTTGCGCTTAAAGGGGGGAGGGGGAGGAATTTTCCAAATCTGAAACAAACTCGTTTTGAATCGGGTATACACCTACTTACATGCAAAAATTTGTGGCTCTAGCTCTTATAGTCTCTGAGAAACACGCGTTCATACGGACAGACGGACGGACGGACAGACGGACATGGCTAAATCGACTCGGCTGTTGATGCTGATCAAGAATATATATACTTTATAGGGTCGCAAATGCTTCCTTCTACCTGTTACATACTTTTGCACAACTTCATGATCCCCCTTTTCCCATTTTCAATGGGAACAGGGTATAAAAAATAGGGGAAAGTTAACTTCGGCTCGGTCGAAGTTTTGTATACCCTTTCAGCTTCCATTGAAAACAAAAAAAAATTTCTAACTAGAACTTCTTTTTCGACTTATGATTCACTTATGACGTTTTCATTAAAAACAAAAAAGTTTTTCTCACAAGAACTAGTTTTTCGATCGATTGTTCCTATGGCAGCTATATGCTATAGTCATCCGATTTCGACCAAACTTTGTAGAATTGTGTAAAAGTATATAAAATAAGAGTATGCCAACGATAAGGATGTTTTCATTAGAAACAAAAAAGTTGTCCTCACTAGAACTAGTTTTTCGACCAATCGTTCCTATCGGAGCTATATGCTATAGTCATCCGATTTCGACCAAACTTAGTGAAATCATGGGAAGTGATAGTTAACTAAGAAATACTTACTTTGGAGGCGTTTCCATTTAAAACAAAAAAGTTTTTCTCTTTAAGACTACACAGAGGGGAAAAACGTGGTCAGAAAATAAGATTTCTTCATCTCAAAATGTGAACAGAATGTTCTCTCAAATATTTGAGCACAAATGTTCCGAATGTTCTTGAAATGAGCACAATTCAGCTCACCTCAACCACCTCACCGAAAAGTATATGTAGGCATTCAGACGTGCGTCTTCAGACGCATGGCAATAGCGCGCACTAAAGGTCTTGGGCTCTACTCCCAGTGAGGTACGACAAAAACTTTTATTTATTTAATAAATAATAAATAACCAAGGCGGGTGGGGTGTTGTACAAGCGATGTCTCTGCGGACCTGGACATGGGCCGGCATGGACGCGGTGGATCTGGACAGTGGACCTGGACACGGACAGTGGATCTGGACAGTGGATCTGGACAGTTGACTTGGACAGTGAGTGGACCTGGATCTGGACACTGGGCGGACCTGTGTACGGTAGACCTTATTTTTTTTTTTTTTTTAATTTTAAAATGTTCTCAAAAACGGAACATATCAACTCAAATCAAGATTTTGCGTTCTCAAAAAAAAGTTCTTGAAGTGAGAAATTGTTCTTAAAGTGAGAAAATCCGGTCATGATTAGTTTTTGTGACCGAATGTGCTCATTTTGAGTCCAATGTTCACGGTTTTTTCCCTCTGTGTAGATATGTAAGTTTAGGTGATATTTTTACTGCTTCTATCTCGTAGGCCCATCTGATAGTCTGCCTCCCATCTATAATAATTGCATACTTTTCAAATTCACCTCCATTCCCCATTTGCTGCAATACTCTTCTAGCCGGTTCCTCATGTTTTGGAGCACTTGGATCTCATCAGCCATAATAAAAATGTCGTGTGTATACATTAATAAGCGGATATTAAGGTCTCCTACAGACAATCCGCCTCCTAGCGCATCAAGCAGGTCGTCTAGGTAAAGCGCAAAGATTAGTGGAGATAGTGTGCATCCTTGCCTTACCCCGATTTCCCTTTCCTGAATCCAGCTTGAAATTCGTTCATTTTGTTGTGGCAGTCTACTCATTTAGCCAGCCAATGGTTTAGGATGCTCATGCTAATGACACTGAATATGCAACTACTTTCGGCAAACTTGGTATTGGTAGATTTTAGCGCAGCTCATCATTTCATTAGCGGCTAAAGTCTTTCTGAGCCTTTTGGTAGATTCAGATGGCTGCAAATTTGCACAAATATGACTGGCTCGCTTCTTTCATATCATATGTACCATGGATTTGGAGGAACACTTGGCAAAGCGGCATAAAGATGAAGAGAATGAAAGGGTATGCTCAAATCAAATGAACCATTAGCGGTTCATAAGAAATGTCAAAAAACATTTTGCACATATATCAATTTAACTGAGGTACATTTAAAGCTGATGAAGGAGATGGCTAGAACTCGTGCTTTACAAGCAAGTGTACAATTTTGAGATACCCACTGCCAGGGTATGGCAAAAGTTATGTAGGTGTGATATACCAATTGTGTTTGGTTTGAATTAGTCTCACCCACCTGCGAGTCTATTCCCATTTCATTTCCCACAAAAATTCGATTTGATTGACTTTGATAAATCAAATTTGGCTAGAAAAAAAAACAGGAATTTATAACACCGAAAATTTTATATGATGAGATGTTTATTCCAAGTACAAAATGTATTTTTCCCCAATCGAATTCGTTTGCGTTTGCGGATGCGAGCGTAATGTGGGAGCAATTGATGATGTGTATCGATGACTTTGGCTGCTCTGGCAAATTGTGTTAGAGCAAAACGAAAATGCTTTCCGACAGGCCAACTCAACTGTGTCCCAACTTCGGCAACTGCGGCTTCAGCTTCAGGGGTTTTGCGGCAATTGTTTCAATTTGATTTGCAGCCAGTGGAGCAAATAGAGTCATCCACACATCCACACTCCACATCTACTGCTCATCTTTATCATCAGCATTGTTGTCGGTGTCTTCAATGTTGGGGGGTGTTTCGGTTTCGACTTTGTTGTACAACTGCAACGGTTGAGGGAGAGAATATTTGGTGACATTTAAATTCCACTCATTCTGACCAACCTCGTCGTCTATAACTTGGCTTGCCTCAACATCTGGCTCCGTTTTGGGTTCAGCCTTCGGGTGCTGCTCTGGCTCTGGCTGCTTGCCCATTGAATTTCGTTTAGTCTGCGCTTCAACTGCGGGTACTTCCAGGCTGCGTGGCAACAGCGGTTGCTCGCCGGATAATGTGTCTGCAATTTTGGGGCATAAAATTTTACGCTTCACAGGAGTGAAAAGAGAGGAAAAAACACTTACGCATATCCACATGATAGCCCTGATGATCGGCCGTATAGAAAACGGTGGAAAATTGTGCATTCGGCAGTGGAATGGAGTAGAAGCCCTTGCGTGCCAGGACTACATTTTTTCCCACTGGCAACCAATAGGCGCGCTCGTAACGTGTATCGCCATTACTGAGCTGGTACCTGGGTTAGCAGTTAAAGCTTTGGTTAAGTTAAGATGAAGTTTTGAAACATGTTACCTGAACTCATAGTGTCCATCTGCTGAACGCTGATCGTAGCCCTCAATCAGTCTGGGAGATTCAGTGGTTAAAGCAGGTTCCACCAAAGGTGTAGGAGACCAATGATGCACCAGCTGATGACGATCTGTGTCCGTTTTCTTGGTAGTCCTAGTACGCGGTGTTGTGGTACGCCTGGGCCTGATGGTCCAACGTGCATCGATCAAGCTCAAGCTTACACAACACAGCCACAGGCTCAAGATCACACCGCGAGCCTTCATTATCCTTTGAATTTGTTGTTGACTTCAGGCCTCACTTCCAGTTGAATAATTGATTTCTGGCCATGGTACGTGGTGGCCTTTTATACCCAAAACGTAAGCAAAAGAAAGCTTAAGAACATAAAACATCCTCCTCCAACGCCACCCCGCCAAAGAAGTCAGCGCGTCACGGCTGCTTTGTGATTTTGACAGCATTTTTGGAGTGATTTTGGGTCCTGAACTTTGTTTGGTTTTGTTTGTGTCAAAAGCAGAGATGCAGGCAAGCCCCCGGCGGCATCGTAGTCGGAGTCAAAGTCACAGTCAACAGTCATGGTTCATTGACCAGGCAGCGTCATCGTTCCACATTGCTATCGACACGGCCCCATCTGGGCCATCCTACTCGATGGCTTTTGTGTGTGTGTCATCGATTTGTGGCCCGAACGTAGGCGTCAAAATCTTTATTTCGTTTCGGCTGCTGCCTTAATTGTTTAACACTTGTGTGTGTCCTTGAGGCGATTAATGCCAGACCTGTCGATTAGACGGGTAAAGGACTTCATCGGCATCGAAAAGCGGAGAGTTATTTGTTGGAAGTTGCAATTAATCGAATAAACGGGTCTATGGCGACCGTGACGCTCTGTAAAACAACACTCATTCGGTTTGATGTCACAATCTAACAGGGCACTCCCTAAGTAAACCTGTTGTAGTTCGTACACTCACCCCTCCCTCCCTGTCCGATATCTACAATATCTACACTTTAATTGTTTTCTGCTTAACTTTTGGTATATGTTTGAGACATTTGATTGATTGTCGTCACGCAGAGTAATTGATTTTCTTAGTTAACGCCATGATAAATGATCGAGGGTGTCAAATGTGTCACTTCACAGCACAGCAGGGTTAAGGTTAACAGCTGACCAGTTAAGATGCGAGCAGATTCACTTAGGCAGATTAAATTCCGCACGTCAAATCAAAAGAGCACAATTAATAAATGCAAAACATTTGACTTTGCCCCGCTAACGGTTTGCTGCCCCATCACTTGGGCGTTTAATGGTCTTCGACTGACACATTTCTCATGTAAATGCTGCCCATAAAAAGGCATTCGAATGGTGTGCGCCAACTGCAGCTGCAAAATCCGTTGTCAACGGAGCGAGGGCGAGCACAAACAAACTAATAAATATTTTGGTAGCCCATCTAAGCATAAAATATTGTTTAGGTTTCGAGTCCAAAAACCGAAAATGGCCAACTCAGCTGGATTGAGTGCCAGTGTGTGTGTGTGTGTGTGTGCGCGCTTTTCACAATATTTCATTTTACCCATCCTGGAATTTCCTTTGCTGCCTGCCGTTCACCCCTCAACATGTCTAAGCCATGAATTTATATTGCCTCGATTTCAAATTGAAAGTATTCGGTTACATAATCTCAGCATTTTTCACCGCATTCCCCCACAAATAGAAACTTAGCCCATGACCATGTCCACCCACTTATTCTTCTCTTAGCTTTTTTGTGGTGTAAATTGCTCAATTATTGCCAAGTTGTAGCCTTTTGATGGAAATGGAACTTTTGCTGACAAAAGTTTAGTTTCATTTGCAGTTGATTATTGTTTGAACGCTCGAAGTCAGTTTTGTTCAGTTCAAAAGCGGCTGAATAAAAAAGATACTCAATACTTAATACTCGGTAAGTAATACTTAATATTCAGAACTCGATACTCATTACTCTATACTCAGTACCATGATGAAATTATGCTGGGCTTACATAGCATCACAGAGTGTCACATTTCAGTGTCACGATGTCAGTGCGCAATGTGAACGTCGGATGCCTTGTCACAGAAAACAGGCGTCACAGGAATGAGTACTTTTCAGTGTGAACACAAGTACTCACTTGGCGTCACATACTTTCTGTGACAGTTGTTGGCACGTTTGTGGCAAGAATTGCATGAACAGCTGTTTCAATGAGGCAGCTCATTTGAACTCATTTTTCCTGTGACAAGCACATCGAGCAAGTTCGTTTTTCTGTGACACTCTCTTCCAACCAAATTCCAACCCAAAACCAATTCTCGGTGTCCTAGAAATCTCTTTCGGTTGGTTTCAAAGATTTTGGCAAACTAACCAATACACAAACCAGCCAATACACTAACCAACCAATAGCGACTTCACGAACCCACGCAATATATCACCGATTTGAAGTAGGACCATAATCTTATACACACCTTTCGAACTCGACTTTCGAACTAGACTTTCGAAGAAAACGAAATCTCTCGAAGTACTCGAACACCGACGGATTTCTCAAGCGATTTGCTAACCAATCGAAGCCAAAATCTCTAGAGATTTCCTGGACACCCCCGACTGTGACATTATTATTATTTGGTTTTTTGGGACTTTAAAGTTTTGATAAAGGCAAATATGCGCCATTTTTTTGTGAATTCGTGTATTTTTGAATTTTAGCTAAATTAAAATTTTTAGTTTTATCAAATGAATTCCTTAGAGGAGGTGGTTGCTGGACGAAGCTGAGGATGCTGTGACGACAATATTACTTTGACTTAGTGCAAAGAAGGAATTTATGACAAGTTGAGTGGAGAATTGCCAAGTACTCTGGACAAATTTACAACTGATGTGCGCATCGAAGCAGCAACTTTTGATCATCTCCTATGTTAGGTGGAGGCCACTTTACCATTCGCTATTGAACTTGATGTCTATCAGAAGCGACTTGTCCTGCTCCGGGGTGAAGGAAACTTTGCAGCGATCACTTGAATATGATTGGGCACCTCGCCATGATTGATGGATATTTCAAGTGGCACTCGCATCCACACGGAACTGGAACGGCTGACCCACCACTCCGCCATTCACCTCAGTCACTTGGATCAGGCTGGCGTCATATACCTTGGCTGTGAGTGGTCCGCTGGTTTTCTTGGTGTTCCAGTTAGACTGAGTTATTTGGCTTCAGGATCCTGCATGACAACCACCTTATACGACCTTTAATTGTCAAAGGCAATATAACATACTCTGTACCTGTGAAGTGCTACCCATCAACGTTGCGTCCGGTGCTGCCCATAATTGTTTGTTTTGCTTATAGCTCGACTATCGTGCATCTGATCTTTACCATTCTTTTGGCGGATCTATAAATAATCCTGATTACTAAATATGTCCAGAAGGTTCGAACCTTCCTGTCTTGCGACATCGATGTTTTCGATGTTTCGGATGTAAAACAATCGATGCAACATCGATGTTTTTCAAATTTAAGAGCAGTTTCTTCCTTGAGATTAAATAAATTATGAACATAAAATAAAATATATTTAATTTAAATATAGCAAACAAATTCTAGCACTAATGTCCCTTCTAAGGCACTAGATCAATTTTTTTCTAATTATTATTAAGTCTTTTAAAAAAATTTAAAATTTTTATTCAGGAACATTAAACGCTCCGAAATCTTTGGCTTTAAAGCAGAGGCAGGAAAAAAATACATTTACATTTTTGCATTGGTGTGTGTGAGAGCAGCTCAAAAATTGCTCTCAATTTCAGTAGCAACGACTGCGTCGCGGCGTAGGAAAGCAAGCAACGCAGCGCCGCTTGTACAGCTTATACTATGTGTGTTTGAGCAGCGCTGCTTTCAGTCTTTTCCTATGCACGCGAGATAGCAATCTGCCTGTCCCTGCTTTTAAGCGCAGCGTCCAGCTTTACTGAATGTTTTTCATACGCTGTGGATGCAGCCGGAATACAGAATAAACAAAAATATTTGTTGAATATATCTCAATTACTATATTTATTAAATCACAAACAATACCTTCCAAGAATTGCCTTAAAAATTATAGTTTCATCTGCTCTGCAAGCTTTTGGTTTATATGATATATCTTAACTCAGAAAGGAATCGTCTGTTAAAGTATGCGGTTGAGTTGAACGTTTATGGATATTTTAGGATATTAATGCAATTATTTCCTGCTCATGCGCTTTGGCAGCTCGGTCAGCATTGATCGGAACCTTAAAGACATCCTTTTTACATCGCGGATATATGAGAGATGCTATCCTTGACACTGCACAGTAGGTCATATGACAACTTTTTATGTGCGAAATTAATAACGACTACAAAATCATGGCATTCAAACTAAAACTTGTAAGAATTTCATGAGTTCAAAACAATGAAGTCAAAACGAAGTGCGCTGTGGACAAATCGGCCGACATTTGATTTCACACATCAATTTTATTATACTTTTGCAGAGAGTACTATAAAATTATGCGGATGTTTGTAACACATTAAAGAAAGCATCTCCGACCACATAAAGAATATATATTCTTGATCAGCATGACAAGCTGTGTTGATTTAGCCTTGTCCGACTGTCCGTCTGTTTCTAAGCTATCTTCTCCGTCAGTTTTAAGGCTATCCTCACCAAACTTTGCACGAAGTCTTTTGGTATAAACACGCTGCACATTTGTCGAAACCGGCCGGATAGGATGACTATAGCATATAGCTGTCATAGGAACGATCGGTCGAAAAACTAGTCTTAGTGAGAAAAACTTTTTTGTTTTTATTGGAAACGCCTCCAAAGAACGTATTTCTTAGTTTATTATCTTTTCCCATGATTTCACTAAATTTGGTCGAAATCCGATGACTATAGCATATAGCTGTCATATGAACGATCGGTCGGAAAACTAGTTCAAGTGAGAAAAACTTTTTTGTTTTTAATGAAAACGTATTTATCATTGGCATACACTTATTTTATATATTTTTACAAAATTCTACAAAGTTTGGTCGAAATCGGATGACTATAGCATATAGCTCCAATAGGAACGATCGGTCGAAAAACTAGTTCTTGTGAGAAAAACTTTTTTGTTTTTAATGAAAACGTCCTTTTTATTGGCATACAGTCATTGTATTAACTTTGGACACAAAGTTTTATCAAAATCGGATGACTATAGCATATAGCTGCAGTATGAATGATCGGTCGAAAAAAAAGGTCTAGTCAGAAAAACTTTTTGTTTTAAATGGGATCGCCTCCAAATTTCGTAATTAACAGTGTATTATGCTTTTCCATGATTTCACCAAGTTTAATCGAAATCAGACATCTTTATAGTATAGATCCCCTAGAAAAGTAATGTCCAAAAAGTAGTCTTAGAAAAGCTTTTTTGTTTTCAATGGAAGCTGCAAGGGTATACAAAACTTCTGCCGAGCCGAAGTTAACTTTCCCCTATTTTATTTTTTATAAATTTTGCAACTTCAAATTTATGCAGTCTAGTGTTAACGTTAGTTCGGCTGATTCATACGCGGCAGCAACAACAACAACAACAACAACCGGCAAGCACAAAACGTGAGCCATATGAACCTGTTTTCTCTCGCTTCGAATTTGAATGTTTCCTCGGTTTTGTGGGCTTTGGGACACGCGCCAGATATGCAAATAGACAAATAAAACGAAGTTACATTTGCCAAGACAAAACTTCTTTAGGGTTTCGCTCATCTTCCCTTCCTGTTGATTTAGGCAAATTCTCTCTCTCTCTCTCTCTGTATCTCAACCCCTTTCCGGACTTTTTGGTTTTGCTTTGGTTTTAGTCAACCACCAAAAAGTATACGAAAAGAAGAAGAAACCAAAAAAACAATTGCCAAAAATTTTGTGGTCCGTCGTCTTTGGAGCGCACAAGACAAAAGGCGCTTCATCAGCGGCGGCGGCGGCAACAATGACAGCTAACAAACAACCGTTAAGTGCCGCAACAAATCGCCAAAAATTGAAAACTGTGGGAATACCACAGCGCCACAGCCACACAGCCACACAACTTGCGGGGAGCCCACATATACATAGATACAAATCTCGTTTGGCCAACGACAGCAACAACAACAGAAATAAAAGTAAATAAAAAGTATTTTGAAACGCCATTTGAATTAAACTGGAACAATACTCGTGCACTTCTCGTTATTTGGTTAGAAACGGAGGAAAGCATATCAAGTGATACGTGCCATGCTTTTTAGATGCTTCCAGCATTCCGACTCGATATGGCCGTTCCTTTGGGGGGAAGCATTAACATTAATTTTAATATTTTTGTTGACTTTATCATTCGATTAATTGTGAGAGTTTATGACGACAGAGACAAAGTTGTAGCCGAACTTGAGCAGCGGATAAACTCCTACCTACCTACCCAGAGGAACTTGAGCCTATCTCATTCACTATTTCAGTGACTTGTTCAGCGACTCAGTGACTTGTTCTGAACAGCTGAACAACTGAGCACTCTGGGTAAGTTGACTCACTAGGAAGTGAACTTGTTTGGTAAAATTGAACAAACTGTACTCACTGGCTTGCCATTTTTTTTTTTTAAACCGACTTCGAACCACTACATTTCTTTAGTCAAGTCTCCACAGGAGCAGTGTAGCAATATACCATATCCATTTGCGTGGATATAGCACGCATAGTCCATGCTCGCGGAAGACGGCGTAGAACTCTGTAGGGCGCTTGTCTTTCTAATTTCAGGTTTTTATTTAATTAGGACCGAAATTGAGTCAAGATAATACTTCGCTCAAACTCTTTATAAGACTCCAAGTGAGACCCCCAGTGTGATCCCCTGAGTGGCCTCCAACCTGGCCATATGGTGCCCCATATCGTACCCTAATGTTACTCTGGTAGCTCCACTACATTTTGGAGACGCCCTTAGAGCAGCTGTATGATCCTCTACTTCTTGGCCATCCTCCGCATCATTTGGATTGAGTGATAATACCTCTGGCTGATGTACATGGAGTACTCCAAACCAAAGCCACCAGAGCGGGCTCTTTGTAGTTCCCCCCCTCTCCCTTGCTAGCTTGAGCAGAGCAAAAGGAAAGAGAATGATCTGATTCTGAACTACAAAGTTTAAGCAATGATGTTCGGTAATACTTTTTTAATTAGGTCGTCTTTCGATAAGACGAAATTGCAAAAATTTGGAGGATATATTCAGCAATTTATTGGAGAAATAGTGAGCGATGGATCTTTCTGCAATGCAACTCTCATGTTAACTGACAGCTGAAGTTTCTTCACATAGCTCCACAGATTGGCAGATAGTAAAATCATTGCGCCTCCAAAACATCTCGAGTCATTGCGCAGATCTTGTAATGTTCGGTGAATTGCTTCCAATGCGCTTTAGTGCGCCATTGTGCATTCGTCCCAAATGATGCATGTCGGTTGTTCAATAGTTTAAAGGTAAAACGGCAATTTTAACGCCCAATGAGCTGTACGACATCCCTTTAACAATGTGGCCGCTATTCCAGAAGAAGCAACTGCTACCGCAATGTCGGATCGCGCACGAACAGTGGCCAAAATGAATGACATGAGAAATGTCATCCTAGTGTCATTGGGGGCATCCAAGAAAAATAAGTCACCATTTCCATCATCAATTGCCTTCATTAATGTATCATAGAACTCCCTCTGTTGAGGGTTCAACAGGGGTACATACGTTTGAACTGATTTGTGTAATTCATGTCGATCATATTCAATTTCACGCTCCAATTCTTTATTAAATGTATCATTCACTCCACGATCTGGCGCTGGCATTCCTAAGCTGACCAACAAACTGCCACACATGTCTTTTGACATGTCATCCTTGTATTTGTTCCACTGGTCACGTGGATTCGATGGTAAGCATGTCGATATGATGATAGCAAATAATGTGCGTATCTGACTTGGAGATTCAGATATAATTGCTTCAGCGATTGTCGTGTCCCATTTATGTATTTATTAAGTTTGTGCATATATACGTTAAAGCCAGAAGGGAGCACCTCCGACCCTATAAAGTATATATATTCTTGATCAGCATCAAGAGCCGAGTCGATTTAGCCGTCTCCGTCTGTCTGCATGTGACCGCTTGGAATACACCTGCTATTTACCGATTTTTTTGGACCATTTATTTGAATACGTTTCATGAGCGATTCTGTTAGGTGGGGCCGGTACAAATCCAACAAATCAAAGATCTTGAAAATCCGTCCAGCCGTTCTTGAGTTATAAGTGATGTAACTTACACCACTTTGTTTTATATATACCTATAGATGTGTGACTTTTGAACAATTTCGAAATAAATTACTTAAAGAACATATGAATATGAAAGAACATTGAACAAGTTTATTTGACTCCAGGTACTTGTATCGGAAGCGTTTTAATGTTAACCAAACATCCCTTTAAAAAGGAACTCATCTGTCAGCAACCACATAACAGAAATGTAAATGTAATGTGGAGAGTGGAGGCAAAACCAAATTGTACAGTATATAGTTGACCCAACATCAAATAAATAATCATTCAGCTCCCAGTTGTTGAGCTAGTCTCTCACAAATCAGTGTGTTTTATTTAGTCCATAATGAGTTCACTTTGAAAGCCATGCTCCTGTTGCATTGAGGTTTAAAAGCACAACAGAACTTTGGCTAGGAACTTCTGATGAACAGTACGTTCAAGTGGCCCATGCGACACCAAGCCGAAGACTGTTACGCGCGAGCCCCAGGCAAAATAGCAGCCCACCTCCCGCCCAACCGACCAAGAAGCGACACGAAAGCCGCATGGGAAAGTACAAAATAATGTTAACTACGGACCAAATGAGTTAAGATAGAGGTTTTTATTGCAGGAAGAGAAAGTTACGAATTGATTAAGCGGTAGAGTTTGTTGTAATCAGCACATAGGACACGAAACAGATCATGCAAGGCATAGTTAGTAGCACAACGTTTCACAGATAAAGGGAGAAAGTTACGGGACAATCTACCAGGAACGTTGAGATTAATTTGGCTAACCAACTCCGATGAATCGATTTCGCCATTAATTAGTCTATGTAAGAAGATTACACCAAGCATAACTCTACGGATAAAAAAGGAAGAAAGATTAATTAAAAGTAGTCTACTAGAGTAAGATGGTAAACGGAACGCAGGATTCCAGTTTAAGCCACGAAGAGCAAACAATAAGAATTGCTTTTGCACAGATTCTATTCTATCTTGATGGGTCGAGTATTGCGGAGACCACACTCATGATTCATACTCAAGAGTAGGACGGGCAAGAGAAGTCTAAGGAATCTTGGAAGTGAAGGGATCGTCAAATTCTTTTCGACCACCGCATAATAAAACCAAGAACACTTCTGGCCTTATTAACAGTATTAACAGCGACTAGCACCAACTGTCCCACGATGGCGTTGTTGTGTTCCTTGGTCCACTTGGACCGCACCAGTAGGCTGCGCACATACTCCTTGGACCACTTCTGCCAAAACTCGTGCTTGAGAAATGAGACAAGTTGCCATCGACGCAAGTAGCCCATTTTTTCGGGTGGCTTCTGTGCAGGCGGTGCTCTCAGTGGGCCTCCAATCAGAAGATGGCCCGGAGTCAGGGCTTGTCCATCGTTGGGGTCTGGGCTGAGAGGACTCATGGGCCTGGAGTTGAGGACCGCTTCTACGCCTATAAGGAACGTTGTCAACTCGTCCGCGGTTAACAACGCGTTGCCGACTGTTCAAAGGAGCAGTCCTTTCGCTGATTTCACCGCGGCTTCCCATAGGCCGCCGAAGTGAGGAGCCCTCTTCCGCTGCGTAGCGGCGAACTATGTCCCCTTCTTTGGTTAGCTTCTCTGCGAATTCCTTCATCTTGTTGCTCGCTCCTACGAAGTTGGTCCCGTTGTCGCAGTGCACGGTGTGTGGAAGTCCTCGTCGTCCGGCGAACCTTTGGAAACATGCAAGAAAAGTATCAGTCGACAGATCACTTACTAGTTCAAGGTGAACTGCTTTTGTGGCGAAGCACACAAAGACTGCACTATAAGATTTATAAGGCGGTTTTCCACGAATTTTCATTGTAACCTGAATAGTTACATGAAAGTTCCATCAACTTAAAGGTCTAGAATAACCCCAAGATCATTTACTTCATTTAGGCACTGCAATGCCACATTATCAAGCATGTAAGTGACTAATTGTGGTAAGCATCTGTAAAATGCCATAACCTTAAACTTCAAACTGGTAAGGTTTAATAGATTATCTTGACACCACTAGTGAAATGCATCCAAGTCTGCTTGCAAATATATGTTAATAAATTTTTCACATCATCGGCGTACATAAGCACCCGAGAGGTAATTGATAAAGATAGTAAAATGCAATGGACCAAAGTGACTTCATGCACTTAGAATATGAATTACGAAATATAACTCAATTAACCTCAGTTTGTGAAGCCGCAAGGAGTGATTAACAGAATTAAAAATCCTAATTAAAATCAGTATAAATGACGTCAGTCTGCATCTTACCTATGAACCCTTTGATCACTGATTACCTTTTTTATGGAGTGGAATAAAAAAGATTCTTTCAATAACAAAGGGACAGTTCATATAACTTATGACTAGGCTTATAAAGTGCTTGTTAAAGCATATTAATTGAAGATAGGCATATTAAAAGGTCAGTTGGAAATTGCAGGAGATGTGCGGGATCACATGTTTTAGAATGGTAGCTACATAAGTCTGGCATCGATAAGGACTCATCGTGGGAAAACGATTACCATTCCCATAATTTGTAAGTCTAAAAATGTGTCAGTAAACTGAAACGAACCGATGGATTCGACTCAGTATTTTCGATGGAACGACGGTTAGGTTAGTTAGCTGATTTGCTTCAGAACCGTTTTGCATACCTGATTTCTACAATAGCTTTTTACTGTTTGAGGTGTTTCTGTTCACGTTGACGTGCATCGAATCGAATATGATGACATTGGAAATAATTAGTTTAAAATTATACCTTTCCGTATCAAATTGATATTAAAATATCAATTTGACCATTTCTGGTAGTATTTTGATACCAAAATACAAATACAGGTCTTAGTTCGAATTTGAGACGAGTATCAAATTGATTTGTGTCGAGATTAGTTTCAACATTTCTATTAATTTTACCTTTCTTTTTACATTCTTATCTTCCTACACGTACATAATTTGTTATTCCAAACTATTTGTCAATGATTTTGGAGCTTTTAAAAGACAAGCAATCCGGCTTTAGGAAGAAGGGAAGAAGAAGCTTTAGAGCTATTCTAAAAGTTGTGGAAGTTTTTGGAAATTTGGTGACCTTACGGACCTTATTGGACTACTGTAAACCCTTTGACTTAGTTAATCATGACATATTTGGCACCAAAGTGGAGAAATTTGGAAAGTTTGGAAGATTCTAGATGTTCGTTAGTTTAGACTTAGATAGTTTAAGTTAGAATAAAGTAAGCCAAGCAAAGGTTAAGATGAGCTTAGCTAAAAATAACACGAATCCATAATGAAGCATACTTGACGGTTTAACTAAAGATGTCTTTTTCTTTGGTTGAGTCTTTGTTAGAAAAAGGGGAAACCCAAATGTCGTTTCCTTCCAATCCAGTTCAGCTTTTCATTAGGGTTTCATTTAATGCATAAGTTTGCATTGCTAAGCAGTTTATTATTAGATTATACACGTGCACAAAAAATATTTACATTAGAAGTTATCCAGCATTAACGTTTCCGATGTCTTTGCAAGCAATCAACATCGGGTTGCTCATCTCGCTGGACACGAGGTGCAATCTTCAGATATTTAACTGAAAGTTGGGAGAAAGGATTGAGGAATATTCCTTTTATTTCGTGCTGAAAACCAAATGGTATGGCACCTCTTACCGGGTAACGGATGATAGCCTTGGCCATCCGATCGATAGCAGCGTAGCTCGTATTGCACCCCGCTGGACAGTTGGCGTGGCTGGGTGTAAAAACCCTCCACGACCTGACCATGCTGCTCTTCCGAGTAGAAACCTCGCTCCCAGCGACGCACGCCATGTGGCAGCGAATAGCTGGGAATGAGAGGGCATACAGACGTGGACGTAGCCATCTAGTGTAAGACTTACCCATAGACATAGCTGCCATCTTCATTTAGATCATAAAAGTTATCACGCCAGGGATTGTAATCCTCTACCGGTACATCTACCTGCTCCTCCTCACTGGAGCCCTCATTCGAACTCTCATCCTCCTCTTCGTCCGCCTCATCGGCAAAGCGTAATTGAGCCTCGGCCCCCGACTTGGGTGAAACCACACCCGGCCGACGTTGTATGAATGCTGCTGTGGTCGCAAAGGGAGCAAAAGCTTGAGTCAACTGCTCACCCAGCAGTTGCTTCAGCTGCTCCTTCATCTCGCTGCTGTCCAAGCGTTCAAAACTCTCTGCATCGATATTGGGTGTCTGCAGCTGGCGTGCTGGCAACCTCTGGCTCCGGGCTAGTCCGTACATTAGAAGCGCCGTCAGTAACAGGAGCAGCTGGATGTGACCCGTTGCCATGGTGCTGGTGGACTAAGTTCTCCATTCTGTCCGGCCTGCAGTACCTTTATATTCGGGTTTTGTTTTTATGCTTGGCTCACACGGCTTGCCACATAAATTTTGTGAGCGAAACAAAGGCGGAATTTGCATTTTGCATTGAAAGTGAATTATCGGGACTGATTAGTGAGTCGATGAATTCATTTATTGAGTTAATTGGGTCATCCGCAACTGCGTCGAGTCTTCCGTGTTTGCCAGCAGCTAAAGAGCTTTGGGTAAAAGTTTACTTTTAGGCAAGATTTGATGTTTGTAAAGACAACGCAGGGCATTCTTTTAGGCGCCAAGCTAATCAAAATCAACGGGGTTTCATCGAACTAGGCAAAGCTCGTAGTTTGGCGACGTTTTCGTTGAAGGACAACTATACAGTTGTCCGATTTCGTTCACACTTGATGGAGCTATGAAAAATTGTGGAAAACTCATTAATACGAGGTTTGGAAACAAAAAAAGTGTTTTCCAACCGATTGTTCCCATGTCAGCTATATGCTAAGGTCATTCGATTTTGAAAGTATGCAAAATAAATGCAGTAAATACAGCAACAATTTAAACATTTTAGAGTAATTAGAGCGAAGCTCTTTTACGTACGGTCGACTGGGGGGAAACGATTGTCTTTGCGACAGATTTTTTGGCTACGCTTTTGACTTTGCAAAGTCAGCAGCTTTGGTCTGTGCAAGATAGCCATAGTAGCAGCTGGGTTCTGAGCTAGTGGGTGGTGGTGGACTAGCGGTGGCCAGAACAGTAACCAGTCGAGCTATGGATTAGTTTATGAAGTAGGTTTGGTTTATTGTAAAAAGTTTGTTTTTGTCAAAAACACAATTCGAAGTTATGCTGCTGGGTAAGATGGCTAAGTAAAATGTGGCGGGAAAGAGAATATTTTTATATCCTTGCTTTGCCAGTGCGCTTGAGGTTGTCGAAATGAACTCGACTATCGTTCATCCGATCTTTATCATTCCTTTGGCGGATCTATAATGAATCCTGAAATAGTCCTGATTATAGAATATTGGTGATAGCCAGCTCGAGGTCGTGATTAAAACTCAATTAAATTTAGTTTTTATTCAATATATTTCGGACGCACATCGGCATCCGTCTTCAGGGACACTACAAAAAGAATTTTCCAATTATTATACATTTAAACAGAAAACAAAAAACCGTGAACATTTTCACATACAATTTATGACACGTCTGTACCGCCTGTCGTGGAGTTGAATACTAACTTATTTCTTCTCTAATAGGTGTCTGTATAGGTGAGCAACGTTTTCAGTGTCGGATTTGTAGTTCAGTCTCTTGTCTGTAGGTGTGTCAATTGTGTGAAGCATTTCAAGAGTAAAGCGTTTCCAGTAGTTGTTCGCTTGTTGTAAGATTGTTGTTCCCTCGAAGTTTGGTGAATGTCCGCTCTCCATACAATGTGTCGCTAGTGCAGTTTTTTGTATGGTCGTTTGGTGTCGAAGTTTGAAATCCGATTTAAGCCGGGATAGCCTTGTTTTTAATTTGGACTTGGTTGTTCCAACGTAAAGTTTATTGCGCGCATTATTTTTGTCCATTGCGTCAATTTTGGATTTCGTCTTGTTATAGTCTTGATGTTGGAAATTATGTCATTATGGTAAGTCTCATCACTCATGCTCAGCATCCTTTGAATACAGCTCATAGCTGTATTTATAATCATATTTTTTTGATGTTCGGAGTAAAAATTGATTATTCGTCCTAATGCTGAGGGTTTCTTGTACCATTTAATTTTTTACTGTATTTCCATGTCTATTTATAGAGGAATCCAAATATGGTAGTTTTCCATCCATCTCTATTTCCGTGGTGAATTTTAAATTGCGATGGAATGAGTTGAGTGCATCTAATGTGTTCTGGATCTCATCTTCTTTAATTATTCCAAATAAATCGTCAACATATTTAGTAAGTAGTCTTGGTGGGTGCCTAAGTATCTTAATTGTTGATTGTTAATTGTTGAAGTTCCTCCATCACGATGTCTGCTTTTACCGGAGATGCTGGGGATCCCATTGGCATGCCTTTCAGTTGGGTGTATATTTGGTCCTCGAACCTGAAATATCTGTTGTCCATTATGCAAAATTTAATATCCTTATAAAGTTGTCTTGGTATTTCAGTATATTCCTGAATTGATGTCAATTTTTTCCGTATGATGTCTAATGCTAAGTCTATCGGAATGCTCGGGAAAAGTGAGACTACGTCAAATGATTACTAATTTCTCTTCCTCCGAAATGTGAATGTTGTTAGTTCGTTGTTTAAATTCCAAAGAATTCTTTACATTATACCAGCCATGTACCTACATAGCCCACTTGAGAGTGCACCTAATGACGAGCAAATTGGCCTAAGTGGAGTTCCTTCTTACCATACTTTTTTCTGGGTGTATGTGTTTGCTGGAGGGGTGCCTCTTTTAGCAGCATATACTGCTAATATGATGGCACATATTGTTGGACTCAATAAAGGGAGACAAATCCCTCAACTTAGGATTAAATTAGGTGTTATTTTATAAGTCAATTTTTATGTTAGTCCACCCCCGTCTCTGCGGGTATGTTGTGTCGTGTACTCAAAGGCTCTGGCAAACCCCCAAGACTTCTTGGACATTCAGGGACAACCAATTAATTCATGGTCCCGTATCTATTTCTAGGAGATGATCCAGACTGATATCTCCGCCATTGATGATGAACTCGATTACCCGTGGTCAGAAGATTCCCGACTTCTTGGCTGCTGGTCTGCCACACAATGAAATTGCTGCCCAGATGTGATGTCAGGCTGGTTTGGTCAAGCTGCCCGGAAAATCGGCGCTGGATGATCATCACATTGTATTCGCTGCCATGGGTGTGAACATGGAGACGGCTCGTTTCTTCAAGCAAGATTTCGAGGAGAATGGCTCCATGGAGAATGTGTTCTGTTATTAAAGAAAAAGCTTTTTCAATGATTCTATACTGTGTTGGAAGTCCACAACTACATTATCTTATTCTGCGCCCTGAGTTAATCTCTTTTTTTTCGCTCATCACGTCAAAAACTATTGTCAGCAACTTATTCTTTCAATTTACTGGAACCGAAATCGAGAGTATTAAGGATTAACCGTGCATTTTTTTTAATGATTTGCCTCAATAAGAATCGTGTACAAATCTATTTTACTTACATTCCACAAGAGCGCCTGATAGCCGTATGGGCTGAGATGTCGACTTTTGAGTGTAAGTTCCAGAGGCCCTAAACTTAAATCCCAGACTAGTAAAATTTAAGCCTTACAATCTTTAGAAGGAAGAGTTTTCCCTCCCGTCTACCCTACCTACCTCCCTACCCACCTTTCCTTGTTCCTTTTGGCAGCTATTAGCTTTAGCCATCCGTTTCATATCCAACTTTGTAGACATAAATAAATACCAATTTCAAAGACCACAACCATTAAAAAAACACTCCCAGTCTGGTGGTTCACTTGCATTATGCAATATTTATTGGTTGGCATTTTTGACTTTTTACACTCATTTGTTTTGTTTTGTGGTTTTCTTGCTTAGGATTAGTATTATTTCCGTTTAGTTCCATTTATTTTCCTTGCAGTCATTAATAATGAAAAAAAACTCGCCTCCTTCCGTCCGCCTTGCCTTATGGTATAAAAAAATGTTACACGTTTATCTTAAGCTTAACAATTTCTAGTGGTAGTAAAATCGCCAAGTGTTCGTTAGTTTTTATTTTCCTTCTCTTACAAGCTATTTACATAATTTATCTAGAAAAAAAAAACAAAGATTTTGTCCAGCTTTGAGCAGCGTTTTGTTTAACAACACAAAAATACAGTTGATTTAACAATTATGATAGTTCGCACACACATATCGACGCACGTGCGTGTGTAATTTTGTAGTTTATGTGGTATAAAAAAGGGCTTTTTGGAAAGCCCGCAGTAAAACTGAAAGAGCTTCGGCTGGTGTATTTACAATTTTCATTTGCCAACAAAAGAAAAACGAGCTGAACTGAAAATGGGTGGAAAATATTGCAGGCCATGACGCTATTCACTACACAAAAGTTTGAAACTTCCACAAAATGAATTTATCGCCCGTACCTGAAAGTAGACAGAAGCGAAGGAATAATCAATTTTTCATATTTATAATGAGTCAGGTGCTGGCTGATAAGGGTTGCCGTAATCACTCTAATGATTCCCCCCACACACACACACACACACACACACAGATTGCACCGCTGCACCATCCTCATTGAAGTAATAATGAGTGGTTTTTGTGGCCCTCATCCACATCAGCGCACAATGTTTGCTGTCTCTGCTCTTTCAATTCAATCAATCAAATGGATTTCTTCTTCCCTCATCATTGTCGTCGCCATTTGTGTCTTTTTTTTCCCCATTTTGGCTTTTAGCCACACGCATAGAGTGACATTATTCAGCCAGTCCCCTCCAGCCCCTGTTTCTCCAACTCATTGCATTACGGTGACCAAGCTAATTGTGAGCTGACAGATTTGAAAGCTTGACATGTTCGGGTTATTTTTTATCTTGTTTAGAAGTGGAAAATTACATTTGAAAATGAAAATGGAACAGGCGTGGGGGTGAATATATTCTACCCGAGTAATGAGCAGAAAATGAGAAGGCAAAGCTTACAAAGACTATGACGAAGTTACCATACACTTGCAAAAACTTGCTTAAACTAATCTCGCGCTTGACCGACTTTCTTTACAAAAAACCAAGAATAGATATTCTGGTGAATAAGCACGATATAGTCTGGACTTCACGAATAGATTGTTTGAAGATTTTTGAATGCGTTTGAACACTTATATGTTAGGAAGGACCAAGCAATGTTAGATTGTGTAATGCATTGCAAGGAAAACCCCTAAGATCCGAATAAAGAGGAGTTACAAAGTATTTCTGTTTTATTGCGTTCCAGATACTCTTGGACTAAAGTACTTAGTATTCGTTCTTAAAAAGCGAAAACTGTTCTCATTTTTTACTCACTTCCCTTGCCTAGAGATTCAAAGTTTAGTTTCATTAATTTCGCGTCTTCCGGCACTTTTAGTACTAAAAATAGAGGAAAGTTGACTTCGGCTCGGTCAAAGTTTTTATACCCTTGTTTTATACAATGATTTCCATAGCCGACCAATAGATGGAGCCTCTTCTGTGACCAGTGTGGCGACTCTGCCACCACTAGAGACGAACGACTATCGATTACTCTGGCGGCGATGGTCACACTATCATGAAGCCTATTCATCTCATCTCCAGGAGAGTCAGTGTGTGTGCAACTTTTAGCTGGCTGCCTCGGGTCAGCTCGCAACAAAGAAATCTTGATAAGCTAATTAAGTTAAGTGAAACAATAAATATTAATAGTGATTTAAGCACAAACTTAATCCCTATAAGTGGTGACCTCAGACATTTGAACATCAACTCACACGTGTCGCAGTGGAACCAACGCACACAAACGCATTTCGATCTCTTGTGAAATTGGCGTGCAGACAAACATAAACACAGGCGCGTGGCGCTCAAAAACTCAACGCACGCTCACACATACACATGTGCATCGGGCATGTTCGGTACGCAGCCCCTTGAGTTCTTCGTCCAAATCAAACAGCAACGGTCCAAGTCCACATCCCCAACAGAACACACTTCTCACTTCGGGACAACGATCCCATTGAGCAGCATACTCTATTCCTGGTTCAGCGTCCACAGAACCAAGCTGAAGGGAACACTCAATCCTTAGCTCTTCTTGATGGTCAGAGCTTTCCTATCTGACAGTACATTTAAAGTTGTCCAGGATGGCCTTGCATCCCAGAAGAAGAGGATAAGAGCAGGAGTACCTCAAGGTAGCTTTCTGGGACCAACACTCTACAGCCTGTTCACAGCAGACATGCCTACTGCTTTGGACATTCCAACTGAGGAGCCGCTAAACCTTTTAATCGCCACCTTCGGCGACAACACGGCGATCATGGCGCGTGACAGATGCGTATACCAGGCAACAGAAGCGTTGCAAGAGTATTTCAAAAGGTTTGAGAACTGGGCCTGTCGTTGGAAAATCTCCATCAACCCTGAAAAGTGCGTTTCTGTCACCCATACGCTCAGAAGAGACAGTAGCTCTGGCGTCTTCCTGCATGAAGAGGTCCTCCCTCAAAAATTGGCCCACAAGTATCTTGGAGTGACACTTGACAAGAGGCTTACCTTTAAACAACTTGCCACCGAAGTTGCAGGCAAGCTTCACAGCAAGGCGAAGAGGATGAGTTGGCTACTCAACGCCAACAACAAACTCTCGCTAAGGAACAAGGTCCTCATATACAAAGTGATCCTGGCACCGATTTGGACGTACGGCGTTCAGGTGTATGGCATCGCCGCGAAGACCCATCTGAACAAAATCAGGGTCTCCCAGGCCAATATCGTGAGGAGGATTACTGGAGACGAGGCTCCTAAGGATCCACCAAGGTGACCTGGCCAATCGGAGGATTTAGTTCAAACATAGGCAACGAATTGGCTGCACACAACCTGATTGAGACTCCAACTTACCGGCTAGACAATTTTAAAACCATATACCCCTCACCTCTTTACCAACCTAAAATTTATACTAAGTGTTAACATCCTTACATCTAAGCACACACAAAAACAAACCTCAAATATGCAAAAAAAAAAAAAGAGTCCACGGGCCTGTTCACGGCTGCAACATCGGTCGTTCAACATCGAGCAACGTGCATTCACTTGCATAGCTGGACAGCTGCCTTCTTCGCTGGTACACCTCAACCGCAGGAAACCTGTTACTCGATCAAGTATCAACGGCCACAAACGACCAGCTAATCCACGGAACGCTCTTTGTTGGCATTTACTGCCAGCTTGAGCCATCTTCAAGATCTCGAACAAACGTGCCTGCGCCCACAGTCGTGTAACTAACCCGGCTGTCGCCAACATGCGACGTCTAGCCACAGACCCTCGCATCTGCACCTCAACCGAAACACAACCGATTCTGGTTCAGTCGTGTCTTCTACGCACATGCCTATGTCTGATAGTCAAAGTCCTCATCTGAGGCAGCGACAAAGCCTTCAACGCTAAGCAACAAAGTCCTCATCCGAGTCAGCGAAAAAGTACTCATCCGAGGCACATCGATTCTGGTTCAGTCGTGTCTACTACGCTCACGTCCGTGAACCTGAATAGCAAGTCTGAAGCAGGTCGAAGCTCTCAACGAGAGGTAACTTCCGCCTTCCGCCAACAAATTACAATTTGTATTAAATATAATAATGCCGCCTTTATTTAGCGGGCTGCAAATAAACACTAAAAGTGCAAAGTCAAAGTCAAAGAAATGAAACTCGCCAAACTTTCGAATTGACATTCGCGCACGACTTGCAAGCGAATGTTAGCGTACGAATGTTCGCCTGCCACAAACTAAGCGACGTAAGTATCATAAATGAAAGTTTAGCGAATTCGTAAACGAAGATTTTGTTCGTTTTTAATTCGCTTTGAGTTTCGCGCGCGAACTCGCCTGCGAACTTTTGGTCGGGTGGGAAGGTCTACACGCAGCTTCTTGCGTTTTTCGCCCAAGTCAAACAGCAACAGTTCACGGCCATATGCACAACTGAACACACTTCTCACGTCGGGAAAACGATGCCATTGACCACATTGATCAGCATACCCTGTTCCTGGTTCGGCTTCCACCCCCCTGTTCTACTTCGACGGCTGCAGCATCGGTCGTCCCTGCACTTGCATACCGATCGATTCGTACACCCAGAGAAATGAAGAACGAATCGGCGATAACGAATTCTTCTTGGTTTTAGTATTTTTCCTTCTTGTTTTTTCTAAGAAGAAATCTTCTCGGAATCAAGAAACATTCGTTCTCGATATCGAGCTTGATGCCGAGGGAAGTGCGGGCAGCCAAAAATCGGAGAGCGAGACAAATGAATGTAACAGGCAGAAGGAAGCATCTCTGACCCTATAAAGTATATAAATTCTTGATCAGCATCAACAGCTGAGTCAATATGGCCATGTCCGTCTGTCCGTCCGTCTGGGCTGGGGGGCCCAATAGCATTCCCCCTAGATCCGCTACTGGTTTGGCTTAAGATCGATCGATCATTCCACTTCAATCCCGAAAAGTATGCCAACTTATTTATAGAGACGAAAAGTTCGATCGGTTTCTACTTCAGTGCCGAAAAGTATGCTAAGTTGTAAGTGCAATCGCTGGAGTTGAAATTAAGTATACGCATTTTCACCATTCCTTATTTTCCAGCTGTCCCTGCTCCTTTTGCCAATTTCTACATAAAATCATCCAATTAAGAGATAAAAATGCTTTCCCATTGTCCCTGGCCAGAAATTCCAAATCTTAATGCTTACCCACTCCAAACAACCCGCAATTAACAACTCTGCCATTTAAGCAATTGCATATAATTGCGGAGGTAAATTAAACCAGGTGAAAGCAGCAGGAGAAATGCACGAAAAATCACTTAAACTCTATTTTCACGCAAATTGCTGCTAGTCGGAGTTTGGCGGAGTCCCCAGCACGTGTCCGTGATGGATGGACTCTGGCCGGGACGTCAACGCTGGGACATGGACACGTTCGTTTGTAATGCATGTAAATGAAGAAGTTGCGAGCGAGCAGATGGAGGGACATGGAGGGAGCGAGAGCGAGAGACAATGTCCAGGCACATGTTGTTCATACGCCACGTTGTCAACGGTCTGCTTAGTGTCTGGCTGTGCCATTGTCGCCCTGGCAGCTGTGTTTGTGTTTGTATCTGTATTTGTGTGTGTGTGTGTGTGTGTGTGTGTGCGTTTTCTCATTGTTTTCTGGAGCATGTCCAGCGACCATGTCGCAGGCAATTGTGGTCCAGAATGAAACTACAACTGGAACAGTCCTGCAACTGCAAAGGGGCTGGACTTTGGCCTAACCCAACAATTACTTAAAGCCACTTTTCAGTGCTCCAACGGAGGAGAGAGGCGGCACATGATCCTACCTGGACTTTAAAGCATAAAATGCCACCGCCTGCAGACAGGATGCGCTGTTGTTGTGCTGTGCTGGTGTGGCCGGTTGGACCTCTCCGTGTCTGATTGCCACACGTCGTGGCTGCGGTTAATATGTTGGCCATTGTCCTGTTGTTGTTCCTGTTGGTCGTGGTTGTTGCTGTTGTCGCTGATTGGCCGCCCATCCTTAAATGTCAATGGGACGTCATGATAATCACGTCTGGCGCTGAATTCCGTATGTCGATAAATACTTTGGACTCCTCGTTCTTGGGCTGCTGCTTGCCACCGGGCGACAGTATGGTGGCATGTCCTGGTCCCGTTCTGGCCTGCAGCCGCTGCTGCGGATGGGCATGATGCAGGCGCTGCTGCTGCTGGTGCTGATGATGGTGATGACAAATCTCCTGGGGCGCCGGTTTGGGAGTGGGAAAGTGCCGCTCCTCCAGCTCCAGTGACTCCTGATGCGGCGGCTGCATGCTGCGACGCTGCAGTGTGCTCAGCAGCATCGCGGGTGGCGGTGGCGTGGCCTGGGGCAGCGATGGTGACATTTGTCCCGCCTGCTCGTAGCCAAATGTGGAGAAGAAGCGTGGCGGAGGTGGTGGCATGGCAACTGCACCACCACCACCACCACCACCCACACCGCTGGAGGATGAGCTGGACTTTTGTCTCATTAGCGTGGCGATGCCCACTCCCGCGAGGCCTGGACTGTTGGCAAACAGCGATTCCCTGCGAGAAAGGTAAGCAAAGAAACATTTCAATATGTGTCCTTCATACGCGCTGGGCAAACTGGGGGAGCTTACTCCGTCCTACCATAAAGAGACGCCGGTAAATACAAATATTTGCATCGATTTTGCGCCAGGCGCCATTTCTGTTCGGCCTGTTAACCCGTTACCCCCTCATCCCTCCGCCTGGCCATTGTTTTTACTATTTGCCCAGCGTTGACTTTGCAATTTGCGCATCTATTTGACTACACACACACATGTCCTGGTCCACCTCCCCCCCCAACTCACCTCGTTTGACAGCCCATATCGCAGGCATTAACCGGTGCCGTCGACATGGACGCCTTTGCCATCATCTCGTGCGTGGCCGTTGTGGTCGAGGACGATTCGCCGTCATCGCCGCCCAAACTGGTTTGGGTCATGTCCGGGTGGCGACGCAAAATGCTGTGCTCCTTCTCCTTGAAATCGGCTTTGCTCGACTGTGTGGATATGGGCACAGCCTCGCGATAGTAGCGATTGGACACATCATCGAGTATCTGCAGCGAGGTCTGCGAATGCTTTTGTCTGCAAGGAAGCGAAATATTAAGAGATTTGATGAATGGGGCAAGTATGTGGGAATACAGAATCTAGAGTAGCCCCATAACCTGGAGCTGATTGTAACTGAGAGCAAGGACGTCTTCCACCTGACGCAAACACAAGGAAGTGCGAGTAAGGGTGCTGTAGTTGAGTGCCCCGACTCCTGAATCTTTTATACCCTTTATTTTGTGTGTTTTCATTTATTTTCAAATCTGAAGCAGACTTGATGTGGTATTAACCTACCCACATGTGGCTCCAGCTCTCATAGTCTCTAAGATCGAAGCGCATATAACTACAGACGGATGGAGAAACGGACAGGACCTGATCAAGAATAAATATATACTTTATTGGGTCGAAAATGTTTACCTCTTCCTGTTACATACACTTGCACCATCGATCCATCGATGTGTGATCCACGTTACTAGGAATAGGAAACTACAGCAAGTAGCACTGGTCATCTTTCAGAGACAGTATAGCTAAAATACGCAAAGAGCTAGCGAATGCTAGCCCAAGTTGGACTAATCGGACTAAGCGTATTAAGGAATGCATTCGGTATACTGCAGAAGAGGCCTTAATTCTATTTAAGGCGTTTTTTTGATCCCAATTTTTATAGGTGACCCCGCAGTTTTCTGTGGCCCGTTTAGGCATTCTCTTTTTGTTGGTAAAATTTTTGAAACCTTTTGAAGTTGCGGTTCCCTATTCATGCTTTTGCTTGTCGGGTCACTACCTAAAAATTTATTTTAATTATGCCCGTGGTGCGACTTAACTTAGCTACTATTCATTGTCTTGATTTTATTATTGCCCATGGTTTCGTTTCGTTTGGTCGGGCCTGCCCTATGCAAGGTCAGTCTCAAAATAGATCTCAATGAGATAAGTTGCTAATTCGTTCTCGAAACGGACACTCGGACCTAACTCACACGCATTGTTTAGTTGCATTATTGTTGCTGAGTAGAACTCAATGCAACCGCACTGCTAAACGCTAATTGGAAGTTGCTGAATACACACGATAGTTCAGTAAAACTAGCAGACAGTTGGTCTCGACTCCACACGCAATCACCTTTTCGTTGTCTCGGTCTCACAGTAGTAGATCATTTTCGCATTAAACTACACACTAAAATCTATTGTAATTGTTGTTTTAATTGGACTATTCTAAGCTAAAAAACTAACAAAAAACTTGTTAGTCAAACATCAAGACGCATGTGCACACATAGGAACATGTTACATGTGCAGCGACAAAGAATAGAAAGGAGATATGGGAGTGTGTTGTTTTTAATTTGCATAAAACAAAAGCCTGTAAAAAAACGTTCTAGTTCAACAGCTGTTATAAGCATATTCTTTTCCTTTCTAAGGAGCTCTTTAATGGTCTGTTGGCCTGTGCTGCAAAAGGGATCTGGATCAACTCGTCGATTATTTCTTGTTCGGGAATATCGTTTTTGTTCTTTGTTCTGAGTCTGAGTAAGATGAGCTTAAAAGTGAGCACTTCTTGGCTATCTGAGAGGATAGCTATCGAAAGAGAGCGCATGGTCTCCCATTAACTTAAGCCATTTCGTTACGAGTCCAGCAACCCCAAGAAAAAAAAACACTAAAACAAAGATAAAATCAAACAAAAACAATAGGGGAAGTTAACTTCGGCTCGGCCGAAGTTTTGTATACCCTTGCAGCTTCCATTGAAAACGAAAAAGTTTTTCTAACTAAGACTTCTGTTTGGACCTTACTTTTCTTTCGGATCTATACTATATAGATGTCTGATTTCGACAAAACTTGGTGAAATCATGGAAAAGCATAAAACACTGTTAATTACGAAATTTGGAGGCGATCCCATTTAAAACAAAAAAGTTTTTCTCACTAGAACTTCTTTTTCGACCGATCATTCATACTGCAGCTATATGCTATAGTCATCCTATTTTGATAAAACTTTGTAGAAATGTGTAAAAGTATATAAAATAAGTGTATGCCAATAAAAAGGACTTTTTCATTAAAGCAGCTAAAATATATCTCTTTGCAAAATTTCACCTCTATAGCTTCAAAACTGAGGGAATTGTTTGCGTAGAAACAGACAGACGGACAGACAGACGGACAGACGGACGGACAAAGCACAATCGACTCAGCTCGTCATGATCAAAAATATATATACTTTATGCCCGTCTGTTCGTCTGTTTCTCTGCTATCTCCTCCGTCAGGTTTTAAAGCTGTCCTCACCGAAGCTTGCACGAAGTCTTTTGGTACAAATACGCTGCACATATGTCGGAACCGGCCGGATCGGATGACTATGGCATATAGCTGTCATAGGAACGATCGGTCGAAAAACTAGTCTTAGTGAGAAAAACTTTTTTGTTTTCAATGAAAACGGACATCTATATAGTACAGCTGTCATAGAAAAGTTGAGTCAGGAAATTAGTCTTAGTTAAAAAAACTTTTTTGTTTTCAATGGAAATGTCCTCCAAATTGGCATGTATTTGTTTTATATTCTTTTGCACGATTCTGCAAAGTTGGGTCAAAATCGGATGACTATAGCATATAGTTGCCATAGGAATGATCGGTCGCAAAACTAGTTCTAGTGAGAAAAACTTTTTTGTTTTTAATGGAAATGTCCCTTACGTTGGCATATATTTATTTTATATACTTTTACACAATTCTACAAAGTTTTATCAAAATCGGATGACTATAGCATATAACTGCAGTACAAATGATCTGTCGAAAAAGAAGTTCTAGAGAGTAAAACTTTTTTGTTTTAATTGGGATCGCCTCCAAATTACGAAATTATCAGTTTGTTATGCTATTCCATGATTGCATTAAACTTGGTCGAAATCGGACTGCTATATGGTATTGCTCCCATAGAACAGTAAGGTCCGAAAAGTAGTCTTATTTAGAGCCGAAGTTTACTTTACTCTATTTCTTTTATATAAAAATTTTGCAGCCAACCCAAGCTACATTTATTTTGTAATGAATCAGGGGCGGAATTCTATTAGACTTGGTTCTGAAAAGTAACGAATTATATAAAAATGTATAAATGTTTATTTACTCTGTGGGGACCTCGAACATGGGACGTTTGGACTGAATCTGATTGGAATGCCGTCTCAACCATTTGAACGTATTCACCTATTGGAATATCTGGTACTTCGCATAAATTTCATAAAATGGAATTCTCTGCACTGGGAATATAAAAGGGGTAACTGAAATACCGCGTTTTAATATGTTTTTAAAGTGCTTTTCAATTAATTTTAATAGACAGGTTTTAACAATGAGATTTTCCCTGAGCGTAGTGTAAGGGTTTGCTTGTATTTATTTGTGCCAGTCCCCTTTCTTTTCCTTTCTTCCCGAGTGTCTCCAAGGTAGGATTTAACCAAGAAGCATCATTTTCTTTTCTCGATTTCTAGCTCTAAAGGGTGTTTCGGTATCCGAGTCCTAAGCCTCCATAATTTTTGTTTTCGGAGATTCTTGTTGGGGATGATGATTGTATCGTTCTGTGATTTGGCATAGATTCTTCTAAGGAAACTTCTTGCGACCTGCTGGAGAAGGTTAGGTCAAGGACCTCTTCCCTTAATCGAGTTACAAGTGTCGGGTGGATCCTACATTACATAAATACTGATAAAAAAAAGTTTTCCGACACCGTAAGATTCGCAGAAGTAACCCTGAGTTATCTAAGATAGTGGCTTTAGTGACGCTCGGCAAAATTCATTGTTTGATTTTACTGCCTTCTCGCAGACTTAAGCCCGGTGTTCTCGGCTGCATTGCCTGGTGTCCAGCATAACTCCAAGGAACTAAATGGCTGTTTTCGATGGCATCGACTCATTGACTGCTTAAACTTTAACAATAACAACCAAAAATGTTGGTCCTTTTGCCCATAATTCCATCAGAGATAAATTATGATGGCGACTTTCCTGCTCCTCTTTCAGCGCTTTCTTTTCTTTACGCCGCGGCGTCTCTTTCGCCTCATTACCAATGAATCGCTGAACTCAATTTGCAATTTCTCATTGAGGCATACAAAATGCAGCTTAATGAATCTGAAATCGATGATGGTTGATTCGCACTCACCTGGATATGTTCTCGCGGGAACGCGCCTTGGAATTGCGGCCCATCTCATCGAGCTTGGACTCCTTGGACTCGCGTATGTGCTCCTGTAAGATGAGCAAAGGACTATTAATATGTGGGTAAGGAATAAGGAAATTGATTTCAATTAATTTTAATAACTGCCCCTGGCACCATTGGTGGGGCTGGGGATGGTGGAACATTTAATGGCAGGGGCCAACCGTTGAGGGTGGCTTCCGCTTTGCAGTATTTGCCGCAATCCACTTGAAATTGCATTCATAATAAAATACAAGGCAAACACTTGATGCACCTTTCATTTGTCATTCTCTCTCTCTCTCTCTCTCTTTTTCTCGCTTCTCATTTTGAAAGCAAGCAAAACCAGCAGAAGAAATTGGCAAACGGGCAAAACTGCGCGTAACTATTATCTAGACGATGTCCATTATTTTTTGTTTGGTTTTCGATTTCAACCTGCTCCACAAGTAATTGGTTTCCCATTTCTCCTTCGCGATATATTTATATTTAGGTAAATATTTCAGTTGAGCTTTTGTTGGATAATGAATATTCATTTTTTGTGTCTTCTTCGTGGGCAATCAGTTGGCCAGTCAGTTTATTTTAGTCAGGCCAAAAGAGTTTATAAGCTGGGACCAGAAAATGGCTTTTTGTTTACTTAAAAGTTAAATGAAGGAGTGAAATTTTCCTAAATTGTTTAAACAGTGCCATAAACTAATAAACCCAAAGAATGCTTTTTATAGTCAGCAAATCGAATCGCATCTGAAGTTACAATCAGGGCTACCAGGGATCTTTAGATCCCCTTCACGGGCTCGAAACAAAATTTACCAATGATTATGGTTCGGAAATTTGAGGTTCAAGGATCTTGGGCAGAGGTTTTAGATCGAAGCGAATAAGCCGCCAAGACCGCGATCGAGCAACAGCTGACTATAGACCTATCGATTAATTCATCAACAGCGCAGTCGACGCCGACAGCGCTCAGCGGGCTAAAAGAGCAGTGCCCCAGCACACTAGCACTTCACTTAGTGTGCGGCATCGGTCGAGTCAACACCTTGGAGCAGCAGATCAACCAGTAAGTACCAACTACCAGCTCATCTCTGGGACACCCGTAGTGCGGTTTCCGAAACGGCTACGACGCGCTCCTCACCAAGGCACCAAGGTGCGGTTTTGGAATCGGCCTTGGTTGGCATCTGTGTCTGGTCAAGATTACCGGCTGAATAGCGCCGTCGCTTGCCCCTTTTCGACTCCCACCGTGCGGTTTCCGAATCTGGGGTAGGAGAGCTACAGGTTGTGCGGTTCACGAATAGGCTTCCTGGCCTGGTCCAACGAGATTGATGCACACGCAAGTACCCACGTTTAAGCACAGCTTTGGAACGGCTCTTGATAACTGGGGTGTCTCCCACGACAAGCATCAGGTCAAACCAGGTAGACCTCTGACCCGATCCCGCCAAGAGCGACGCACTGCATCCGGTGGAGTGCAGCCACAGTGCACGCGGGTACGCACGTTTCCACCAAGCAAGTCGTGGAACGGCTCCTGGGCACTAGGACGGCTCCCACGGCAAGGATCAAGACGAACCAGGTCGGCCCAGATCGGCACTGCATCCGGCACAGCAACCCCGAGGTACGCAAGCAAGCCAGGCCGAAAGTGAGAGCCACAACCACGAGCACCAATTAGATATTCTCTCTAGTACTGCCGACCAACGCTGTATCAACGTTCCGTCGACGATTTTGTGAATGTCGTCGACCCACCCTTATACCCCTTACAATGAGTTCGACTGACGTATTTTGCAAGGCGATATCCGCTCAATACGTTAACGACTCTCCAGGCATGCTAGGTCCACGCAACGCCATGCAGGAACCGACACGAGCGACGCTCGATAGACGAAATGCCATGCATGAACCGACATGAGCTACGCTCGATACACGAAATGCCATGCAGAAAAGCGACAATCGCTGTCGTTACGACGCATCACCGTACAAAGAGCAACGCTGGGTTGACGCAAATACTGTGACTGACCCCAGCCGTACTAGAGGCTTGTTATAAATAAGAATACATAAACGATTACCCCTGTATACTCATTGGGTGGGTGAACGATTACAGCAAACAGAAGCGACAAATGTCCCAAAAGCAAATAATATCTGTGACAAGCCCTGCCATCGGCGAGCTACATCCGTGCCACGAAAAGAGGTCGTTACAGTCTACAAATGAAAACTATACCAAGGTTATGTTAAGCTCTTGTTTTGTGAATCTTTTGATAAGTTTTTATAAGTTGTTATGAACGTTTTTCTTGATGTTTCATTGAACTTTCCTTTCGATTGTAAGACTTAGTCGCCCAAAACCTACCAGATAACACAAGAAGTAGCTAGGCAGTAGGTCAAATTTGTTCATGACTATAATTTTCGTTGAACCGAACCGACATTTTCGGTTTGGAACAGTTTCAGGTTCAGCATTTACTTCTAAAGAGGTTCGGTTCATGGTTCGCTTCACGGTAAAATAAAAGTCGCAATTCCGGGTTCAAACCGGCTTGCAGACCTGGTTTCAACACAGTTTCGAGGTTCCGAAATATAATAACTTTAGAATATAAGCTTGATGTCTTACAGTAGCTTTTCAAGAACCCTCCGGTCCTTTCAGCTATACCAAATAGTTATGCGATTTTGATCAAACTTGATTGAACTATACAAAAGCAAAGAAAACTATTTTTTTCCGAAGTTTGAAGCCAATTCCATTGAAAACACAAATTTTTTTTTAGTTTTCGAGTGATCGTTCCTATGGCAGCTATATGATATAGTCTTCCGACTTTGATCATATTTGGGAGAAATAAAATATAGGTTTCAAAATTGGGAATCGTATCCATTGAAAACAAAATAGTTTTTGCTTACTAAAACTATTTTTTTGACCGATCCTTCCTATTGCAGCTATATGCTTTATTCATCCGATATAGATCAAATTTGGTGGAAATATAAAAGAGAATAGAAAACTTGTAAGTACAAAGTTTCGGGACGTTTCCGTTGATAACAAAGTACTTTTGCTCACTAAAACTAGTTTCCCAACTGATCGTTCCTATGGCAGCTATATGCTATAGTCATCCGACTTAGATCAAACGAGTTGGAACTATTGAGAAGCAGAGAAACTTGTAAATACAAAGATTGGAATCGTTTCCATTGAAAACAAAAAAGTTTTGCTTACTAAAACTAGTTTTTCAAACGATCGTTCCTATGCCAGCAATTTGGCACAGCCATCCAATTTAGATCAATCTTGGTGGAACAATGAAAAACAGAGAAAACTTGTAAATTAATCCTTTCCATAGAAAACACAAAAGTTTTTCTCACTAAAACTAGTTTTCGAGTGATCGTTCCTATATCAGCTATATGCTTTAGTCTTCCAAATTAGATTAAATTTGGTGGAAATAAAATAGAGGTTACAAAGCTTGGAAATACAAAGTTTGGAGACGTTTCTATTAAAAACACAACTGTTTTTCCCACTAAAGCTAGTTTTTTAAGCGATCGTTCCTATGGCAGCTATATGCTATAGTCATCCGACTTAAATCAAAGTTTGTGAAACTATAAGAAGGCAGAGAAAACTTGTAAGTACATACACACAAATTTCTTCCACTAAAACTAGTTTTTCAACCGATTGTTCCCACGATATTCTCAACCGATCATGATCAATTTTTGAAGTATTCTGCAACCGTATTTAGAATAAAAATTGGCCAAATTTGAAGACGTTGCTGTTGAAACCAATAAGCTATACTATATAGTTAACAGATTTTGATAAAATTGTTTGGAAATATAAAAACTATTTGAAAACTATAAGCACAAAATATGGAAACGTTTCCATTTAAAACAAATGGCTGCCTAATGCTATAGTTATCCGATCCGGCCGGTACCGTAGATGCATCCTTATTAAGATAACTCCAATTTATACCAGATTGCATATAAGTCCCATCGAACCAGTGAAAACTGTACAAAACTTCCAAACAAAAATCTCAAAGATGTTTTTTTTTTCATTCAATTTTCGAGAAAAGTTTGCGGTAGTTTTATTAGCTAATTAGTTTATATATCGCTCTATATTCTATTTGTTATCTAAAGCCAGTTCTTTGGGGTAGTTTCTAAAGTGTTAACTCGTCGAGAAGAATGTACTTAATTATCATGTATGAACTTTTGAGTTTGATTAAACCAAAACTTATGGAAAAAGGGAATTGAGGTTGGTTTTTTGTCTGCTCTTGTGGTAAACTCAGCACGAACCAAACTGCTTGCCAATAATTAAGGGAGGATGGCGTAGGGGGTGTGTTACATGTGTGTGTGTGTGTGTGTGTGTGTGTATAATGATGCACCACTTTTGCACACCACAAAACGTGAGAAATGTTGTGCAAAAATTCGGATTTTCTCCTAGATGATTTTGTGGAAAAATGTCCTTGCTGTGTTTCGGTTTGGCTTGGCCAACGATGGCGGGGGTGGTGGTGTGATTTCCATCGAAGTGGACGAGCTGGTGCTGTTGTTCGTGCTGCTGCACTGCAGGGAGCTGGTGGAGGATGGTGTGGAATGGTTGCTGGGCATGGGACACTGGACATTGGCCACTAAAACGAATTCATCGGCTTCATTCATGAGGCTATCACTGTCACAGCTGAAGCCCAGTCCGTCATCATACTCCTGATCCTCTTGATCCAGTTGGTAAGCGCAAGTTTGATAATCTTCATTGTGCTCCTCCGCCTCCTCCTCCTCCTCCTCCCCATCACCCTCTTCTTCACCCATTTGGGGTGTAATGCTGTTTGAACTGGTTTGGGAGTCCAAACTGTTATCTGGCGTTTCCCTATCAATCGCTTGGTTGTGTGGCAAATTCCAGATAAAATCGTTATTATGTAATCCCACGAAAATGGCGCTCTTTGGCGCGTCCAGTATAAAAGAATCAATATGATAGATGCCATTGCCTAGGTCAGGCACGTCCTGTGGGAAATAAGCAGATAGAACAAAAAAAACAGAGAAAGAGAGAGAAAGAAAAAGAGAGAAAGACAGACAGACAGAGAGAGAGAGAGAGAGAGAGAGAAAGAAAGAGGAAAATTGACCAAGACCAAGAAAGAGTTAGATAGTTGAACAGCTCTCGAGAGCGAGACACACGTATCTACTTCTCTAACTGTGTTTAAGTGTGTGCGAAAGAAAACATAGACAAATAGAGCTAGAGAGAGAGAGAGAGAAAGGGGTAGGCAAGAGTGCGCTTCTATAGCTCATGCAGGGCAACTACAACAAGCAAGTGGCCCACCAAATCAAAAAATTCCAATTCCTAATTTCAGAAACTCTGAAGATTCTCAAAAAAGTTCAACAAATTTACCAAAAATGTTTCCAAAAAAATGTTGAATAAAACAATAATAGCTTTAAAGTATATTCAAAATTAACTGAAAGTTATTCCTTTCCAGCTTCGATCAAGTTTTTCTAACTATGACTCTACTTTTCTATGACAGCTATACTATATACATGTCCGATTTCGACCAAATTTGGTGGAGTTATGGAAAAGCTTAGTAAGCTATTATAAAATTATAAAATTGTCGGGATATTTGTAAAAGCCTTTTCACACTTGTTCGCCGAGTCTTTCTCCTAAACACATTTCACCTAAGTGTTCCCAAACAAATCCCACACGAGGTGTGCTTAAAGATCCCTGATCCTCCCTGGACTCACTAGTGAAGTTCGGGTGTTTTTTTTTTCAAGCCATTTGATTTCGACTCGTTTCAATTTCTTACTAGTTTTGCATTGATTTCATTTGCTACTTCTTGGTCAATTGTCTTAGTTCTAATCTGTCTCATTTCAGGAACCAGAAAAAAAATAAAGTAATAAAAGGTTAACAAATGCAATGAAGCGTTTAATATTTAAAATGCCAAACTAAGTGTGGCACCCCCTAAAGCTTAACTTTATGTACCGAAATTTACAAACAGAATGGCGTTTCGCTTCTGTTGTGCTGCATAAAGTGCACTATTAATGTACGAAATATTCCAACTTATTTTATGGGAGTAACCGGCGAACGAAACTTTTATGACATCTGTATGAATTATGCCCGCGGTTGGTAATGCGACAGAAGGCAGAAAGCGCAATGCGACATAACAATAATCATCAGAATAAACATAAAGTTATTGGTATTGGAAGGAGGAGGGGGGAAGAGTTCGTCAAGCGGAGCATAGAAAGTGAAGTGCGAGAGGCTATAAAACCGAACCAATCCTTTCCTAACAAACTCAATTTGATTATTTCAATTTGTATCATACTCTGGCTGATTCGTATAATTAATAGATATCAAATGGGAGTGGCCAGAGTATGAAAGCGCCTCAGACGTGCACAAACACACACACACACACACACAGACGTGACAAGTTGAGCCTGGGGCAGTGATGATGGCCATCAAGTCATCCCGTCTGACTTGTTCTGCTTTTGCTTTGCTTTTCCGCGCTGGGGTTTGTGGTCTGCCTAAATGGCATGTCGTTTTTTGGCTTTGACTTGACAATTCTATTGTAGTTGTCTTTTTATTTTTAGCTTTTTGTATTTGCTGGCACCATTTTGTATTTAATACCCTGACCTAACGGCCAGGCATGGGGGAATACTTGTGTTTGGCTTAGAAAGTTTAGTTTTGGTGTTTAAACTTAAAGTATAACTTACAAGAATTCCCATGGCAGCTATACAATGCTATGGATATCCGATTTTGTTCAAACTTTTGTAGTAGGAAGGGCTACATTAGTCAAGGCCACTCTGGCTGCGAGTTACTTTAATCTACTATATGTAATTATTGCATTGTGATATCTATTAGAGTATAAGTCTTTGCTTTATCGATATACATTCTAGCCGATAAGTATTAGGTTACACTTTGTTATCGATAAGCGCTAGCTATTGCAAATAAACCCAAGCCGACTCAGTCCTGATCGGGCACCGAAATAGAGTGGAAGTGTGTTGTTAATCTGTTGCCACCAGGTCATTTGTCTCCCACACTTTGTAGAATTGTGTGAAAGCAATGAAAATGACTACACAGGGGAAAAAGTGTACACTATCATGGACACCATAGGCGAAGAGCAAGCCGAATTCAGACAGGGCTCTAAATATTCAATTATTCAAGCTCAAAGGTCTCCAAAATCGCCAATTTTTCGCTATTATCTCGATTTCTGTAGCTCCAATGGTGTTAACATCTATTATAAAAATTGTAGAACAAACAATTTGCAACAAATTTTGTTTCCAAAATTTTTCATACGCCCATCCGTTTTAAAGATAGAGGGCAGAGAGCAGTCGCGACTGAAGTTTTACGCGTATATTTTCTGTCTTTGACGTTTGCACTCGCCCCGTCATTCTTTTCAGCACAAAACGTTGGAAAGTGAAAAGATAGAGAGTGAAAACATTGCAACAAAACAAGCAAGGGATGATGCTGATGTACTTATCAAAGAAACAGCTATCGAAGAATCCAAGCATGAGAGGACTGCCGTCATCATTGGAGAAGACAAAGAATTGCTTGTTATTTTAATTGGACGCACTCAACTACTTCAAGAAGAAATTTTATTCTATTCGTCAACAAATTTTGATCAATCCCCCTTTCTAAAAAACATATATTGCTTTAACATGCATTCAGTGGCTGTACATCAAACGTACATCAAATCTGTACAAAAGCTTGCCAACTTCGTCCAACCGGCTGAAGTTTTTCTACAGGCGAATTCGAAAATGGAATTCAAATCTTTCTAGCGATATAAAATCCTCCTTAAATTGAGGGGCAATGTAAATCATCTTCGATTTATTCAGTTCGTAAAATTTACAAAGCTTCATGAACCTGTCTAGTTGTCTAATCTTCCACCTACAAGTGCATCTGCCCATCAGCATATTAATCCGATTTATTACAAGATTCAAAAACAGGTTAGGACATGATTTAGAACCCCAGGAATGGGATTGGGTGCTGCAAAATGAACTTCTGGAGTTAATTACAACAGTATTACCACCAGCTTCTGAGAAACTTCTTAACAGTGTATTTTGCAATTGTAAGAATGGATTTGGTGTACGCTGTGGGTGCAGAAAATCGGGTTTGCAATGCAGTTTAGCTTGTGGCTAGTGTAATAGACAAGCCTGTCAGGACGACAGTGCATATGTCCCGGAAATTCTCGAAGGCCTGGAAGCCATTATTCAGGATAACGAAGATGATGGCAAAAACAGACATTTTCACATGCCCAGAAGATGACGAAGATGATGAAGAGGAAGATTTTTTCTTATGTTCTTTAAATACCCTGTAGTTCAGCTGGTGTCAAGGCACTACCAGGCTTAACGACCTGATGCATCACTGAGCCTCAGTCGCGTCGTTAACGATAGGTAATGCATCAGAGCGCTAGTCTAGTACTTGAACTATAGTTCGCACCCGTCACTACATCACTAACGACTGGTAATACAGGGTTGTACCGATTGGTACGTTTTCCGCACATTCCCATACAAAATTCGTAAGGCAAATATGTGACAGGTGGTTGATCTGGTGGCGAGTGCTCACTACGAAGAGCTAGGGGGTTCGTTAGTGCCGCTCCGGTGCAGCTGAGTTACAGGGTAATTGCAGAAATATATTTTAACTTCACTAATAAAAAAAACACAAATTATTAAAAGATTTAATAACCTTTCACAAGGTTCTATTTACTGAGATTCACGGTTGACCTTGCATTACTGTGGGTATGGCAGAGAATCCCTCTATCTCTAAAACGGTTGGGCGTATGAAAAATTTTGTAACACAAAATTTGTGGCAAGTTGTATGCTTTATGATAGAGGATAACATCATTGGAGCTATAGAAACCGAGATAAGAGCGAAACACTGATTTTGGTGACCTTTGTCCTTGAATAGGGGGACTTTTGAGAAAACTCTTAGAACACCAAAATGAAGGCGTATACGAATTTTCAGCTTGTTATCTTTCATTCCGAGGTTGACCCCGTTTTTTGCTTGACTGGGCTTTGTGCAATTCTCAAAGCCTTCGACAGTGTAAGTTGGGATTTCATATGGCAGGGGGTTAGAAACCTTCCAAGCGACTACCATTCCACAATGTTTCACCGAAATCAAGAATTATGCAAATATCGCGGTTTTTGGACCATTTTCAGCCCATTTCTTCAACTTAGAAACCTTCTCGGGCAAACATTCCCCAAACCTTCGGCGATATCAAAAATTTTGCAACTATCGCTGATTTTTGACCATTTCTCGCTCATTTTTTTTAACTTAAAAGCCTTGCCGGGCAAGCGTCCACCATTCCACAAAGTTTCATCGAAATCAAAAATTTTGCAAACATCGCAATTTTTGGACCGCCCATCTCTTCAACTTTGAATCCTTCTCGGGCAAGCGTCAAGCCAAGCCCGATATCAAAAATTTTTGCAACTATCGCGGTTCTTGGACCATTTCTCGCCCATTTCTTCAAATTAGAAGCCTTCCCGGGCAAGCGTCCATCATTCCACAATGATTCACTGAAATTAAGAATTTTGCATATATCATTTTTGGCCAATTCATCAACTTAGAAACCTTACCGGTTAAGAGTCAAACGAATCCGAAAAGTTTTATTGCAATCGGAAGAACGGTATAATTATAAAAATTGCGTGGTTTTTGCACCATTTTCCGTCCATCTCTTCAACTAAGAAATCTTCCCGGGCAAGCGTCCAAGCAATACACAAAGTTTCATAGCAATCGGAGAAACGCTGTTTTTTGACTTACTTGTTACTTTTCCCCTCCTACTCTTCCTTACTACTTTGGAATCGATTTTGGCCACTCGTTTTGGTCAGCGCTTTCTTTGTTCTCTCTTGGGAAACAACCAAGTACAATGCTTAATTAAACAATTTGTTTATTTTTAAGAATTTTCTGTCAAGTGAAATTCATGAATTTGGCTAATAATTGTTTAAAATAACTTCAACCCATACAAAAGTCTTACTGTGAATTTTCCTCATTTCGCGACTGAATTTTCCAATCTCTAATGGTTTGGTCTAATTGGATGGCCGGGTGGCTTAGCGGCTAGTGTGCGCAACCGCTGTGCAAGAGGTCGTGGGTTCGATCCCGCCTCGGACTTTACACCCGGTCATCTCTCTCTGGTGTTGGCGACAACTTTGTAGTAATTAGCCATGAAAAGCTTCTCAAACTGCCGTTCGGATTCGGCGTTAAACTGTAGGTCCCTTTCTCTTGTGCGAAAAATAGAAGCGCACAAGCCAAGAGATTGAGAGAAGCTCGGCTTTGGCCCTTTGGGGCTGTGTCAAGCCATTTTTTAATTGGCTTGGGCTGAACGGTGATCACATCTTCTTATCAGTCGCTCCATCTGATTGCTGATCTTCTATCTTTTGTTTAAGCATCTTGTTTTCTTGTGCAAGTTACTTAAATTGATTCGAAAGCGATCTAATCTTTTCCCAAGTCTCTTCTCTTATACCTTGAACATCAGCTTTTGTTGTTAAGTCTCTTTTGCTAGTCGTCTAGGTCTTTAAGCTTAGCGTCTAGAAAATTTTGCACTCACATTCCTGCAAGTTAAGCCACTGGAGAGGTTTCAATTAGCTTCCGTTTTTGTACTGCCGGAATGGACTGTGAAAAAACGTATTGAAAAAACGTGATTGGTTGCCTGGCAGCCAATATGCGATGGTCATTTGATTTTTATCAGACTGTGAAGAGAATGTGTGCCATTGAAAACATAAATGTTTTTTCAGTAGGAACTGTTTTCGGCAGAGATTTTCCTACTATTTTCGTTTGAAATATAAATGTTGACAAGGTACGAAATGAGGTAGACATTGGGCTTATTCAGCAGATAAATCCGATTAACGATTACTGATTTACCACTTGCAATTTCTGATGAGTCTGTGTTGAATGAAACTGAATGCTCTGCTTAGGTTATTCTCTGGCTTATTACATTTGGTCAAAAATACATTGTCAAAATTTTTGAGGTCTTATAACGCTGTAAGTGCGGCAGTTCATTCTCAAATTTGCCATTAACAGTTGGCCGTACAATCGATAAACTGTCTCACCAATCACGATTACCAAATTTATCAGTCGCAATCGGCAATCACTGTATTCACCGCTTCGGCATTCATAAATCAGTAATCGAAAATCGGATTTATCTGCTGTTGAACAAAATTCGAGCTGACATGCATACGTGTCGTATGAGTAATTTTCAGGGATACTTTGATAAAAACCTTCATTTGTGGGCTTTCCAACTCCACAGAACTTAAATAAACCAATAAGTGTACACAATGGTCGCCTGTCTCTTACATTTGTTTTTTGGTTTTTGTGCCTTTTGCTTTTTGTTTTCGACTCTTGTGTTTATTGCCATTGTACCGAGTCCTAGTTACATTAAGTAAGAGAAGAGGACATATGCATATGAAATATAATCCAACCGCAAAACAGATTTTTGCTTTCTCTGCTCTCTGTCTCGTCTGGCTGGATACAGTTTCCTTTCGGCTTTTTATTCTCCTGCGACTGAAATTTGCTTTTCGTTAAAATTTAATTGGTGAGCCGAGTCAGTAATTTGAATACGCCTTGGCAGCCATTAATTCAGCTCGAAAAATCACAAAAATTGGAATTTGACGCATTTGTAATCATAGAAAATTGTTGGAAAAAATTTGTGTATTCTGAAGCGCGCGTATGTGTGAAAGTTTTTGGCTCCACGCATGACTGAATTTATGCCTTTTTTGCCTTTTTGCATATTGTGAATTGTGTTGAGTGACGAGTGAGAGCAGGCAAAAAGTTTGGCATTTGTTTAATTGGAATTTAAGGGGATTTCGCCCAGGGGCCGCCCACCTGGTGGTTAGCTAGTCGCCTATTAAATTCATTAAATATTGTGTGTCAAGCAAAAGTGCAACCTCTTAAAAGCTGGCCAAGACTCTTACCGCTGCTTCGTTCTTATAAATGTAATTAAACGATTTTCTAGGTTTTCCTATAGAAACATTTTATGGAAATTGATTAGTTGGGCGGGCAGAACATGAGTGAGTGAAGAATGAGCTTATTCTCTTTGTCTGACTGACTGACTGATTGAACGAGCGATTGACTGACTGACAGAAGGACTGACTGGCCGACAGACGCATCATTAAATGTCAATGCATTGCCTCGCCCCATTCGGCTGCCACCCAAGTGTTAAGTTAAAGTGAAAGCATTTCATTTCGCATTAAGCTTTTGCAGCTTTTCACTTTGCTCCATCTTGTCCTTGTCTCGAACGGAATGGGATTCCCCTTTTGGGATTGCACCCGCCCGGCCCAGCTTGCTGGGTATTATTTTATGGCGTTGGCTGTTTCTTTTGCGAATTGCATTTCAGCTTGATTTATTTCATTTCATTTCATTTTACCAGTGCAACGAGGAGTGTGTCCAGCCCAATGGAGGATCAGCGGGTTGCCTGAGCTTGAGTGGGGCGATGGCAGGCCAAGGAAATTGATGTGAGCAAAAGAAATACGGTTAGCAGCATAAGTTGGTTATTACTTGCTGCTTAGGCCAATGCCCATCTAAACGTCTCCCGCCCAGCCCAACGGATACACTGAGAGAAATGTGTTAGCAATCGAATTGGATAATAAGCATGATCACCCTACAAAACGAAGCAGATTTCCTGTTAAACGATGTGGACGTAGGGAAAATCTGACTAAAAAAATTGCAGTTTTTACTGGCTTGAGGTCCTGTTATGCTATTGGCATAACTTTAAACAGAGGTACACAACACAACAAAGGGGGCTTCAGGTTGATCGGACGCGTTTCGCAAGGGACCAAGTCCTCACTCATCAGCGATGTCTATTCAAAGAGCAGCCTCTCCATGCCAGCGACGGCAAAACTGTTTGGGAATTCCAAAAGCAGCTTGCGCGCAAAACACCAAAAAGCCATTCCCCTTTGTAAGTGTGTGGCCTTCATTGGACGTTGCATTCAGTGATCAGACATCGGCTCTAACAAAATTCCTCCAACGATTCCAGTCTAGAGCCAGATGCTTTAGTTCGTTCCAACTTGTTCGGGTTTCTGCATGAATTGTGCGCATCCAAGTCTGCCGGGGACGACCTCTCTGCCGGCTGCCCTGCGGGTTCCACTGCAGAACCATCTTTGCGATGTTATCATCTTCCCTTCGTAAGATGTGATTAAAACACAACTGTGAGTGGATGTTACTAGCTCAACGGTGGAGCGAGAAGTGACATTTATTCATAAGATTTGGTGTCTTCTTATAGGCTAGTTTTTAAAACTTCTTACACACGACCCTTGTACAGGTACTTAGAAATACGTTCTTTGTGCATATGTTTCTGTCTTAAAGTACTTGACACTTGTGTTTGATGCGTTTGGTTGTAACGACTTGGCTATGCGCTGTCCAATCTTTGGACCAGATGTGTCCAATCCAATTCCATTTGCATCTCTTTAGGTCTGTTACCCATCACAACAGAGCTAAAGAGATCGCTTTTCATTTTGTAATGCTGAGAGGATTGTTCTTAGGCACGAAAGTTTGGAGTTACCTGCTTATTGGATCCGAAAATAGCCAGGATGCTGAGCTATATAGCAGAACTGACTTTACGCAGGTATTACAGATGCGCAGTTTTGTTTTCCGCGATAGAAAACGGGAGCGCCACACCCGGTGTAGTCTGCGAAATGCATTTCTAGCTTTGGAGATGCGTGCCACCACATTTGACATTGCACCGCCATCTTTGGCACTGACACTTCCCAGATAGCAGAATTTCTCGACATCCTCAACCTTTACAAGCCTGCCGTCAACTGCCACGCTTAGTCTTTGAGATGTTAATTTTGAAGCCAGCTGCACGAGCGTTTCTTTCCAGAGCCTTAAGTTTCGCTGAGACCCTTTCTAGTGTGTGCGTCATAAAGCAGATGTCATCTGGGTAGTCCAAGTCGCATTAAGTTTAATTTACTCTCCACTGGATACCATCCCTCGCTTTGTTATTTGACGACTATCGAGGACGACTATGATCAGCAGGGGAAGAGAGCGCATCCTTGCCGTACGCCGTTATTTACGCAAAACTAGCGCTGTGAATGCCTTTCCAGCGAACGGTGAGTCTCGCGGGTTCATACAGGGCCATTAGCAGCTTTTTAATTCCCTCCGGTATACCGGGAGAGAGCTCCATATGCCCGCTCAAAATCCACAAATAGTAGATAGAGTGGAGACCTCCATTCTGTAGACTTCTCAACTGTTACGCGCAGGGTGTTAATGTGGTCGACACAGGATCGGTCTGGCCGGGTGGCTCAGCGGTTAGTGTGCGCAACCGCTGTGCAAGAGGTCGTGGGTTCGATCCCGCCTCGGAACATCTAATGAAAAGTTTTTTCTTTGAATAAACTTTACACCCGGTCACCCCTCTCTGCTGTTGGCGCCAGCTTTGTAGTAATTAGCCATAAAAAGCTTCTCAAAACTGCCGTTCGGATTCGGCGTTAAACTGTAGGTCCCTTTCTCTTGTGCGAAAATTAGAAGCGCACAAGCCAAGAGATAGAGAGAATCTCGGCTTTGACCCTGTGGGTCTGTGTCAAGCCATTTTACATTTACAGGATCGGTTGGGCCTGAAACCATTTTGCTATCGTCTCAGCAGACCATTTAGCACTGGTGAGATTCTATCCAAGATGATGGATGCCAAGATTTTTGAATAGAATTGAGAAGAGTGATGTCCCTTCACCTTTTTTGGGAATGGTGACAATGACTCCTTCCTGCGACTCCGGGAGGATGGTTGCAGAGTCGTCGACATGGTGATGGTGCCAGCTTTCATTGCATTTTTGTTGTTCTTAAGCTTGCCTATGGCTAGGCTAATTTCAGTTACGGTGGGTGGATCTGTGCGAATGTTTCTGTTTGGGTTGCTTCTTTGCGGGGTGGAGTTGTGGACTATTGGGGGCTTTGCTTCGATTTGGTCGTCTTTGAAGAATTCTATCCAACGGGTGAGCTGGTCAGGTATTCCAGTAATATTCGTTCCATTTTGGGCCAACTTTTTGATGGGCTCGCACTTTGTTCCGCGTGATTTGCGATACTTTCTGCAAAGAATGAGTGTCCTTCTTGACGTCCTTCCCGACTTTAAGGTGCATTTCATTGTATTCAGCACGAAGGCGGTCACGTTCATGGGAAGAGTAGGCGCTGAGAAGGGTTTTCAGTTGCCTACGTCTCTCGATGTGCTGCCAGATCGTATCGCTAATCCAAGGCTTGCGCCTGCTTTGTAAGCGTCCCAAGGTAAAGTCTGCTGCTAGCTGACAAGTTTTTAGTACAGTCATGCCCAAAAGTAGCATAGGGCAGAGCACTCACAAACACTCACAAAGAAATGCACCAATATCGAACATTTATATAGTATAGCTACCTTAGATCTCAAACAACCAATACCATATTTCGCGCAGTATTTAGCCGCTCATCATTTCGTTCGCTTTTGGCCTCTAATGTGGGGAATTCGCTTCAGTTTCAAATAAAATATTGCACTTCCCAAATGCATGACAGGCGGACTCTCTGCCATTGTAACAGCTTCTGGCGCCTGCTTTAGATTTTTGCCTCTAGCTGGGGCAGATAAGCCAGGAGTCCTGTCGTCCCTGCCTGCCACCACCACCCCTCCCATGCCATGCGCCAGCTCCCTTGCTACGCATGAGCTGTGCACCAGGCGGAAATGGCAGATTTTCCATTACCCTGGACTGGTGCTCTTAGGGGGGGAGGTGGGGGGACGGAGCACACCGCGTATTACTTAATTTTTATGAAATATGACGGGAGGCAACACAATGAGTTTTTGGGGCCATCAAATTTAGCTAAAATGCATTTTGAGCGGCAACAAATGCGACTTTGGGTTACCCTTTAAGCAATTTTGAACACGACTCGCAAGTGGTTTATCTTGAAAGGAGTCATGCATCAGGTCCACAATGATTCGCTTCGTTTGCCTTTCGCCTTATCGTTGGAGCAGGGAGCAGCATCAAGTAAAATGGCAACACTAAAATGCCACTCAAGGCAATGTTCTTCACTCGCTCGCTCTTTTCCTCCAAGTGTGTGTGTGTGTGTGTGTGTGTGTGTTGGCAGGGCAAATATGCATTGCGGTTGTTACCAAATTGCATGCAGTTATGGCAAGAGCCTGGCCAAGGATGCGGCTGAAAGATGCAAGATTGAGAAAATGCAACTCCAAACCGTTGCCATGACTCTTGGCTGTGGCAAATGCGGCTGCTGCGGGCAATCGGGAGGTGCGAGGTGCGTTCGAGGCGATGAGGGAGCATTTTACACTTGTGAATTCCCCAGTTTGGGGAATTGTCCAGCCAATTTGATAGAAAATTGATTTATGAAAACTGAAATGTTCATACCGCAGAAAATGTTGAGGTAAAATTCAATTTTCAGTTGCGATAAAATTTAAATCGAACCGAAAGATTATCTTCGAGTCATTAAACAACGAGACCTGAGATAAGAGACCCAGGATGAGGCTCAGAATAGCTCTGAAAGTTATCGAAAAGACTGAAGGGCTGCAGGCAATAAGGCCCCAATGAAATAAGGCCCCAAAAGACAAAATGAAATAAGGCCCCAAATTTGGGGAGTTATTTCATTATGAATATGAATATGAATACGTTTTCATCAAAAACAAAAAAGTTTTCCTCACTCGAACTAGTTTTTCGACCGATCGTTCCTATGGCAGCTATATGCTATAGTCATCCGATTTCGACCAAACTTAGTGAAATCATGGGAAAGGATAATAAACTAAGAAATGCGTACTTTGGAGGCGTTTCCATTAAAAACAAAAAAGTTTTTCTCACAAAGATTAGTTTTTCGACCGATCGTTCCTATGACAGCTATATGCTATAGTCATCCGATTCCGACAAATGTGCAGCGTATTTGTACCAAAAGACTTCGTGCAAAGTTTGGTGAGGATAGCTTTAAGACTGACGGAGGAGAAATAAAACCCCAAAAATGAGTTTGGGGTCTTATTTCATTTCTTCTTTTGAGGCCTTATTTTACTTTCAAATTTTATAAATATTTAAATATTTAGGGCCTTATTTTATTTATTTTTTTGTGCCTTTTTTTATTGGGGCCTCGTTTTACAGAGCCAGACAGAACGACTCGTTCTTAAAAATATTGCCCTCGAATTTCTTCTCTTCCGTTGTAGAGTTTTGTAAGTACGATTTGCCCTTGGGTATTCTTACTCTCAATCAAAATAACTTAAACAATTTCGAATTTCATTCTGTTAATTTCGCTCTTGAAGTAAAAGTAAGCTTTAACTTGTAGTACAAATCGTTTTTATTTTGCAAAAATAAGATAGAAGAGAAACCCGAGACTGTAATTTTACTGAAAAGGTAACCTCGTTAGATTTAAAAACAAGTTTCATTTAGGCATCAAACGATGATAACAACAGAATGGAATAATGTGATTTAAACAGAGCTCGCAAAAAACTCTCAACACTTTCAACGTGTCGGCAAAAAACAGTTTGGTTACTGACACAACGAAAACAGGAAGCGAAAGACAGTTTCAGTTCTGTTTTTGCTCAATTCTGTTGCGCTCAGAGCAAAGACCGCTTCTTTCGTTTCTGTTTCTCTCCTGTCTTTTACTGACACTTTTGCCGAGAGCATACTTCCGAAGTATTTTTGGCGTATGGATATGTGGTGTGTCTTTGTATAACGACCCAGTCGGACTTTTCGGGATGAAATATGCCCTTTTTCATGCTTACTTTTCACGTGAGTGGGCCTGCAAACTCCTGAGCCTTCAGCTTCCTTTTGCCATGGAAACGCCGAAAATATCAGGGGTTCCAACCGTTCCGTATGGGGTGACGCCATCAGCAGACTTCGGCTTAAGAAATTTCTTACTTTCTCAGTACTGCAGATGTACTAAGTTTGTAAATCGTAGGAGGAAAGACCCGTTCGCTGCCGAACCCCTAAGTTTTGCATGTCGTGAAATTTCATGCCACCAGATGTACTGATTTTTCTCATGTCTGCATAGTCCGACTGGGGAGAGTACATACATAATACACACATACATAAAGCCTACCAAACGCACAAAACAAAAAACGCTTTTCGCAGACACTTATTGTGTTCTGCTCATTTGAAGACAGTTGTTTAGTGAACGCTCGCTCAAAACAGTTGCTGTCGGAGGTTGTTGGGTTACCGACTCGTTTGTTTTGCTCAACCGAAAACACGTAACAGAAAACACATGAGTTGCGAGAAAAAGTGATCCGCTCAGTGAGAGACCGCTAGTGCTGCGTTTGTTTCTGTTTTTTACTGAGGCTGGTCGCATTGAAAAAGGTGTTTACAGTTTTTTGGCGAGCTATGGATTTAACTTAAGAATATTTGGTTTCTAGATTTATATCAATTATGGTTAAGGTTAGAGCTGAGTGGGCTTTAATGAAGTATGTGTTGTTCTTATGGTTTTTTTAAAGCTCTAAACTAAACACTTAATGTACTTAAATTAGTCTAAGAAAGTGTCGGGTCACGCAGCCAATAAAACATATACATTTATTTGAAAATAAACTAGTGTTGCTTATTGGAAGTTGCCAAAGACATTCGGTCGTTTAGTTAACCAGCAGACTTTTTGTGTCCCTACTCCACACGCAATCCCATCGTGTTCGGTCCGTGCAATTTAAATTCACAATAAATAAAACACACAGAATTGAGTGAAAACTTGTACTTTTTAATAAACCCCCGACTATAACATACTCTGTACCTGTGAAGTGCTGCCCATCACCGTTGCAACCGGTGCTGCCCATAATTGTTTGTTTTCCTTATAACTCGAATATCGTTCATTCGATCTTTAAAATTCCTTCAGCGGATTGACAAAGAATCCCGAATACTAAATATTTCCTGAAGTTTCGAAACTTCTATCTATAAAATTGTGGAAGATATGACGTCTTTTCGATATTGCGGGGGCGTGGCCGAAATTGAAAATAAACTTGATCTGCTTGCAAGTATAAGAAACATATGTTCCAAACTTGACAAACCTCTATCTCTTACCATCTCTGAGATCTGTTTGTTCATACGGACACACAGACGGACGGATAGACGGACACTTTTAAACAAACTTAATATACTCTGTGTACCTCTGGTACAGAGTCTAAAAATAGGGGAAAGTTAACTTCGGCTCGGCCGAAATTTTGTATGACCTTGCAGTTTGTTTTTCTAAATAAGAATACTTTTCGGAGCTATACTATATAGATGTCCGATTTCGACCAAACTAAGTGGAATCGTGAGAAAGCTCTCAGCGTGCTAAAAACCGCTTGGCGCAGAGAGCGTCGCCATTGATTATAATATGCTAGAATCTTCTCGTAGCTATCAGAATTAACAAGTTTGTACAAATTCAGATGGTCCATTCACGAGTTTTTTTTAAGTTAAGTGACCAAAATAAACACATAACGGTATTTGGGCCATATTTTTAGATTTGGGGGTTCCCCGAGGAAAACCTATAATGAGGAAGTGCTATACGCGACCTGCTCTATAGCGTACGCTAGGTCATTTGCACTTAAGTGAAATTTGTAGCACTGTGTTGTCAAGTATAAAGCCATATGAAGTATATCGATATATCGCATATCTTCCAGCTCAAGCATCACCATTTCGATTTATCGATACAATAGTGTCAACCCAGATTCTCTCTTTCATATCAAATTTGCTCCACACTTACTTCTATTTGCATGTGCCTTGGCAATCGTTTGAATAATCTGCATTCTATTCATAATTTCGAGTAACCCTCGTGCGCTGGCACCGCCGAAAAAACAGAACCGGGTTTGCATATGTGTGCACGAGTGAGCGGAAATACTTTTTTTCTACTTATCTGCATGCTAAAATCTAAGTGGCAACAGAATTTTGAACAAGGAATTGCACAGGAATAAAAAAGCGCCGGAATGAAGGGCAGCGCCAAAAGCTAACGGACAAGGAAAAGGATTTCGAGTGGAATATGAAAATAAATTTTATTAGATGTGCGAATGTGCTACCCCCCCCCCAGGCGTCTCTCCATCCACCACCAACACACATTTTTGATGATTCTCCTTGGATTGTGGGGCGTTTTTTTTTCTGTGCGGCCAAAATGGCATATTAAAGTGGACCGCACACATGGATCGATCTGTTGGGAATGATTTTATCAAATCCGCTGACGTTGAATTGATTTGATTTGATGTGCGCTTTGTGCAAATTTATGTGATGCAGTTTCATAAATGCGAAGCTGGCAATATAAAAAAAAAATATGAACGGAGTGCTTTTGCCAGTCCAGAAACTGGGTGATGGCATAATTTGCAACGCCCCCAAAACAGTTTGGTAAGCGAAAGGGTTGCCACCATAATTTACCTTCTAGCAATCAGATTGAGCGCGCGCGCTGAACAGTATGCTACGAATTGCGGTCGTACGTTTTCACAGGACTCGTGTGTTGATTGCCATTTAATTGTGGACGTACATTCCAATTATTTGTGCTTTTCCTTTTGGGGATTTTGAGTTTAAATTAAAATTTTGTATTGTGGCAATTATCTTAAATGTACAAAACTTATTGAAGCGTCCGTTTTTTGTGTTAATGCGAAATGGAATTTCAATTGATGAAGCAAAAATTGATTTAGTTCAATTTTCTTTGATGTCTTGCTGAGTGAAATGTCAAGCGTTCGTGTGCGTCGGACAATATCCAATTAGTGGGACAAACACCTAAAATATCAAAAAACCACAACAAACATGAAATGCGAAGCTTATTTCGTCATGTTTTCGATACCCTTAAGGGGGAGAGTGTATATAATCAATTGCCAACCAGTTTGTATCTTTTGAAGTGGTTCCAGTGGGTTTTAACTGCTTACAAACAAGCCAAACAATCGGTTTGAGGTGCTTTGGAGATATGGTTATCCTGGCTAGGCTGCAAACCTTGGAAATTTTCAAGACAGTGTGGTCCGGGGGTTCTAATAGGTTGTTTTTTGTGTAAGGTAAGGTTTGGATATGGGCTCATGGAATTGTTATATAGTTAGCAGAGTTTTGACTTTACATTTAATTCCTTCTCGATGTCGGAATATGCCGAATTTGAAGTGGATTTTTCAGGTCATTATATTAGAAAAGTTATAAGACCTCAAATGATTGTGTGAACCGAACCTTTGTATACCCTGTTCCCATTGAAAATGGGAAATGGGGGATCATGAAGTTGTGCAAAAGTATGTAACAGGTAGAAGGAAACATTTGCGACCCTATAAAGTATATATATTCTTGATCAGCATCAACAGCCGAGTCGATTTAGCCCTGTCCGTCCGTCTGTCTGTCTGTCTGTCTGTCCGTATAAACGCGTGTTTCTCAGAGACTATAAGAGCTAGAGCCACATATTTTTGCATGTAGATAGGTGTATACCCGATTCAAAACGAGTTTGTTTCAGATTTGGAAAATTCCTCCCCCTCCCCCCTTTAAGCGCAAACAACTGTCAGAGCCACAATTTTTAAGATAGACCTTCCAAACTTTACATATATCAAGTAAGGCCCAATATCTATCTATTCTGAAACTGGGCCTAGATCTGCTGAGATGATTTAAAACCATCAATCGACCGGCGTACATTCATCCTTTACTGCCAAACCTACTATACCTGACGTGCCATAAGCATTAACGGCCTTGCACAGAGTGGCTTTACAAGATAATATTCGGCATGAAGTTTGATCCCAATAGCTCGCCAGGTGCCATGAAGATTAGCACAAGCCTTGCTATAGTTTCTCTATCCAAGATCGTAACTGATTCTTCATCCATTTCTATTGTAACTTTTGTCGGCCATATTCATGATGTCTTAATCAGTTTTATTTCTTTTCAAACAATTCTACAATGTTTGAACAAAATCGGGAAACTATATGCTATAGCTGCCACAGAAAAGTTAGGTCTGAAAAATAGTCTTAGTAAAAAAACAGCTTTCAACGGTGACGTCTTTAAAATTGGTTGGTTCTAGCGAACATTTTTACTTTAAATTTTCTAAAAAATGTACCATACAAATACCATCTACAAAGTTACAAATCAGCTACACAGTAGAGGGATGACTATTTGAATATCTTGAAGTTTTCTCGTAAACGCTTTACTGACGCTTCTGGGTTTATGAAGTCGTCAGTCGTCTAAATATCCAGAGACTCGTCATAATCTGGTAATTAAGCACCTGGAGCTGCAGTTTCCCCCCTAAATATGAGTTGCAATAACTCTTCAAGAATCAAGATAGTTTGCGATTCCTTCCTAGACTTCTTTTTTCTTTCCCCGGTGGAGTTGCTAGTGGACGGCATCTATAAGAATAAATAATTTAATTTGAAATCAAACAGAATAGCAGCATTAATTGTGCAGCAGATTCTTGTGCCCATATTTTGTTGCTGGCACGCTAAGGCGCATTGCTGTTTAGACATCGGTTGCCCACCGCAGAGATATGTGCTTACTTACCGTGCGAACTGCGTGTGTATTTAGATTATTTAAAATTTTAAATAAAATAACTACGAATTTATTTAAAAACTCGAACTGTTCTCCTTAAAATAATCTAGCTAAATGAAACCAGTGAGACAAATTCAGGGCACATAAAGTGGAAATGCTTTAGCCAGGCCTACTTTAAATTTCTTTTTTTTTTGTAGTTTAAAAATAAGCAAGTGAGAATCATCGGAATTCGTAGCAGCACAACATTTTCTACTCGGAATTTGACATTCAAAATGGTGACTTCGATAATGTTTTTCTTCAAATTTTTAGCATCTGTTGTATATGTTTAAATTCTGAAGTAGAATAACCGGACATCCAGCTTTAAGATAAGATCACTGAAATCGGACAATAAACACCGAAGTTATATACGAATCAATTTTGCTTGTGGGAGAGAGGGGGGGTCTTGCATTGTCAGTTATCGCGCGTCTATGTTGGAGTGTGTGTATGTTGGAGTGTGTGTTTATGTAAAGGAAAACACACGAAATCAAGGGAACAGGGTATTTTGTAGTCGGGGCACTCGACTGCAGCTCCCTTACTTGATTATTGTAAAACATTTATAAGTTCACGGTGGTCGAGTACTGAGTATGAAGTACTTTGTATTAAGACTTAGTTCTAAGTATTGAGTACAGGTATAGAGTATTGCGTATGGAGTACTTAGTATCGAGTTCTTAGTATTGAGTTTTGAGTATCGTGTACTGAGTATCGAGTATTGAGTAGAGAGTTATGAGTATCGAGTACTGAGTATCAAGTACTTATTATAGAGAACTTGGTATCGAGTGCACACTATCGAGTCCTAAGAATCGAGTACTAATATACGAATACTGAGTATCGAATAATAAGTATCAAGTACCGAGTGCTGAGTATCGAGAGCTAAGTATTCAGTACTGAGTATCGTGTAATGAGTATCAATTACTGAGTATCGAGTGCTAAAAATCCAGTACTGAGTATCGAATTCTTTGTATCAAGTACTTAATATTGAGCTCTTGGTAACAAGTACTGAGTATCGAGTACTGAGAATCGAGCACTGAGTAGCGAGCTATGAGTATCCAGTACCAAGAATCAAGTACTGAGTATCGAGTAATGAGTTTCAGCTACTGAGTATCGAGTACTGAGAATCAAGTACTGAGTATCGAATACTGTGTATCGTGAACTCAATATTGAGTGCTTGGTAGCAAGTACTGAGTATTGATTACTGTGAATCGAGCACTAAATTGCAAGTATTGAGTATCGAAAGTCGGAGCTTATCTTATACAGCATGTTTCACAACAATGTCTAGTGAGTGTAAGCCACACTTACACCTTTTTTGCATACAGAGGGTCTGATTCGGGGTTGAGTTTGGGAGACTAAATATATTTTGGATTCGAGAGACCCACTTAAAAACGAACCAGACTGGGCTTGCTACTTTTGTTTCGGCTTAACTTTGTTCCAAACCAGTTTTGAATGGCGAAAAACTGACAAATTCATTGTAACAACCCATAAACTCAATTGTGGATGCAATTTACAAGCTGGTTACAATTGCACACAGTGCTATTAAGGACTCCAGCTGGAAACGAGGATCTACGGAGTACTGTCTTGTGGTTACCCTAGACGTGAAAAATGCGTTTACTGGAACCGAATCCTAAGCGCTCTAGGTGAATTTGGTGTTCCGCTGAACCTCCAGGTAATCAGTAGGTCGCACTTCAGTGGTAGAGTCCTTACGTTTAACACGTCAGAGGGTAACAAAACCCAAGAGGTTTCTGCAAGGGTTCCACAAGGCTCCGTACTTGCACCTGTTCTATGGAAAGCCATGTACGATGGGGTCCTACGACTGTCCCTCCCACCAGGAGTGCACTTAAGGGGCTTTGCAGACGATGTGGCACTCATTGCTGTAGGTAAAGAGCTTCGAAGGACCAAAGAGGCAGCTACCAGTGGCTTAGAGCAGAGGATAGAGGCGGTGGATTTAGCCTGGGTCAGAGTCAATGGCACAGCAATAAAATCCAAAAGAGCCATCAAATACCTGGGAGTAGTGCTGGACACCAGGCATTACTTCAGAGAACATCTGGCTTACGTCGGAGAGAAGTCACCAAAGTCAAGCAGAGACTTAGCTAGGATAATGCTAAACACGCGCGGACCTAAGCTGGGGAGAAGAACGCTTTTGGCGAGTGTCCACTGTTTCTTGTGCGGCTCCAATCTGACATCGTTCTATAGAGTTCTCTAAAAGGCGTATGTGGGGCGTACCGTCTAAGTATGCTCTGGGTTACTTCTGCGTATCGTACGGGGTCGAAAGTTGCTGCATTGGTCATTGCAATGCTGATTTCATTTAACGAGCTAGCCACAGAAGCAAATGAGTGGTACAGGGCATCATGGTCGAGTGGCTCAAGGCAACCTAACAATGGTACCCAGCAGCAGGAAGCGATTCAGCGGAGCGTCGAGAAGTGGCAACACCACTGGGACCAATACACTAAGGGTTGCTGGACCCATAACCTAGTCCCAGAATTGTTGCCAAGGCTTGGTGACGTGAACTTTCATCTAACCCAGCTCCCAAGTGGACATGGCTGTTTTAGGAGCTATCAGTGCACATAACCAGAAGAGGGGCCTGTGGAGGACGCCAGACCCGTCCTGTTTGAGTGTGAAAGGTTTCACAATGAAAGGCCGGTACTATCCAGATTGATGGACGGCGATATAGCCATAGATAACTTGGTCCCATTCATGCTGAAGTCGAAGGAACTCTGGGAGGCAATTTGTAACTTGGCTGCTACCATTAGGACTACCTTTTGGAAGTGGATACACAACGTAAAAGCAGGGAGTAGGCGGCTCATCAAATCTGCGAAGCAATGCCCCTTCTTCACCCTTCTGAATCGGTCTCAAACTTCCGAAAATAATGCTCTTTTATTAGATGAAGGGAACTGCTTTACGCCAGACTAAATCATTGAAACACTTACCGCAGCTCACGCACACACTTTAATCATATTATTCCCAGTATTCTGAATGCCCATTCAGTACGCTTCAATTCAAAAGCCACTCAAATGCCATGCCCAGGTATTACAATGATTGCAAATTTTAGGTTAATGAGAAAATGCTTCACCATACAATTCGGGCTTTTGCCTTTAATGCGTGCATTGTTGCATTTGGTTAGCCGTAACTCGCGTTCCCGGGCTCCACTTAATTCCCACCCAGTGAGTGAGTGGCTAAGCCCTCGGGCTGTGGCTTAACCAACAGTACACATTAGTAAAACAATAATACGCAACGCAATAGGAATCTTGTCGCCTTGTCTGTGCCAACTACGGACCACTCGAAGCGATGCGCTCCCTCACGCACGGGCTGACTTCTTTGTGCAGCAGCCAAGAATTTAATAGACAGGCAGAAGCTCCACCACAGGCACCCCCCAGAGCGGCAGCGGCAGCGGCAGGAAGGAGCTGGCAAATTCTAATGGCGTGTGACACTTTGAAATGTAAAATAGACTTTGACTCGCGGCTCGATGGCACGCGGGCAACACGCAGAGACAAGTGGGTGTGGCGTACACCAAAAAACTCAAGTTGACTAATCAATACAAATGAAATTTGTCTGACGAATAAGGCAAAAAGGTTGGGCAGAGATGAGAGAGATAGTCACGAAGGAATTAGTAAGAAAACAATCCAAAAAAGGGAATTCAAACTTTTCCATATTCAAAATATATAGGCGAGCTTCTCCCACTCTCTTGGCTGGATTATCACCGAAATACTTCTCGAACATTTTACTTAGAATATGAAGAACAAAACAAGAGCGCTCAGATGGATACTGCTTCTGCTCACAGTCGAGCAGCTATACGATATATAATATTAATATCTGATAAGTTTCAAAATGCTTCCATTGAAAACAAAAAAGTTTTTCCCAATAAAACTAGCTATAGTCATCCTATCTTTGTAAAGTTTGACACAAGACATAAAGCCTCGCTAGCCGATTTGGGTGTCCTTTGAGTCTCTAAAGGTAATCTGCAGATTTCTTGTTAATAACGTCAGCTATCATAGGGACGTTAAGTTCCTTCTTCAGCCTTCCGATAGTCTGCGCATTAATATGGCTTGAAGAACACGGATCTTAGGTGCGTTACAGCTGCAATTCTATATACTTGCAGACCATATCTCCATGCTTGAGAGATAATTGCCTTCCTTACAAGTACCTTGATCTTTAAAGACAATTCGTTTCTGTCGAAGAGCTGCGGTGGGAGGAGACTCTTTATCTTGTACAGCAAACCAAAGTGCCAAACTCGAGCGAACGCTTGCATAACCTTCCATGCATGGAACCCTTTCAGGATAATGTTAGTTACCCTGTTTAACTACTCTGGCCTTCCGTGCGACCTTCTAAAATCAAATTGAAAGGGCGGAATCCGAAGGCTGAGCTCATTCAAGGATAGTATTCTACACAGCAGGCACCTTTCCAAGATTTTCGTCACCGACGAAAGCAAACTAATTGGCCGGTATGACTCGATCTCTGAAGGACTCATCCGGGCTTTGTGAATCATTACGATCTGGACTTTTTTAAGATCAAGACTAGGAACAGTTTGGCTTTGTGAGGAAGTGACTTCAGCGTTTTGTTGTCGATCCCATCTACTCCAGGAGCTTTTTTGGACTTAAGCTATTTGATCTTTTCTTTCAACTTCGTAAAAGTTATAGGAGACTCTGACAGTTCGAGCTGATCAGGGGTACCAAGGACACGTTTCACACTCCTTTTTCAGGATGCAGGAGAAGTTGATAACGGCGTAAGTCTCTGCTCAACGATTTTTCGCAAACTCCTCAGCCCGATCCTTGGGATCGGGAATTTAGGGGTTACCTAACGTTGGTATTTTGCGGTGAGAGACCAGAGGGCATAGTTGATGCTCTCACCTGATGTAACTCGCTCAAGAAATCGATTAGTTTTCATCTGTTTGTTTCTGTTCAGCAGCTGTTTAACTCGGTGTGACACTCCACGATAGACTCTATCAAAGATAGGGTCTCGGGTATGAGAATACTGTCCCCGGAGTCTTCTCTTCATGAGGAGTAGAGTGTCAAGAGCAGGAGGAAGGCGAGGGTGCTGGTTTTGTGCTTGCGTGGAGCTTGCAGCTTGAGAATAAGGCGCAGCTGCAAGCAACTTGTTGAGAAAGAAGGCATATGCATACTCGATATCCTCTGGCAGAGCAATTTCCAGATTTAGGTCTAAAGCAGTGGTGCCCAAAATGCCAAAAGTCTATCCCATGGGATAGGAACTTATAATTCTGCCGGCGTCACGCATAGAGAGAGAGAGAATACGTGTGTTCTATAAGTAGCCCGCTCGTCGGCTTGCTCTCTCACCACGCGTGATTTCGGCTTTTTGTTCTCTCACGAGGCATTTGTTCGTTTGCTTGTTACATTGTGTTTCTCTGCTACGCTCATAAGCGCAAAGCTTGATCCAGGAGGCAGTAATAACTTGTCTTTGGGTACCGTGTTTTGAGTTGAACCTACCATTTTAACCACTAGTTAATGGAAGGTGATCCGAACTCACTCTAAGTATATTGTACGAATTGTGTGAGAATATAAACCCTACTTAAAGACAATATCATGGAAACCAAAAACGGTATTCTTACTAAGACTACTTTCCACAACTTTCTTTTCGTTAGCAGCTATACTACATATATAGCTGTCCGATTTTGATCGAACTTGGTGGTATTGGGAAAAAACATAGTGAACTTATTTATGGAAAGTTTAAAGACGTTTCCATTGAAAATAAGAAAGTTGGAATATCAAGCCAGGAGCAATGCATAAGCGCAATTTACAGTAAATGGATCTCCATTCTAATAAGACCGCTAAATACTTTAGAAACTGCTTTTGAAGGCCACAAATGACAACACTTAATTAAACAGCCTTGGCAATGAAAGTTCTCAGCCGCGATAAAACAAACCATGGATGACCTATGGTAAATACTTCAAAAAGTGATCTAATGATTGACTATCAAGCTCTATACATTTTTACCTGCTTGAAAAATCTGTGTATTCTTCATTAGCATCAATAGACGAGTTGGTATAGCTACGAGTATGACCGTCTGTCCGTATGAACAAACAGATTTCAAAGATGGTGAAAGAAATAGGCAGGCAGATCAAAGTTAGGGGCTGAGCTCGGAGCCGGGAGCAGTGGCTCACGTGCAGAGAGCTATGGCTCAAGAGACAAATTCTAAGTCTCACAAGCCAAATGCTGTGACTCACGAGCCGAGAGCTATGGCCTACGAGCCGAGAGCTATAGCTCACGAGCCGTAAACTGTGGCTCACGAGCCGAGAGCCGTTTGATGGCTCACGGCTCTCGAGCTGTGGCTCTAAGCTCAGAGCCGTGAGCCGTGGCTCATGAGCCGAAAGCCGGTTGATGGCTCACGGCTCTCGACGTGGGGCTCTCAGCTCAGAGCCAAGAGCCGAGTGCTATGAGCTGACAACAAGAGCTGGCTCTCGAGAGCTGCGAGTAAAAAGCAATTCCGAACCCTGATGGCAACTATACTATATAGTAGTCCGATTTTGATCAAACTTGTTGGGATTATGAAAAAGCTTTGAAAACTAACATATACAAGGTTTGAAAATGTTTCCATTACAAACAAAAACGTATTTTCCACTAAAACTAAATTCCGAACTATGGCAGCTATGTAAATGCTATAGTTATCCCATCTTTATCAAAGTTTGTAGAATTAACCTGCAATTTTTTCTGGGCTTGACATAACTTTAAACAGAGGCACACAACACAACAAAGTAGGCATCAGGTTGATCGGACGACGTTTCATGAGGGACCAACCTCACTCATCAGCGATCTTGAGTGCCTCTGTTTAAAATTATGTCAATAACACAGCAAGACCTCGAGCCAGAAAAAACTGCAAGTTAACAGTATAAAGGTCGTTAAAACAGTCATAAAAGTACTAAGAACGCTTGGCACGGCGTTGTTGTTCGAAACTTAATAGAAATAGTTTCATTTAAAACAACAAAAACTCCTGTTTGTATATACAAACATTTTTGGTCTTTGCTCCAGAGTGGCGGCCGTTGGTTGCCCACTGAGTCCAAAGACCAAAACAGAGGCCACACACTTACAAAGGGGAATGGCTGTCTTAGGCTGTCTTTTCGGTGTTTTTGCGCGCAGGCTGCCTTTGGAATTCCCAAACAGTTTTGCCGTCGCAATGCGTGGAGAGACTGCTGTTTGGACAGACATTTCAGGCTCAAGAAACATCGTCCGATCAACCTGATGCCTCCTTTGTTGTGTTGTGTGCCTCTGTTTAAAGTTATGTCAATAACATAGCAAGATCCGAGCCAGAAAAAAATGCAAGTTAACAGTATAAAGGTCGTTAAAACAGTCATAAAAATTTGTAGAATTGTGTGAAAGCATATCAAATAAATTTGAAGACTTTTATGACTGATTTTTAATGACCTTTATAGTGTTAACTTGCAGCTTTTAGCTGGCTTGAGGTCTTGTTATGCTATTGGCATAACTTTTAACAGAGGCACACACAACAAAGGAGGCTTGGTAGATCGTTCAGCTGTTTCATGAGGTACCAAATCCTCACTCCTCAGCGATCTTCTGCCTGAAATGTCTATCAAAATAGCAGTCTTTCCCTGCCCGCGACGGCATGCTTCAGTTTAAAGCAGCGTTGTTCAAGAAGAGCGAGGCCAAAAAGTGAGAGTGTATGGGGGTGCGATATTAAAGCGACACAGCCCAGCTTTGAACTGCCCTGAACGACGGCTGGGCAGCGAATGAAGGCAAAGAGAGCTCTGCTTACGCTCATATGCCCGATTACGGCATGCGCTCGGCTCGTGTGCTTGTAAATAGCCGATTGCGCTCGGCCCCTGGGGGCTATGGAGAAACATCGCTGGTTTAAAGTTATGCGAATATCATAACAAGACCTCGAGCCAGCTAAAAACTGCAAGTTGAATTTGAAGACTTTAGCAGTGGAAACATTCAAATGACCAACTCGAAGCCATATCATACCATACAACAAAAACGCTTGTTTGAGTGCAAATTCAAATTCAACGTGCAGTTCTAAGCTCGCTAGTAAGCTTCAAGTCCTCTTACTTAGAAAGTTCAGCTTGAAATCCTAAGCATATACACCGAAAAGAAAGTTGAAAGTTGGTTTGGCCTTCTTGGTTTTGCCAGTTCCCAACTGCTTAAAGCTATGATGGCATGGAGAGACAGACAAAACCAGCAGTCAGCAGCGGAACGTACTAATGAGAAACCTTGGGAAGTTTCTGAAAACAGTACTGTATAGGCAAACAGCTCTCTTTATTTTGGTATACAGTTGTGAACAAACGCAACTCTTTCCGGTCCTAAAGCCAGCTAAACTCGCAAACTAACTAAATATTAGAAAGGTAGCTTGATAAATTATGAAACCATATTTCTTTAAGCAAATTTTTAAGTAATTTTGGCAAATTTTCTAGAAATATCCACATGACTGATTCTCAAGACAACAAAATATTTGGAATTTTCACTCACGCCTCTCACGCTCGCGCCTCTAACCAAAATCCCGCGTCTTGCGATGAGTTTCCACCAAAAAGCAAATACCAAAAATACACAGAAGAGAGAGTCGAGCGAGGGCCTGCTTAATCAAGCAGCAGACCGCGTCTATAAATATATGACCACGCCCAACACACACACACACACACACACACACATCCCGCACACACACTTAATTAACTCGCTGAGCGAAACCAAAACACTCTAGTGGCAGTGCGGGCAATGTTTCCCCTTTACTCTGAGCCTCGCCTCGTGTCCTGCCACAATGATATTCAATTTAACCGTTGTCCCCACTGCCCATTCCTCACCGCGTCTTCGTGCTTTTGCCAAAAGTCAATGTCAAATTGGAGCTTCAATATATACGACCCCCAAGGGGAATGAGAGTCAGGACTCGTGCCAAAAGAAGAAAAAAAATAGCGATACGCCATGACAATAAAATGACTTTACCAAGGCAACAGGAGACACACACACACACACACGGATGAGTGCCGAGAGTACGAGCTAATGAAATGTTATCCCCAGGATAAGTAGAAGCAGCTGAAGGGAGTAACCGATGATGAGACCGAAAGCCATCCATTTTAATTGCCAACTTGAAAATTGAAATGCAGTGATGCAAAAGATACTCGAAGATTAGAATTGACCCAAGTGAGGTGAGACAATGAATTACACAAAGAAAGTCCTTAAGCTAACTTAAACAATTGATTAAAGTCTGGGAAGTCTCACATTTCCGTTAATCCCCGCCCCACCCCATCATCCCTCACTCAATTATTAACTCCTGCACAATTATCCACAATGTCAGTGTCCCTTAAATGAGCTGCGCCATATCATACATAATGCGACACATATTCCGATTCCAAATTTCCACTTGTCAAAAAGTCATCATCCGTCAATGCAAATTGTGTTTACATATGCAGAACATGAGGTACATTCAGACACACACACATAAATACATATATTACACGTTAAATCAAGTGGAAGCTCATTGAAATTCAGTTGCCAGTCACTAAAGTTGGCAATTAAAGTTATATATGTACGCTATGCGCTGGTATAAATGTGTGTGTATATATATATTTTCTACAAAATAAAAGATTGGGACTTGTTTTTTAATATCATTTTGGGGGGGCAGGTGGCGGGGTCAGGCAAGCACAGAACGAGCGACAGAGAGTGAGAGAGAGAGAGAGAGAGAGAGAGAGACAGGCACATAGCTGGTGTTTTGGGTCAGGGGTGGGGGATATATATAGTGGTGGGGTGGTGGGGCGGGGGGGCACGCGCGGAATATAAAACTAGAAATGAGCAATCTGAGTTCACTTACGCGTATAATCTTCTGATCACGTATTATCTTCCGTATGCAATTCACTATGAAAGTGACGACCATGCCGCCCAATATCAAGCCAAATACAATGACTATAATGATTACATGCTCCGATTCCTCCACCGTCTCGTTCTGTAAGAATACGAATATGGGAAAAAAATGTATAAACATTATGTGAAAAGTGTTCAAAATCATAAACGGAATAATGAAACATGCAGCAGCTTTTTTTGTGTTCTTAACGCATGCTTTACAAGGCAAGTTTTAGTCCAAATTTTTAACCTCGATAGCTTTTACGAAACTACGCAAGTGCATTCTTGGCATAACACAATAACTATAAGGTAGTTAATTGCACAGCTTCCAATGTCTCAGCGTCTATCTTGGATCGATAATTCAAGCTTACAATCAGAGCTCGCAAATAACAGTTGACCGTTTTTACCGTTTAGAAAACCATGCAAGCGCTTGCCCTCTCTGTGAGCAGAACACTTCGTTACTCTTCGTTTTTGTTTTCAGTTGACGGTTCTCAGTTGAGCTATTCTTGTTATGCTCATTCAATAACAACTTATACGGGTCTGTTCCGGTTTTCGACACGATTTTCGTGTAAACGTTAATGTTTCGCATTTAAGTTGTTTTAATTTGTATATAAGCAAGAAGAAAATATGCGATAACTACATCTTGTCGTAGTTTTTTCTCAAATTGAATTCACTTGGCATTGAGCTGCTCAAACGAAGTCGAGTTTTTTTATACCAGATCTAGTAACCGTAGGCATATAGTTCACCTTCTGTAAAACGTTATTCAAATTAAATGCAAAATGTTAACGTTTACACGAAAATCGACTCGAAAACCGAAACAGGGCCCATAGAGAGCGATCCGACTGAGCGCTCACACAAAATGAAAGGCTCAGCGTAAACGGTCTCTTTGTGTGTGTGTGTGTTTGTGAGTGGCTTCCCTTCAGTACTCAGCATTAGTGAATCACCAAGGATTCACCGATGAATTGGTCAGAGGTATCGATGAATCATAGGTGAACTCCCATACAAATTATGCATGAATTTAACAGTTTATGTTTATGGGTGAATCACTCATGAATTCACGAATCGATTCATCGATGATTCACACATGATTTCTTTGCAAAATTCATTGATGAATTCACCTATAAATTCATATATGATTCACCCACAATTCCTCGCTGACTTTTGCAAAGAAATCATTCGTGAATCATCGATGAAATTGTGGCAGGATTCCTTAATGAATTTCTCTATAAATTCATATTAGATTCACCAATGAATCTAGAATGACTTTTAACAAGAATTCATAGGTGCATCATCGATGAAATTGTTTCAAAATTACTCAATGATTCAGCAAGGACTTATCCCCGATTCATAAGCAAGCAATATTGTATATTTTTATTCATTTATTAAATCATATTTATTCATTTATATTTTATTATATATTCACTTTACTTTCAACTCAATTGAGTGACTCACAAGCCTCACACGCAAAAACAAGCATACGAAAGCAAAAAACTTTTTGTTTTCTTCGCTCGCGACAAAACGGTCAGCGAATGAGCAGAGCAAAAGGGAAACAAAACAATTGGTTGTTCGTTGAACAGAACGATTTGAACAGTTCATCTTTGACTCTTTGCTCAAAGGGATACTTTCTTAACAACGAAAAACGGTCAACTGTTATTTGCGAGCTCTGCTTACAATTCATTATATCAAACCAACATGTTTGCTTTCGATTTTCTGGTACTGCACGTAACGCCTATCGATAACAGTTCAAAATGAAAGCAATGATCGTGTGAGTCTTGTGTCTTTTTAACCCTGTTGTAGTTATAGCCTCAAGCGCGACAAGAATTGCCGTGACATTTGGCAACAACTTAGGCAGTGGCAACTGAACCCCAGGAACAAGTTGTCATCCACGGTCCTGATATTCCTGATATTCGAGGTCATTTTGGCTGTGGTATCCCGACGAAGACTCATCTGAGCCGAATTCAAAATCTCAAGACTTATTTACGGAGGCGATAGGTACCTATGAACCAGAACATTTTTGTTCTTTTAAATGGCGAAGTCATGAATAGGCTGGCTGCCAATTACCTCTACCTGTTCTCCTACCACTCTGACAAACTGACAAGCTACTTGCTAAGAGTACTTAGTTGCCGCGAAACGCTTCATAGGGTGTTGAGCAGAACTCCCCATCCAGCACTCAATCAGAATCTTAGTAAATACCTAAACTATTAAACTGTAACTTTATCGGTAAGCCCAAATGTACAAGTGCCAAGTTTTGTAATATTTTCATATGGTGGCAAAAGGCTAATGATTAGATGTAATTTTAATCAATGACTGTGATACTTTTTCATAAAAAAGAGGCTCTAATGTAGTGTTAGATTGTTCATGAGTGAGTTAACAAAATTGAGTTGTTCACTTAACTGAACAAGTGAACATGTTCTTTTTTAATTGTTCAATTTAGTTCATTAAAATTTGTTTAGTCGCTCTTGCTCAGTCGCTATTGCTCTGTGAGTTGTTCAGTCTCTCCTTTTCGGTCTCTCTTGCTCTGTGAGTTGTTCAGTAAGTTGTTCAGGGTGCGTTTTTCAGTAAGTTGCTCAGTGACTTGTTCATTCACTTCAGTGATAGTTCTGCTGTTTTTTGGCCGCATGTCTGTTTGTTCAATGTAAGCAAAATGCTGGTCGGGCAGTCCCAACCGGTCTTTCATTGAAAATCTCAGCTCTAAACTCCACAGCTGACAGAGCGGACGCTGTAATTCTTCCCTGTAGACGAATCCCAATGGGGTTCAAAATATATTGAACAAGTTAAGACCTGAGTTTATTTTCTTTAGCACCTAAAAGACATTGACCTAGAGCCGGATAAGAACCACAGTCATAATAAAAAACACAAACCATTGGCAAAGAAATAGGCAAAATTTCTTAGTGTGACCAGCAACTAAGGATTAAAACTAGCTCAAATGATCGCTAGTCGTCACAATGCACTAAGGATAGTTCATAAGCAAGTGAACTACTGAACAGCTGAGCAGCTAATCGACTGAGCAACTGAGCAATTGAACAACTGAGCAATTTGAGTGAGTTGACTCACTTAAAAAAAAACCAACTAGTGAACATGTTCATTGAAATTAACAAGCCTTACGAAACACTACTCGAAGCTCTGAGCTCGGACCTCGATACTCAGTTCTCGATACCAATTACTCGATGCAAAAAACTCGCTATATAGAACGCGATACTCAGTACTTGATACTAAGAATTCGATTATCGATACTAAGTTTGCGATGCTTACACTATTCTCAGTATTTGTACGCTATACTCAGTATTTGACGATGGAAACTAAGTACTCGATACTCAGTACTCGATACTAAGTACTGAATAGTTAATACTCAATACTCAGTACTCGATACTAAGTACTGAATAGTTAGTACTCAATACTTAAAACTCGATAGGCACTGGAAATGCAGTACTCCATACTCAATACTTGATACTCACTACTCGATACTCAGTACTCGATACTCAGTACTCAATACAAAAAACTTGATGGGTACCCGAAAATCAGTACTCGATACTCAGTACTCAATACTTAAAGCTCGATAGGTACTCAATACTCAGTACTCGAACCTCAGTGTTCAATACTCAGTACTCGTACTCAATACTCAATACTAAGTACTCGATACTTAATTATTCGATACAAAAACTCGATAGGTACCCGATACTCAGTACTCAACACTAAAAACTCGATAGGTACGCAATACTCAGTACTCGATTCTTAGTATTCGATACTCTGTACTCGATACTAAGTACTGGACTCTAAGTACTCGATACTAAGTACTCGATACTCAGTACTCAATACAAAAAACTCGATAGGTACCCGTCACTCAGTACTCGAAACTAAAAGCTCGATAGGTATTCGACTCTCAGTACTCGATACTCAGTACTCAATACTAAAAGATCGATAGGTACTTAGTACTCAATACGGGATTCTTAGTACTCGATTCTCAGTACTCGATACTAAGTACTGGACTCTAAGTACTCGATACTAAGTACTCGATACTCAGTACTCAATACAAAAAACTCCATAGCAACACGTTACTCAGTACTCGAACTAAAAACTCGATAGGTATTCGACTCTCAGTACTCAATACTAAAAACTCGATTGGTACTCAATACTCAGTACTCGAACCGCAGTATTCGATACTGAGTACTCGATACTAGTACTCAGAACTCGACACTATGTGTTCGATACTCAGTACTCGACCACCTTGAAGCGCTTTACAAGAAAACTACAAAATATGCCATGTCAGCGTGACGCGTGACACTGAATTAAAACGCCCTACTAAGTTACAGCTCTCCTAGCTGTCCTATTTCCTGTACGAATGTCACAATTTCCGTGGGTTCTAGGTTACCTTTCTTGTTGGGGTGTGACGCGTGACGCTGAAATCAAGTTTTACTTCTATAGTTCTCCTCTGTGTGTGTGTACTACGAGTAGTTTCAGGGACTTATTAGACCAGTCATCATCATTAGAAATTGGCTTTAAAATATGGCATTAACAAAACCCGCCCGTCCCCTGCTGTGATCATATTTCAAACCCCAAAACCATTCCTATTGAGCGGTTACAAAAACCAATTACAAAATTTGAATTGTTATCAATGGCCATTAACTGGGCCTCCGCACACGCCTCATCACCACGCATCATCATCATCATTAGCCGCTTTATGGGCCTTCCCTTTGGCCGTCATCATAAATTACACGCACAAAGTCAACGCACACGAATCATATTGGATCATTTTTGCGGCGAAACAATTTCACAGTGTTACCTAATTAAATAAACATAACTTGTGCATGCGGCTGATTGCACTTTTGATTGAACCGATTGCGGCAATTACAAGCGATAAATGCATGCATTTATGGCCAAATTGGTAAACTGGCAAATGACTGAACCGCTCAAAAGCGTCTTCAAGTTGATATCCAGACATTAATTGAGATGATCTTCTGGTTCAGTAAAGCTGCCGGTGACTCTATCAAATCTAATGCGTGGAAACTTTTTGGTTGTTGTTTTTGGGCAGCGGCTAACGAACAGCAGCAAAATGGTTGTAATACAAACCACAAACTTTTTGGCAACAAAACTTATTTGGCCAACTTTCGTGTTTGTGATGTGTGGACGTGTTGGAATGTAATGTGTGCTCCCACCCCCAACCCATGGGTGGAGTTTTGACCATAATTAGATGCACGTACAAACATTTTTGGCCTCAATATAAATGGATTGTGGGCGTGGCACTTACCGGACAACCTTCCTCGTCCCAACGAAATTTACAATTGTCTCGGTGATTACATCGCAAATCCTTTGATATGCAGGTCGCGTCCTCGCAATCGTACTCCTCCTCGGTGCAGGCTGTGTATTCGAGAAAAGAGCGAGAGAAATAGAGAAAGTTATAGACAGTACACAGTGAACAGTGGTTAAAGAAAAAAACCTTCATCTAAAATTTAACAGCCATGTTCTTGGTGTGAGCGAGACTTGAGACTGACTTTTAATCATTGACCACAAAAAAAAAAAGGAAATTTGTAGACTATTCACCAGTTTATAGAAAAAATCAAGATGAGCGCCCTGAAAAGTAGGCAAACTTTTCCATTTTAAAGCTGAAATTGATAAGAGTTGAGCCAAATATGAAATATAGTCTATTAAAGTCTACTTTGCAGGGCATCTACCATGATATTTTATTCTGCCCATTTGATGTGCTATTCCTCCCATAGTACCTCGTGTAATCTCCGAGCATAAATCGCTTCCCCCACCCTCCCAGCTACAATAATTGCGAATGCTTGGCCCCAAAATGGGCAAACTAAGCAGAAGCATAAGTGGAAGGTGACTCTGGGCTCGCCTCCTGTCTGCCTAAAAGTAAACAATGCCCAGGACAAAGGGACAATCGTTGAATGACAAAAGAGTGCTTAGCCTTTTGGCAACAGGCGGCAATCACGAAAAAGTCGGGGCGAGAAACAAACAGAGAGATTGAGAGACTGGATTGAACCAAAAACCAGGACCAGATATAGTTTGGTTAGGCCACGGACAGAGCACGGACAGAGCGACGGCTTAGCGCAGGGATTGCCCCCGGATTTGCGGGTATTGCCTTTGTCAGACATTTGGCTGCTGCAAATTTGTGTGGGATTTACGTCATCAAAGCGAAACGCTGGACAAAAAAAAAACTTACCCGCTCCACGATCCCGAAAGGCGGTGTAGAGTATGCCAAATGTGGAATCAATTGCTATTTGATCCGCAAAAAATCGTAAATGTAAAATATTCGATTCAGCTGTTATACTTTCACCTGCCGAGCCACAAAAGTTTTTCACTCTGCAAAAACAGAAAAGAAGAATGGAAATTTATACAAGCGTTAAAAAAGATGCGAAAGTTTTGTAGAATTTGAGGGAATTTTTAATTAATTAAGAAGTTTGGATACGCTAACATTGAAACCAAACCTTTTTTTCCCACTACAACTAGTTTTACGACCGACTATATTTAGTTCCTTAAGATGAAGATTCATGTGCGGCTGGAACCTTTATCAAAAGACTTGCATTTCCTATTAACGTCTTTCCTCCCACAACTATTTTTACTATGCGTCCATTCCATGCGGTGGCCTCAATTCATATTACGTTGAATCATAATTTGGTGTTAACTTATACGTATCCAGTTGTATATCCAGTTCTTTCACTCCTCTCTTTTAATCAGCTTATTCTTTTCCCTTGTGTTTCTAGTCGCAGTCATAGTCCTTTTCCGCTGTATCTGCAAATTTCCCGTATACTTGGTATTTTGTCAGGAATCACTCGATGAAACATTAATTCTGTTTGCACTCTACCTAGACGACTTGCATGATGCGCTACGAAGCGGACTATCTGTAGGAGACCTTAATATTCGCTTATTAATGTATGCTGACGACATTGTAATGCTGGCTGATGAGACTCAAGTACTCCAAACCATGATCAACCGGCTAGAAACGTATTGCAGTAAATGGGGAATGGAGGTGAACTGAATAAGTCTGAAATTAGTACTTGAATAAGGTCTGAAAGATAGGACCTTCAAAGAAGTAGTAAAAAGAATTTAGGTACTAGTCTAAAATCAAAAAGGCGTCTGAAAGATGGACCTACAGGAGAGGAGTAGTAAAAATTTTATCTGAATTTAGGTACCTAGGAGTCCTTTTCACGCCGACCGTGTCCTTTACAAAGCAAGTGCTTAGAAGGAGTATTAAGGCTAAAACTAGTATCAACATGACCTGGAATAACTTTCTGGAAAAAAAAGAGATACACATAAATGCAAAATGGAAACTATTTAATGCAGTAAGCCGTATAATCCAAGGATATGGAGCAGAAATCTGGGGAGGACACTTTACAGAAGTCGATAGGACCCAACTTCTCTTTTTAAAAAAAGTTCTATATTTGCCAGCTAATACACCAAGCTATGCCCTATTCCTTGAGACCGGTTTGGAGAATGCCCACCAGTATACGCTTGACTTGCACCTCAGCTTTATAGGAAAAACGATGCACTTTTATAATGAGAATCGCCCCCACACTACATTACCAGCATGCTATCAGAAAAGAATATCTTCTGGGTAAGAAGTCTGGATGATTGGTGCAACCCTCTTCAGATAGACTGGAGAGACTCCTTGAGATCAGCACAGGAATGGAATTCTTTCCGAATAACAATTCATGAGGCCCTCAAAGCAAAAACCTTGCAGTACAACCATCAGCGACAGATCACTAGCTCCGCCCGAATTTACAATCACTTAGACAACTCAGTAGCCTATAAGCTCAACTCTCTGCCAATCACCACAGTTTCCTGGATACTTAAGGCCCGATTCGATCTGATAAAGCTGGGGTCTAACACCTACAACCGTCAGGAAAATGTGGCCTGCCCCCTATGCAACACTGGAGAGCTGGATGACCTTATGCATTTCCTAGGAAGATGCCCAATTTTAAAGGAGCATAGATTGCTATGCTTTAGGAAACCCCTGCTAGCACTGGCCGATATAATAAGAAGTCTGGATGATAGGTGTAGTAATCAGTGTGAGGTGAGGAGCCATGCGCACGGCCGACAGACGGACTTTGTTTTATGTCCATGTTGGTTAACATCAATTCTTTTTAGTGTAACTTTTATTATATATATTATTATTGTCTGTTTTATTAATTTTAAATAAAGAAACACTTACTTACATTAATTCTGTTGATGCTGTGCCCATAATAGAATGTGGTTACTCATACATTATACATTAGAATACGCTTTAAAGTCGCTTCTGTATAATTTTCCTGATTAGCGTGAGCAATTTGCAAAAAATCCCCCGGGCCCGGACTTCCAAGAGAGGCCCGGAGCCCGAATTTTCGGCGAAAGCTTAAATAAACTATGTTCAACAAGAGAAAAACCCTCAGGCTAGGAATCCCCTTTCGACAGGCCTTAGTGTGACCAGAGCTTATTTGGAAGTCAGGAACTCTCATGTGGTTAGGGGGGCGTATGTAGTGAGGTAAAGTTGCTAATCGGTTTAACATGGCAAGCCCAGCGCTATACAGGCTTACTGCGTCTCAAGTCGATTCACACCTCCCCGTGGTAGCCTCTGGTAACAGAGCGATACACCCGCAAAGCTGCTAGCTAACATGAGCAGCGATCCAACCTAGGGACAAATAGGGGCCGGTACTTCGGGCTTGGCACCCGATTATAGTCTTATTTATCCGCCAATGAAAACTGCGATTACCAACAACGGCTGAATGAAACGAAACGGAAATATACGGAACAGTGGCAAGAGTACCCCATATCATTAGTTGATCAACGCCGGTAGCTATCGATAACACATTCGATATACGAGCGAGCTAGCGTAGCCAACTCGTGGTTTTGTCCATTTCCGATTGTGACCAGACCAAGAAGGTTTAAAGCTTGTTAAGTCCACGTGATCGAATACAAAGTAGTCCCAATTGTGACATTATAAAGTACAGCTTTAACTGCTTTGAGGAATTGTTCCTGTGGCCAATAAATTGAAGAAGCGCACACTCATACGTTTCCATGTGTTGAGCTAATGCGCCAAAACAGACCCCTCGCCACATATTTGTGTTTGAGTACTCTGGATGAGATTAAGCCTAAATTAACCATTAGCCATTTGGATATTGAGCAGGTGAATATAGGATTACCGCGTTTCCAGAATCCGCTTTTTGATAAAGTGATATTTTAAGCAGGCGTTTGCATAGCCATTGGTGGCCGCGGAAAGCCAGCAAATGGACGGTGCGATACTCTGGGCATAGTCGGATGGCCCAGGAATATACCCCGCAGATTTGATTTTTATGGCCAAAGGAATAGTTGTACATCTACGGATGATGAGGCCATTTCCCTTGATGTAATTTTTTCACCATAACCTCTCTACACGTGATCAAGACCCGTCTATGCCTCAACATTGCTGCATGTGGAAAGCGAATTAAAAACTCTTGAAATACGAATTAAGTAGCTTAGCATTTGAAATATCAATGCATCAATGCACCAGGCCTGACTAAGTACTAAAGTAACCCAAACTATTTGTGTTAAGAGAAACCAGCAAGGCTGAAGTGAGACACATGGTATTGATCATGGATTAACCGTTTGAATTATTGATTTATTGCTCCAAAGAATTTGATTTATTGGCTCTATAACTACCTGATGCATACATACATATAGCCAAGAACATGTTTAAAGAATCTTAAGGTTTAAATGGCCGAATTGGTAATAAGCCCTATCAATATATTTCCAAACGTTAAGTAAAATGAAATTGTTTTCTGTTGATTTGTTACATCCTAGCGTTACTATCATAGCCATGAAGGCCAAGGTTGTGGACAAGTTTAAATAGAGAAAGGAAATGAGGGTATCGGAATGAGTTAGCATTGGTAATGTATTAGGGTTAGCATGAAAGGATAGAACTATTGCTGACATGGTAGGGCGGGTATTTGGGATAACATCAAACCCAATCGTATGTCCTAGTTCGATATAACATCTTTCAGAGGCAAGGTCAACACATTCTTCTTGTATGATAGCCAGTTACGTTCATGAACAAAAGATCCTCCCCGTCCGACGAGAACTAGCCGAAAGACTTCAGTGTTGACCCAAGCTTGAGCTTATGCTTGACCAAAGTGAAGCAAAACAACATCAAGGCTTAATTTCATTACAAGATTTGAACATCACGACGACCACAAGGCGACCTGGAAGTCTCCTGATCAATCAACACGAAACCAGATTGATCACGTTGTCATTGACGGAAGGCACGCGGAGCTAATATAGACTGTTGCAGTCAAAGAACGCACACGGCTCAGTGTGGCACCTGCCGATCAGTCTAGCCCACGTTGGAAGCTGAACGTTGAGAAGCTGCTATCACAACGAACATACGAAGCCTGCTCAGCAAAACTCACCCAGTTGCTAAGGGAACCCACACCTGGCCCTTCTGGTGTAGGCGAACACTCTATGAGTACGGCTGCCAAGGAGATTCTCGGATTTGCCGAAAACAGTCATGGTACGATGATGAGTGCCGCCGCGCTACTCCAGAGAAAGACATTGCGTACAGGAGAACTCTGCAGTCAGGAGCAACGCGGGCCACCTTTTTGTTGACTATAAGGTCAAAGTTCTTTGAAGCTCTGTCAACTTTTGGTATACCAGCAAAGTATGTTCGACTATGCATGATGACGTTGAGAAGCAAAAAAAAAGCTCCGTCAACATAGGAAAGAACCTCTCCAAGCCTTTCGATACCACAAGAGGTTTTAGGCAGGGTGACACCCTATCGTGTGACTTCTTCAATCTGCTGATGGAGAACATACTGCGCCAGTGCCCAAATGCTAACAGAACGGGTACCATCTTTACCTGAGATAGCATGCTACTTGCATATGCCGATGGTATTGATATCTTTGGCAGAGACGAATCTGTGTTAAGACAGGCGTTCTCAGAGATAGAGATGCAGAAATAAGGATAGGACGAAGTATCTGCTATCAACGCGCAGTGAGTCTAAAATGACAGCTCACTTCATGGCCACCTGGACAGTGCCAGATACTACATTCCGTTTCTGTTTTCTGGCACAAAATCCTAACCGTGAGAGTCACCTGGAGCCTGGATGTTCTTTTAATTTGATGCTAAAGGAACCTTCTTCAAATGAGCGATGTCTCTTGTTATCGTTCTTCCTCCACAGACGAGTGTAGTTGCCCAGTTTCAGAACGTAACCATTGAAAACGAAATAGTTTTTCCTACTAACTAAAACATGTTTCCCGACACTTCGGCTGAATGCCACAAATGTACATCCTACATTAATTTCAAGACTTTGCTTCAAATGGCTTTAAAACTGGCGAATTCCGAATGTTTCATCTTGGCGTTTGCAATAAATAAAATTAATGTCAATTGTTTGCCAATCGCCAACATTATAAATATATTCCCACAATTTATAATCGAGCTTAAAAAAAATATATATATAAAAACCGAAACGTTTTGTAAATATTCTCTCCATCTCATTTCTTCTCCCCCGCTTTCAATGCATTTCACGCTTTGCTGCCATTTTGTGCGTCTACCCAGAAAGTATGCTATGAAATTGAGAAAGTGTGCGCGTGTGTGTGTCAATGTGAATGTGAATGCGAATGCGAGTGTGTGGGTGGGTGGGTGCTGCTGCCACCCATCGTGTGCGATAAATTGTTACGAAAAATGAATTTAAATGAAAGCTCGAAGCGTTGTGGACGGACGACGACGCCGCCGGCGGCAACCATCAAATCAATGGCCATGGCTGACTAGACAGCAGCCAGGCCAAGTCCTGGCAGGACCCCAGTCAATCACTTTGAGTGTCGCCGCCGCCCGAAAAAACCTGAGCCGCAGCAGCAGCAACAAGTGGAAATGTGCGGATGTCAATGCGTGTAGCTGCTGCGGCTGATGACAGGGATGAGCGGGCGCTGCAACTTCCGCTGGTAATAAATTGAAATTTGTGCCTTTGATCTCCGCCTTACTTTTTCTCCTCTTCCCTTTTCGGCAATGCGGAAATTGGTTTTGCGGCTGTTGCTTACCTCAGCGGCATCACCGTCTGCTCGGGGAATATATCCAAAAAGTTGGTCTCACAGTCATTCGGTTTGCTTAGCTTAAAGTCCAGGAACTTGAGGAAAATCTAGAAAAACGGAAACGCTGTCTGAACGAACTGTCTATGCACTCTTGATTGGGCTGCCCACCTTCCAGTTCTCCTGCACCTGAATGCGCCAAATGCAGTCCAGCGCAATCTTGTTGCGTATCACCTGCTCGCGTATATCCGCCGGCACATCTGTCGAATTGATGAAACCCTCGAAGCCATCCTTCTCGATGGTACAATTTAGATCTGTGCTGGGCGCCTCGCGATTCCGGTCCAGAAACTCGTAGACCGCACTGAATCCTGTATATTCGATGGTCTCATCGGAATGGAAATGCAGCCACAGATAGCGTTCCTTTGAGGTGATTTCCGGTGGGAAATCTGTGCCGCAGTATTTGCCAAGCGGCGTGGAGAAGCCATACTGGCCATCGCGTATCTGTGCGAAAGAGATGTCCGAGAGACAGAGAGAAAGAGAGAGAGAGAGAGCAACAGTGAATGAAATTGTGATTTAAGAGGCGACAAGGTGTGGTGGTTGGCTTTTGGGGCGAGCGAATGATTAACGAGTCAACATCTGAAGGCAATTTACGGGCGGTTAGCAAGGGGCAGTGTGAGCACCACACACTTAATTGGCCAAATCTTTGAACCGAAAGAAGTGTGTGCCAAATATTTGTACAAATTTTCATACTATTTTGGTAAAGTAATCGCACAATAATTTTTACTATTTCTCATAAACTCAAATTGTTGGAGCAAGTTGGAAGAACTAGCGGACTTTAGTCGATTTGCAAGCACCCAGAGAAAAAAATTCTTATTAAAAAATAGGGGAAAGTTAACTTCGGCTCCATTGAACACAAAAAAGTTTTTCTAACTAAGACTACGTTTTTGACCTTACTTTTCTAAGGGATCTAGAGGAATGGAAGCAAGACACTACCATCAGGGAGAGCGAGCTATCCATCTATACAGACGGTTCAAAAACGGAAGAAGGCACAGGAGCAGGCATCTTCTCCGAAGAACTTGCGACACAGCTCTCATTCCGTCTACCAAACTGGTGTAGCGTTTTCCAGGCAGAGATTTATGCTATTTGGCAGGCGGCTAAATTGATATACACCTTGGATGAAACTCCAAGGAACATTTCAATCTTGGTCGACAGCCAGGCGGCTATTAAGGCTCTGTCATCAAACGCCACAAAGAGCGTCCTAGTCCGCAGCACGGCGACAGCACTGAACCAAATCCAACAGCACTCTGGGTGCCTGGTCACGCAGGGAGCAGACGAGTGCGCTAGGAACGGCTCAGCGCTGCCAGCGACGCAAGCGGTTACGGACATTCAAAGACCCCTGCAGGAAATCATGACGGAATTGAAGTAAAAAGTAAAAAAGTAAAATCAGCTTGTCAAGATGACACAGCCCCAAAGGGCCAAAGCCGAGCCTCTCTCAAACTCTTGGCTTGTGCGCTTCTAATTTCAGCACAAGAGAAAGGTACCTACAGTTTAACGCCGAATCCGAGAGAAGCTTTTCATGGCTAATTACTGCAATGCTGGCGCCAACAGCAGAGAGGTGTGGCCGGGTGTAAAGTTTTATTCAAAGAAAAAAACTTTTTCATTAGATGTTCCGAGGCGGGATCGAACCCACAACCTCATGCACAGCGGTCGCGCACTCTAGCCGCTGAGCCACCCAGCCAGAAATAGGGCAGAACGACAATGGGACCTCGCACCCGGTTGTCACATCTCCCGATCACTCTGGCCAAGATACTCACCCAAAAGAACTTCCCAACTCCTGCACTTTAGCAAGAACAGGATGAGAACTATGGTAGAAGTCATAACGGGGCACTGCACCATCGGTCAAATGACCACCAGGATGCGCGTGTCCCACCATGACTTCTGCCGTAGCTGTGGGAACGAGGAGGAAATAGAAAGCATCCATCACCTTCTATGCGACTGCCTTGCACCCAGCATCTGGGCAAACCATTCTTTGAAGACCTGGGCAGTCTGGCAAATGTGCCCCTAGAAGACCTGGCTCTTTTTGTAGACTCCTCAAAATGGTTTAAATAAGTTTGGAGAATCTGACCGTCATCCCACTCCCCTCCCATACCCCACCCATTTACTAGGCATCACAATGGGCCAAAAGGCACCTGGGTGAACTCGGCCTTTGCCGAGCAGCCTATCTAACCTAACCTAACCTTTCTATGGGATCTATACTATATAGATAACTGATTTCGATTAAGCTTGGTGAAATCATGGAGAAGCATAATACATTGTTAATTACGATCCCATTTAAAACATAAAAGTTTTTCTCACTAGAACTTCTTTTTCGACCGATCATTCAGACTGCTGCTATAGTAAATGCTATAGTCATCCGATTTTGATAAAACTCCTCCGTCAGTTTTAAAGCTATCTTCACCAAACTTTGCACGAAGTCTTTTGGTACAAATACGCTGCACATTTGTCGGAACCGGCCGGATCGGATGACAATAGCATATAGCTGTCATAGGAATGATCGGTCCAAAAACTAGTCTTTGTGAGAAAAACGTATTTCTTAGTACGTATATCTTAGTTTACTATCCTTTCACTAAGTTTGGTCGAAATCGGATGTCTATAGCATATAGCAGCCATAGGAACGATCGGTCGAAAAACTCGTTCTAGTGAGGAAAACTTTTTTGTTTTTAATGAAAACGTCCTTATCATTGGCATACACTTATTTTATATACTTTTACACAATTCTTCAAAGATTGGTCGAAATCGGATGTCTATATCATATTGCTTACATAGGAACGATCGGTCGAAAAACTAGTTCTAGTGAGGAAAACTTTTTTGTTTTAAATGGGATCGCCTCCAAATTTCGTAATTAACAGTGTATTATGCTTCTCCATGATTTCACCAAGTTTGATCGAAATCAGACATCTATATAGTATCGATCCCATAGAAAAGTAAGGTCCGAAAAGTAGTCTTAGTTAGAAAACTTTTTTGTTTTCAATGGAAGCTGCAAAGGTATACAAAACTTCGGCCGAGCCGAAGTTAACTTTCGTCTATTTTTTTACTATACTTTTCCATGATTCCACCAAGTTTGGTCGAAATCGGTCATCTATATAGTATAGCTGTCATAGAAAAGTAGAGTCTGAAAAGTAGTCTTAGAAAAACTTTTTTGTTTTCAATGGAAATGTCCTTAAAATTGGCAAATATTTGTTCTTTTTGCTCCCACAGGATTCTTCAAAGTTTGGTCAAAATTGGATGACTGTAGCATATCGAGCCCTAACCGCGACAATAACGTAAGCGCCAAAAAGCAAATTTTTCAGGAGAGAGTTTTTTTACTTTTTCTTGAATCATGCATGGTGGATTTTGTTATAACATTAACTGTAGTCTATATTAGATCTCATATAAATAATAGATACATTTTGAAGTTGCTTTTGTGCCAATTTCGCTTTTTTATGGCGCATACGTTATTTTCGCTGTCACTCTTGGTGAAGGCTGAACTTGAAATGTGGCGCATACGTTTTTTGAAGTCATATTGTTTTATATATTTGTTTCATTTACTTATTATAATATTTTAGTAGAATATTATTTAGTAGAATATTTTAAGTGAACATTTTTAATCTTCTTCATCTGTTTCATTGAGCGAATCCTTTAAATTTGCGGAAGATCGAAGGCTGAGGTATTCATTAGGAAATTGGTTGGGAATACTGTTCTTATCGCAAAGAGCTTTTAAATCATTAAATTTTTCGAAGTGATTTTTAGCTCTGAAAAATATAAAGATTCCTGTATAACGGAATAGCTAAAACTAATTTTTATAGTTTTTTCTTGGCTAGTTTCGAATAAGCCCCACTTAATTCTTAAGCCATCGAAATTGGCAAAGCGGAGCAAGCTCATATTCAATTTGTTCCTTTTGGTGAAGTTAAATTAAAAAAAAAATTTCAATTTAAAAAATCTGAATATTTTAGTTCTATGCATTCATAGATGAAAGGGTTGGTTCTCGAACTTCGAATAATCGTAGGCCACTCGCTAGGTATGGTATGGGCACTGTTCGACGTCGAGTAAATGATTCTATCGTACTATGAATAGAATCGACAGGTATCATGGTATGACATGGTAACAAATACTAAATTTTTATACATTTAATAAATGTGGACCATGACATAAATTACGCAATCATGATCAACTTGGCTTTGTTACGATTTTGTCCTGCACAACTATCACAATATAAACTCAAATTCTTTACAGTTTTACTTTTATCTAGAATAAGAAGGTATTTATAGATGGCAGTGCAAATCTCATTACATCCACGTTTGCCATTTTCGTGAATACTCAAATTGTAATGTGCGTATTTTCTCGCATAAAATAATGTAATGTTCTTACTGTGGGGAGTATTTAAAACTTTTTGAAGATCGAAGCTTGTACATAGAAACAAATTATTATCTTTTCCCTTTTTCTGCTCGCTTAAAAAAATATTTTTAATTTTGTCTTTGTCTCTTAAATGTGACTCTAACTCTTCAGGTTTGAAGCCTTCGCCGCTCAAACTTTTTCCTTGATCACATTTACTTTACCTATCTTTTTTGGAATATGAAAACCAATGTGAAAATCATTTTTAAAAATTTTCCAAAATACTCTTAATGACAATGAAGAGTTTGATAGTTCCTTTTCTTGCAAGTATTTAAGATAACACTTATACAATGTTGAAATATTGAAAAATATTGGCAAGAAGAACAAAAAAAGTGAAAGACCAAATCAATGATATGCAAGACAACGCAAACAAAATGCTTAAACCTTCCTAACTATTCAGTGAATCTGTGTTTCTCTTTATCAGTTTGTTGTTATTCCTAATTCTAAGGCTACTCTTAGTTTCCGTTATTCTGCTATTGGTTTTTGAGGCGCTTACGTTATTTTCGCGGTCAAGAAAAAACATATGTGGCGCTTACGTTATAATTGAAAGTGCGATATCTCTGTAAATATATATAATTAATGTTTAATATTTGACGTATAGATGTAAATGACACTGTAGAACATATTTGCGTTAAAAAAAAATTTTCGAAGAATTGGCGGTTACGTTATTGTCGCGGTTAGGGCTCGATATAGCTGCAGTATGAATGATCGGTCGATAAAGAAGTTCTAGTGAGAAAAACTGTTTTGTTTTAACTGGGATCGCCTCCAAATATCGTAAATAACAGTTTGTTTGCTTTTTCAAGATAGCACTAAGTTTTGTCGAAATCGGACAACTATATAGTATAGCTGCCATAGAAAAGTAATGTTCGAAAAGTAGTCTTATTTAGGAGAACAAACTGCTAGTGTATACAAAACTTCGTCCGTGCCGAAGTTACCTTTCCCCTATTTGTTGTTTTCAATGAAGGCTGCAAGGGTATACAAAACATCTGCCGAGCCGAAGTTGACTTTCACCTATTTTTCTTAAATAGCCTCTCCTTGGCAAGGATTTCTTCGAAGTCAATGGAAGCTACCAAATTAAGAGTATGACTTGGACATCTTCTGTGCTTTGACAACGCATTTTACAGTAGTTCGACTGGCTCAGGAACTCGATCGGAATCGATATCGCGAAATAACTTGTTTGGTAAAAAATCCTACTTTTCACCTACAATTACATGAATAATTCAGCTTTTCAAGCACAATTACTCAATAATACCCCTTAACAGGTTAAATTTTTCAAGTAATTGTACAAAAAAAATGATTCCAACTTAAAATAATCATTGAATAATCGTAATTCCAAATTACAATTGCGATTTTTAAATTAATCGTCATCAGAAATTGTCTGAATATGAATAAATATGGAAAATAATGATTACATTGCATCTCTGCATTTTAGACAAATCTTTTGCCCACAGCTTTTTTAATTAATCCATATTTTGACGTAAACTTTTAATGGATTGCAAATTGATTGTCTACAAATAAATTTACATGCACATCTCTATATATGGAGCACTCATTTGATTGGATTGAAGTTAATTGCATATTGAGGCATACAATTTTATTAGATGTAAGTCCACATTTTAGTCCACAGAATATAAATTTGTACAAATATTGTGTATTTCTTTGATTAGAATTAAGTAAAGTACACATTGAAGTCAACTGTTTGTCTGCGAAATATTTAATTGTACAAATGATTTGCTCAATTTGATAAGTAATATGCAGCGCTCACAAATAACAGTTGACCGTTTTTCGTTGTCCAAAAATAACTGTTATTTACGGACTCTTTGAGCAATGAGTCAGAGATGAACCGTTTACGTAGTCTCTTGAATAAATTGGTCAGTGTTCAACGAACCAATTATTTTGTATCCCTTTTGCTCTGCTCATTCGCTGACCGTTTTGTTGCGAGCGAAGACAATAAAAGTCTTTTGCGTTTGAGTGAGGTGTCCGTTTGGGCTTGTGAGTCACACAAGCCACACACACACACACGAAATAAAAGACAGTCAGCTGAAAACAAAAACGAAGAGAAACATAGTGTTCTGCTCAGAGAGAGAGAGAGAGAGAGAGCAAGCGTGCATGTTTTTTCGGTTATGTTAGCGGTCAATTGTTAGTAGCGAGCTCTGGTTGTAAGTCCAGATTTGAGCAAATTGTTTGTCTGCAAATTCTTAATTTGTACAAATATTATGTACGAATTTGTTTGTGTGCAAAATATTTATTTCCACTAATTTTTAACTCTATTAAGTAAGACGAAAATTGTCAACAAACGATTTGCTCAATTTGATGAGTTGTAAGTACAAGTTAAGCACAAGTAAAATTTTTAATAGCAGGTGCAAAATTATTTCAGCAAGTCTTTTGATTTTAAACTTTGAATAATTCTCAACACATATTTAAGCAAATCATGTGTTTGCACAAATTATACTTCCAGTCTTGTTGACCTCAATTAATTGGCTATTTTTTTTTTCTTTTTTTGTTCTTTTTTGCTTTGCTTTTCTCTGGGGCCAAAATTTGTGCAAATCTAAGCAGCTTCCGTTTGTTTACTGCTCATGCTTCTTCTCCTCGGACATGTGGCCAAAACTCTGAGCCAGAACATGGCAAACGAAAAACAACTTTCAATTAAAACTTGCAATTTCGAAGATGGGACCTGATGAAATGCCAAAAGGGTTTTGATAAGCTCGCAAAAACAAGCCAAAAAAACTGACCAAAGCAACAAATCGGAAAGTTTGCTCCAAGCAACAGGGTCAGCTTTTCAACGGCAGGCAACAAACTTGTTTTTATTAGCATGTGACTCACCTCGAGAAAATCAAATTTGCACTCCTCCTTCGCCTCAATATTAAACGAGTTGCGAAAGTCCAGCCGAATGATTTGTCCTTTGGGCGCTGTAATTAGATGCACACAGGCCAAGAGCAACATGTAAGTAAGTAGTGTATGCGACAAACTCAAAGACCCAGCTCAAATCAGGGTCATATCTGTGGCCAAATGAAAGCATCTGGGGACTCATTTACAGCCGGCATAAAAGAAAATAGCAAGACAGTGGCCACCCACACACCCGGCACAGGCACAGGCACAGTTACAGGCGAATCCTTGGCATGAATCAATGGCAATGGGCTGACACTGGCATTTGAAAATACATTTCCATCCCGTCGACACCCCCACCCCCTAGGGGATCCGCCCCAATTGCCCTGGCGTTAACTATTGGATGCCCCACACACACATTACATAATGGAGATGGAAATAGAAATAGATGTGGAGATGGACAAGCAATGAGAGATGCCATCACACAGGCCCAGTGTGGTTGAGTGGTTTCAATGGCTGAATGGAAATGGGAACAGAATGATTGGCTCCGAACAAACAAAGAATTAAGGTTGTCCCAAACGCTAAATTACAGGACAAGCCCAAAATAAATTGCAATTCAAATTTAAATAATGAAATATAATCACAAATAATGCAAAGTGTAATTAAAATGCCAAGGCAACCGAGCATATCTGAGTCTCTGTCTGGCCGTGTAAGTAGGAGTCTGAGCCTACTCAGCTGAGCGCTCAGGTGTAATGGAACCGGCTTAAATTGAACTGACCGCACAGCAGAGCTCTCAATGATCCACTGGTTTTGTAACTGAGTCAATTAAGCTTCTCAGACATGTGTAAATGCTGAACCAAGTTGCTCAGTTGAGTTTTTTGACACTCAGGTCTGAAAAACTCAGCTGAGCGATCAGATTGTGTAAATTGAGCTTAAGATGAACCGGGAAAAATGAGACGATTCTAATTAGAGACCAAAAAGATGTTGAATGAGTGCGAAAATTAAATCAAATTTCATACTTTCGTTACTGAGAAGGGGCAAAGTAATGAATTTGTTTGTTCCTAAAACATATGTAAAGCAATTTTTGAAGACAATTTTTAAAGTGACGATTACAAAAGTATTTTGCTGTGATAGTAATACAAAGAGAATCATCAGAGAGAGAGAGCCTATTACACAGTGTTTCAAAAAAAAACCCCAAGTGCAAATTGTAGGGCTGGTCATGTACAGCATTTCCTGATACTTGGTTCATCTGAATTTATTGCGCAAAAACTGTTTTCTTCTTTTTTTCCTGAACTGAATTAAAACAAGAAAGAAAGTCGGTCAAGCCCGACTATAATATACTCTGTACCTGTGAAGTGCTGCCCATCACCGTTGCGTCCGGTGCTGCCTATAATTGTTTGTTTTCCTTATAACTCGACAACCGTTGATCCGATCTTTACCAAATAATCCTGATTACTAAATATGTCCAGAAGGAACGAACCTTCTATCTATAAAACTGTAGAAGATAAACTTGATCTGCCTGCAAGTATAAGAAGCAAAAGTCCCATACATGTCAAACCTCTATCTCTTACCATCTCTGAGATCTGTTTGTTCATACGGACAGACGGACTGACAGACGGACGGACAGACGGAAATGGCTAGATCGACTCGGCTGTTGATGCTGATCAAAAATATAATTTATAAGGTCGGAGAACCTTCTTTCTGCCTGTTACAAGCTTATAAAAATTAGAGTATAAAAATTGGGGGAAAGCTAACTTCGGCTCGGTCGAAGTTTTTATACCCTTGCAGCCTCCATTGAAAACAAAAAAGTTTTTCTAACCAAGACTACTTTTCGGACTTTACTTTTCTATGGGAGCTGTAATATATAGATGTCCGATTTCGACCAAACTTAGTGGAATCGTGGAAAAGCATGACAAACTTGTCTGGTTGATACAGCCCCAAGGCTTGTCAGGTTGACACAGCCCCAAAGGGCCAAAGCCGAGCTTCTCTCAATCTCTTGGCTTGTGCGCTTCTAATTTTAGCACAAGAGAATGGGACCTACAGTTTAACGCCGAATCCGAACGGTAGTTTGAAAAGCTTTTACATTGCTAATACTACAAAGCTGGCGCCAACAGCAGAGAGGGGTGACCAGGTGTAAAGTTTATTCAAAGAAAAAACTTTTCATCAGATGTTCCGAGGCGGGATTGAACGAACCCACGACCTCTTGCACAGGGGTCGCGCACACTAGCCGCTAAGCCACCCGGCCACCACTTGAAAAGTACAATTTTAAGGTAGTAAAGGGTGATTTTTTAGCTATTATCTTTTTGGCAACACTGGTTTAAGCAGCTCACGTACGTTTCGTGTTTTGTTTCACTGTCAAACATCTTCAGTTTGGTCTATAATTTAACCATGAATCGTCTTACAAACGAACAACGCTTGCAAATTATTGAATTTTATTATCAAAATGCGTGCTCTGTTAAGAAAGTTCATCGCGCGCTTCTTCCATTTTATGGTCAGTTTAATCGACCCACTGAAGCGGCTATTCGGGCTATTGTGACTAAATTTCGCACCAAATTTACATTGTTGGTCATTAAGTAGAGTGCGAACTGAAGAAAATATCGCAGCTGTATCGGCCAGTGTTAATGATGACCATCAATTATCGATTCGTCGCCGTTCGCAGCAATTGGGCCTCTGTTACTCAACAACGTGGAAAATTTTGCGGAAGGATTTTGGTGTGAAGCCTCTCAAAATACAGCTGGTGAAAGAATTGAAGCCGAACGACCTACCGCAACGTAGAATTTTTGGTGAATGGGCTCTTGGAAAGTTGGCCGAAGATCCACTTTTTTACCAAAAAATTGTGTTCAGCGACGAAGCTCATTTTTGGCTCAATGGGTACGTAAATAAGCAGAATTGTCGATTTTGGAGTGAATATCAGACAGAAGCATTGCAAGAGCTACCAATGCATCCAGAAAAAGTCACAGTTTGGTGCGGTTTATGGGCTGGTGGCATCATTGGACCGTACTTCTTCAAAGATGTTGCGAATCGTAACGTAACTGTGAATGGTGAGCGTTACCGTGAGATAATATCCAACTTTTTTTTGCCCAAAATGCAAGAGCTTGACTTGCATGACATGTGGTTTCAACAAGACGGTGCCACATGCCACACAGCACGCGTAACAATGTACTTATTGATAGGCGAGTTCGGTGAACATTTTATTTCACGTTCGGGACCGGTCAATTGGCCGCCTAGATCGTGCGATTTAACGGCTTTAGACTATTTTTTGTGGGGCTATGCTAAAGCTCATGTCTATACAGACAAGCCCGCTTCAATTGACGCATTGGAAGACAACATTGAAGCATTTATTCGTGAGATACCGGCCGAAATGTTGGAAGGAGTATGCCAAAATTGGACTAAGCGAATGGACCATTTGAGGCGCAGTCACGGTCAACATTTGCATGAAATAATCTTCAAACATTAAATTATATGGACCGTACTATCGATTCAAATAAAAATTTCATGCATTTTTCTGAATTTTATGATCTACTTTAAATGCTTTGGCTTACCTAGGAACAATGAAAACTCTGTTGGGAGTTCACATCAAAACTAGTGCTATAAACGTCGAATATTATCCTAGTTCTGTAATAAGGCGCAGAAGCATTGGGCGTGTTTGAGAGAAAAGTCCTTTGGCGATGAATTTCGCACCCAAATGAACCATTAACTGTACGAGCTCTATGGGTTCAAGCGCATAAAACAACAGCGACTAAGCTGTATAGGATATGGTCATATGAATGAGCAAGCTCCAGTGAAACAGATGTACAAACGGAATGCGAGAGGCTTTGGAAGAAAAATCAGGAAGGGACAACCGAAACTGTGATGGAAAAACTAGGAGCGGCAACGCATTACCAAGCTTGGTGTTAACAATTGATGGCAGCTCGTAAAAAACAGAAACGGTTGGCCTACAAAAATTCGAAAACGGTTCAAAGTCGTTAAAATGGTTTTCCGCAAATATCTTGGAAACGGAAACTAAGTCATGACTTTAACCTACCAACTCGTAATCAGCATGGGTTTGTCTACAGGAATAAGTTAAAGATCTTTGGGATACTTTTCACTGTATAACAGTGCAATTAAGGCAGTGTTGGTAGAAGAAAAAGTTTTAAGTAAAAAGTTGATTAGTTATATCAGATATCTCTCGTCCTTTTCTACATTAACAATGCTATAAATAATAAGATCCCAGCCAACCAGCATGCGAGCATTTTGCGAGACTATCGCAGAATGCTCACAAGCGAGCTCGCATGTAAGCAAGGAATGAGAGTTCATTCTTTTTATCGCAGAGCACTCGCAAGCGAGCTCAGAAGCGAGCCAGAATGTGAGCATTTTGCGTAATTACGAAAAATATCGAGTTTGGGACCAAAGCGCATTGTAAAAATATTGAAAAAATATAGACAATGTTAAAAAACTCAAAAATAAAAAAACAAAATAAAAAAAAAACAAGAAAAATAGGTTTTAATTTAATGCCAAGAGTTTGATTCGAACCCATGACCTCGCCGTTGCAAGGCAAATGTCTTGCCATTCGACCACCTGGGCGTGTTGATTTCATTCTTCACTGTCATTTCGCCAGCGTCACGCGCGACCTGATTGTATCGGTGAGCGTTAAGATGTCAGTCATTCGTGTAGAGTGCCGCGGTCCTGAGTCGAGTCCCAGACAAGGTGAGTCGGCGGGCCGAGTGGGGGGGCCACATTACGGGCTCACAAATAATTTTTTTTTTTATTTCAAATAAAAAACAAATATTTTAAATGACTCGCAAGTACTATCAAAAAAGTCTCGCAAAAGATACCGCTTAAGGCTACGCTAACCGTATTGCTTGCGGCTATCGTAAATGATACTTTCACTGCCACAAACTGAACGACACATGAATCATTTTACTATCATTTCCCGACCCGTATGCGAGAGTTTTGCCGGGTTAACTCACGCAATTCACTCGCTTGGGATATCGTTTGCGAGCGTTTGGTTGGCTGGGATGACTTAACAGAATAAGAAGAAAGCGTATTTTGGGACATAATTTCAGATTTGAAAGGAAATGCTTTACTCGACCTACTCTACATCGTACACTTGGTCATTTTCGCTGCAACACTGTGTAATCCGAGCTTCCCAGAGACTTCTCATTGTTCCTCACATGGACTGCAAGTATGAGAGATGGGAGGGATAGTGGCTTGGTGGCTTGGAGTGTGATTTGGTTGGTAGGGTGAAGTTCTGAGACCACCGTTTCAAAAGTGCCTCAAAGCAATAAGATTAAGTTACAAACCAAAAGGTCTAAGGGCCGATTTCTCATCTTATACATAGAGCTATCTGTCACATTAGCCCACAAATAACAAAGTAAATTCAAAGTTTATGTGACACATGACAGCTATTAAGATGAACAGAAATCGGGCCTAGAAGTGTTTAATGAAATCAAATGAAAATTAAATTCATAATCGAGTTTTATTTCATGAATTTTTCAAACTAAAATCAATTCAGATTTCAACAAAATTACGACAAACAAGCTACAACTGGGTATTCATAACAGGGCACACACTCACACACACACACACAGAGACAGGCACAGAGCAAGACTTAGTCCCGACATCCACATGATTTTACCACATATTGATATGCAAATAAGCCTCCCCTCACTTGACATAGAATCATACTTATAGAGAGAGAGATAGAAAGAGAAAGAACAGCCGCTGATGCGTGCTTATGGCAAGTCAATCATTCGATTTGGGTTTTATCTGCCAGCTCTGCGACTTTTGCAGCGACATTATTTTGTCTTAACTGACAAATGATTTGTCCTCCAACTTTAGATAAGTCGAAGTCGAGAGGCAGTGAACCGAGTGCAGCTCAAATATGACAACGGCACACACGCACTGAGCCACCAATTCCCATTCCCCCTGCTCCATGCTCCGTCGAGGCGCAGGCCATCAGGGAAACACGCTAACGCTTTCAAATGGGGGAGGGGAGAGGGGAGGCATCTTACGCCTCGTCGCTTCACTTACTCACTCACTGACTGACAACTGGAAGACTTCTTGCAATTATTTGCAGTCATCTTTGGCCATATCAAATTTAACGAGACCTGCATGAAAGTTCAGTATCTGCGAGATACAACCGGGACGAGTTAATTGTTTTGCCAGTCAATAAACTTTGCCCATCTGTGCGGGTGTGAGTCAGTGTGTGGGTGATGGAGTGAAATGGCCAAGTGGATAAATGGTTTATGCATCAATTTTATGGCCAGATCTGAATGAGTTATGCAATGCAAATGTGGTTCACTCACCTGTTATCACTCGCGTACAGTTTATATTCTTGGGATACAGATTGGGATACTCCGGACTGTATAGCTCATTTTTGGTCGGATCACCCTCCACAAACAGGCGACAACGGTCCACTTGATCCTCCTCCGCCTGACGTTCACTTCGCCCCGCACGTGGTGGTCGCGAAATGGTCAATGCCTGCGCCTGATCATAGGGAAACCCATTGTGTGTTATGGCAAATGCAGTTGTCGTGCCCACAGCCGAGTCGTTGCTGCTGCTGCTGCTGCTGCCGGAGACTGTAACAAAAGAAACGACAGAGCGTGAGTGGCAGATGTCAGTAAAGCAGTCGCATTCGCATTCGCATTCACTTTTTATGGCTATTATAATGCGAGTAATAATCATGAGCGTTAAAATTTATGCGGCCGGCGCTTGCTTGCTGTTTTAATAATGCGCATAACTTTTGCTGAAATGTGTATAGAAAAAAATAAATATACGCGCACTCGGCAAAAACTTTCGCAAAACGTAAAGTTCCGTCTGCCCCAAAAAGTAGGCAATGCAAATTTTTAAAGCAACAACTGAGCGGAGTATCCCAACACCCCCCACCCCACACACACACACGCACAGGCACACCCCGCAAACACTCGCCTGCTCACTGTTTGAACTACTGAGCAAGTAACTGTAAATGCAACTGTAACTGCATCTAAACAACAATCGTTAAGCCCATGCAAAGTGGCCCCAAGCACCATACTTTGTGCGTGTGTGTGTGTGTGTGTGTGTGCTTGGAGCACACTAGGCAGGGCATTGCCACGACTAGCTCAAACGTTAAGGCCCAACGAATTAAAGTTGCTCTTAAACTAATAAACCAATATTACTTTTACTCTTCTAACAAAATGTGTGGCAATTGGAGAGATATTTTAGCAAAGCAAAAGATAGTTTTAGCTGTAATTTGAGGGGAGAGTTTGGTAATAGTTTGGCTATTCCCTCTAGTATGGCCGACCAACGCTGCATCAACGTTTCGTCGACGACTTTGTGACTGTCGTCGACCCACCCTTATACCACTCACAATGTGTTCGACTGACGTATTTTGCAAGGCGATGCGTTAACGGCTCTCCAGGCACGCTAGGTCAACGCAATTCCATGCAGGAACCGACATGAGCGACGCTCGATAGAAAAGATTTCATGTAAAGAGGCGACATAAGCATCAATCGTTGACATTACGACGCATCACCGTACAAAGAGCAACGCTGGGTTGACGAAAATACTGGGACTAACCCCAGCCTTACTAGAGGGTTTATACAAACAGGACACATTAGGTAACACATTTTTATCATACACGGGATAAACTAGAGAAAAGTTTTTTTCCAGTAGAAAAAGCATTTGCGAAACCAAATCCGCTTACAAATTTTTAGAAGGTTAACAAAGACTGGAACGGGAACAGTATTCCAGCTGGCTGGAGAAAGTTATATTACTAGCACACATATTTCTTTAAGAGTGAGGCAAGTAGACGGCCTATTGATTGCCTACCGTGCTTACACAGGTCTGACAGATGTCTCCTATTGAGCCGTCTCCGAGTTATCGCTAGCTCATTGGCGAGACTGTTTGTGTGGGCCTCTACATCTGCTGTTGTGGCGGTTGATCTGAGAGCAAACTGGTAAAATGCCAAGATCTTTGTAGATGGTGGTGTTACGCACGTGGTCGAACCAATTAAGTATCCTATCCAGTAAGATCTTGTTTTGCATCGTTTCGAACCTTTTGATGGAAGTGTCGCAGGCAGTACCCCAAAAGCAGATACCCCAGGTCCAAGTCGGGATGATTATTGACTTGATTATTAATATCTTGGCGCGTAGCGAGAGCCCTGATCTCGCTCTAAGGAGCCAGTCCAGTTTGTTAACCTTAGCCTTGGTGACAGCTACAGCTCGCTTAATGTGGTCAGACCAAGTAAGTTTCCTATCTATATTATGCCCAGCTACCTGACAGAGTGATTATATGGAATGGCTGAGTCGTTCAGCCTAAGCCTGCTATGTGTTGAGCCTCACTTTTTTGGGAAGGTGCAGTGCTGGCTTTTTTCCGGATTGGACGCAATGTTCAAACGGGATGTCCAAGCATTTAAGCCGTCCAAAATGGATTGAGCTGTTGCTGGCGCTCTACTGGCGACCGTGCTGTAAGCCAGGAAGGCTGTGTCATCAGCATAAGAGGCTATAAGTGTGTTTCGGGCGTTTGGGGCCCGCAAGTCCGCGGTGTACTGGTTGTATAGAACTGGGCCAAGTACACTTCCTTGGGGTACTCCAGCTACAACGCGGCGGATACTCGAGAGCTTGTCCCTCAGCTGGACCAAGAAAAGCTTGTAGCAAAAAAGCGCTCAGTTGGGAGTAGAGACTTAAGCTTGAAAAGCAGGAAGTCGTGCCAAACGCCATCAAAAGCTTGTCAGACGTCCAGGCAGACAGCAGAGCAGCAAGTGCCTTGCTCCATAGTCTCTGGAATGTGGTTGACAGTCCTGTGTACTATCTTTGGTGCTCCACGGATACTGCGGAACCCAAATTGGTGTTCTGGGAGGGCTTCGTCCATGGCACTCACTGCCAACATCGGTTTTAAGAATTTACTCTCAAATATTTTAGAGAATGTAGGCAGCAGCCTTATTGGGCGGTAGGCATCAGGTGTAGGGTCAAACTCCTTATCCTTTTTTGGGACCATAACAATTACTGCGCACTTCCATTGGGAACAGCATGGCTAAAAACAGGACACCCTTCTCTGGGAAAGCTTTACCTACTCTGCCATCAACCCCGTCATAACCAGGGACTTTGGTTGGTTACAGCTGTTTGATTTGCTGACGGATTTCATCTAGAGAGATGGGTCTCATGTGAGATATAGGCACTGGATCAGCCGCCACAAAAGGTCGCGTTGCAGAAACATCTTCTGGAGAGGCAAGATTAAAGGCCATGTATATGCGCTCAAGGCCGTTGGCAAATTCCTCTGCAATCTCCTCATCAGACCGGCACCAAGAGCCGTCTACTCGCCGGATTGAAAGTCTTCGGATAGGCTGTCTCTTTAAGGATTTAGTGCACATCCATAGTGCAAGTCCGGAGTTTCTCGTGAAAGTACTCAGTTTTGGTATCAAAGAAAAGCTTTCGTAGTGCGTCAGATATATGAGGTAACGCTTTTTTTGGTCCAGTCGGGAAAATGTTTGTAAATTTCTTAAATATCGCCTTTCACTATTTGGTCTCGCTTTCTCGCTTCCGCAGACGATGTGGCACTGGTTGTTGTGGCCAAAAAGCTTCAGATGGCCGAGTCTGTATGCAGCGCAGGTATAGCCATTGTTTAGCGTTGGTTATCGTCAGTGGGACTGGAGCTGGCAAAAAACCGAGGCGGTACTGGTCAGCAGCCGCAAGAGTGTAGAAACTGCTACCATCTACGTGGGCAGGACATAAGTGGTTTCAAAGCGCGCCATACGTTACCTTGGTGTCATGATAGACAGGCTCTGCTTTCGCGAGCACTTGGAGTACGTTGAAAAGAGGTCTGCTGAGCCAAAACACTGCTTATGCTGCTTTATGCTGCCCCCGGTGTGGGCCCACGCATTTGCCGTCCCGAGCTACAGCCGCGGAATTGAGGCTGTCTACCGCCTGAGTGCAATTCGTGAATGCAGTGCTTTTAGTACTATCTCGAATAAAGCTGCGCTAGTCATAGCGGAAATGGTGCCACTAGGATACCTGGCAGTGGAATCGGCCACTGCCTATAGTGCTTCGCGAGAGTGGTCCTCAAGGATACCATATCCCGAAGCGGCAGCTAGTGAGGAAAGCCTTAGGAAGTGGCAGAAAGCATGGGACTCATCCTCCAAGGGCCGCTGAACGCACAGGCTGGTACCCAATATCAAGCCGTGGCTTGAGAGACCTCATGGAGAAGTAAACTTTTATCTCACTCAAATACTGAGCGGACATGGATGCAACACATGGTGTAGGAAAGGTGCTCTTAAGGATACACATCACCTCCTTTTCAAGTGTGAACCCTTCGAGCAGCAGTGGATGGCACTCAGGGAAAGCGCAGGTGAGGAAGTTTCCACTAGTAACTTCTGTGACTCAATGGTAACTACATAGTAAGCGAACGATTCTGCACTTTCGCAGCCCTAATGGAACATCGCAAACTGGAGCGATTGAGAAGGACATGAGTAGTTATAAGGCGGGTTTAGTTTTTGTTTACTGTAACACACGCACACAGATATATCTGGCCTGGCACAGATATACTTTGGCTATAGGACTATGCAGACGATATATGCCTCCTGTCAAATAGGCTAAGCGACCTGGCTAACTCACTAGCCCACCTTGACACCTCAGCTAAATCGGCAGGCCTCAAAATCAACACGAAGAAGACAAAAGCGCTCAGCGTTCCCAGGCTCTGGGCAAGTTGAGCAATTCAGCTACCTGGGAAGCGTAGTCGCTGTTGATGGAGAGATGGAGCTTGATGTGCGCCTTCAAAAGGCGAAAGGTGCCTATGGGATGCTGTCAGCTGTTTGGCGTTGCTCGACCTATCCACACTGGTACAAAATCAGGCTCTTCAAGTCCAACGTAATGCCAGTACTTTTATACGGTTCTTCCACTTGGAAAATTACAACTTTCATAGTGGCGAAACTCCAAACTTTTGTAAACCGTTGCCTGCGACGCATCTACTGCATATTCTGGCCTGACAGAATACGGAACTCTGAGGTACTTAAACGAGCAAATATGGAGAGTGTCGACACCATAATACGCAGGTTGAAATGGAGCTGGATAGGACATTCGTTGCGAAAAAGCGAGAACAACATCGCCGTTGGACGAAGTCGGGCGGTTACGTGGCAGACCCAAAGAAACTTGGAGGAGGAAAGTTGGGGAGAACTGAAAGCGACGGCCAACAACAGAGTTCGCTGGAGGAGATGACTGGTTGATGCCGTATGTCCCACAAGGGATCGGAACTAGAAGAAGATAGGCCAAAATGAAACGATTGATGAAAAACGCATTCTTATCCCTAAGAACAAAGAATTTACTATCGCTTTCTCAGGGCCGTTTTCTCATGTTCCTGTTTTTGCAAATCAAGGTGGATCTGGTGTATTTGCACTGCTCACTTTAAGCATGAGCTATGCACCTAGATTTGCAAAAACAGGAACCTGAGAAAGCGGTTCTTAATGCGTATTTTGAGGTCATTTTGTAAACTAAATGGTTTGAGGAAGTGAAGAATGGGAAGGCTACGTGTTTTATGTGTGTTTTAAGTTAGGATCAATGGCTGACACATGCCTGGTCTTTCAGCTGAACTAACTGGAAGAGGCACTTCTCCAGCATAGAGTATAACAAATCGCAGACGACACAGAAATAACACACTCGCACACCCACGGGGGCGCACAACTCGCATGTATGTGTATGTTCTGTGAAGTGTTTGCGCCGCATTACATGGGGCTGCTGGTGCCTAATGATGTAGCAACAAATTTAATAAACATATTAAGTGTTGATGTTTTTGTAATCGCAAAAGGCTTCTGCCCTCACATTCACCTAGCCCAGGCTCCAGCACTTTGGCGCGTTTTCTCGCACAAGCGTCTTATTTCCGTTTATGTCGTTGTCGTCGTCGTCAACGTTGCACCACAGCAATTAAATTAAATGCACATTAAAATTATTTTCATATTAAATGCATTTTCATTTCAGCTCCCCATCTAATGAGCCGCGATGAAAAACCAACCCCTCGTTTACCGGAAAACTTTTTAATTAAAATCCACATAATTAAAATGAAAATGATGTGTTTGGTTTTGTTAATGGTGGGAAATTGAAATCATTTTTCGGGGATAAACTTTTTGTCTAAATAATTGGACAACCCTAAAATGAAGACCATAACTCAGCGAAGGGACAATTAGCGGCAACAGTCACAGAATGGCAAGTTAGTTGGAGCACTATTTGGCCACATTGAAGCACTTCCTCCAACACTCAACATATTTCAATTGTTATTTCCTTTCCTTTGCTTTCGCTGCCTAATGCTCTGGAATCCACTTGAATTGATGTTGGAAATCTTTCTCTCACTCCAAGGCGGCTAATTGTAAATTTCAACCCTCCCACCCACCGCTAACCCCGCCCCGCAAACATCTGTTCTGTTTCGCACTTTTGTTTCACTTGTAATTCGCCCTTTCAGTCATTTGGTTAACTGCAGAACGACCCTCGATACGGATTGCTTTGTAAACCATAAGCTTAACTTTCAACTTTTCCCCTTCTCCTCCTCCTCCTCCTCCGGTGTCTCAGCCACTAAACCATTGCGACTTAGCCTTTGCCTTAGTTTCAGCTTTTGGCTGCGGAACTTCTGCGCGTTGTTCATTTATATTCATATTTGCATATGGCTGAGTGTGTGTGTGTGTGTGTGTGTCGCTGCCACGCCCTCCAGTTTCTAGCAGTCGACTCCCACCGCCTTTGGCATTTCACTTGTATCGCTCTGCCTCGTACGAGTACTCGTATGTATTTTATACGCCAACGCAGTTATTTGCTTTAATACACTCAATAGACTTAACACATTTTCCACGCCTCACTTCATGAGGATGCAGTGCTTCCACCCACCCACACCCGCTCCACCACCTACTCTGTGTGTTTTTAGCAATAAATTTTGCATTTTGCTTGCACTGCCAGAGACAAGCAGCGAAAAAATATGTGTACTACTCTCGCTATGTATGAATGAATGTATGTACCAAGAATGAGAGCCGGAGACAGCAAGACGACGGACGAGTAGACTTTTGAATGAGTTTGGTTGCACTGTGGGTAAGAGCGGCTACCAAAATGGTGTATCAATATTTCGGAAAAAGTCATGCAAACACATCGATTCCAGTTTACAGACTGTTTTGGCCCTATCGTTTTCGCAGTGGAGCATAAAGATTCGAAAGGAACTTCAACATTCAAGGTTAATACTGTTTTGGAGTTGGTGAAGTATGACAAGCATCTTGGAGTCTGGAGACATCAGAACGCTCTATTCTACTTTTACGTGGGGATGTGGGAATTAAAGCTTCGAAAGTGGCAAACGATCGGAGCTCCCAAAAAGTGTCCCCATTTTACATAGGACGACATGAAAAGATACTAGGCCAAAAAGATGTGCCAACTTAGCAATCAGCTGGTACAGTTCCAGCAAAATACATAATCATCATCTTCATCTAGTTCCAATGGCTTGTGGGACATGGGGGCATGAACCACTCCATTTTCTAGCTGGCTCTGTTGTTCCCCCTAACTTTCCCGATGCTTTCCGCTTCTCTACCGACAGACTTTTGCAGTGTATTTCCTATCCAAGTCCATATTCGCTCGCCTGAATAGACTAGAATATGCAGAATATGCGTCGCTGGCGTCGATTTAAAAATGTTTGAATTTTCGACGCTTTGGAAGTTGTAATTTTCCATGTGGAAGAACCGCACAGAAGCGTTGGTGTTTAAATTTCTCACGTAGAATTAGATATCAAATGCATGACAACAGGAAAGGCGTATGCCTGAGAAAGTCGAAAGGCTGTTCGCCATGAGTGGGACTCAAAAATTATACCAAAAAGATCGGCGACTAGCCGTAGGTTGTAAGCCCGGAACCTCACAATGTAAGGACGCAGTCGGAAATCTTGTTACAGATCCACTAATGACACTAGTCAAATGGAGAAACTATTTCTCCAAACTACTGGCAGGCGATGAAGAACACAATGACACCTCTGGAGAAGTAGTGGAACCACCAATCGATGATAAATGGTAGAAATAGACCAAGAAATAGAAATAGATCGCTCAGCTGAGTTTTTCAGACCTGAGTGTCAAAAAACTCAGCTGAGCAACTTTATTCAGCATTTACACATGTCGGAGAGGCTTAGTTGACTCAGTTACAAAACCAATGGTTCATTGAGCGCTCTGCTGTGCGGTCAGTTCAACTTGAGCCCGTTCCATTACACCTGAGCGCTCAGCTGAGTAGGCTCAGACTCCTGTTTACACGGGCTCACAGATACTCAGTTACAAAACTCACCTGAGAGATTAGGTCGTATAAATTGGACTTTAGCCATAAAAAGGCTAAAAAATAACAAGTCAGCTATAGCTGATGAGCTGCCCGCTGAAGACTTGCTGCAAGGAGTTGTAAAGGTGCATGCACCTTTTCCTATGCAGAATATGGTACGAAGAGAGTATTCTCTGTGCAATACTTAAAAAAGGAGACCCTGCAGTCTGCGCCAATTACCGCGGGATCAGTCTTCTACCCATTGCATTTAAGGTTCTGTCAGGTATCTTATGTGAACGTCTACATCCGAGGATGAGCGATCTTATCGAACCTTATCAGTGTGGCCTTAGACCTGGTTAATCCATCATAGACCAGATATTCACATTGAGACAAATACTGGAGAATCTACACCTACCCAGTAGTTTGTTTTGTGCCAGGTGCTGCCGAAAGCAAGTCGTCAGGTGACCTGTTCGGCATAGTACCCCCGGACGCTCATACAAATATAGTTAACCATCCGGCGGACACCTAAGGGTAATCATCGGCCTCACCGATCAAGCACAGAACTACCAGAAGCTTGCACATGAAGTGTCTGCCATCCGACTGACAGTTTTAGGACAGGCATCGGTCAGGCTTTTTCCCATTAACCACCTGGCAGCCGGCTTAGGGTAACCATCGGACCGGCAGATCGTTTCAGCATTACCACAAACTGTGCTAGAAATGTCAGCCGTACGGCAGGCGATTTTGGGACAGCCGTCGGCCAGCACATTTCTGTTAACCATCCGGCAGTCAGCTAAGGGTAACCAATGACCTGCCCGATCCGCAAAGCAGTATCAGATTTTGTACATTAAATGTCAGCCAGCCGCCAGGCGATTTCAGGCAGCCATCGGCTTGGGTAATTTCGTTAACCGTCCGGCAGTCTGGGATAACCGTATGCCCTGGCCGAGCTATCTCCTTCTCAATCTTTTGGCTTGTGTGTTTCTCATTTTCGCCGTTTCTTTATCGATCTCGAGGCGGGATCGAACCTACGACCTTTAGCTCAGCAGGCAGATACACTACCCTCTGCACCACACCGGGCCAAAATAAGTAAATCCTGATAATTGCTCTTTCCGACTCCTTTACATCTTGTATCAGTGATTTTCCAAAGATTCGGATAGTTGAGAAGCCCGCCAACAGCACCGTCATCCCTATATATTCGTACTTCAAATTTTCTCCGGGCTCGGTGGTGGGTGGGGGGGGCGTCGGTGGCGGTGCGTTTTTTGTGGGCGGGGAAAGGGGTGAGGTGGAGTGGGGACTTCGATGGTGGGCTGTTGAAGGGGGTTGTTGGGCTGCAGAGGGTCGGGAGGCGGTTGGGAGATGGGCGAGCCGGGGGCGCGGTGGGTGGTCTTGGAGGGCGTGTCGTGGGTTACGGGTTGTGGGTGGTGTGCTGTGTGTCGGATGAGTGGTTGATGCGGGGTGTGCGGGAGTAAGAGGGTGCTGCGGCTGCGCGCGGGCCCGCCCGTGGGTCCGGGGTGTGTTGGGGGTTGGAGATGGGTTCGTGGGACAGTGGTCTGCGGTGGTTGGGGGAGTGTTGCGCTTGTGCGTTTGGCTGTTCGCGGAGTGGGCTGTGGTGGTGAGGTGTGGAGGCTGTTTTTTCCTGGGGTTGCCGGCGGCTGGACCGTCTGTTTCGTGTGTGGGGAGAGAGTTTTTAAGTCCAGGAATTTTGTTGGTGCTGAGGTGGAGTGAGGGTTTGGTGCGGTGGAGTGAAGTGTTTTGGGTGGAAGCGGTGGTGGGTTCTTGTGCGGCTGGGTTTGTTGGGGCCGGTGCGTGTTTGCGCGCGCGGCGGTGTGGGTTTTCTTTTGCTTTATGAATATGCTGTCCGGTGAGTTGTGGACAAGAGAATTGGTTTGGCTGGGGTTGGTCATTCTTGCGACTTTTGTTTCGAAAGGTGTTGGGGGTGGATCGGAGCCGAGGGTGACCTGGGCGAGTGGTCGGGTTCTGGCGCGTTGAGGTGGGTTGTCGTGGATGGCTTTGGACTGCGCGGTCTGGCTTGCGGTGGTGGTGCGTGTCGTGCGGGGCTGTTTTTGCGTTGGGTTGAATTTGAAAGTGGTGTTTTACTTTGTTGAAAGTGATCAGGTCTTGGGTGGTGTGTGGGGGGTTAGTGAAGTGTTAGGAGGCGTGGTGTTGGGGGGGTGGGGTCAAAATAAAACACAGCACAGCAGCCATTCAACCTACCCACTGCATCACAACCGGCCACGACTAACAGAGACTGTACATAAAATGAAAGCCGTCCGCCAGGCGATTTTGGGACAACCTTAGCACATTCACTATTAATATATAGCACATTTTATTCGGTTGCTGAACTTAGTAGAAGTGGCGAAGAGCTAAGGCATTTGACTGATAAACAAACTAGTTCTTGTGGCTAGAGGGAGACGGACATAAGCAAAAAAGAATTCGGAAAGGGAAAATGACAGCGAAAAGCTGACCAATTTTGGAATCATTGCTATATGCTTTCGTCTGCCTTCTTTATATGATTCCGCGCCTCAAGGCAAACATCTCGACTCCAGTTTTCTGCCGATAAGAAATACTATGTTTTGGTTCAAAATAAAATCCAAATTTGTTTTAAAACATATGTTCACAGTTTCTTAAAATTGATTAATATTAGATTTACAAATTTTTGTACTCTTAACTCTTGCACATTTTTTTCTCCTTCTGTGTTCTTGCTTGAATCAAGTGATAAAGCGATTGAAAAGAAAAAAATTGCAAAAGAAACCAATATCAATTTTAGACGAATTTGCCGATTGGCGATTAAGGTAAATGCAGGTTAAAAATGAAAAGAAAATAAGTTAATTAGAAACCAATCTAGAATTAGTTTTTTTGAAGCACATGGAAATCTGTGTTCTAATGCCAAATGTCCAAATATTAGATATTGGGGCCAACGCCTCTTCTTGTTATAGCAAAACTTCAAAATATGACTGATGTCCAAGCGAATAATAGAACTTTAAGCCATACTTAGGTTTTTTGGACATTCTGAATTCCTGCAGAATTTGCGACTTGTCGATTAGAGTAATTGCAGGTAAAAAATTAAAGAAAAAAGAAAAAAAGAAAATAATTCACAATTGATGTGTTCAACAGAAGAGCCTAATAAGAAATGAAACTATATTGCTTCTACTTTAGTATATCTAAATTGCAAAGCCTACTCTGTGGATGCATCAAGCAAAAGTGAAACAGCCTGCTGCGTTCTTAACGTTTTAATCAGAAATTTTTCAGCTGTTTGCTGTAAGTTTTGCTCTCTGAGTTTTTCTTTTTTGACTACATCCGTCTTGCTTTAACATCGTGTTTTTATACCCTGTTCCCATTGAAAATGGGAAAATGGGGATCATGAAGTTGTGCAAAAGTATGTAACAGGTAGAAGGAAGCATTTGGGACACTATAAAGTATATATATTCTTGATCAGCGTCAACAGTCTATTCGATTTAGCCCTGTCCGTCTGTCCGTCCGTCTGTCCGTATGAACGCGTGTTTCTCAGAGACTATAAGAGCTAGAGTCACAAATTTTTGCATGTAGATAGGTGTATACCCGATTCAACACGAGTTTGTTTCAGATTTGGAAAATTCCTCCCCCTCCCCCCTTTAAGGCAAAAACTGCAGAGCCAAAATTTTTAAGATAAAACTAATAACACAAACACCGAAGATATATACGAATCAATTTTGCTTGTGGGAGAGAGGGGGGTCTTGCATTGTCAGTTATCGCACGCGGCCGCATGCCATGCGTTTGTGTGTATGTTGGAGTGTGTGTGTGTGAGTGTGTGTGTATGTAAAGGAAAACACACGAAATCATGGGAACACGGTACTTTGTAGTCGGGGCACTCGACTGCAGCTCCCTTACTTGTTATACCCTGTTCCCATTGAAAATGGGACAAGGGGGATCACGAAGTTGTGCAAAAGTATGTAACAGGTAGAAGGAAGCATTTGCGACCCTATAAAGTATATATATTCTTGATCAACATTAACAGCCGAGTCGATTTAGCCATGTCCGTCTGTCCGTCTGTTCGTATGAACGCGTCGATCTCCAAGACTATAAGAGATAGAGCCACAAATTTTTGCATGTAGGTAGGTGTATACCCGATTCAACACGAGTTTGTTTCAGATTTGGAAAATTCCTCCCCCTCCCCCATTAAGCGCAAAAAACTGTCAGAACCACAATTTTTAAGTTAGACCTGCGAGACTTTATAAAGGGTGATTTTTTAAGAGCTATAGGAAAGTTAAAAAAAAAAAAAAACACATTCAGAATTCAGAAAAATGCATGAAATCTTTATTTGAATCGATAGTACGGTCCATATAATTTAATGTTTGAAGATTATTTCATGCAAATGTTGACCGTGACCGCGCCTCAAATGGTCCATCCGCTTAGTCCAATTTTGGCATACTCTTTCCAACATTTCGGCCGGTATCTCACGAATAAATGCGTCAATGTTGTCTTCCAATGCGTCAATTGAAGCGGGCTTGTCTGTATAGACATGAGCTTTAACAAAGCCCCAAACAAAAAATAGTCTAAAGGCGTTAAGTCGCACGATCTAGGCGGCCAATTGACCGGTCCCGAACGTGAAAAAAAATGTTCACCGAACTCGCCTCTCAATAAGTCCATTGTTGCGCGTGCTGTGTGGCATGTGGCACCGTCTTGTTGAAACCACATGTCTTGCAAGTCAAGCTCTTGCATTTTATGCAAAAAAAGTTGGATATCATCTCACGGTAGCGCTTACCATTCACAGTTACGTTACGATTCGCATTATCTTCGAAGAAGTACGGTCCAACGATGCCACCAGCCCATAAACCGCACCAAACTGTGACTTTTTCTGGATGCATTGGGCTGATATTCACTCCAAAATCGACAATTCTGCTTATTTACGTACCCATTGAGCCAAAAATGAGCTTCGTCGCTGAACACAATTTTTCGGTAAAAAAGAACCTTTAGAACCTAATATTGTTCGAATTCTTTTCTCATGCGAACCAAGGGTTCAAACCAGAATCTTGGATTCAGGGGCTCCAAGAACCGGTGCGCGAACCGAACCTTAGACTTTACAACGGGTTCGAACCCTTATCCCGAACCTCCTGTAGAATTTCAGAGTTTTGCAGCCTTGATTCTTGTTCAACCTTCTCTTATTCATTCCACTGTGCATTCCACTATTTTCTGTGTCAGTCACTCGAGTGCTCGAATGGCAACAGCAACAGCAACTGCGATTGTGATTGTGACTTTGTCTGTGACTCTGCATATTTATAGTTTTGTATTGTCTGCCAGCCAGCCCAGAAATGACTAAAGCTGTCTTTTGAACCGAACGGGCTGCGGAGCGAGGAGATCGGGGACAGCAGGAAGCGAAGGAGTAGAAGCTACTGCTTCAGCTGTAACTTCGAATTGCAGTCGAGCAAAAGTAACTAAGTATATAATAATTTACAGTTTGCATTAAAATTTTCGTCTGCCAACTGGGGTCCCAAGTGCGTACCGCTTGCTCCTTTTGCAAAGGACATAATTTTGCTCATGATTTACTAATTGCTGCCTGGTGTCTGGTGCTGAAGCAGGAGCTTCTTCACTCGCTCCTTGCTGCTTTAACAATGAAAATTTCTATTGAATAAATTAAATGTTAATGCCAGTGTAATCAGTAAATCATTGGCAGCATTTGTAAGGCGAGGCCGAAGTGAGAAAAAGTATTTAATTTTGTTTCTTGATAATTGGCGAAAATCTAAAATTTCTATAATATTTGAACATGAAACTAGAGTTGCTTCAAACAAATGAGATATAAAACCTAGGTGAGATATCAAGTAAATTCCTTCGAAAATTCAAACGAAGTTAAACAAAAACTCAAGTACATTTCATTTCAAACTTTGAAGACATTTGAGAAATGTAGCTTTATTTATCCGCTTATAAAAACACCGCCCTCCCGCCTGGTAATGAGCATCGCCTGGAATATAAATCTATGTGCCAGGAGATGCAACTTAGTGCAAGTTTTATGGCTAATTGCAACTTCAGGTTGCATTGTCAGCCGACAGTCCGCAACTGGCAGCTGTGATGCTGGGATATGTAGCAACTACTTGTGTCGTAGTGCAACTTGGCAGCTGTTTCGCCTGGCCGAAAATAATAAAACAGATTTTATTTATGTGCTGCGACAGTGGGAAATTGAAATTCTGCAGAGCCAAGTGGGTTTTGGCCACGCCCCTTAGTCGCGCTCCCGTGTGTGTGCGAGCTAGTGCAGCCATATTGATGTCCTTATCCGCTCCGCTGCTGAGGATGTTGTTTTTCTGTGCCACTTTACAATTAATGACACGTCGAGCATGTGAAAAGTGGCCGCAAATTATTATGGCCACGCGTGCTGGCAGATAAGTAGATACGTAGATCCGTACGTATGTATCTGTCAGATACTCGCAGATTTTTGAAAACGTTATCGCATTTCGCGTTATTTGCGTGCAAATGGGAATTTCCATCATTTTTTTGTAAGAGGAGGGAGCGTTGGGCCATTAAGTGCAGCAGCATTTTCAATGTTAATTGCAAATAATGCCAAGTTGTTGCACATTCCACATTCCCAGAGCCATGGACGGATGCAGTTGGGGGTGATGGGAATGCGGATTGTGTACAGGAATTCACTTGCACTTGACTGATTTGCTTTGCCCACAGGGTTGCCCGGAGTGGAAGGTGGGGGGCTTTAAAGTGAAATATTTTCCAGATTTTGAAGCCTGAAGGCTTAATCCTTTAAATAAAAACATTTACATGATAACTGTTGGGGATTTAAAAGAGTTTTCTTTGCTAGCTTTTTGAATACAAAACAAGTCGTAGACTGAGTTTGTTTTACTAAAATCAAGTACATTCATTGACTAAAGTGGAGTAGTCCCGCTTTTTTTGCTTAAATCATGAAAGCCATGGTCATGATTTTAAAACATTTTGTGAATTGAATCATTTCGTTCATAGAATTCTAAAAGTTTTCATCCGCCACCTAGCCTCAATAAATAGGTATTTTCAAACGGCACTGTGGTAAACTCACTGATACGATGGCTGGGAGGCCATCGAAACAGTCTGTCTGAGTATCCAATGCTGCCCATATGTAGAAAATCAACCGAGAGAGTGTTGATCAGAACGACTATAATCTCAACCCTGCGAAATGTCCCTTGCCCACTTGACAAATAATTACCCATATACATTTTTTGCTCCCTAAAATAATAGTCCCTATACAAAAAAAAGGTAGCGCACACAACTATCGAGCACACACTTGACGATGCTACAAATCTCATTCAAGAGTGCACCTCAAATGTTAAGCACTCAGCGTTCGAAAAGCCCAGTGTTGCAGATGGTAAAACCGATGTCTTAGAATTGCAAGATCGATTTTATTCAAATAGGAGGCCGCTTTCATAAGCTGGGTTTTGACTGGGTTTTTTACGTCACACACAGAATGTCAAATGTAACTAACAGAGCACTAGATTTCATCATTCGCTTTAAGAACTGATGGCAACACTTTTAAGAGGAAGGCAAGAGGAAGGATGAATAAAGAAAGAAGAAGTAAGAAGTAAGTAAGAAGTAAGAAGTAAGAAGTAAGAAGTAAGAAGTAAGAAGCAAGAAGCAAGAAGTAAGAGGTAAGAGGTAAGAGGTAAGAGGTAAGAGGTAAGAGGTAAGAGGTAAGAGGTAAGAGGTAAGAGGTAAGAGGTAAGAGGTAAGAGGTAAGAGGTAAGAGGTAAGAGGTAAGAGGTAAGAGGTAAGAGGTAAGAGGTAAGAGGTAAGAGGTAAGAGGTAAGAGGTAAGAGGTAAGAGGTAAGAGGTAAGAGGTAAGAGGTAAGAGGTAAGAGGTAAGAGGTAAGAAGAGTAAGAGGTAAGAGGTAAGGTAGAGGTAAGAGGTAGAGGTAAGAGGTAAGAGGTAAGAGGTAAGAGGTAAGAGGTAGAGGTAAGAGGTAAGAGGTAAGAGGTAAGAGGTAAGAGGTAAGAGGTAAGAGGAAGAGGTAAGAGGTAAGAGGTAAGAGGTAAGAGGTAAGAGGTAAGAGGTAAGAGGTAAGAGGTAAGAGGTAGAGTAAGAGGTAAGAGGTAAGAGGTAGAGGTAAGGGTAAGAGGTAAGAGGTAAGAGGTAAGAGGTAAGAGGTAAGAGGTAAGAGGTAAGAGGTAAGAGGTAAGAGGTAAGAGGTAAGAGGTAAGAGGTAAGAGGTAAGAGGTAAGAGGTAAGAAGTAAGAAGCAAGAATGAAGGAAGGAAGGAATGAGGAAGGAAGGAGGAAAAAAAAGAATGAGAAAAGAGGAACGAGGTAAGAGAAGAAGGAAGGAAAGACGAAGGAGGAAGGAAGGAGCAGAAACGAACCCCGTTTCACGGGCTGTATAAAATCGTCTTAACAACGCCGCGTAAATTTCAGAATTAAAAGCCAATCCCTTTCCGTCACGTTGATCTTAATTTGTTTCCTTTCTAGCACAAGCTTTTAAACAGTTAAGCCCATGCAAACATTTAATGTCGCTGATGAAAAATGGGTTCAATAAGATAACCCCAAGCGCAAATAATCATTCGGGGTGTCCGGCCATATGCCAAAATCGTTGCCAAAACCGAATATTCGCGGTAGCAAAATCATGTATGTATTTGGTGGGACCAATTGCGCGTGGCGTGGTGTGGCCAGGTGGTGTGGTACTGCGGATAGTGTGTGTGTATCTGCTGTGCAAGAAGTCGGAATATTTAATGAATTAGTTACGTAGTTCTTAGTTAACTATCCTTTTCTATGATTTCACTAAGTTCGGTCGAAATCGAATGACTATAGCATATAGCTCCCATAGTAACGATCGGTCGAAAAACTAGTTCTAATGAGAAAAACTTTTTTGTTTCTAATGAAAACGTCCTTTTTTTGGCATATTCTTATTTTATATACCTTAACACATTTCTACAAAGTTTTATCAATATCGGATGACTATAGCATATAGCTGCAGTATGAATGATCGGTCGAAAAAGAAGTTCCAGTGAGAAAAACTGTTTTGTTTCAAGTGGGATCGCCTCCAAATTTCGTAGTTGTTAGTTTGTTGTGCTTTTTCATGATTCCTCTTAGTTTGGTAGAAGCCGGACATCTATATAGTATAGATCCCATAAAAAAGTAAGGTTCAAAAAGTAGTCTTAGTTAGAAAAACTTTTTTGTTTTCAATGGAAGCTGTAAGGGTTTTTTGGTTATAAGTTTTAGAGTTTTGGCTTAAGGCATAGGTTTTAGGATTTAGGTTTTAAGTTGTTGGGACTTAGCGACCTGTTCTTAGGAATATTATGAAATGGTTTTAAGCCGGCTCAAGGTCAGGCGACCTTTTCTTTAGGTGTAGGCTTAGGTTTAGGGTAGGTTAAGGTTTAGGCTTAGGTTTAGGTTTAGGTTTTTGTTTAGGTTTAGTTTAAGGTTTAGTTTCAGGCTTAGGTTTTAGGTTTTAAGTTTAGATTCAGGCCTTAGGATTTAAATTTTTGGATTTAGGTTAGGGTTTAGTTTTCAGTTTTAGGTTCTTAGGTTTAGGTTTAGGTTTAGGTTTAGGTTTAGGTTTAGGTTTAGGTTTAGGTTTAGGTTTAGGTTTAGGTTTAGGTTTAGGTTTAGGTTTAGGTTTAGGTTTAGGTTTAGGTTTAGGTTTAGGTTTAGGTTTAGGTTTAGGTTTAGGTTTAGGTTTAGGTTTAGGTTTAGGTTTAGGTTTAGGTTTAGGTTTAGGTTTAGGTTTAGGTTTAGGTTTAGGTTTAGGTTTAGGTTTAGGTTTAGGTTTAGGTTTAGGTTTAGGTTTAGGTTTAGGTTTAGGTTTAGGTTTAGGTTTAGGTTTAGGTTTAGGTTTAGGTTTAGGTTTAGGTTTAGGTTTAGGTTTAGGTTTAGGTTTAGGTTTAGGTTTAAGGTTTTAAGTTTTAGGTTTTGGGTCTTAGGTTTTAGGTGGTATTACTGAGTATAGACTAAGGCCCGTGAGTGTTAGCCACACTCACACCTTTTTTTTTGGCAGCTAAGGATTAAGGTCTTCTGTTTTGCTTTTGCACATTCTGCACACCAAAGCTGATGCCTAACTTGAGCTGTGCTTGCACATTTCTACAACTACTTTCCCGATTGAATGTTGCAATCGGTCAAAGATGCAGCTCTTGCTCAAGTCCCTGGGCCAGATTTTGGTCAAGTTCCGTTGCATACCTCTTAGAGCACCTATTCTAATTTCTAAGTGCATTGAAATTGTTATACGAAAAGCATTTAAAACCTTTATTTATATAAACTAAACTTCGTAGGATTCAAAGTAAGCATTCCTCAACATTTTTGTAAGCATTATTTTATAGGTTTTTATCCGTAAAAGACTTTCCCCAACTGAAACTGTTGCTTCATCAATTTTGCAGGCCATTTTGTAAAGTGGTCCACGCCTTTGGGGGCACCTTTAACTTGTTTTCCAAATGTTCTTGTTGTTGCTGCCTCATTCTCCATTTCTCTTCATTTCGCCCAGTGAAAACTCAGTCAACCCTAATCAAATTTTCGCTTCAAATTGACAGTTTGCCTGCAGATTTTCATTTCGCGTTTTCATTGCGCCCCACTAAGCACGTGCAGTGGGTGCGGGTGCAAGGTGCAGCAGTTGCATGCCTGGGTTAAAGAGTTCCGTTCGGTTTGGTCGTTTTTTTTGCTCTCCTTCTTTCGGTACCTGGTTTCTGGCATAGTTCGTGGTCGCTGTACCGAGCCGGGCTCTCTAGCTGGCGCGGAGGCGTATCTGCCGCACGCTGATTTAATTTTAAACCTTTTTTGCGCTTTCACTCAAATTAAAATGACGTCGACGTCGCTTCGTGGCGCTGGGCTGCTGGGCGGGCACGTTCCAGCGACCAGGTTGCCTCAACGTTGCGGGTTAATAGATCATCAGCAACAAAGGGCGGCGCGGTGCGGAGCGGAGTGGAGCGGGCAGCAGTTCCTTTTGCCTTTGCTCTCAATTTGCTTGTCGCAATTCAATTGTCAGGCATTTCATTTCAATTTAACAATTTTGAAATTGTTGCCGCAACGGAAGCCGCCTGCTCACAACAGCGGCAAATTATTATATGGCATGTCAGTCCCTCAGTCAGTCAGTCAGTCAGTCATTCACTCCATGTCCATGTTAGTTGGCCTGACATACTTGTGTTCAGACATCCTGTCTCAGTTCCTGGCCCGCACAATTTTGTGAAATTATGTCAGCGCGAATATTTTGTTTGCCTTGGCAAATTTCGACATGGCATTTGAATGCCAGAGAGGAGTTAGGGTCATAATCCGCCTGGTCTGCCAATTGCACAAGTTTAATTTGATTGGCACACAAATGAAATCAACCAGAATAGTGGGAAAAAAACTTCACCCAAATGCCGCCGATTTTCATTGGGGATTAAGCGTTTTCCTTTCGTTCCATTTTCAAATTCTGATTCACTGATATCAGTGTGCAAATCCCGTGGAAAATATTTTTATATCAAAGATTTCAACAAATAAATGCGACATTAAAATATACCAATACAAATATTTGCTGGAGTTTGTACTAGTTTCAAAACAAGTAATTTTGCATACAAAGTGGCCTACCATAACTTGAACCTGTGGCACTTTTTTCATCAGTGCTGCAAAGTAGGGAATAGAACTTAAATGAAATACGGCTGCGACGGACGACACGATTTGACTACTATTTACGACTGATCTCCACTGCATTCCATCAACGACTGTACTCTGACTCCAACTGACTCCGACTGACTCCCTCTTGCAGCCAGTACAACTCACGCGGCTGCTAGTGATGCGTATCCATTACCGTCTGACTATCAACCCACAGTTCAAACCTCTTAACGAAGACTTGACATAGAACTTCGTTACCTAAAGCTGTATTTTCACTTGTCTTAGTTCTCATATGATATGGCTGAATAAAACATGAATCTACTGGGAGTAAATTAGTAAAATTATTGACTTTACAGCGCCAAGGGGTCAAGCTGAGCTTCTGTCAATCTCTTGGGTTGTGTGCATCTAATTTTTGCACAAGAGAAAGGGACCTTCAGCCTAACGCCGAATCCGAACGGCTAAGACTGGATCTACACGATGAAGAAAACTTCATGAAGTGTTTGCTTGTGTCGCTTGCCACTCTACACCTATTTCCTACAAGCAAGAGCTGTTTGAAAAACTCATGAAGTTTCCTTCACCGTGTAAATCCAGTTTAAGTGTGAGTAACTTTTTCTTGGCTTATTGCTTCACAGCTGGCTCCAATAACTGGTGAAGGTGACCGGGTGTGTTCTTAGTTATGACAGCTATATGCTAAAGTCATCCGATCCGGCCGGTTCCGACAAATGTGCAGCGTATATGTACCAAAAGACTTCGTGCAAAGTTTGGTGAGGATAGCTTTAAAACTGACGGAGGAGATAGCATCGAAACAGACAGACGGACAAGGCTTAATGAACTACATAAGCTCGTCATGCTGATCAAGATTACATATACTATACGAGGTGTGTTCAAAAAGTATCGCGAATTTTGTGTTTTTTCAAAAATTATTTATTTATTCATGAATATCTATTTTGTCCCCTTCAAAGTAATCCCCATGAGATATTATACACTTGTGCCAACGGTTTTTCCAATCTTCGAAGCACTTCAAAATCATTTTTTTTCTTGTTCAGCTCCCCTTCGATGCCGTCTTTATCTCGTCAAGCGTAGCGTAACGTCGTCCTTTCATGGGCCTCTTCAGTTTAGGGAACAAGAAAAGTCACAGGGGGCCAGATCGGGAATACGGTGGCTGCGGCATCATAGTGTGTGTTTTGGCCAAAAAGTCGCGCACAAGCAACGATGTGGAGCAGGGCGTTATCGGATGCAAAAGCCAATTTTTGTTCTTCCACAAATCCGGGCGTTTGGCGGATTGTCGCCAAAGCAAACGAGGTAATATTCTATTGACCGTTCTTCCGTGGCAAGAACTCAGATCACACGCCCGAATCGAAGAAAACTGTCAGCAAAACTTTCACATTCGACCGAACTTGGCGCGTTTTTTCGGTCTTGGTTCGTGCGGCAGCTTCCATTGAGATGATTGAGCTTTGGTTTCCACGTCATAACCATAAACCCACGATTCGTCACCAGTTATGACCCTCTGGAGCAAATTTGGGTCGTCGCGGACAGAGTTTAACATCTCATTAGCAATGTTCATGCGATGCTGTTTTTGGTCGCAATTGAGCAATTTTGGTACGAATTTCGCGGCGACCCGTCTCATGCCCAAATCATCATAAAAATCGAATGGCACGAGCCAATCGATATGTTTAGGTCCCCAGCAACTTCTTAACGGTGATTCGACGATTGGCCAATACCATTTTCTCCACTTCATTAATTTTTTCGTCTGTTGTTGAAGTGCTCGGGCGTCCGGCACGCTCTTCGTCGTTCACATCTTCTCGGCCTTCTGAGAACATTTTGTACCACCGATAAACGTTGCTTCGGTCCGCGCACTTAATTTCGTTTTTCACACAAAATTTGGTACAGGTTCTTTGATCCATTTTTTTGAATAGGTAAAAATGGAAGACGATCCAAAACACGTGCAAGCAAAGCAGCTGTCAACAATTAAGTGAACATTCAAAATGGCCGAGCTTGTCGGCATAAGTGAGAGACATGAGTACCAACATAACGCCACAAAGAAATCGAAATTCGAATATACGTAACCCGCGAAAATTCAAAATTCGCGATACTTTTTGAACACACCTCGTATGTGGTCGGAGATGCTTCCTTCAATGCGTTACAAACATCTGCACAATTTTAAAATACCCTCTGCAAGGGTATAAAAATGACAAAAAAGTAAAATTCCAAATTGTTTATGAGATACCGACCTGACTTTTTCAAAAAAGTATGTTTTCCTATGAATACTTCAGGAGTCTTTTACAAAAAAAACCTTAGCCAATCAGACCAAACCCAGCCAGGGTTTTTCTACTACTATAGTTACTTTTCCAAATTTGGTGGGTCTCGTTGGTATCAAAATAATTTTGTTGAAAAATGGTTAACAGTGTAATTGCTAGCGAGCGGGACGCTGGCCTAAGTTATGGCGTCTGCTTTGCTATGATTGAGTAAACGGTTCCGTCTATTGCTTTCCGTTACTTCTGGAGTAAAGAGAGTATACTAAAGTCGTGCAAATATGATGTAACAGGCAGAAGGAAGCATCTCCGACCCCAGCATCAACAGCCGAGTCAATATTGCCATGTCCGTCTGTCCGTCTGTCAGTATGAACACCTAGATCTCGGAGACTAGAAGAGCTTGAGCCACCAAGTTTTGTATGTTGACTCCTATTGTCCCTACGCAGATCAAGTTTACGCCCGTTCCCGCCCTACAATAAAAAATGTTGAATAACTCCAACAATTTTAAAGATATCAAGCTCATATTTTGCAGTGTAGTGTGCCCAATATCTACAATCTCTGAAAATTTCATTAAGATCGGATAATAAATGGCATACTTTTTGGCGCTACATGCACTTTTTGCTCACTTAATGTTGAAATGGTCACATCAATGTTAATGCTCTGTTAATTAACATGGAGAAAGGCTATTAAACACTAATTGCCCTGAGTAACGGGTATATCGAAGTCGGGCAGGACCGACTTTAACTTATGCTCTCGTATTTTATATGTAAGTATCTGAGAGTGTGAGTGTATATACATATGTTTTGGTATCGGTCGTGATGTGAGTGTCTTGAAGGCTTGAAATCCAATAAATACGAAGTCTACCAACGCTTTCAATGCAAACAAAAAAGGTTTTTCCCACTAAAACTAGTTTTTCGCCCAATCTTCGTATAACAGCTTTATGCTAAGGTCATCCGACTTTGAGCTAACTTAGTAGTATGGAAAATAATAACGTTAGGCTTTTGAATAACTCAATTGATAACTCGATTCCTTAACTACAACAAAAGAACATTTTTATCTTCCACCTGCGGATTACTTATCGGTGGCGCCGCAAGTACTTTGCAGTTGTTTCCCCCAATAATAAACGCATTTACTAAAGCCGCTTAAAGTGCTTTAAACTGCTTTTCGCCAGCCCTCTTAAACCCTCCGGCGGCATGCAAACGAAGACAAAAGAGAAACAATCACAACGTGATGCTTTTTAAGAATACTTTAGCCGCTGATGCCCACCCAAAATAGGGAAACACTCGCATCTCCCATCCAGAGTTCCTCGCGTCATTTATATCTTTATATCGAAAGCCATAAATAAGTACATGACTTGTTTACGTTTAAAAATTGATAAATAAAATCCACGGGCAAGAATAATAGCCGCAAGGATTACCGAGCGAAAACAATGGCGGCAACGAGTACACACACACACACACACACACCAAAGTAGAACCCATCATAAAGGAAGCAGCATCTGAAATTGGAGTTCTTCCACCAGTTAAGGAGAATTTCAGCCCGTTTCTATTAATCCCTGGAAGTGAACTTAGATGAAAAGTGATAGCAGCACGGAGACAATAGCACGGAAACAAAACAAAAACAATTTATAATTGAAATCAGTGTCAGGAAAGGCAACAACGGACCAAGCTGCAGTCCGCGATGTCCGGCACTTAAGTTGAACGGCTCGGGGAGAAAGTGCAAGATGCTGTGCATAGCACACACAAATTAGCTAATGTTGAATAAAGCCAAAGCCAAAGCCAATTTCTGTGCCAGGGGAGGAGCCCCAGCGAGCATGGCTTCCGCAATTGGGTCAGCTAACATTTGGAGCAAATGGCAAGTGCGACGAGCCGTGACACCAAGTCAAAAATATGAAGCTGGAGCTGAAATATGAAACCATTTTTAACACAAGTTTGGTGGCTACACTTGATGCATTTTGCCTGGATTTTTCGTAATTTGAAATTGAATGGGCACCTTTTCAAGGCCAAGACATTTCGGACAAAAAGGGACCGAAAAGTTATGCAATGAAGCTTGTGGCACATAATTTTTTCCTCATAATCTCCGTTCTGCCTGTTGCTCTTCGGCTTACCGGGTGTCAGATCAATAACGGGAGCCTGCTGCTGACAGTCTATCATAATTGAAAATTAATGCATGCAGAAAATGTGACCCATGGAGCACACACCACCACACAACTTGCCCGCCTGTATTAAGGCCTAAAGAAACCCACGTTCCATTCGCACTCAATAACCAAGCCTTGCTTCAAAGGTATGAATGGGTATACTGGGCAGGGCTTAGTTCACAAATAGCTGCCAATATTACCTTAAACGTAGACGCATAAGTAACAATTCAAGTTAATTGAAGTTAACAACAATGTTTCAACATTCTAAGTAGGCTCCGCTTTGTTTTTAGCCCAAAAAAACTGAAAAGTAAAATCTAAGTAGGCCTGGATAAAGCATTTTCCTTTCATTTGCTTCATGTGCCCTGAGTTTGTCTCACAGATTTCATTCTAGCTTGTGATTGGAAGGTGAAACTGAAAAGTAAAATCTAAGTAGGCCTGTATAAAGCATTTTCTTTTCATTTGTTTCATGTGCCCTCAGTTTGTCTCACAGATTTCAAACTAGCTTGTGATTGGAAGGTGAACACAACGAGATAAATAAATTTTTTTATTTGTATAATTTTAAAGTATCCAGAAACAAAGAGTCAACTCGGTAAGGGTACATTACAGGGATATCTCTACCATTATTAATATTATTTATCCTTATAGAAGATGGCGACTTTCAACCGCATTGAAACATTACTAATGGCGGCTATGCAGGAGTTCCATCAGCCCTCTACCTTTAAGGATATATTGAAGCTCATTTCTGGCCAACTGCGAGTGCCAAATGACCAGATAAAGACCAATGTACGGAAAGCCATGACAATGGCAACGAATAATGGCTACAAAAAGAAGCATGGAAACGGTTTTGAATTTTGTAATGGACAAGTAATGGACAAAAGACGACTTAAAACCAAAACTGAAAAAGAAAAAAGTCTAAAAATACAAGGCCTAGGCTTAATGTCAAGCGCCAAGTCTTACTTTGCCCAAAGGTTTCGGTTGCTTCAACCAACATTCATAAAAAAAAGACAACGGCTAAGAATTCGAGGGCCGCAAGAACCACAGCAGCCAAGGCCAATGGTATGAAGTCCAGGAGGCAGCCTTCAAAGATGTTCCAGACAAAGCATTGCTTCTAATCAGTCTGCCAAGTCTATTAAGAAATCGACCAACAAACGCAAGTCAAGAGCCGCTCGGTCGCGCTCCACCCGGAAGTCGAAGCCGAAAGGTACGGCTTCAGCTAGCAACTCGCGTCGCCAATCTCGTTCACGATCTCGGAAATCTGTAGGTCATACTAATAGACCTAGAGCTAGTAGCACAACTCGATCCAGATCTGGATCAAAGGCTAGAAAGTCGAAGGCAACACACGTCAAATCAAGAGACTGAGCAACCCGTAGTTCGAGTCGTGCAGCACTAGCTTAAGTCAACAGACGAAATGCTCCTAAAATGGGTTCCAACCCAGTCTGATATGCTGGCAGCTGGCGCCTCCCAAACCAAAGTCCTTCGAAGTTCCGACATAGCTGTCCTCTGCGTAATCTAAATGCTAAATGCTACTCCAATATTGTATGTAATCCCGGCACCATTTTAAATTTGTAACATTTTCGATTGCGTATTCGAAATTTAAAGTAAACCTTTTCGGCAGAATCAACCAAATTTTCAGACGTTACCATTGAAAACAATAAAGTTTTCCCTAACAAAACTAGTTTTCAAACCTATCTTTTCTATGGCAGCTTGAGTATCTAGTTGTTCGACTATGATCAAACTTGCTGGAACTGTTAAAAAGCAATGAAAACTAATGAAATCGAAGTTTCATACGATTTTGTCCAATCTTTTTAGAATGTGTTTAGCCAGCTACATTCCAATCAGAGCTCGCCAAAAACTCTCAACACTTTCAACGTGTCGGCAAAAAACAGTTTGGTTACGGACACAACGAAAACAGGAAGCGAAAGACAGTTTCAGTTCTGTTTTTGCTCAATTCTGTTGCTCTCAGAGCAAAGACCTTTTTTTCGTTCCTGTTTCTCTCCTGTGTTTCACTGACACTTTTGCCGAGAGCAAACTTCCAAACTGTTTTATGCGTATGTATGCGTGACAGTGTGTTGCGCTCGTGTGTGTTTTTGTATAACGAGTGTCACACATACAAACTGCCTACTAAACACACAAAACAAAAAAATCACTTTTCGTAGGCACTTATTGTGTTCTGCTCATTTGCAGACAGTTGTTTAGTGAGCGCTCGCTCAAAACAGTTGCTGCCGGAGGTTGTCGGATGACCGACTCGTGTGTTTTGCTCAACCGAAAAAACGTAACAGAAAACCCTTGAGGTGCGAGAAAAAGTACGGAGGGAGTATATCCGCACAAATGACCTCCTGATTCACAGAATATACCGTAGAGTTGCCAACAGAGTAAGGAAGGTCCTTTACACACTCAGGCGTGAGGCGACAGACCGAATGCTGAAAAAAGCTACTGCGGATGAAAGCTCCCAGTTTGCGCTTTGGAAGCTTACCAAACCGTTCAAGCGGCAAGTTGCGCCAAAGTTCCCAGTACAACGTCCTGATGGTTCCTGGGCAAAATCACCACAGGACCCAGTGGAAGCCTTTGCCCTGAACTTAGAAGAGCGGTTCCAGCGGTATGAAACATCCTCGCCCCGCCGGAACCAACTAGTCTCAGATGACCTCGATAGCCCCCTCCAAATGGCCCCCCCGTTCCGCCAATCACCTTCCTTAAGGTGAAAGGGGAAATCAAGGATCTGGTGGTACGTAAGACCCCAGGCATTGACAACATTGACAACAGGACAATGAAGCTCCTGCCAGACAAAGCCATATTGTTCTTGGTGCTCATCTTAAAGGCGGCTCTGAGACTAAGCCATTTTCCATCACCCTGGAAGAAAGCCAGAATTATTCTCTTTCACAAGAATGGAAAACCACCATCCTGCCTTGATTCCTACCGGCCGATTAGCCTATATTTGGAATGATCTTCGAGCGCTGTATCCTTCAAAGAATGCTTGATATTCGATCTATTCGAAAAGCCATACCCGATTTCCAATTTGGCTTCCGACTGAGCCATGGAACTCCCGAACAATTACATTGATTGGTCAACTACATCCTTGAAGGGTATGACGGGAAAGAGTACATAGTGGCAGCTTACCTTGACATCCAGTAGGCCTTCGATAGAGTCAAGAAACTTCTTCCGCCCCAACTGTACCTGCTAATCAAGAGCTTCCTGACGGACAGAGCTTTTGAGGATGCACAGGACGGAGCGACATCCCAAACAAGAACAATTCGGGCTAGTGTGCCGCAAGCCATACTCCCTATTCACTCACGATATGCCCAGAGCCTGTAACGTTCCGCTTGAACACCCCGAAGATCTTCTAATTGCAATATTTGCTGAAGACACGGCCATACTTGCCCGCAACAAATGCATATACTCAGCCACAAATTCCCTTCAAGAGTACTTGAATAGGTTTAGCAATTGGGCCGCTAGATGAAACATTGCCATAAACATGGACAAGTGTGCTTTGGTGACTTATTTCACCCGTCGTGACACCTGCCCGGGAGTATTCTTGCACGTTCAGCTTATGGAGCATACAGCAGCCCATAAATACCTTGGGGTGACACTGGACAGAAGACTGACCTTGTCATGACAACAGCTCAGGCAGTGGCTGCCAAAGAACGGCGCATGGGGTGGCTCCTGAACTCTAACAATAAGCTGTCACTCAGGAACAAAGTCCTAATCTACAAGGCTATTCTGGCTCCGCTATGGAGATATGGCCTACAAATTTATGGAATCGCGGCGAAGTCTCACCTGAGTAAGATTAGAGTGGACCAGGCAAAAATCCTTAGATGCATTACGGGAGCTGAATGGCACCTGAGAGCCAGGGTTATTGAAAAGCACCTTGGAGTTCCCATGGTTGGAGATGTTATCAACAAGCAGGCCACCATTTACCTTGACTAGCTATCTCACCACGCCAACAAACTGGCTAAAAACTTGTTAAGAAGACGGAGTATCCAAGGTGTACGTCAAAGGAGAAGGTTAAAGAGAGTCTTACCCAAGGACCTGAACTCACGGCGACTCTATTAGGACATCATTTACACCAAATTCTCACACTTTCTCACTAAATACCTACATTAAAACAATCATACATTATCGGTAAGCCCAAATGGACACTGCCAAGTACTGTTAAAGCCCAATATCAAACTAGCATAAGCGGCCAAAAAAGGGTAGCAGAAGGCTACTTCCTAAAGGATACTTTACCAATAAAAAAGATAGAAAATGGAAAAATAGAACACATTTTGGCCTTACGACTCATTGATTGTCACTGCGAATGCCTAACTAAAAGCAAATTGAACTCGATATGACACTTAAGGTATCCCCTAGTCGTACCGAAGTCCAGGTCTTCATTTTCTTTTCTCTTCCATGTTTTTATATACGGGTTTTCATTTTCTCTCTTTTTTTTTTCTTCACTTCACTTCGCTTCACCAATAATTGAATAATTTTGACATGAAAAATGGCACAAAAAGCCAAGCCAAGCCAAGAAAAGGGACCGGAACAGGGGCAGGGACCACACGTGGCAATCAACTGGAAATGCTCGAGACGTTGGAAAATTTTCAAATGCAAATGTAAACTTTTCTATAAAGAATATCCATTAAATTTACTTGAGAAACCCCCCCTTCCCCCTCACGCAATTCCAATTGCATTGCCAATAGCCAAAGCGGGAACCAATTCATTCAGCCTGAGGAGGTTTATTTATTTGAAATTAGAAACTGCCAACTGTTCCCAAAAGTGGTCATTAATTAAAAGGCCCTTGGACAAGTGGAAGCTATGGGATTGTGTAATGACTGCAGTATGGTTACAAATAGCTGCTGCTCGTTTGCAAGTGGGCGTGTGGATTAGGGCGGGGATTAGGTAAATAATTGTATCGCCATTCATTTGAGGTGACTGAAGACTGCCCGAAATTAGGTAGAAATTTAATCCCTTAAACTTGTTTTTAGCTTAATATTTTCGTATTGAAGCGGTGGTGCTTCATCATCTCGTATATTTGACCAAGTTGGATGTTTGCCAAAAACAAATACGCAAACTTTTTCTTTCTATTCGCACGACCTTGACTGCAGTGTGCCTGCAACTGTCGGCCACTCACTCACACAGCCACACGCACACACACACACACACACACACACACAAGGAACAAATTGTTTGAGCAAAAGTTGTTAAAGTTCTTTTTATGTTTGATGCGAAAATGCCAGTCAATTAATTACAGACAGCTGTGAATGTGTGTGTGTGTGTGTGAGTGTGTGTTTGCTTTCTCCTTTTGTGTAGCCTACAATTTGGGGCCATGAATCGATTCTACCACATGTGCGCGAATAAATAAGCAGCTGAATGAACAGTTGATGAGGTCAAAATGATGGCTACGGCCAGCAGCAAGGCCATCATGTTTTATAACCCAGACACAGTCGCTTGTCTCAATTTCCGTCTCCCAACCCCATTTGGCGCTCTAGGACTTACCGTAAACTGCTTGGCCAGCAATTAGCAACATTAACAGGCACCAGGATTGTGGAAGTGCCAGGCATAGGCGAAGGTTAAACCTCTGGAGCTGCTTCTGCTTATGTTCTTGGCTCCTGCTTTGTCTCATTTTGTGTGCGACGTGGCCGGTTGCAGCCGCTGCTGTTCAGAAGAGAAAAGAGAGAGAGAGAACGGGCGCAAATTAAGGGTAAGTAAAATTGATAGGCAACAAAGAACAACTCCTTATTCTAGTTATTAAAAGGGAAATTTGAGCCAAATTATCAGTTTTAAGGGGCACGCAGAGAGATCCTGCTCAGTAGGAGTTACTCATTGCTCGATAATTAGTACTGTATACGCAGTATTCGATACTCAGTATCTGATTCTCAGTACACAGTATTCGAAACACAGTACGAGTTACTTGATACACGATGCTCAGTACACGATATTCGATATTAAGTAGTCTCTGATTAATATTCGATACTCAGTTCTCCATAAACAGTATTTGAACCCATTATTCCCTACTCAGTACTCTATACTAGGTACTGAATACACAGTTTTGATACACAGCGCTTGATACGTAATACTGGATACACAGAACTCGATACTAAATACTTGATACTCAGAACTCGATACTCATTACTTGATACTTAGTACCGTATACTCAGTATTCGTTACTAAGTACCTGATACTCAGTGCTCTATACTCAGTATTCGGAACACAATTCTCGATACTCAATGCTTGATACTCAGTACACGATAATTTTCTCGATACTCAGTACTCCCTTCTTAATATTGGTTACTCAGTTATCTATTAACAGTGTTTAAGCCTCAGTAACTAAGTTCTAACTAAGACTTCTTTTTGGACCTTACTTTTCTATGGGATCTATACTATACAGATTTCTTATTTCGACCAAACTTAGTGAAATCATGGAAAAATATAATACACTGTTAATTACGAAATCTAGAGGCGATTCCATTTAAAACAAAGATGTTTTTCTCAATAGAACTTCTTTTTCGATCGATCATTCATACTGCAGCGTTATGCTATAGTCATCCGATTTCGACCAAACTTTGTAGAATTGTGTAAAAATATACAAAATAAGTGTATCCCAATGATAAGGACGTTTTCATTATAAACAAAAAAGTTTTCCTCACTAGAACTAGTTTTTCGACCGATCGTTCCTATGAGAGCTATATGCTATAGTCATCCGACTGCGACCAAACTTAGTGAAATCATGGGAAAGGATTGCTAACTAAGAAGTTCGTACTTTGGAGGCGTTTCAATTAAAAACCAAAAAGTTTTCCTCACTAAGATTTGTTTTTCGACCGATCGTTCCTATGACAGCTATATGCTATAGTCATCCGATCCGGCCGGATCCGACAAATGTGCAGCGGATTTGTACCAAAAGACTTCGTGCAAAGTTTGGTGAGGATAGCTTTAAAACTGACGGAGGAGATAGCTTAGAAACGGACAGACGGACAGACGGACGGACAAGCGGACAGGGCTAAATCATCTCAGCTCGTCTTACTGATCAAGACTATATATACTTTATGTGGTCAGAGATGCTTCCTTTAATGCGCTACAAACATCCGCACAATTTTATAATACCCTCTGCAAGGGTATAAAAATCGCAGAATTGTTTGGGATAGATCATTTTAAAGCTAAGGAGTGGTATTTCCGATGGTATGAAAGAGAGTCCAAACAATAGAATAGATTCCACGAAATATGCTCCTAAAACGGGTCGAAATATGCACTTTTAGCAACTTTAAGCTCACATTACTAAAAATCTCGACGTGATGGACAATTTCTGAAAACACAGTCCTGCTTAGCACCCGAAAATCATCTAGAATTACTACCAACCCTTCCAGATACTGGAAAAAGTCGAATTTTGTTGCCTTGTGTTATTGCTTACGCTCCGAAATACATTTAATTAGCAGCACTTGCCTCGCACAAAAATTTCTTTTCAATTGGATTTCAGTTAGACCCAGCAACTGTAAATCTGCTTAAAACAAAAACAAAATATGCGTAGATTTTTTTCGTTGATCGTCTCTTCACAGGGAGAGCGTACTGAGAGCCACTCTCTCTGTTTACAACAGCGATGTTCCTCCAAAGCCCTCAGGGGCCGAGCGCAATTAACTATTTACACGCACACGAGCCGAGCGCCTGCCGAAGTCGGGCATATGAGCGTAAGCAGCGCTCTCTTTGCTTGCATTCGATGCCCAGACGTCGAGCAGGGCAGTTCAATCGCACACCAATACACTCTCTTTTTTTAGCCTCGCTCTTCTTGAACATCGCTGCATTACATTGATCATATTTATACCCTTGCAGAGGGTATTTTAAAATTGTGCGGATATTTGTAACGCATTGAAGGAAGCATCTCCGACCACATAAAGTATATATATTCTTGCCGAGCTGAGTTCATTTAGCCTTGTCCGTCTGTCCGTCTGTCAGTTTCTATGCTACCTCCTCCGTCAGTTTGAAAGCTATCTTCACCAAACTTTTCACGAAGTCTTTTGGTACATATACGCAGCACATTTGCCGGAACCGGCCGGATCAGATGACTATAGCATATAGCTGTCATAGGAACGATCGGTCGAAAAACTAGTTCTAGTGAGAAAAACTTTTTTGTTTACAGTGGAAACGCCTCCAAACTTCGTATTTCTTAGTTTGGTATGCTATCTCATGACTCCACCAAGTTTGGTCGAAATCGGACATCTATATGGTATAGCTGTCATAGAAAGGTAGAGTCTGAAAAGTAGTCCTAGTTAGAAACATATCATATCTAAGCCATATTTTGTGTGTTTAAACTGTCGATTTAGCAAAAAAAAGTTCCACTTTTTAACAAAATTAATATTAGAGTTTTGTCCAGGAACTGAAAAGTTGTCAGGTCCAGAGGAGAATGATAGCTTTCTATATAAAGTCGTCTATTATGGTAAGCAATGATTACGAATACTGACCCAACCTACTGCGAAAGAAATAACAATTAAATGAATTATAGTACAATTATACAACATTTTCCAAAACAATTCCAAACCCATTTTTATTGTTTGGTTAACATTTCCTTTCTCCGAGGAAGTGACCTAAATGAAAACTTCGGACAGTGCCCGGTCTAAGACCCGTTAACGTCTGGACTCTATGCAAATTGTGTGGTGGGGTAGGCTGTAACTGTTATTTTTTACTGCCTGTCCTCTCTGTAGTACTTAACGCCACGAGGCCGTTGCCTTAGACAACCGAAGCGCAAAAAATGCGAAAACATGCAGAGAGTTACCCAACCCAAAAGGGGGGAGAGCTGAGCTAAATCGGCAGACGAGGCGTGTAATCAAAGTGTCTGAATATCAAAGATTCGGCTTGAAGGAAAGAGCAAAAGTTATGCATAAATTTGGGACGCCAAGTCGACTGGGCTCAAAATCAATACAGGAAATAAATTAGTTTTGCCTCAAAAGCGGCACCAGAGCATAACAACGCACAAAAACAAGTCCTTAAGTGACAATGTGTTCGGTGCCGGTGCTGGTGGGGCATTGTTTTCCATTTTGCCACAGGACACAAGAAGACACACCACGAGAGCCTAATAATAGCCGCACATCAAATTTTATTAGCACGAGAGTGGCAATTCAATTGGGTCATGCTTTATGGCGCCAAAGGACATGCGATTTTAAAGGAAAATATGTGGGTCAACCAGCCACCTGGATGGATTGTAAAAACGAATATATATTTCTTTTTTTTTTGAGATGAATATTTAAACCGCTGATGCCCAAGAAGGTATGCCAAGAAGTACTTATTGATTTCATAGCACAGAAAGTTGTAAACTACGAAACCTTTTTATGTTTCCTTAAATTTTGCATTTATTTATTCGAAAAGCTTTTACACAAGTTGGAAGTTTTACACAAGTCTTAAAGTTGGATCTGTCATCATTATGCTACGAAACCTCTATTTTCCGAAACTGTGCAATGCATCCCTACTGATTGTGACGAAGCTAAAGAACAATTAATTGTGGCAAGGACCTTGAAAGGGTTGTGCAAGGAAAATGAATGTCAAATTTCACTAAAAAAAACTCCTTGACTTCAACCGATTTCCTATTTCTTAACTTGCATTTGTGTTGACCATAAACAAGTCACAAAGGGCAGCCAACGGAAACGTCTTGCTATTTGTGGCGTGTTCCCGAGTTGGGAAAATATCGGGGCAGAAAACAAGAAATTTGGTGTATCGTCCAGACTTTGATTAAATACAATCATTGATCCATTATTTGTTATATCGATAGCTAATTTTCGATCAAAAATCCAATTTGAGTTGATTTCGTGAATGATCGAAATTGATGCAATTAACAAAGACAAGTATATATTGATATTTTGAATATTTCCAAAATAAAAATGTCATATCTTTAGAACAAACAATTTTGTTTGGGTAATTAAAATGACATTTGCCATGTTTAATCTATTCCTCATTTCCACAGCAAGTTTAGTCTTAGGTTTCAGGCCAATAAATGACTCCTTGTCCACCTTTCCATGCCAAAGTTGCTAATGTCAATTTGTCATTATTTGACTTAAGGAGCGAGTATTTGTGCTTCTTTGAAAACTAATTAATATTTTTTGTGTTTATTCAGTTTGTATCCCAGGGCTACACATTTAGGTGTGTGTATGTGTGTGTGTGTGTCGCACTCGTATTCTCATCAATTTGCCATAACTCACTCAGATGCCATATGCTGGTGCCCATTCCCATTGCCATTCCCCATAAAGTGTCGTAAAGTGCATTAGAGCGCACTTGGAATACAATACAAACAAACGAAGAGAACCCAAAGAAAAACAACGAAATGTGTTTTGCATAAATATTCAAAGAGCCCACAAGAATCGCGCCAAAGGGGCGACTAACACCTCCGGCAAATACGGAGCCAAAGGAGCCAGAGGAGCGGCCCTGATTCCACATACTTTATGCCCATTTCTGATTGTTTATTAGTGCGGCAGTCCAACGAAAAGGTGCCCACTGGGAGCGAAAGGCGAGGAGGCGGCAAAAAGGGCATTTTAATGCCTGGGTACATTTATTGGCGTGTTTTACGCGCCATAAACCGAAATTCATAAACATTTTTTATGCACTTACATGTGTAAATGTGTCGGTTCTGGTTCTGGTTCCGCAAAACTGCAGCTGCACCGAACGAAGCAAAAATAAAAACAAACAGAAAAAGGCATTCATATTTAGTTGTTAGAGGGCAAAAGGTAGCGATCCGCAGGGGTTGTTATCCTGCATTGCGAAAATGCGGCATAAAAATTCATTTTATGGCTTACGTTTTGTATGGGCCAACGGCAACGGCATTGTGTACTCGTACGTCTTAAGGTTGCCAATATATCGGGAGTTTTGAGGCCTGCTGGAGGCACAACTTGGCCACGTTAGCAGTTTAATTTACCTATTTAAGTAGACCAAAAGTTGGCGAATTTTAGGGCGAATTTTGTTAGCCCGACTGTGGTTTATACCCACTAATCGACCAGCAGAACATTCCTGCTTTTGGATATGGGATCACCAAAGTTGGATCATAATCAACTCGATCAAAGTATAGCTGCCATTAAAAGATAGGTCTAAAGCAGAGGCAGGCAAAAAATACTTTTACACACACCAGTGTGTGAGAGCAGCACATAAGTTGCTCTCAATTTCAGTAGCAACGACTGCGTCGCGGCGTAGGAAAGCAAGCAACGCAGCGGCGCTTGTTCAGCTTGTACTATGTGTGTCGGAGCAGCGCTGCTTTGGGATTTTCCGTATGCACACGAGATAGGAATGTGCCTGTCCCCGGTCTAAAGCAGCGGTGGGCAAGCCTTTGCTCCCATTGCTCTCATTGCCACCAAGATTTATTGACTTAACTTAACTTATAAACTTGAAGTGCTTCTTCAAGATACTCAAATTATCTGAAATTGAAACTGAAATTGTGAAAATGAGTATTTTTACTCATTATTTCGGCTTTGTGTAAGCACACTTGCAGGTCTCTACTCCAAACTTTGTATTTTTTGATAACTAAGCTATTTCATAATTCCACTGTATCAAAGTCGGATGATTATAGTATATACCTGTCAAAAAAGAAAAAAAGTATAGTTAAAGTTAATGATTCATTGGATGATTTTGGTATCCATTTGAAATGGATAATAATAAATATCTATTTTGATATTAAAATATCCATTTAATGTTAAATTGATCTTAGATTTTCATCCAATGGATCTGAAAGTTATCAAATGGATATGAAAAATGGGTGTTATAATATCAGATCGATCTTAAATTTTATAAACGGACAGAAAACTAGTTTTGTTGTCAATGTCAGCGTCTAAGGCGTCTTGCTACACCTCTGGGTGTTAGTGTATATTTCGGTTGGACACCCTGTTTCTTTCAGTGCTTCGTCTTACACCTTTAATTGCTGTGTCATCGCATGCATTTCCTTTCACTAGCAGATTATTGGTTGTGCTCAGGAACACCTCTACTCTTAACGTGTTTTCCAAATGTCATGCAGGTGACTTGACTGGCTGCATGTAACAACTTCGTTCATAAAACTTCACTTGACAGCTTCTCTTTTTTTCCCCCTCCGAAGCTCTTTAGTTGCGGATGCTGAGGTGTTCTGTCCCAGTGCTTGTCAAATCAAGTGGCCACTTAGTTTTGCGTCATCATTAGCTTTCAACTTTGCAAATTGAATTTTGAAATCGTTCAACGTGCCTCAGCTGCCCCCGAATTGAGAAGTGTTCCGCCGGCTCTGCTTCGGCTGCCTGCTCAGTATTTACTTAAACTTCAACTTTGCTTTCAGTGCCATGTCCCGCGCTGCTGCCGCTCGTCGCGTCGCTGGGGACTTGTTTCATGTTTTTAAGTTCACTTTAAGTAGCTCAAGTTAGTTTTTATGCTCGGCACACGCAAACTTTTGGGCTATCAGTTGATAAATGAGCGAAAAGGCTTTAAAAAATACAACAAAAAAAGAAAAAGTCCTCGCAGTTTGGTTTTAATGAAGCAACCGGCGTGCCGAGGCGCATGAATTAGCCCAAGTTCTGTTGGCGTTAAGCCACTATAATGCTGCAGCACGGAGAGTATATTGTATTTATATGCCAGGCAAGTCGACAGCAAAATGGCTAAAAAGTTAGACAGAGAGGAAGAGGAATGCTGCTGCTGCTGCTTTCGACACTACGTACTCAAACTACTCTGGAGGAACGGAATAAATTTTTATGGAAAATATGAAATTTCAATATTTATGTAATCCTTAGTGTATGCTTTTACTTGTGTTGCAGATTTTTAGGCAAATTGTGCAATTTTAATACAATTATTTCCCTCTGCCTCTCTCTCGCACTCTCTCTTTGTGATTACTTGCTTCCATTCCCATTATTTTGAACTTTCTTGACTTGACAAGACTCTTGCCGATGGTCCTTCTCTTCCTCGGCTTCTGTTTGCTTGTTTATGGAGAATTTAATTTAAATCAGTGCCAGACCAGAAAACGCAAAGAGCCAGCAAATCAAAAAACCAAGCAAAAGTCGAAGGGAAATCATGAAATCAGCTCAAAAGGGTCTCTCCGACATGGAGATAAAGTTGCCAACACCAAAGAAATGGCAAGCCTCTCAGCAAAATAGATTCAAGCTGATTTATTATGGTGTTTGAAAGGGAAAAATAGGGGAAAGCTAACTTCGGCTCGGAAGAAGTTTTGTATACCCTTGCAGCTTCCATTGAAAACAAAAAAGTTTTTCTAACTAAGACATTTTTTGGACCTACTTTTCTATCGGATTTATACTATATAGATGTCTGATTTCGACCAAACTTGGTGAAATCATGGAAAAGCATAATACACTGTTAATTACGAGGCGTAATTTGGAGGCGATCCCATTTAAAACAAAAAGTTTTTCTCACTAGAACTTTTTCTTTTTCGACCGATCATTCATACTGCAGCTATATGCTATAGTTATTCGATTTTGATAAAACCTTGTAGAAATATGTCAAAAGTATATGAAATAAGAATATGCCAATAAAAAGGACGTTTTCACTAAAAACAAAAAAGTTTTTCTCACTAGAACTAGTTTTTCGACCGATCGTTCCTATGGCAGCTATATGCTATAGTCATCCGATTTCGACCAAACTTTGTAGAATTGTGGGAAAGATAGAAAATAAGAAAAGAATGTAAGGACGTTTTCATTAAAAACAAAATTTTCAAAGTTTCGACCGATCGTCAGAAAGTCGATTCAAATTAGTATTAAAGATGTGAAGTTGGAGAGTAATAGGAGAGTAATAGAAGAAGAGGAAGCAACAATCGATAAAATAAGTGGTGGAGATGCTCAAGAAAACACGAAAAAAACCCGTATAAAAATAGGGGAAAGCTAACTTCGGATCGGAAGAAGTTTTGTATACCCTTGCAGCTTCCATTGAAAACAAAAAAGTTTTTCTCAATAGAACTAGTTTTTCGACCGATCGTTCCATGGGAGCTATATGCTATAGTCATCCGATTTCGTAAACTTTGTAGAATTGTGTAAAAGTATATAGGGTAATTTTATTGTTAAGAAATACGTACTTTGGAGGCGTTTCCATTAAAAACAAAAAAGTTTTTTTCCTAAAACTAGTTTTCCGACCGATCGTTCCTATGACAGCTATATGCTATAGTCATCCAATCCGGCCGGTTCCGACAAATGTGCAGCGTATTTGTACGAAAAGACTTCGTGCAAAGTTTCGAGAGGATAGCTTTAAAACTGACGGAGGAGATAGCATAGAAACAGACGGACAGACGGACGGACAGGGCCAAATGAACTCAGCTCGTTAGGGGTTGGAGATGCTTCCTTCTATGCGTTACAAACATCCGGGCAATTTTATAATACCCTCTACAAGGGTATAATAAAGAGCCTCTACAGCGATATTGAAGCGGCGGTTTGGGATGGCACCTAGTTATCGGAATGGTTTGGATATAACCTAGGTGTTAAGCAAGGATACTTATTGAGACCCTTGCTTTTGCTCTGTCTATAGACAATATTTCGAAAATACTTCCGGGTGGTGTGCATGTTGCAGAAGAACATATCAAAGTTATAAAATACGCCGACGATATGCTGATAATGGCAGAGTCCCCTAGCATCCTTCAAGATATGATTAATGAATTATTTACATAAGTAATGATTATAGAAGAAAAGAGAAGTGGACCCCTAAAGACCGTAAGAGAGTTCAAGTACCTGAGAGTAACCCTCACCCAAAACAAGAACTTTCCCAAGCATTTGAAACATAAAATGCAAAACGCGAAAAAGGCAATAAACGCAACGTGGAATAATCTCTTGGGAAAGGACAACGTAGATCATAGTGTAAAGTATAAAATCTTCCTCGCAACGGCAAGATCAATAATGTGTCGTAAACGTTGCTATGGAAAACAACAAAATTTTTCCCACAGTTATGAAAAAGCCTGGAAAACTATTATTAGTTTGGAGGTTTGGAGACGTTTTCATTGAAAACAAAAAAAATTCCCAATAAGAGTAGTTTTTCGACCGATCGTTCCAATGATGGCTATGTGTAAAAGTTCATCAAATCAATAAATGACAAATTGGAAGACGTTTCCATTGAAAGAAAAGCGCTTTTCTTACTAAGATTTTTTTTCAGACCAATCTTATGTAGCTGTCGGATTTTGAGTAAACTTGGTGGAACTATAAAAAAGCATAAAAAACATCAATTACAAAGTTAAGAAACGTTTCTTATGTTTGTTGCTAAGACAGCAATATGCTTTAATCCTCCGATTTTAATAAAACTTTTTGAAATTATGAAATAGCTTAGAAAACCAATGAATACGAAGTACGCAGACGTTTCCAATGAAAACAAAAACTTTTTCTCACTGAAGCTAGTTGTTCGACCAATCGTTCCTATGACAGCTAAATGCTAACATCGGCGATCAACCAAGGAATCAGCAATGAAAGTGGTACTATGTAATCATCGGGATATCCTTGGTAATTCATAGGTAAGCATCTTGAGAAAGAGATTACATAATCAACTCTGCCCTATTCATACTTTTGTGTATATTCTATGGACAATTTTAGTATGTGCCCTCTGCAAGGGTACAAAAAAGATATCTCTCAATTGGTGAATCAAACCCAGCTTGGTTCCCATCCTGGGCTACTTAAAGTGTAAGCAGATTCGATTGGCCTCGTTCATTAAAAAGTCTGACTCTGAACTCTTTGTTGTACGGTTGCACATGGAATACTACAAAATTCCCTGCTCTGCCCTAAAACTTTTCACTCATATGACTCTCGCTTTGAGGAGATGCCAGTCTAACGAATAGATTGTTAGTTCCATTTCGTTTTCTCTTGTTCGGGTCAATTTCACCAACTTTTATTGTTTTGTGTTGGACACCAAATTGGAATGCGTATGTAGATGTAGATGGAGTCGTGTGTGGACCTGCTGATCAGATCAGAGCGAGACATGCCTTTGTGGCCCTGGCAACTGCTCTGCTCTGTTCCAGGCCACAGGGAAGAACTAATTAAAGTGCGTGCATGTGGCAATGTTTGGCACACCCACAAATTCACTTCACTTGTCGCCAGCTGCTGCTGCTCCTGCTCCTGCCGATGCGGAGAAAATTTCGAAATTTTACAAATTAATTTCATGTTTGAAGCAAATTCGTAAACAAGTCTTAATGTGCACTAAAGCGTGTATTTTTTGGGGTGATTCGAGGGAGGAGGAGGGGCACTAATAACGTTGGGCGCCCGCCAGACATGAATTTAACATTTATCTAGCGCCACTTGAACTGCCGTCGTCGTTGTCGTTGTCGTTGTCCTCGTCGTCGTCTCACAATGAAGATGAAGATGGCTCTGGGTGGATGTGGATGGGTGGATGGGGGAAAAGCTAATTTCATCGCCTCTTAAGCGCACAGTGGTTGCCAAGGACTCGGCTCACTCGAGTGGCAGCAGACACTGCCACTTGCTTGGTGTGGACCACTGTGCTTTGTCAACAAAGTCAAAGTCAAAGCAATTTGGCCTGGCCCATGTTCGAATTTGTTTCAATTCCCGCCAAGACACGTACCATGTGCCGGATTAGCAGTGGGTGGAGAGCGGGGGCGTGCGAGTGGCCACTGAACAGTGAAATGGCAGCCGCTGTTAATATCGAAGTGGGTAATTGACATGACCGAAAAGTTGATCAAATTAATCAAATGCATGCGACTCCGAGTTGTTTTCCGTTAGCTGATTCAGCACTTTGGCCATAAAATCACGCATGGGCCGTGCGTAGACAATGAATGCACATAAAAATAATAATTGGGAATGAAATGAAAACAATTTTCATGGTCCGTAAGCAATGAGATGGCACAACGGACTTGGAGAAGGAATTGGCTGCCATCATAACTTCAATTGTGTGAGCGGCAGGTGCAGCCATAAAAAAACGGGTGATGAGTTGAGGATGTCCTCTTTGACCTTATCCATTTCTCTTGTTTGAGCAATTATCGCGCACTCAGAGAGAGAGAGAGAGAGAGAGAGAGGAGTAGCGAAGGGGACGACTTCCCCATCCACAAAATTCAGTCAAGCTCATAATGCGCTTATCAGTGTCACCCACACACACGCACCGCCAAGCGTCTTTTGCATATGCATGAGGCCAATGCGGCGTATGCGTAACAACATGTGTAACAATTACGTTTATGCATAGTCCTCAAGCACTTGGGGGATTCCTTCAAAGATTTCGAGTGTGTGTGTTGTAGGGGTATTCTTAAGGCCTGTTTTCATTAATCATTTTTGAGACGGGACTTCAACCGGAAGTTAGCTTTAGCCTTCAATAGAAGGGCTTACTAGTTTTCGATTTATTTAAATATACAAAAAATTGGTCAAAGTTAACTTCGGCTCGGCCGAAGTTTTGTATACCCTTGCAGCTTCCATTGCAAACAAAAAAGTTTACTTTTTGGACCTTACTTTTCTTTGGCATCTATACCATATAGATGTCTGATTTCGACCAAACTTGGTGAAATCATTGAGAAGCATAGTACACTGTAAATTACGAAATTTGGAGGCGATCCCACTTAAAACAAAAAAGTTTTCCTCACTCGAACTAGTTTTTCGACCGATCGTTCCTATGGCAGCTATACGCTATAGTCATCCGATTTCGACTAAACTTAGTGAAGTCATGGGAAAGGATAGTAAACTAAGAAATACATATTTAGTTTTGTCTTACATATGAGGGTTTGCCAGCCTTCGGTAGAAGCCCTACTATGGTTTGTCTCTATCTAGTGGAAATGTAGTTGGGCTTCAGACATCTTACATAGATCATAAGTAGCCCTTTCATGGTATAACCAAACCAATGTTGTTATTGGGGAGAAAATACACTATTAGCACCTAGCGACGATATTCTTGTTATATTATAGAGACAGATCGATTGGCCTTACTATTGGTGCTGAACTTACGGAGCATTCAGGGATGTGAGGGCTCAGTAGAAGATCTAGAAACTCTTCGCTGGCTTTGGTCCAGGTTTTGTCAGGGTTTTGCATTGGCCCTGGCGACGATGGTGAGCTAGCCAGGATTTTCCTAAGACAAGATGCATCTGATACTAAGTACTCCATAGTCTTTACGTAATATAAAGAATTCGATACTTGCGACCAAAATTTGCTCCAGAGGGTCATAACTGGTGACGAATCGTGGGTTTATGGTTATGACGTGGAAACCAAAGCTCAATCATCTCAATGGAAGCTGCCGCACGAACCAAGACCGAAAAAAGCGCGCCAAGTTCGGTCGAATGTGAAAGTTTTGCTGACAGTTTTCTTCGATTGCAGGGGCGTGGTGCATCATGAGTTCTTGCCACAGGGAAGAACGGTCAATAAGGAATATTACCTGCAAGTTATGCGCAATTTGCGCGAAGCAATCCGCCAGAAACGCCCGGATTTGTGGAAGAACAAAAATTGGCTTTTGCACCACGATAACGCCCCTGCTCACACATCGTTGCATGTGCGCGACTTTTTGGCCAAAAACAACACACTAATGATGCCGCAGCCACCGTATTCCCCAGATCTGGCCCCCTGTGACTTTTTCTTGTTCCCTAAACTGAAGAGGCCCATGAAAGGACGACGTTACGCTACTCTTGACGAGATAAAGACGGCATCGAAGGAGGAGCTGAACAAGATAAAAAAAAAATGATTTTTTGAAGTGCTTCGAAGATTGGAAAAACCGTTGGCACAAGTGTATAATATCTCATGGGGATTACTTTGAAGGGGACAAAATAGATATTCATGAATAAATAAATGATTTTTTGAAAAAAACACAAAATTCGCAATACTTTTTGAACACACCTCGTAGTGTAAAAATCATGCGCTTTATGGTCTTCCCCCATTGAATGCTGCATAGCAACTGACCTGCCGAACAGCCGAACAAATGAGTCGTAAGAGCAAATGCTGCCGAACGTTTTATTTATAGAATACACATATTCTCCCTCTCTCTATATATGTGACGCTGCGACGCCGGCAGAATTTGGCTTGCCAACCACGCGTGGCTGCCTTTTCAAATTTTGGACATCGCTGGTCTAAAGTCAATTCCCAGGTCCCGCCTATCAAGGTCAAAATTATATACATTACTGAGTTTAACAAATATTGTGTCTGGCACCAATTGGTGACTGGCACTCAAATAAAACTGGTACCGTTCGAAGAGGCATTTAAGCTGAAATGCAATTTAATTTTTAAAAAAATAGTCCGTCTGGTTTCTGAGCAATCAATGATCAAAGTTATAAAAGTTGCCTAAAATGGACTTCCCAAAATTTGTTAAAAGTCCATCTTGAACAGAATGATGCGCTTGCAAAATTTATAAGCATAGGTGGAACTTTAATCTTTGGACGATTTGGACTCATTCAAGTGTCAGTCATGATGCAATATTTGTTTAACTGACCTAACGGGACCTAGGAATTGATTTTAGACCTATGGTTTCTTGGGGAAAAGTTTTTAGAAATTACCGTAGATTACGATTCTGCTTTACACTTTGTTAAGTTTTTCTCATCCCTAATGCACAAAACTTTTTCTACTTTATTTGACTGAGGTATAAACGTCGTCAATCAAAGAAATACTTCAATTTGAGTATAATTGCAGCAGTTTTCTGCATTGTGATATTCTGCATTGCTTTGACTTGGCAAATGGCAAAACACAACATAATTCCGTTATAAAATATACACAAAATTTTAGGTATTTTATTTTAGGCAAGAATAAAAAAAAGGAAAATAATTAAAAAAGAACAGAAAAAACTTCGTCTTGCTCGTGCTCTGTTCCAGAGTCGACTGATAAAATTTGTTGAGCACATTGGAGGTTGGGTTTTTCCCCGCCTTCTAAGATGAATTTCATATTTATTCGACAGTCACCAAAATTTGGTTTTTAAATACTCCTAAATCTTAGCCATCGCTACAAAAAAATTGTTAAAGTACAGATTGGGTTATTTTTAGTAAAGAAGCTCATATTTTATCTGCTGCAAGCGTTTAATATCTATAAGACATATCCTCTAAAATGAGATTTAAGTGAAAGCTTCAGCTGTAATTGACCGGATATCAAGTTTATTCATAATTTTGGTGAAATCAAAGTAAATAAACTATACAATTACACGTGCAATATGATCATACAAGGAGTGTAATCATTATTTCCTTGAACAATCCATCAAATTATAAGATAAAATCCATTTATAGGCGTTAAGTTACGCACTACAAGTACCTTGGAGTGGTAATTGAGCAGAACATGCAGCTTAAAAAACACATGAGGAAAAAACTAAGCGACTCAATGAAGGCAATCAACTCATGCTGGAAGTCACTGCTCGGTAAGCAAGAAGTGGCTCATAGTGTAAAATATAAATACTTTACGGCAACGGCCAAAGCCATAATGTTTTACGCTGCTCAAATATGGGGCTACATCTCTTTTGAGGATGTAGAAAAATTACAGCGATTTTTTCTGAAAAAGCTATTCAGATTACCAAGAAGTACGCCAAACTATGCTCTTCATATTGAAACAGGGCTTGGCCAGTTATATTTGGACACACTGCGTTTGCACTTCACTTACATTCAAAGGGTTATGAGGTATTCGATACTTCGATACTTTTTACTCGATACTTTTTACTCGATTCTCAGTACTCAATACCCAATACTAGGTACTCGACTCCAAGTACTCGAATCTAAGTACACGATACTCAGTACCCGACCTCCGCAAGCACTTCATATAAATGCCACAAAATAAGCCATGTCAGCGTGACGCGTGACGCTGTAGTCAAATTTCCCTCCTTCTGCAATCAACCGTAACAAAATTAAACTTATTTCGCATCAAAAATGAAAAATTACTCATGAAGTACTGAGAACTTACTACTTTCCCCACAATCGCATTAACTCATTAACTCTCCAATCAGGTAAATGCTTGAGTTTCCCACTTGCACCCCATTCCAATTGAAAATACCCCATAATTGTCACTTACGCTTGAGTCCATTTTTTTCTTTCTGCTCTCTTTTCCCCGCTTTCGCTGCATCATCTCCCACGCCAGGTCTGACTTTTGTTCCCAGTCAACAGCATGAAATGGTTCAGTGTGAAAAATTCATTTAAGCAGTCGGTAAACTACAGCACCATATATCATCACAACTTTTTGGGGGCAGAATCACCAACCACAGGTCCAAAGCAAGAGGCAAGAAGCAAAGAAAATTGGCAAAAAGCCCAAGACCGGCCTCGGCCCAGGCGCGCGCCTAGTTCATAAATCATTAGACTCGATTGTCTGGCTAACACGTTTCCTGGTTCCTACTTGCCCAGTCTGATCTAGATAGCCTTGCCCCAGGCACACACTAAATTAATAAAGCATTTGCTATCTCATAAAAAGCAAAAAAATTATGAGTAAGGTAACCCCAGAAATTGCAGCCTCCAAAAAAAAAAAAAAAAGAAGATAATAAGCAATGAATTATCCTACACGCAACGAATTTCAAAACCAACCAAAAGCCTGTGTGTGTGTGAATGTCTCCTGCAATTTATCGCACGTTACGCCTGATGCTGAGAGTTGTAATTTTTCACGCAAAAGAAGAAAAAACCAGACGCACACACACACACGCACACATGATGGAAGAGATGTCCCTGGCAATGAAGATGGAGATGAAGCGACTGACGTACCACAATGTTTGACACCACACGAAAGTTTAGCAACTGCCAGATGATCTAATTAGAAAGTAGGATGGGAGATGGATCTGCTAAAAAAATATACAAGCACCGCGTCTGTGCTACGCAATTGAGGGAACTAAAAAGTGCCAATCAGCTGTCACTCTAAGTTAAAATTTTTCAAATTTTAGCCCTGCGTAATATGTCCAAAATGAGACTTCCTCTCTAATTAAGGCAGCAGATAGAGACAAGAACTAGAATTGTAATGGCTGGCGGATTATTGAATTATTTGCAACTAGAATATACAATAAATCTGCTCAACGCAAACGTTGCAAATGAGAACAACTCATCTAAATATAATTTTCTAATATGGTAGAAAAAATTCTCGTTTTAGAAAGCAGCAGGTGTTTTCTATGTGGGAGTGAATTGGGTGTGTAAGAGTGGGGAAAAACGGTGACCAAAACGGTGACCAAAGCGGTGACCCAAACAGTTACCAAGACAGTGACCAAAACAGTGACCAAAAGAGTGACCAAAACAGTGACCAAAACTGTGACCAAAACTGTGACCAAAACAGTGACCAAAACTGTGAGCAAAACTGTAACCAAACAGTGACCAAAACTGTGACCAGAACAACAACCATATTGCGCCCGAGTTTAAGAAGGGATGAATTCCGGTCAAGTATGTAGTATCGGTCAACACACAAAGAAAAATGAGCAGGCGTCACTAAATAGGCAGTAGTCCCAAACAACTTCCAACACTTTCAAGTCCATAATCTATAATTTTGAAATATCTGCACTTATAAAAATCGTAGAGCTATTTGGGAATATGTATTTTAATTCTAAGAATTACTAGTTTACAAATTAATAAACTTTTTGCGATCCCGTACATTTGCCAGTAATTTCATATCAAGTGCAATAATTTTTTCATTCACGGTCTTTCATTTTTCATTGGAAAAACTAGGAGAAAGTTAACTTTGGCTCGGCCGAAGTTTTGTATACCCTTGCAGCTTCCATTGAAAACAAAAAAGTTTTTTAACTAAGACTACTTTTCAGACCTTACTTTTCTATGGGAGCTATACTATATAGAGGTCCGATTTCGACCTAACTTAGTAGAATCATGGAAAAACAAAACAAACTGTTACTTACGATAGTTGGAGGCGATCCCATTGAAAACAGAAAAGCTTCTCTCACTATAACTTCTTTTTCGACCGATCATTCATACTGCAGCTATATGCCATAGTCATCCGATTTTAATATAACTTTGTAGAATTGTGTAGATGAATATAAAAATGAGTATATGCCAATGACAAGGATGTTTCCATTAAAAACAAAAAAGATTTCTCACTAGAACTAGTTTTTCGAGCGATCGTTCTTTTGGGACCGATCGTTCCTATGACAGTTATATGCTATAGTCATCCGATCCGGTCAGTTCCGACAAATGTGCAGCGTATATGTACCGAAAGACTTCGTGCAAAGTTTTGTGAAGATAGTTTTCAAACTGACGGAGGAGATAGCATAGAAACAGACATAGGAACGAACGGTTGAAACAGTAGTCTTAAAGAGAAAAACTTTTTTGTTTTTAATGAAAACGTCCTTTTTATTGGCATACACTTAATTTATATACTTTTACGCAATTCTACAAAGTTTGGTCGAAATCGGATGACAATAGCATATAGCTCCCATAGGAACGATCGGTCGAAAAACTAGTTCGAGTGAGAAAAACTTTTTTGTTTTAAATGGGATCTCCTCCAAATTTCGTAATTAACAGTGTATTATGCTTTTCCATGATTTCACCAAGTTTAATCGAAATTAGATATCTTTATAGTATAGATCCCCCAGAAAAGTAATGTCCAAAAAGTAGTCTTAGAAAAACTTTTTTTGTTTTCAATGGAAGCTGCAAGGGTATACAAAACTTCGGTCGAGCCGAAGTTAACTTTCCCCTATTTTTAAAGTCTAAAGAACCTAAAAGGTTTCACGGAGAAGTGCATGACCGAAAAATTGCCCGATTTGGAGTGGAAAGAGTTGTATTCTTTTGTAGAAGTATTAAAGCCAGTTTTGATTGCCACACAAAAGCTTCAAAGCGAGCAATTGTACTTAGGCGATTTTTATAAGCTGTGGTTGGAGTCTAAATTGTCTAATAAAGACATGAATAATGAACTGACTGTGATGTTGGTCAAGTGCATCGAAAAAAGGGAAAAATCTGTTATTTCAAATGAATTTGGATCTCAGATTTCACAGAGTTTTGCAAGTAAACCCAGTCCAGCTCATGTATGCTATTCATATTATACGGATACATTACTGGCTTCGACGAGCCAAAGCAGCACATCACAAAGTACTTCCTTACTTTCGGACAATTTCTTTGATTCGATTGAAGGGACGTCCGGGAATGAGGATTCGAATGAGGATGACGATGCCGAGCTTCAGCGGATAACAGCAGAAATAAATAGTTACTGCTCGAAGCCGATCAGCTGCCAAAACGAAATTATGAAATATTGAGAGAGGAACAAATTCCTGTATTCTCGATTATATGAATTGGAGGACTGTAATGCATGGAGTACCGGCAACGCAATTCAGTGAAGAGTGAGCATTCTCGGCACTGAAACTAATTCTTACTGACTTAAGGCGCAACCTATCATCAGATGCCTTAAATAAACTATTATTCTTAAGACTTAATAAATAATAATGGTCATCAGTTCCAGCTGATTTGTTGTATTTTAGCCTTCATTATGGTCCGGTGGGTCTTTTTCTGTACTATCGACTGGATGTATCGCTACTTCTATGTATAAAGGCGGCATTGTTTTCGTCATCGCCTCCAGTTCCTCCATTTGTCCAGTGCCACTTGCGGATCTGTCTCCGGGCTTTACCTTTTGGTAGAATTTTCTGGTTCTACTCATGCCGAACAGAGTGACTTTCCTGCCCATTCTTCTTCCTTTTGAAAATGCACTTCCCCTCTCTTCTTTTTTTCCGGTATCGCTCCTTAACTGCTCGCTTTGCTGCCGACTTCAGAAGTTCACAAATGGGGCAATTTGAAACATTTTCTCTTAGTAGAGCGATTTTCGCCGTTGCCCATAGATATTTCGATATTGGAATTTCGAATTTCTCATCCCAAGAGTGAATTTGGATCATTCGGATGCAATCATTTGTTTCGGAGCTACTCACATTTATTAGGTACCTTCTTCTGGTGACATTTTGGTCGCCTGTACAACAAAATAAATAATTTACCAGTAACATGTGTAAGTCAGTGTGTGTGTGACGACTTACATACTTCATGAAAAGGCTAACGAATAACTCTACACGCGCACACATAATGCAAGATTAATTTCTGATGTCGTTATAAATAAAAGCTCGAGCATTTTATAGCTCGCTTTAGCATTCCACACCTCCACCCCAAACTCCATGGCAAAGCCTGACAAAAAAAAAGGGGTTCCTTGCAGGCTGGACATGCTAGACAGAGAGACAGGCAAAGGACAGTGGGGGGGGAGGTAGCCTGAGGTAATATGTGGCGTATACGCAACGTCAATGGCCAGAAGAATAATGTTGCATTTTATTTCTCCCGACAGTAATTCGAGCACGAAACGCGTTTTGTTCACATAATCGGATTTGCAGCCCGTTGGCTAACACACCAGCGCACACTCACACACTCACACATACACACATTCACACATGCTTATGCATGTATTTTTCATATATACCGAATGGCAATCGCACATTTAATCGCGTGACAGCCATCGGACGTTTTCTTTTCATTTGGTATTTGTCGCTCCCTCGTTATGCCCTAACCATTTACAAGACCATCAAAAAAGTCCAACAGGACGACCCTACGAAATTGGTAATAAATCGAGAATTATTCTAATTTAAAGGAGATAGAATTTTGTCAGACTTGCGTATCTTTTCTCAATCTGCCAAGTGTTCGTTTCCCATACTTAAAATAAGCGAGGATTAAAAGCATTTTGTGGGCTTAGTTTTAATATGACCAGGCTTTCAGGTTTAAGGGCTGAAGTGACCAGTCTTTCAGGTTTAGCCAAAACTGAAAGGACGGTTACATTGAAAGGAAAACTAGCAGAGTATTTCCCAGTTCGTTGTGAAATCCCCATTTGAAATGCGGCATTAAAAATTAAAAACTTTACACAAAATTATAATACCCAGACACCGAAACGACCGAAAATCTAATGAATTTTCAAATACATTTATCGAAATGTGTGTGTTGCAGGTGGGTGTTTGGAATCGTGTACTTAAAAATGCATAAACGAATATGGCAAATGTTAGACAGAAATTCCATGGTGCCTGGGAGCATGTAAAAAGCTAATCAAATTAGCAAGGTGCAAACTAAGTTGAGAGTGAAAAGTTTGAATCAATTAGCCCGATTGAGGATATTCATCAGTTCGAGCTGCCACGCTTAAGTGGGCAGCCGAGTGAACAAGGAGCACACAGCACCTGCTGGAGCTGCTGCGCTGCTGCTGCTGCTACTGACCTGCTGCCGGAAGGCAAATTCAGCACTTTTCTGTACAAACGAGAAAGGACACAAACCCATTCATTTCATTGTTGTTGCATCTATCAATTTGTTTGCTCACTCATCAATATCGTGTTGTTGCCCCGTGTTCGGTCTCAAGGTTTGTGCTTGTTTGTGTGTGTGTTTCATTAACTGCCAGCTGGAAGATACATATCTAAGCTGATTTTTAAATTACCTTAGCTGAGTTGAGTCCAAGATGAAGAGCCGCTTAAAGTGTTGGTTGGCTTTAAGTTGAAATGGATTTAGATTGCTGGTAATCCGCTTTTAACAAACATACAAATTGTGTAAGAGCATATGAAATGAACAAATGTCAAATTTGAAAACGTTACCTTTCAAAACAAAATAGAAAGAGTCTCGCAAAAAGTCGAAAGTCTTCAACGTGACAACCAAGCTTTAAAAGAAGAAAGGGGAAAGGAGCAATGATCGACAGAACTGAAGAGGCTGTCTGATCAAAGCACAAATAAAAACCTTATTGTCAAAGTTATATTTATCTATAAAACTGTGGGAGATATAACGATTTTTCCAATTTGCAGAGCCTGAAGGAGGCGTTGCAAATTATCTGCCTGCAAGTATAAGAAACATATGTCCCATACAAGTCAAACCTCGATCTCTTACCATCTCTGAGATCTGTTTGTTCATACGGACAGACAGGCAGACTGACAGACAGACGGACGGACAGACGGACATGGCTATATCGACTCGGCTGTTGATGCTGATCAAGAATATATATACTTTATAGGGTCGGAGATGCTTCCTTCTGGCTGTTACATACTTTTGCACAAACTTTTTATACTCTGTGTAGCTTTGGTGCAGAGTATAATAACAATAAAAAAAAAAAAAAAATTGGGTCGACCGGGACTCGAACCTGTATATTTAAAAAACGAGGCGTCGCGCCTAACCACTCAGCCAACGCATGGTCAATCAATCAGGTAGCTAACTTTCTACATGAGAGTATTCGTAAAGACGAAACTAAGCAATTTTCATGACACATGCCTTTACAATTCCCAACTGGCTAACGAAAGTTATTTACGAGGTGAGCGTTAAAACGTCTCTGTAGGCAGCAAACAATATTCTTTATTTAATTATTATTTTATTTACTGCAAAATATTACAGTTTGAAATATGCACTAAAGGGTACGGCTTCGAATGGGTCTGTTTGGCACCTCTGACTGTCTTGGCTTCCTTCATCTTCAATTATTGGTTCCTCGCCGATGGCTTTCATTTCATTTTCCAATTCAGCCCGATAAAGTCCACGTCTTTGGTCCGTTGTCTCATTTTTGGATTCTTAGCCGCAGATTCTTAGCTGACTTGGCACTCTTTGACCAATTCCTTTTCTTTCTTTCTTTTTTTTATTTCCAATTTTTGGCTTTTTTGCCGCAGTCTCCACGCTTAAGTGACAGTCTTCAGGAGACTTGGTTTTTAAGGACTTTTCCTCTTGACTCTTGACAACGGTTTTTGCGCATTGCCACATTTTTGGCTTCTTAGCCACAGTCTGCCAGCGATTTCGCATTCTTTGACTGATTTCTTTGCAAATATCCAAATCCAAATACTCCCTAGCTGCTACGGATTTGGCCTTGACCGATTCGCCTGTAGAACCCATTTGAATTTCAACTGATTTTAAGGGATTATACAATTTTGTAGTCTTCGATCGAATTTCCGACTTGGATTTCACATATGCGGGCTGTCAAAAACTAAGCATGTTCTCTACTTCAAAGGCCGAAGTCGCAGTGCCGCACGATGTTGCCGCGGCCAAATTAAGTGTTCCAAAGACGAAGACAATAGCCGCATTCAGAAATGAAACTAAAGAGCAAAGGATCTTTCTTTACACAATCGATAATAAACAAGAAAGATAGTCGGTTAAGCCCGACTATAGCATACACTGTACCTGACCTCTGACCTGACGGACGGGCAGACGGACAGACGGACATGGCTTGAACGACTAGCCTGTTGATGCTGATCAAGAATGTATATATCCTTATAGGGTCGAAAAAGCTTCCTTCTGGCTGTTACATACTTTTGCACAAACTTGATATTCTCTGTGTATTTCTGTTTTATTTTACATTGACTCATTTTCGGACCGATCGTTCGCTTGGGAGCTATAAGCTTTAGTTACCCGATTTTGTCAAAATTTTTGTAATATTATGTGAAAGCCACCAGTGGCCGCTGTGCAAGAGGTCGTGGGTTCGATCCCGCCTCGGAACATCTAATGAAAAGTTTTTTCTTTGAATAAACTTTACACCCGGTCACCCCTCTCTGCTGTTGGCGCCAGTTTTGTAGTAATTAGCCATGACTGCCGTTCGGATTCGGTTTTAAACTGTAGGTCCCTTTCTCTTGTGCTAAAATTAGAAGCGCACGAGCCAAGAGATTGAGATAGGCTCGGCTTTGGCCCTTTGGGGCTGTGTCAACCTGACAAGCCATTTTACTTACTTTACTTACTTTAAAATCAAAAAAGTTTTTCTCACTAAGACCATTTTTCAGACCAATCTTTTGTATGGGAACTATACCATATAACTGTCTGATTTTCACCAAACTTAGTTAAAATATGAGCATAGAAAAACAATAAATACAAAGTTTTGAGACGTTTAAATTGAAAACAAAAAAGGTTTTCTAACTTAAACTAGTTTTTCGACATATCGATCCAATGGGAGCTATAAGATGTAGTCATCCGATCCCGTCATTTCCGACATATTAGCAGCGTGCAGTAAAAAGAAGACTCTTCAAAATTTTAGCCCGATTGCTTTAGAGCTGAGAGACTAGTTTGAGTAGAAACAGACAGACAGACGGGGCTAAATCAACTCAGCTCGTCGCCCTGATCAAGAATATATATAGCTTATGAGGACGGAAATGAATATCATGAATGTCACGGTCGCCACTTTTTATTAAAAAATCCATTTAATCGATTTTTTTTTTTATAAAACGCTTTAAGATACTAAATTTGTATTCTTTTAAAAAAAATTTTTTTTTTCAATTTCAAACCTATGCCTTTTCCTCTTTTTCGGTATATTGTCATGGTCGCCAGTTTTTTAAGAAAATGTTATTTCATTTTTGTGGTGAAATTGATCTTAGTTAGGAAGATCACATGCTCAATATGCAATCTCGAAGAAATAGAGAATATATGGCACTTCATCGGAGTCTGACCCATTTTGAGGGAAGACCGTTTGCTTCATTTTGGCAAGGCAATGCTACAACGGCAAGAGACACAACATTTTCTGAATGGCAAAAACTGGTCGGCACCAGAGAACTGCAACGAGCCGCCTCAAGTACAATCGCTCAGCGCTCAAGGCTTTTCAAACTCGAGTATCGCCCGTAGTTATACTCAAGTTGACTTACAGCTTCGGCAGCGAGTCGACGCAAGCCTCTTGTTGCTAAAATCGAAGTTCTGATGTGAGCCGTCATGAGTAAAGGTTGTTCGGTACAAATACTCGCGATAACTCCTCGCTTCGGCCGCGAGACAAAGATCTGCTGCGAGCTGTTACGATCAATGCTTGTACACAATCGTCACAAGCACACAAAAAACAACAATTTGTGAGAGCAAAAGAGTTAGTATGATGGCCTACATTTTGCATTTATATTTTGCATACACTTTTTCTTTCCATTTTGAGGTATGTTGTTGTTTGAAGTTTTCAAAACACAACAACAATTGCATAAGAGGCTTGTCAAAGCTCGCCGTCAACCAGCAGAGTACGTACGAGTAAATTCTTTTACGAGTGGGAATAATCACGAGTAGAGTGTCGAAAAGGCTTGGGCAATGCTGGCAAAAGGCTTATTATGACTCGTGCTATGAAAAGCTTGTTCAAATTATTACTCGTGCGAGCTCGTTCTAACTCAATGTGCTTGCCATCATTTCGAGTGTGTCGAACCAAGGCGACGAGCCCAACCAAGCCAAGTAAACACACGAGTGTGATCGAACATTAGAGGCTTGTTTCAAGTCTCTGTTCGGCACTTTTATAAGCCAGGCTTCAAGGTACAGAAAACCAATTATCGAAGGACAGTTTAGATAAACGGCGACACGGCTATTTGAGTTCTTAGCTACGCAGTTGAACGATCTGGTATCTGGGGAAGAGCCGGGAAGCCAGGTGTATTAGACTACGTAGTGAGGGAGCTAGATAGCAGTAATCGACAGACGGTTATGTAACACCGAATTAAGTACACGGACACGTCTGCTTCTTGTCGGTTTATTCGGCGAACTGGCCATGGCCTGATGCTCATTTTCCCTCCTTATGCCCAAGTATTTTACAGTGTTTACATTTCAGTGTTATAAAGTATGCTAAGATCTAGAGATGCTTAGATCTGGGGATAGCATCACAAGCGTTTTACCGTCTTGGCCGCTGCAACTAATGCCCGCCACTCGCCTCTGTCCCGAGCGACCTCCCACCAGGAGGGCACTTCCAGCTTCGAAATATGTTTCTGCACCTGGTCGACCCATCTTGTCTTCGGTCGCCCGGCCTGGGCGTGTAACATAACTCGTTCGCATTCCGCTTGTACATCCGTTTTGCTGGAGCTTTATCATCCATACGGGTAACATGTCCTATCCAGCTGTTGTTTTATGCGCCTGACATAGAGCTCGTACAGTTCGTGACTCATTCGAATGTGAAATTCGTTGCCAACGTTTAGAGGTCCATAAGTCCTCCAAAGAACTACTACTATTACTAATTTCCAAAAGAGTTGGTGTAAGTTCAGTTCCGATTCCAGTAAAAAAAATTGTTTCAAATTCTTTATATAGAAGTTTGAACTTATATACTTTACAGCACCATCCCCACTTCACACAACTTTTGTTAAATTTCATCAAATTATTGAAAACTATGAAACATCAAGTCAACCGGCTTGGCTTAAGTATCTTATGCCGTTTCCTGCTGCTCAGTTGGTCTACTTCTCGAACAATTTTCGCCGCTTAGTCACGCACCAAAGTTTTTCGAATAATTTTATAGAAAAAATAAGAAACAGAAACAAGACAAAAAAAAACATGAAAATAAAAACAACGAGCTACCGCGCACAATTCAATTTGGCAAAAAAAAAAAGTAACGAAAATAAAATAAAAATAGAAGCAACAAAAAACAAAACTTTGCACCAAAGAAGCAGGCAAAGCCCCAACAATACATAGATAAACCCAATGGACTCATAATGTGTTTGGCTAAACTTTTTTGGGAGCCGCTCTCTCTCCCTCTGTCTCCCTCCTGGCAAATTGCTTGTAATTGTTGTAGTTCGCCCCTTCACACACTTCATTCAAAAGCAAACAAAATGCAAACAACAAATGTTTAATACAAAAAGCTGCAACAGCAGCAGGCCCGGCGAATGCCATCAAATAAACTAAAACTGAAATCGAAAAGAACTTGCAGAAATTTGCATGCGAAAACAACGCCATGTCGATGGGCATGGAAAATGGAAAATGGAAAAAACTGCACAACAACTGCAATTATTCAACAATTTGAAAGGGAAGAGCTAGGCAAGGTAAAAGGACACACACAAAAAAAGTTCTTCAAGCCTGGAAAAAAAAGTTCTGCAGCAATACAAAAAAATTATTATACTCTGTGTAAATATTTTATATGTATTTTCTCTCTCCAACATTTACTTGGCTAGAAATTGGCCATTGTGCGGCGGGGGCGGTCTCCACTTACAATACAGGTAAAAGGCCCAACTAAACATAAAGTCAACAAAATCTTAGGAAGCTGCTTTGAGAGCTGCTTGCCCTATTCCATCAAAGATACTTGGTTTAAGTTCTGGGTTTTTATTTTTTTCTTGAGAATACAAAAATGAAACGAGAAGACTGGACTTACTTTGCCTGTGCCGAAGTTTTTATACACTTGAAAAATTGGCTTAACTTTTTTAGCAACAAGATTTAATTTAAGTCTTATGGCAGGATTTGTATTACAAGACCACAAATTTGTTTCAAAACATTTAATATACCTAATAGCAGAGCTAAAGAACGTTAACATTGAAATCAAAAATAATTTCTCATCAAAACTCAACTTGTGACCGATCGCTTCTGTGACAGCTATATATAAGCTATAGTCAACCGATTGTAATCAAATTTTCTAAAATTCTGGGATAGCATACAAAATAAGTAAGTGTCGATCTAAAAGACTATAGCTTTGACTACAAAGAAGTTGTTCCTACTAGGACTACTTTTCTGACCTTTCTTTTCTTTGGCAGCTAGACTAAACAGTAGTCCGATTTTGAACAAACTTGGTGGAGTTTTGAAATGGCATAGAAAACTAATAAATACAATTTAGCTCACTAAGAGCTCACTAAGACCCATTTCGATCCGACCGATCGTTCCTTTGACACCTATAAGCTATAGTCAAACGATCCGCCCGCTTCCGATAAATGTACATTACATATGCCAAAGCTTCCAGTTCAACGTCCTGATGGTTCCTGGGGAAAATCATCACAGGACCGAGTGAAAGCCTTTGCCCTGAACTTAAAAGAGCGGTTCCAGCCGTATGAAACCTCCTCGACCGCCGGAACCAACTAGTCTCAGATGCCCTCGATATCCCCCTCCAAATGTCCCTCCCAGTTGCACAAATCACCTTCCCTAAGGTGAAAGGGAAAATCAAGGATCTGGTGATACGTAAGACCCCAGGCATTGACAACAGGACAACGAAGCTCCTGCCAGACAAAGCCTTATTGTTCTTGGTACTTATCAGAGAACAACAACGAGCCGCCACGAGTACAATCGCTCAGCGCTCAGAGCTTGTCAGACTGGAGCATTGGTGAGCACGATATTTTATTTTGAGAGCAGTCCAACAACAACAACAAAAAAACAACCCCTATTAACGATGCTCAAATCCACCAGCTAGCCAAACACTCCATATATACTCAAGTTGACTCAGCACTTTGGCCGCGAGTCAACGCAAAGCCCCTTGTTACAAAATCGAAGTTCTGATGCGAGCCGTCATGAGTAAAGTTCGTTCGGAACAAATACTCGCGATTACTCCTTGCTTCGGCCGCGAATGACCAAAAGTACTTGTAGCCGAAGTCAAAGATCTGCTGCGATCGTTACGATCAACGCTTGTACACAATCGTCACAAGCACACAAAAAACAACAATTTGTGAGAGCCAACCCACCCGACAATTTCTCGTATGTATCCGGACATACGAGAATTACGATAGTTTCTCTTATAATCGAAATCCGTTTTTCTTAAGAGATGCGGGTTTCAATCGGACATAAGCTATTTTTTCTCTATTTGTGAAAGGAAAAAGAAAAAAGAAACAGAAAGTCAGAGGCAAAACACTCGTCTTTACCTAAAAGTATGCAAAAAAACGATGCACTCGTCTTTACCTAAAAACAAGAAAATAATTTCCTAAATTTTAGGAAAGATGCTTGCAGTAAAGAGCTTCGCGTATTTGAGACCTCAGAGCATTGTAAAAAATATGGGAAAAATATAGAAAATTTTAAAAACAACAAAACTAAAAAACAAAAAAAAAAAAGAGAAAGTCAAAATAATTTTAATTTCAATGCCTTGAATAGGATTCGAACCCACGACCTCGCGGCTGCACGGCAAATGTCTTGCCATTCTACCACCCGTCTTGATTGCATTCTTTACTGTCATTTCGCCACCGTCTCGCGCGACACTGTTGTATCGGTGAGCGTTAAGATGTCCGTCGTTCGTGTTAGTAGAGTGCCGAGGTCCTGAGTTCGAGTCCCAGTAAGGGGGAAGTAAAAAAAAAGAAATAATAATAAAAAAAAAATTTGTATTTAAAAATTTATCACAGCAAAAGTACTATGAGGGGAAGGGAGGGGGGTGGTGGGCGGCTTGGTTTTGGGGGTGTGTGTTGGGGAGCAGAAGCAACTTTTTTTTCAACTTTCGCGAAACTAAACGTTTGCAACACGTTTTCGGATCCGTTCTCGACACTTTCTCGATAGCGAAAACGGATCGAAAGCTAATCCGTTTCCAATACGTTTTCGCTATCGAGAAAGTGTCGAGAATGGATCCGAAAACGGATATCGAGAACTTATGCTTTGCTGCCACAGACTGAGCGACAGGTAATACTTTTTCGGACCGAGAACGGAACACATTCTCGATAGTTTTGTGAGAGAAACTTTCGAGAAAATGTCGAAAACGGATCCGTTCTCGATACCGGTTGTCGGGTGGGAAAGAGCTAAAACGATGGCCTACTTTTTGCATATTTTTAGGTATGTTGTTGTTTGAAGTTTTCAAAAGACAACAACAATTGCATAAGAGGCTTGTCGAAGCTCGCCGTCAACCAGCAAAATAAGTACGTAAAATGGCTTGTCAAGTTGACACAGCCCCAAAGACCCAAAGCCGAGCTTCTCTCAATCTCTTGACTTGTGCGCTTCTAATTTTTGCACAAAAGAAGGGACCTACAGTTTAACGCCGAATCCGAACGGCAGTTTGAGATGCTTTTCATGGCTAATTACTACAAAGCTGGCGCCAACAGCAGAGAGGGGTGACCGGGTGTAAAGTTTATTCAAAGAAAAAACTTTTCATTAGATGTTCCAAGGCGGGATCGAACCCACGATCTCTTGCACAGCGGTCGCGCACACTAGCCGCTGAGTCACCCGGCCACTCAGTAAATTCTGTTGCGCGTACGAGTAAACAAGAGTAGAGTGTCGAAAAGGTTTGGCCATTGCTGGCAAAAGGCTTATTTTGACTCGTGTTATGAAAAGCTTGTTTATATTATTACTCGTACGAAGCAAAGAGCTTAATCGTTCTGACTCAATGTGCTTGCGATCATTTCGAGTGTGTCGAACCAAGGCGACGAGTCCAACTAAGCCAAGTAAACGCACGAGTGTGATCGAACATTAGAGGCTTGTTGCAGGTCTCTGAGTGCTTATCTTTAACGCGCCTCTGAGACTAAGCCATTTCCTATCACCCTGGAAGAAAGCCAGAATAGTTCTCTTCCAGTAGAATGGAAAAACACCCTCCTGCCTTGATTCCTACCGGCCGATTAGCCTACTATCCACCCTTCGAAAGATCTTCGAGCGCTGTATCCTTCGAAGAATGCTTGATGTTCGATCTATTCGAATTTGGCTTCCGACTGAGCCATGGAACTCCCGAACAATTATATTGAATGCTAAACTACAGCCTCGAAGGCACTGTGGTTCCGTCCATAGGCCAAAAATCAACAAAATCGATCACAAAATATTTAGACAAAATATTAACAAATTGACTCTAAAATGTCCAATCTTCTTAATGGCAAACCGGTTTTTGGTGGAAATTTAACAGGACTTTCTAAAAACAGAGTTTAAAGCATGAGCACGAGTTCATTTGCAAAGCGCAGCTGAACGCTGGCAAAGCAAAGTGCACTTCAAAACGGTCTGGTAATTGCTTAAATCTACAAAACTAAATTATGGTCAATGGATTTTGAAGTTAAAGGTATTTATTGTATCTCCAAAAAATAATAAAAACTAATTGGTGTTGCAGTTCTTGTGAAATCAATGTTTTAGTTAACCTATTTGTTTGTTCCTTTTTGTGCGTCTTTATTATGTTTACTTAAAGTTTTAGTCGTGTTCCCCCAAGATTCCCCCTGAGGTTTCTTTTCCATTGTATTAATCGGATTCTTAAGGTTATAAAAGTGCTGAAGTTAGTTGCGAAAATTTGCGAATGTGCGTGTAATCTTTGATATACTAATCCGCCGACTTATTTTTTCAATGTCAAATTTGCCCAATGAAGCCTTCGTTTCGCATTTTTATTGTGCTGTGTAGTTGTTTTCGTCTTTCGTGTTTGTGTACAATTGTCAATGATCATTTAATCAATTATTTTTGCATTTTTTGTTTTTATTTTCGATTTGGTTTTGGAAGGCGATTCGTATCCCAACAGAAATCTCAACCTTGTACAAAAAATTTGGTTCTTTGAATTCTTTTTACAACTTTCTATAAGTCAGTCATCTTTCTATAAGTCAAAATTAAAAGCATTGAACAGAAAACACAAAATTCAAAAGGAATTTCGTTAAAAATGGGTTAAATAGTAAACAAAGTTCGATTGAGTAACAAAAGTTGTGTGGACGAATGCTAAAATGAATAGAAAAACTAAAAATAAGTGAAATTTACGTAATAGTAGGCAAGCCTATAGGTGAAGGTAGAGGATAATCCATCGACGGAAATATTGCTAAAATTATTTTCTGATCCAAAATTGGCTTCAGAAATTACAGGAGTTATTGAAAATCTGATCTATCGTTGTGTCACTTTTTTTCAAGCTATAGCACCGGGCTTCAAAATTAGTGCCTACAAATTTAATGAATATGCCCTAGATACTGCCAAGAAACTAATTAAGGAGTATCCATTGTACCATTTGCCGACTACAGTCCATAAGGTTTTAATTCTTGGATCTGCTGTGATAGAGCATGCAAAAGTATCAAAGAAAAAAATGTAGACTTCATCACAGCCGGAAAATGTTACGCATTATAAGAAAATTCACTCTTTTTATGGTCCGACCCTTTTATAACTGGACAGATGGAGCTTGGAAAAAAGGATAAGTCAACGTTATTTAAATCTGAATAAGGTTTGCTAGAGGAGACATTATACATTTTTGTAATAATAGAGTATTAAAATGGTTTCAAATTTCAAATTTATTTATTGGTTATGGTTATAGTTGGGGTTTGGGTGGGGGCGGTGTGCAACGACAAAATATTTGTAAAGAGGCTTGGTGAAAGTTTCATCACTCTACTACCATTAGAAGTATTTTTGGCCGCGCCTCCATATAAGCGGATCCACTGTGGAAGGGTATGACGGGAAAGAGTATGTATTGGCAGCTTACCTTGATATACGAGTACAGCAGGCCTTCGATAGAGTGTGGCGCGAAGGTCTGCTCTCGAAGATCAAAAAACACCTTCCGCCCCAACTGTACCTGCTAATCAAGAGCTTCCTGACGGACACAACTTTTGAGGTTGCACAGGGCGGAGCGACATCCCAAACAAGAACCATTCGGGCTGGTGTACCGCAAGGTAGCGTATTGGGTCATACGCTATACTCCCTACTCACTCATGAACGGTCAGCTTATGGAGCACAAAGCAGCCCATAAACACCTAGGGGTGACACTGGACAGAAGACTGACCTTTGGACACCATGTCAAGGCAACAGCTCAGGCAGTGGCTGCCAAAGCACGGCGCATGGGGTGAACTCCAAGAACAAGCTGACTCTCAGGAGCAAAGTCCTTATCTATAAGGCTATTCCGGTTCCGGTATGGAGATATGGCCTACCAAAAAAAAAAAAAAAAAAGGAGAAAAAAAAAAAAAAAAAAAAAAAAAAAAAAAGTTAAAAGGGGGAGGGGAAAAAAGGGATGAAGGATGGAGGGGAAAGGGGGAAAGGGGGGGAAAAAAAAAAAAAAAAAAGAAAAAAAAAAAAAAAGGGAAAAGGAAAAAAGGGAAAAAAAAAAAAAAAAGGGGAAAGAGGGGGGGGAGGGGTAAAGGAGGGGGGGAAAAAAAAAAAAAAAAAAAAAAAAAAAGAAAAGGGGAAAGGGGGGGGGAGAAAAAGGGGGGGAGGGAAAGAAGAAAAAAAAAAAAAAAAGGGAGAAAAAAGAAAAGGAAAAAAAAAAAAAAAAAATAAAAAAAAAATTAAAAAACCACTTAATTATTTATAATATTCATAGTGGAAATAGGCTATAAGAAACAAATCCGTTCACGTTCAAATCTACCGAAATTAAGACCATTCGTTCAAAAAAAATATTTTTTTTTTTAAAGAAAAAGGGGGGGGGGGTGAAAAAAAAAAAAAAAAAAAAAGAAAAAAAAATAAATAAAAATTATTTTTTTTGTGGTTTTAAAAATATTATTGGGTGGAGATAAAAATTTTTTGGGGTTTAGGTTTTTTTTTTTTTTAAAAAAAATTTTTTTAAAATTTTTTTTTGTTTAACAAACATAAAAATTTATTTTTTTTTTTGGTTGGGTTTTTTTTTTTTGCTGAGCATGAAAATGAAACAGTAAATGATATTCAAATTTTTTCCTCTCAATTGGTGACTATTAAAGCTAAAGATAGCAATAAACTTTTACAATTATTTCTGTAATAATATCTGGTATGACAGTGACAAAGTAAATGAGTGAATTGTTATTTTTACTGAATTTTATTACTATTTCTTACTGTCATCCAGTTCTTCAATTTCGGCAGAGATTATATATCATTTTCTGTTTCGCATTCTATATAGGGATTACAATAATCTTCACAAACTTGCTCTTACATAACTTTCTTCTGTTTGACCCTATCTCAGTGAGAGTATGCAGCCCTCGGCTTATGAGTGCTGGCCTAGGTAGAGTCTCCACCTACGATCCCCAGCTTGGTCAGTACGTAAATCTTCCCACAGAGTTTCTCTACGTCTCTCCACTTTGTCCATGTACTTTATTATGGGTCGTTGTGAGGTGCTTGGCTCACGTAGTTTGCCGTGTGCTCGTGTTTGTCTTGTTTACAGAAATTTGTGCTAGGTCCAGGTTTTTTTGCTGGCCTGGCAAGCCCCGAAACTAAGTACGTCCGATGGCAGTGATTTTGTTATTGTTATAAAATATGAGCACACACTAACACACACTCACTCACACACACACACACCACACACATACCAAAATTTTTGGGCAGCATGCTCCACATGCAGCAGCAAGCTGATAAAAAGCATGTAAAATAACACAGGCAAGCCAAACCCGAGGCAGCCAGAGACAGCCAGGACATATGTCCTGCAGGGATTTCTTGGCTCCGCTGGGCTCCTGGCTTGACACTGAAGGTGTGTGTTTTGTCAAATGTGCACTCATTTTGCTGAAAAATTGAAGTACATGCATGAGTGACTACCCCCCGACCCGTCCCGACATGTGCGAATCCTTTTAGTGTCTTTACAGATTTTCATAAGATTTCCGGTCACTTCACTAATGAGTTTTACACAGAGTACACTCGGAATCCTGGTGTGTGTGTGTGTGCTTAATTTAATTTGCCATTCTTCAGCTCCCTGCCAGAATTTCCCATTGAGCCGTGTCTTTGTTTGTCTTTCTGCCGGCTCGCCTCATTATTCATATGGCAGCAGGTCCCCAAAAAAAGTTTGCCCCAAGAAAGAAGAGCCGGAATGGGCTTAAGTGCTTAATTTATGTGGCAGATAACATTTTAGTTGAATTTAATTTCCCTGCATAAATGTGGCCCAAATCAAAATTTGCACAACATACTTTTAGGCTTTTATTTCTCATTTTCACTTTTGAAATTCACAAAAACAACCCGCCAAGCCCTTTGTCCAGCACATTGTTGAATTGAGAATTATTTATGCATTCATTTTTAAACGCTCCAACATTTTTCCAAACAAATCGAAAATGCTTTTGCACTTTAAATAAATAATGATTTATGGCCCAAGAAGCGCTGAAGAGCACGCGGAACGGGTAACTTTTTGTGGACTTTTGTGCATTGGAAATTAGGCAGAAAGCGGGACAGTAGAAGGATATCGATACCCTGTGAATGGCCTTAAAAAAGTAGAAAGCCCAGAAGGGAGTGAAAACCAGAGAGCTTTGTGTCACAAGACACAATCGTCTTTTCACTTCTGCGCTCCTTTGGTTTGTTTTTGTAAGCAAATGGAAGAGCTGCAGCTAGATGAGAGCTTCTGCTAAGAGTAAAAGTAAAAGGGAGAAAGCCATGGCTTGTAATATAAGGAAGTTTTGAAACATATTTTGCTAGATAGACCTAAAGAGAGAGGATCGGGTCGAAGCAGAGTTCTTCATTGAACTGCCTACAATGGCTTATAACGATCTGTTCACTAAAGATTCTGTTTATTCTTCCTTAAAGAGAAGAGGCATAACCTGTTTAAATGTAGTAATGCAAATATTTGCAGGCGATCTGCTTAGTCGAATAAAAGCTTGGGTTCAAAAAGCAAAAGAGCTCAGCATATGCCAGTTTGGTTTTCGGAAGGGCTATTATACTATACCTCAGGGAACTAAGTATATGTGCATAAATGATTTTCTCGATCTTTTTTATAAAAGCAACGGAACATTTGTTGTTGGTATACAAAAGTGTGTTCTTGTATTCTATTTTTAGAATGTCTATGCAAAATCCTTCTTTAGACATCATTCTTAGTGCGTTATCTTGACTTTTGTGTGGTGTGACAGCATTTTCTTAGGAAATAAGTATATGTGCAAGCTTAGTTTTATATGCATTTAGCGGTGTGCGTCGCGATAATTTTACATATCTTGTTTCAATTACTGTATTTCTTCAATAAAAAAATCGGAAGTTAACTAGTGAATGCATTTATAACATGAAAATATGATGCTAGAGGGGGTTTTTATCCTAGCACGCCTCGTAGAATGCATTTGTCAGCTGATGAGCGCAGATTAATAATGGGGCTCAAGAAAAGTAGCACTAAAATTTATTATATAGCTGCCAGAGATATAAGGCATAAAAACGCGACCTCAAACCTTTTTGAAAAACTGACATTCTTGAGATGAAATCAAAGGCGGTGGCAGTTCAACCATCATTGACTTACGCTGAAAATGGGAAATTTGGTGTCTTGCGGTTTGGAAAGACATGTCTTGTAACGAGACAAAGTGTCATTTAAACCTCAATGAAACTAGAAGACTTTTTCATCAAGTTTTTACTGAAAACAATAACGTTTCATATACTTCCCGAGTGCGTATACCAAAACTACTTCCACATCATCTGAATGCTCGTTCGGCACTTGCTGAAAGATTCATACTTTGGCCAACTGATTTCTACTATGTCATTTTTTTCAACGAGAAACAGCATAATTTCGACGGCCCAGATGGCTGAAATAAATATTGGCGCGAAAAACGACCACCAGGGGAATAACCGGCATAAGCGAAACCACGGTGCCGAATACTTAATGATTTGCGTCGCTCTTTTTTATGCTACAACGTCTCGGAATTGATTTATTCCAACTAAAACTAATGCCGAGATCCCTGTGCAGTTGTTGGAGAGCGAACTTGATGTATTTGGGGATATCCTTCATGAGGATAATTCGATTTTTCAACAAGACCACGCCCCGATTCACAATTAATTCACTACAGACGCATATTTTGTATCCAGAAACATTACGGTTTTGGATTGGCCAGCGATAGATACTGACTTAAACCCTATTAGGGACTTCTGGGAATCCAGTCTGACCGAGTTTTTAAGAATAGTCGACAGTTTGAGACACTCAAGCAATTTACGAATGTTTTGGTTGCGGAGTGGCAACAAGTCAGCAAATAACCTCTTCAAAAACTGGTAGACTCCATGCTTGATTGCCTTCAGATGGTTAAGAATGCAAATGGAAAGCACGCTAACAAAAAATAATGATTAAAAGTGTAAAGTTCCTACAAATGAGTAAACAAAGATATGAGTCGAGATTAGTTATATAACCTATTTTAGCATTGTGAAAATACTGACAAATAGATAAAAGACGACAGAGAATGATTCATGTTGTGAAAAAAGTAAAAGGGCTTGAAATTAAAATTATGTTTTGCTCATGGTGGGAGAGATAATAATGAGGGTGGAGTGTGAATCGAAGTTGTGTAGTGTTGACGTTTGTTTTGTGGTTTGGTATAAAATGAGACTAGAGCTTCGAGTGTGAAGTGAAAGGGGGGGTAAATGTTTAAATTTTATTTTAGTTGAAATATTAAATATATTATGTGTTGCTTGAAGTAGTTTTATTGTGGCGTTTTTAGGAAGGGTTTGGTCGAGGTTGGTTTATGCGTTCTTGGGAGGGTGGCTTTCTGTGAAGGTGTTAAGAAAACTTTAAGGGATTAAAAAAAGTGATCTTTGGTGCACAATACGTTCAAATACGGTCAACCGGAGAAGTTGTTTCTATGTACAAGCTTGTCCACTTAGGCCTAACCACCAAAGTTTTGAGGCTCTTACAAAATCTTTATGCTGACAATAGTGCCGCAGTGTGGAATGGTTCTTTTATCAAAATTTGTGCAAATTATTTGCCTGTGTGAACTTAACTCAAGTTTGTAAAAAAACAAAGATAATTTTTTTTACAGACTTGTTTGTATATTTCTATGTTTCTATGATTATATGTTTCATATTTCTATGTTTCTTAGTTTCTAAGTTGCAAGTTTCTATTTCTATGCTTCCATGTTTGTTTGTTTGTTTGTTTGTTTCTATGTTCCTATGTTTGCATGCTTGAATGTTGTCAGTTTTCCACGTTTCTATATTTCTATGTTTGTAATTTTTAGGTCTGGTCTCATTTGCCACTTTTAAAAACACGGGGCAAGCCCTGCTAAGGGTATTATGGGCCGTGTTTTTGAGTCCTGCTCTAGAGCAGAGGATGCAAGCTGTCTTTTCTTTGCAGCACTTCGAACAATCGTGCTTACTTCTGCATCTGGTAGCAATGTGCCCGAACTCCAGACACTTATAACAGCGCCTTGGTTCGATTTTCCGCCTTAACCGACAAACTGACCAGCCAATCCGAATCTTCCCAGTGGACAGGCTCGCTGTTTGCGTTCCACGGTAACACTTTCGAAGTTTGGGAATAGCGTCGATTGGGATGTCGCCCTCTATTTTTGCGTACGCAGCTTGCATTACATCCTCGTTGGAAGACCATTCCGCTATGTCCCTGATCTCTAACGTTACCTTTTCAGTTAGCGCTTGGACCTCAGCTGTCTCACCTAGAGTTGTACGGTAGCTTCGTCAGTCACTTTGCTCATTCGGATAAGCAACTCGCCGGCGGCTGTGCGCCTTATGCCACTAACGCTTTCCTGGTACTTTTGCAGGCCATGATCAGTCTGCACTGACTTGAGGACTTTGGCGTAGTCAGTAGGATCCTTGCACTTTACCATGATGGGGGGCGGGGATGAGATATCTTCTTCTTGACAGTTTGCCACTTCTAGTCGCTTTTCGCATTGATTTTACCACTGTTATCACTCCTCTCAAGCTGTTTGTTCTGTGTTCGGCTTACGGATTTGCCTTTCTCTGACGTCTCATTCTCCTTGGCGGTTTGGGGCTTGGATGGATTTGCGGCTCTTCTAAGGGACGGCGTCGTCTGTGCAGCAGACTCCGTTGTGCTAGCGCGATTTATGTGCTCCATCATACATTATGTTCCACAACATCGGCCCTATAACAGAGCCTTGTGGAACGCCACCTGTGACCCGGTGTGTCTTCCGACCTTCCGACGTGTCGTACAGCAGTGTACGGTTTCCAAAATAACTGGCCACCAGCTGCACAAGGTATTTGGGTATACCAAGCCTTGTAAGTGCTTGAAGGATCTTGGTCCAATTTGCAGAAATAAAGGCATTCCTGACGTCTAATTTTCTGACTAGGCAGTACTTTTTTGCGCCTCCTTGCCATCTTTTCCCAGCAGTGGCCTTACGGGCTATCTTTACCACCGTTGAAATGGCATCAATTGTGCTTCGCCGAACTAGTAGTCTGAGAGACCTTGTCTGTTCAGCAGTTCCTTCTCCATTCAATTGCAAATAATTCTCTCGAATAATTTGCCTATCGTGTCAAGCATACATAGCGGTCTATATGCAGAGGGATCCTCCGCATTCTTGTCGCCTTTTGGGAGTAGCACCAATCTTTGGAGTTTCCATCTAGAAGGGAAGATTCGTTCGTGGATACAGCGGTTGTAGAGGTCGGTAAATACTTCGAGATGAGCTTCTACTATAATTTTTACAGCTCTGGTTGGAATCCCATCTGGCCCCGGTGCCTTATCCTTTTGTACTCTGGCTAATGCCTCAAGTACCTCTGTGGCATCTGTGGTAGGTTCAGATTCTTCATCCATGTAAGTGCATGTTAACGCTTGAATTTCGGGCTGGAGGAGAAACAAGGTCTCGACGATGGTTCCGAGTTGCGCTGGGCACGTGGGTGTGGGCCATCTCGCAAGCTTGCCCATCACCTTCTTGTATGCCTGACCGAAGGGCTGGTCTTCAGCTTCGTCGCAGAGCTGTTTGCATTGCTGCGTTTAATAGCATTTTTCAAGGCAGCTCGTTGGGCTTGAAACGTGGTACGCATCGTTTCTGCCTGTATGTTTGTATGCACTTTTGTATGTTTGTATGTTTGCATGTTTGCATGTTTGCATGTTTGCATGTTTGCATGTTTGCATGTTTGTAGGTTTGTAGGTTTGTAGGTTTGTAGGTTTGTAGGTTTGCAGGTTTGTAGGTTTGTATGCTTCTACGTTTCCATGATTCTATTTTTTTATGTTTCTATGTTTGTTGTAAGTATGTTCTTATGTTTCTAAGTTTTCTAAAAATATATGATAATAGCCATTGATTTAGAAAAAAAGGTTAAATTTTAGGTATTTTTCCAAAATAATGACCATTGTACTTTGTTGGGGTTAGTGTGACCATAGTTAGGAGTCAACATTTTACCAAATAGAAAGCCAGTGATTTATGTAAAGTTCAGTAAACAAACTTTGGTCACACTTCGGGTGGAAAAATATTGAACCGTGTAAAATAGCAAAATAGCTAAAATGGCTAAAAAAAGAATGACCCGTGTAAAAATGGCAAACAAGTTATAATAGCTAAAAAAACTTAAAATAAAACTGTAAATTTAGCAACTCTGTTAGCTATCAGCTTTTAAAAAAAAAAAAAAAAAAAAAAAAAAACAAACGAACCGTTGTTTGCCTTTTGGTGCGGCAGCTGCGTCGGGTGTTTAAAGGGGGGGTAGTTGTGCGCAGCCGTCAAGTGAAATGGATGCCTTACTGTGTCAATTGAACGGGCAAGCGTTCGGTCCAACTTTTTGTGGTAAGTAAAAATAGGTTATGTAAAATGCATGTGTATGTGTGTATACTATGTATTGGTTGTTCATGTACATTTGTTTTTGGGGTTGCTATAAATACATACATACATGGCATCCATATGTGCATTCATATAAATAAAGCACTTTTCTCAGTTATATTTTAATAATTTTGTAATTTATATTGCAGAAAACCACTTAACCATTGAAGCTCTGAGCGTTCTTAAATGAGAGCAACTTCATAATATTGTGCTGTTTCCGGTGGTTGGGCCGGTAATAATTTTTTTTTCCAAATTTGGAGGATTGTCAAGGGGAGTGGGTAAAATATGTGTATGTACAATATGTACTTGGCGTGCATTTATGGCAGCACGTGGGGTGCACGCAAGAGTGGGACAGGAAATAGAGTGTATGCTTTTGTACACTTGGCCTGCTGGGCTATTGCTCCGAAGACCTGGAGCCATATCTGGAGCCCATCACTGATGTCACTAACACCTGAAGAATACAGAAAGCCGAGTGGAGCGTGCCACATCAGCATTGGTACATACAGCAA